>JAPDNY010000005.1:225114822-225714822 GCA_029375565.1 Gekko gecko
TTTTTTTGGTAAAGATAAACATAAATTGTTATGGGAATGTAGTATGTGAAAAGTTCAGACTAAGATCCAGTTTTCTTTTTACCCTTTAAAAAAATAAAAACTTAATAATCCATTTACTGAACTATAGTTGATCCTAGTCCTTATTTCAGCAGGGTTAGTTAGTCTTTTGCAAAGTCTTCGTGCAGTTCCAGATGTTTTATTTTTAACTCCAAACAAGAAGGATGAAGAAAATATATTTCTAGTTCACTAAGGCTCAAGTGGTTAAGATGCTGAACTGCAGGCTGTGGAAGGTAAGTAGTTAAGCAGTTCGAGACCTGGGTGCCGCATGGCGGAGTGAGCTCCTCTCTCTAGTTCCAGCTCCTGCCAACCTAGCAGTTCGAAAGCAAGAAATTGCAAGTCGATAAATAGGTACCACTTCAGTGGGAAGGTAACAGCGTTCCGTGTGCCTTGGTGTTTAGGCATGCTGGCCACATGACCACAGAAACGTCTTCGGACAGCGCTGGCTCTTCGGCTTTGAAACGGAGATGAGCACCGCAACCCTAGAGTCATATTCGACTGGCTTTCGAGCGAGGGAACCTTTACCTTCACCTTAAGGTTCAAAATCAAATTTAAGCCATTTCCCCCCCCCCAAAAAAAATGTTATATTCCACAAACTACAGTCTTAGACAAGGTCCTTCTCTTTGATTCCTTTGCCCAAGAGGCTGTTTAAAGAGTTGCTTTAAGTCCTTTTTCTAGCCTCTGTAGGAGGAGGGGGGGCAAGAGGGAAATTCTTCGCCCGTCCATTCCATTATCTTTTTAAACTTTAAAGGGGCTTTGATGATGGACAGTAGACTTTCTAGTATTGTTGCTTTACAACGTACTCACGGTGTTATACTTCATTGGTGTTATGGATGAGGTTCCAGCTTCTCCCCCTTCCCCTGGGCAGTCACGACTGCACACCCTTGTCTAAACAAAGGCACTCTCAGCAGTCTCCTGCGTTGGGGGACATTTGGATCTTCCATTCACTTGCTGCCACTTGCGGGGGGTCCAAATCAAGCCCCTTGCAATGAGCTCCTCTACAGGGAACTCATTGGAGTTTGGGAGCCCCCAAACCCCTCTGAAGAAGCTGGTGATCTGGTCGACACTTGGGAGAGCTTCCTGGTGCAACCGTTCCTGTCGTGCCGAAGCCTGGTCTCCCACGGAAAGGAAAAACAATTGATGATATCAACCAGCCGAAAATCAGGGAAGAAGAGCAATATTGGTGACAGGTCTTGGAATGCTTGATTGCCATGGTTAGATTTCTTGACATGCAAAGCCTGGCATTCTGTGGTACAACTGAAGGGTTGTACGATAAGAACAATGGAAATTTTTTGAAGCTTATTGAACTTTTAGCCCTTTTTGACCCTATCATGACAGAACATGTGCACAGAGTTAAAGATGAAGAAACCATGGTTCACTACCTAGGAAAAGACATCTAAAATGAGCTGCTAGAGCTTCTAGCAAGTGCTATAAGGCAGAACATTTTAGCACATGTAAACTCAGCCAAATACTACTCAGTTACTCTGGATTGCACACCTGATGTTAGTCATACTGAACAAATGACAATGATTGTACATTTTGTCAGTGTAATCAAACCACCAGGTATTGAGATGTCTGAGCCTGAGGTTACAATAAGAGAACATTTATTGGGATTTGTTCCACTAAAGGAGACTACAGGTGCCTTTATGACAGAAGCTCTTCTTGGACTGCTTGTGCAAATGGGATTACCACTTGAGAATCTGCATGGTCAAGGTTATGATAATCTGGATAACATGAGAGGTAAAGAACATGGAGTACAAAAGAGAGTCCAGAAGATAAATCCACGTGCCTTTTTCGTGCCCTGCAGCGCACACTCTTTAAACCTGGTAGTCAATGATGCTGCTAAGTGTTGCCTGGAAGCAACAAGTTTCTTCATGTTGGTCCAGCAGATTTATAATTATTTCTCTGCATCAACTCATAATTGACAAAATCTAACTAGCCATGTACCAGCCATTACTGTTAAGCCACTGAGTCAAACAAGGCAGGATAGTTGGATTATACTTTGAAACCACTGAGGTATCATCTTGGTAGTATATATGATGCTTTAATGGAGATCTTTAATGACCCAAGCCTACAAAAATCATCCACAAGTGATTCTCAAGTTGAAGCTAAGACTCTTGCTGATGCAATTAGTAAGTTTAAGTTTGTGGTATCCCTTGTTACATGGTACAACATCCTTTTTTAAATTAATCTGGCAAGCAAGCTACTACGAAATAAGGAAGCTGATTTAAATTTAGCTACAAGCCAATTACAAGTAACCAAGGACTACCTTGTGGGCTGTAGGTGTGATGAGATTTTTGAACAAGTTTTGGTAGATGTTACCGAGACTGCAAAAGAGCTAGAAATACTACCAAACTTTGAGACAGAACAAAGACAAAGGAGAAAGAAAAAGCAATTTGAATATGAGGCCCCAGAAGAGGCATCACACGATCCAAAGCAAAAATTCTAAGAGAATTTCTATTATGCTGTCTTGGATATGGCCATACAATCAGTTGAAGAGAGATTCCAACAACTACAACACCATAATTCCCTCTTTGGCTTCCTGTATGATATATACAGTATTAACAAAAAATGCACTGAAGACGTACGTAAGACCTGCAAGTATTTGGAACAAGCATTGATGAACGATGGAAACAAAGATATTGATGCTGAAGATCTGTGTTGTGAACTGCAAGCAGTAGCTCGAAGACTTCCAAAGTCTATGCCACCACAAAGAGTACTTCTCTTCATAGTTCAACAAAAACTCCAGGATAGTGAGTAGCTTGTGTTATCTTACTGAAAAAGTAGGTTAGGGACTTGTAAGGGGGTTGAGGAAAATATCCCTGGGACAAGCAAACCCTATTTCAGTTGAAACATAGGGCTGGAATGGATCCCAAGGGTCATCTAGTTTAACCCCCTGCACAATACAAGAAATTCACAACTACCTCCTCCCCACACTCCTGCAGTGACCCCTGCTTCTATGCCCAGAGGAAGGCAAAATAATCTCCAGGATTCCTAGGCCAATCTGGCCTGGAGGAAAATTCCTTCCTGACCCCAAAGTGGTGATCAGCATTACCCTGGGTATAAAACTAATGCCCACAAAGGCTGATTAGTGGATCATCCATTTCTGCCCTCCCTTGCATGATCTGCCTAAATTCTTAATGAATCAGGATCAGCATTGCTGTCAGATGGTCATCTAGCCTCTGATTTAATATCTCCAAAGGAGAGCCCGCCTCCTCCTGAGGAAGCCTGGTCTTCCTAATATTTAGACAAAAATGATTTTGATATAATTTCAACCCATTCTGGGGCAACAGAAAACCACTCAGCTCCATCCTCTACATGACAGCCCTTCAAGTACTTGAACAAGCCGAGATTCTTGGGTTTCCGGAGGTGTTCCAAGTCAAACCATTCTTTCTTTCTCGCTGACAGAAAAACCTTGTCAATTTAGTAAAGTTGTGTGTGTGTGTGTGAAATTGTGACTGTTTCAAAGTAGAAATCTGCTGTCCCTTGCTGTATAACCAATACCTTGTTGCATTCCTTGTCACCTCCACCCAACCACTAAGCATCGAGGCCTTCTAAAGAAGAGACAAATTACCTGTCTTTTTGTGTTGTGAAAGGGAGGTGTTGCTGTGAATCACTCCAGGAGAAGGGGAGGGGGGAAGAAGTAGAAATTACCTCAGATTCCCATTCTACCTCCCCAGGTTTCCTCTGTAACAGCAGCACATAATCCAGCACAGTTATCTATTAACTGCCTTACTGACACATCACAGACCCATGCCATAAGAAGACTCAGGGCGTGACGGGATAGGTGGGGAGCAGAGAAAGCACCTGCCCATCACAGAAACATCTGACAATATTGGCCTTTCACTTGCCCCAGCCGCCCTTTTTTATTCACTGAACTGGGCTGGGACCTGTTTAGAAAGGTTGCTTGCCACACTTTGCCATGATGCTGGCTATGGTCACACACACTAACTAATCCACTTCCAATCCACTTCCAATGCACTTCTGAATTGGGTTTTGCTAGTTCACACAGTAAAAATCCAGTTGGAAAGTGCACTGAAAGTGGATTGAAAGTGGATTATTTAGTGTGTGTGACCGCAGCCTAAATATGCTGCCGCCTTTGGTTTTACCTCTGTTCCTCTCATCCCCTGTGGTTCTCAACTTGTGTGGTTCCAGCAAACACATTCTTTTTCCTTCTCCCACCTTAACTTGATTTTAAGAATGGTTGTCCAAGGGCTGGTGATCGAGTGGGGAGGGAAAGCAGCATGGTACAACTCAGTCTCGTCAGATCTCAGAAACTAAGGTCGAATCTGCATTTGCATTTTAAATCAGTTGTGTGCTGCTGTGACACCGTCTTTCTCTATGCTTATTTGAATGTTGTTTGGAAAAGATTCTTTTAAAGCAGTGCGGAGGTGCAATGACAGTGGAGCCACACCGAAAGGACAATAAACATATGTGGACATGCGAAAGTATGCTAGCACTGTTGAGGTGTGAAAATGACACCAAATGTGGACAGTTTTGAAGGATGGAGTCAAAAGGCCAGGGACACTGGTGGGAAAGACAAATGCAGATTCGGCCTAAGCAGGATCGGTACTTGGGAGGGAGACCACCAAGGAAGACTCTGCAGTGAAAAACACTGGCAGACAACTGCTGCTTCTCACTTGCCTGGAAAGCCCCTTGCTGAGGTGGCCATGAGTCACCTGTGACTTGACAACTGTCAGGTAACCCTGCCATTGGGAGGGGGCAGGAGGCATCTCTTCAACTGTTGGAATGCGGGAGTATACTGTGCCTCTAGTCTCTCACTGATTTAGGGGCATCTGTTCTGTCGCTTATCAATTTGCCTGACCTTGGGTCTCATGGCACCGACATCCTGGCATTGGGAAATATACTGGTCTAGGTTATTTTCTTAAGCATATTAGGGGGGCCGTTTCGCGCACGTGCGAAGTGTATCTATTGGCTCCATGTGTGGAGGGGGTAGTTTGAATGGGCTACAACTTAGAATGGTTTCTGTTGTAAGGCATCACTGACAAAGAGCTTGTACCTGCATCTCTAGCTTTGTCTAAAGAAACACTATCTTCTGTAGAAGCCTGGTGTGTGACTGACTATCTGGAGAACTTGACACAACAGTTTACACACACTCCACTGAATTTCTCATTCTCGTTTCATAGCACTGCAGCACCAAGAGGAGGGGGCCACCCCCCCACCAGAATGGCTGGCACCACCCACAGCATTCTCCCTAGCCACCTCCCATAATGCATCTGTGCACATTTAAGAGGCATGTTACCAGAAAACCATTCAAATTCATACCAAACAGTGAAATACCATGTTCTGTGGAATGGCTGTTGGATATCTTACAACACGCATCTTCTCCCCGTGCCTTGGGGTCGCACCCTTTGACCCCTATAAGGGGTGCTCCTTGGTGGCCTGGTATGGGGACCCCCCAGCGTGCTGATTACAGGGTCCCCTTCCCATCTGTTGTACATACACACTGCCCTGTTCATGTTTAATAGTAGCCTATGCCTTGAAGTGGAGGGCCGTGTGCCATAGCCATTCCTTTACAGTGCATGACCCCACATGTCCCCCACCTCAGAGTGGTACCTGCTGCTGCAACCATGTGATTGGTGCTTTATGTCCTGTCAATCACGGCCCTACCATTGCACCCCTGTAATGTTACTGGGTGGGATGGTGTGGTTACTAGAGACCCATGAAGAGGGGAAGAAAAACTAAACCAACCCACCAAAAACCTCCTAAGGAAGTTTAGAAAACTAGTAAAGGGCCAAAAGTTAAAAACATCAGTAGGTATAGACAGAAGTACACATGTTTGTTTCAAAAACATATAAAAGCCTCGTAGGGTTGGTACTTGGAAGGGTGCCTTGTAAAATAATCAAAGTGGACTAATGCACAAAAAGAACCATATATGACCTGACACGTTTTGGCCGACGAGAGCCTTCTTCAGAGGTCAAATAGTAGAGAATACAACATGCAACAAAGCCCCTGTTACACTTGTAAGGCAGTAAACAATTGATATAGGACCAAAAATGGAATGTTTCAATCAGGAATTGAATGACACACACTGTAATGTATTGAGCAAATATGGCTACCGCCACATGGCTGACTATGCAGTCCGAAAAGGGCCAGAGCTTCTTTTGAGAGAACAATAGAGACTGTGGATCCAAGGGTGCACCAATGGGCTTACCCGGATCCTAAAGTAGCCCAATATTCCCAATATGTATGTTCTAGTTTGCAATGTTCCCTCTAAGCTGAGTTAGTGTGAGCAAGCTCACAGTTTTTTAGCCTCCAGCTCACACTTTTTTCTTTTTTTTAAACAAAAATTTTATTGGGATGCATTCAACATTGTTAAACATCATTACCAATACAATTTAAAAAGATTTTCATCCCATCCCCCCACCCCCCAATAGGCTTCCAACACTGCTAATAACAGAAAAGAAAAAGTTAAAAGGTAATCAAGTTTAGACTTATAACAATCGACAAACCAGGTAACCCAATTTCAAATACATAAAAGCCTGACTTTTACAAACATAATTTCCAATAAAGGTACAGTACAATCAAATGTTCATTTCATTTCTCATTCAGTCTCAATACAAATCAAGATTGTACATTTTCCCTTTCATTCTATATTCAGTTTCCATAAACAATTTCAGGCCTTCCCAGTCTTTTAAATATTGTTCTGCCATTTGTCCATTTAGTTTTTTCGTCATTTTGTCCATTTCGGCTAAAAACAGCAGTTTTCTTAACCAGTCATGTATATCTGGCACCTTCTCCGCTTTCCATTGTTGAGCAAAAGCCATTCTCGCCGATGTAATCATATACCATAATAGTGTCCTTTTTTCCTGTGGAATTTTTTCCATTGTCAAACCTAAGAGAAGAAGTTCCGGACTTTTCCTAATAGGGATTTTTAATATTTTCTGCATCTCAAAATGTACATTTGACCAGTATACCTTTGTTTTATCGCATGACCACCACATATGGTAAAAAGAATCTTCTATTTTTTTACATTTCCAACACTTATTACTCAAGTTCTTATCCATACTAATGTTAGCAATCTTTTTTGGTGTCATATACCACCTGTACATCATCTTATAACAATTTTCTTTTACATTGACACAGGTTGACATTTTAAAAGCTTTTTTCCACAAAAATTCCCATGTTTCCATAGAAATTTCTTTGTTCATATTTATGGCCCATTTTATCATTTGCTATTTAACAGTTTCATCCAAAGTATAAACAGTCAACAAAGTTTTATACATCTTTGATATCATTTTTCACTCTTTTTTCAACCATACCGCCTACCTAATCTCAGAGGGCGAGGGCACCTGAAGCCAGGCCTCCCCCCTATAAAGATGACCATGGTCATCTGCAGGTTCGTAAGGGAGACAGTAAGTGCCTGTCTGGGGGTTTGTTTTGTTTTTTTAATCCTGCAGCTATCCCTCCAGTTGCAGCTGTGGGCAACATGGCCACAGTGAGGGACTGAAAGAAGGGAAACAGGGCACGTGTGGGTGGGTAATGTGTGCCTTTCCTGGCCGAAACACCTGATAACACACTTGGACTCCACTTTTTGTAAAAAGAGTGGAGAAAAGCAGGGTTGGGTGAGTGTACTAAGAACCAGGGGGAGGATGCTTGGAGGATGATTAGACCGTCTGTGGATCCCCCAGACCCAAGTGTGGCAGTTTGGGGACAAGAGGGAGTTTGGTGGTGTATAATGCCACAGAGTACACTTTCGAAAGCAGTTATTTTCTTCAGGGGATGTGATGTCTGTCCCCTGGAGATCAGCTGTAATACTTGGACCTTTTCTGCCGGGATGGCTCTCCCAACACCTGCGCTTGTATTCCTCCGCCGCTTTCCCTCCTTTCCGCAGATGTTTTTGCAGTCCCGGGAGCAAAAACACAGCTTGCCCCCTTCTTGTGGCACAGCATGGGAATTCCCAGAAACAGGGAAGTCTGATGCTGTGGAGCAACAGAGGATAAACTGGGACTGCAAAAACATCTGCAGAAATTAGGGAAAGCAGTGGAGGAATACAAGTGCCGGAGCAGGGAGAACCATCCCGGCAGAAAACATCTGGGAGATCTCCAATCTCCACCTGGTGGTTGGCAATTGTAGCTGCAGTTCAATTGCCGAAAGTGGAGAAAGCCCTCAGTTCGAAAGCAGTCATTGTTGCCCTGTATGAACCGAGAATGCCCCTAGAAAAGAACCTCTGTGGACTTTCAAAGATGGACATTTGGAAAAATAAACAGGTCAGTGGTGGATGAGACGTTTGTCTCCCTCTTTTGTATTTTCAAACGTTGGAAGTAGGCGTGGGAGCTGCAAAGTGGGCCTGAGGTATGGTTGACAACCCTGGGGTGGGAGATCCCTGGAGATTTGGGGGGTGGAGCCTGTGGAGGGCAGGCTTTGGGGAGGAATGTGGGCTGGGATGTGATCATGGCTGGCTCGCTCACTAGGCGAGCTAGGTGCTCGCCTAGGGCGCACCAGCCACTGGGGCGCCAAAGTGCGCCCCGGCCCCTCCCGCGAAAAGCGCCCCCACCTCTCCCACCACCTCCCCGAGGGCCCTGCCGGGGCTCAGGAGACGGCTCAGGAGCGGGGGAGAGGAGATGTGGGCGGCGCTAGCACCGCTAGCGAAGAGCGCCTAGCGGGCGCTCAATACCAAAATAACACTGAACGGGACGAGGCTTGGCCCTGGGGTGGGTGGGCAGGCGGCGGCGGCATGGCTTCTCAGCCAGGGACGGGCGGGACGCGGCCCACTCTGCTCTCCCCGCCGAGGCGCTCGTCCGCCTGCCCGGCCCGGCCCCTCCCTGGCTGGCTCCCCCGCCCGCCCCCTGGAAGGGGTGGTCCTCTGCGTGGGGCCCGGCCCAGCTGTCCAGGGAGGCGAGGAGCGAGGGGGGGGGTCGGAGCGCCCTCTGGGGAGGGCGCTGCCAACTCCAGGCTGGGAGACTCTCCGGGAGCGGGGCAGGTTGGAGAGGTGCTCTGACCACGCCGTGGGTTTCTGCCTCTCGCTTGCCTTGGGCAGCGGCGGCGGCGCGGCTTACTGGAAGGGGGGGGGAAACACCTAGCGTCTCCCCCCTGGAAACACCTAGCCTCTCCCCCCGCACGGCCCTCCCAGTCCCAAGCCCACCGCTGGGCCGCGGGGCTGGGATTTTTGGGCTGGTCCGTGGGGCGGGCGGCGGCGCAGCTTCTCCCCCGGCCCTCCCAGTCCCAAGCCCACCGTGGGGCCGGGGCTGGGATGTCTGGGCTGGGCCGTGGGGCCGGCGGCGGCGCGGCTTCTCCCCCTCCCCCATGGCCTTCCCAAGCCCACCTCTGGGCAGAGAAGAGGTTCCCCCCCCCATAGCCCTCCCAAGCCGCGGCCCAGCTTTTGGCACTCTGGGGGGGCACCAGAAGGTAGCCCGCTTAGGGCGCGAAGAACCCTAGGGCTGGCCCTGGATGTGATGCCGTAGAGTCCACCCTCCAGATCAGCCACTTACTCCAGGGAAACTGAGCTTGGTTATCTGGAGAGCACCTGCAATTCTGGGTAATTTCCAGGCCTCACCTGGAGGTTAAGAAGCACACAAATACAACCATGATATAACTACTCAGTGTAACATTGTATAGTCAATTATACTGTTTACCAAACACATTCATATAAACATATCCATGCAAAGGTTATAACTGATAAATGGTATAAATAAATAAAGTACTCGTGCCAAAGTTCAGTTCTAATTCTTTCCTTATCAGTTTCTTCTCATGTGTATTTAGTCCAAGTGTAGCAACTGTCCAGGCTTCCAACGGGCCAGCTAAAGATCCCCGTTCCTGTCCTTCCTTGTCAAATTTGTTTGTGGAATTCTGTTACACAACTTCAATCTGTTCCAGGCAGCGTATCCTCTAAGCTGAGTTAGTGTGAGCCGGCTCACAGTTTTTTAGCCTCCAGGTCACATATTTTTGTCTTGGCTCAGGACGGATGGCTCCAGAGCAAACGAATTTATGCAGTCGCCAAATGGCTCGCTCACAACTTTAATGCCAGTAGCACACAAAGTAGATTTTTGGCTCACAGGACTCCACAGCTTAGAGGGAATATTGATCCCAGGGTGATCTGCATTGGCTTTTCCCTCCATTGTTTTACCAAAGGCACAGCTCAAAACCACATTCAGATACCCCGGGGCAACACCGTACTGACTGCGAAGTCACCCCTGAATGGCCATAAATCTATGCAGGAGGTACCATAAAACCCGATGATCAAAGAAAGCTATGGAGTGTGGAGGCTACCGTAAAATCTGATGATCAAAGGAAGTGAAAGCAGCATGCAATGCGAACGGGGATTTTTGTTCTAATGTGGGTTTCCTAAAATAATGGAGGGAAAAGCCAATGCAGAATCAGCCTGAGAGGTGTCACTCAATTGTCCCTATTGCTTCACGGTTCCCCCCCCCATGTGTTTTGCTCTCTCTAGTAATCCCAGAGGGAGCAAAACACATGTGGCAAAGTGGGGGGACGTCGACCCAAAGCAATAGTCACAAAAGAGTGACAAAAATGACAGTGCGGAAGTGGCCTCTCTGAAAGGGATGTGTGGGTTGATAACTTGGCAGAAACACGAGGGACATTTACAGCTGTCCCTGTAACCTGGGGGAAAGCCGACAGGAGATGAAAAGTCTCTGGTTCGGGATGGCTCATCTCAAAGAGATGAAGGGGTAGCTATTACTTTTGTACAAGGAAATGGATTACAATTGTCCACTGAGACTGTGGCTAATGATAGGAACTGCCTGGCAAGGTCTCGAAGCGGCAAGAGGAAGGCTGTGGGCTTAACAAACGTGGGAAACTATAAGTGTTTATACACAAATGCTAGAAGTCTCCGAGGTAAAATCGGGGAGTTGGAATGCTTGGTGTTGGGGGGGGGAAATAGACATTGTGGGTATTTCAGAAACTTGGTGGGATGAGGAAAATCAGTGGGATACGGTGATTCCTGGTTATAAATTGTATCAGAAGGATAGGGGGGAAGGGTCAGAGGTGGGGTGGCTCTGTATGTCAGAGAGGGTATAACGTCCAGTAAGATTGAGAGGGTAAGAGAATTGGATTCACTTCTGGAAATGCTATGGGTTGAAATAGTGGGTCCAAAAGGAGGCTTAACAGTGGGAGTTTGCTATCGCCCACCAGATCAAAAGATAGAGGAGGATTATAAAATGATGAATGAATTAAAGATAGCGGCTAGACGAAATAACTGTGTCATAATAGGCGATTTTAACTACCCACACATTGACTGGGTCAATATGAGTTCTAGTTGGGAAAAAGAGACTGAGTTTTTAGACACTCTCAATGACTGTGCTATGGAACAGATGGTCACAGATCCTACCAGAGGAGAGGCGATCCTGGATTTGGTCCTAAGTAACACCCAAGACCTGGTGAGAGATGTAAAAGTGATTGCACCACTTGGGAACAGTGGCCATAATGTTATTGTGTTTAACATTTGTATAAATAGGGAGTTGCCCAAAAAGACTGACACAACCACTTTTAACTTTAAAAGGGCTAACTTCTCTGATATGAGGGGACATGTGAGGAAGAAACTGAAAGAAATAGTAGAAAGGGTCAAAATTATTGGGGAAGCTTGGAGACTATTTAAAAAGACAATCCTAGAAGCTCAGAAAAAATATATACCACAGGTTAGGAAAGGTACAAATAGGTATAGAAAAAAGCCTGCATGGTTAACAAATAAAGTAATGGAAGCTGTAAAAGGTAAGAAGTATTCCTTTAAGCGGTGGAAAGCTAGTCTTAGTGAGGTTGATAAAAGGGAACACAGACTATGGCAAATAAAATGCAAGTCTGTGATCAGGCAAGCAAAAAGGGAATATGAGGAGCATATCACAAAAAACATAAAGGCCAACAATAAAACTTTCTTCAAATACATTAGAAGTAGGGAGCCAGCCAGGGAGGCAGTGGGGCCCTTGGATGACCAAGGGGTAAAAGGAGTAGTGAAGGATGATAGGGAAATGGCTGAGAAGCTGAATGCATTTTTTGCCTCTGTCTTCACTGTGGAAGAGGAGAAGTGCCTGCCCACTCCAGAAGCACCAATTTCAGGAGGGGGTTTGAAAGACCTGGATCAGATTGCAGGTGACAAGAAAGGAAGTCCTCCGACTGATGGACAATTTAAAAACTAATAAATCACCAGGCTCGGATGGCATTCATCCGAGAGTTCTGAAAGAACTCAAATGTGAACTTGTGGATCTCCTTACAAAAATATGCAATCTTTCTTTAAAATCTGCCTCCATTCCTGAGGACTGGAAGGTAGCTAATGTCACTCCCATCTTTAAAAAGGGCTCCAGGGGAGATCCGGGAAATTACAGGCCAGTCAGTGTGACATCGATACCAGATAAGTTGGTGGAAACTGTTATTAAGGAAAGAATTAGTAGGCACATTGATGAACAAAAACTATTGAGGCAGACTCAGCATGGGTTCTGTAAGGGAAGATCTTGACTCACTAACCTGTTAGTGTCTTTTGAGGGAGTGAACAAACATGTGGACAAGGGGGACCCAATAGATATTATTTACCTTGATGTCCAGAAAGCTTTTGATACAGTTCCTCATCAAAGGCTCCTAAGTAAGCTCAATAGTCATGGGATAAAAGGACAAGTCCTCTTGTGGATCAAAAACTGGCTTATAAATAGGAAACAGAGAGTGAGTATAAATGGGAAACTTTCTCAGTGGAGGGTGGTAAGCAGTGGGGTACCACAGGGATCAGTACTCGGTCCGATGCTTTTTAACTTGTTTATTAATGATTTGGAATTGGGAGTAAGCAGTGAAGTGGCTAAATTTGAGATGACACGAAGTTGTTCAGGGTGGTGAAAACCAGGGAGGATTGTGAGGCACTCCAAAGGGATCTGTCGAGGATGGGTGAGTGGGCGTCAACGTGGCAAATGGGGTTCAATGTGGCCAAGTGCAAAGTGATGCACATTGGAGCCAAAAATCCTAAATATAAATACACGTTGATGGGGTCTGAACTGGCAGAGATGGACCAAGAGAGAGATCTTGGAGTCGTAGTAGATAACTCAATGAAAATGTCTAGACAGTATGTAGCTGCAATAAGGAAGGCCAACACTATGCTGGGGATTATTAGGAAGGGAATTGAAAACAAATCAGCCAGTATCATCATGCCCCTGTATAAATCATTGGTGCGACCTCATTTGGAATACTGTGTACAGTTCTGGTCGCCACATCTCAAAAAGGATATTATAGCATTGGAAAAAGTGCAGAAAAGGGCAACTAGAATGATAAAAGGGTTGGAACACCTTCCCTATGAAGAAAGGTTAAAACGTTTGGGGCTCTTCAGCTTGGAGAAATGACGGCTGAGGGGAGACATGATCGAGGTTTATAAGATTATGAATGGGATTGAGCAGATTGAGAAAGAAGTACTTTTCTCCCTTTCTCACAATACAAGAACTCGTGGGCACTCCATGAAATTGCTGAGCAGTCGGGTTAGAACAGATAAAAGGAAATACTTCTTCACCCAAAGAATGATTAACATATGGAATTCATTGCCACAGAAGGTGGTGGCAGCTACAAGCATGGACAATTTCAAGAGGGAATTAGATAAACATATGGAGCAGAAGTCCATCAGTGGCTATTAGCCACAGGGTATAGATGGGAACTCTCAGTCTGGGGCAGGTGATGCACTCTATTCTTGGTGCTGGAGGGGGCAGCAGTGGGAGGGCTTCTAGTGTCCTGGCCCCACTACTGGACCTCCTGATAGCACATGGTATTTTTGGCCGCTGTGTGATACAGTGGACTAGATGGGCCATTGGCCTGATTCAGCATTGGCTTCTCTTATGTTCTTATGTTCAGTTTTAGTATTTTGTTCAGTTGTTAAAGATGTAATTTCCTTTATTGTTAATAGATTATTGCTAGCCTTAGAAAAGTTCTTCTTTATGCTTTAAAGACAGAATTTATCCCATAATTCTATAATATCAATGTTTTAAAGTCTGCTTCTATATTTGAAATATGTAATATATATATTTGGTAATACATCTGATCATACTTGTTGTACATAACAGCTCATATTATTTGGCAAATCTGATGAATTTATATTTCTCCCACCCCCTTTTCCCTTCTGTATCCCACCTTTTTTCTGAGAAGTGCCCAGGATACACATGAAGGGATGAGCTTGACATGGAAAGGGGGGAAAGGTAGCAAATTAACAGTAATAACTAGAGTTCCTACATTTCCAGCAGTCCCCTTTGTAATCCCAATCCATCTTTGCAATATCTTTTGGAGTGACGTAGTACCATCGGTATAGGTGTCGATATTATCATTGTAACAGGTCAGGTAATAGCTGGGCATCTTTCACCAATCAACCCCAAATGCCAAGACTCCGTTCAGGCCAATAAATAACTCATCACATCACTGACGGTGCCTCCCCCCCTGCCTTGCTTCCATATTGTTTGTGTACAAAGAGCAGCTCAATAATGCACTCCAAGTCTAATCCTCCTCCCTCTTGGTTTTCTTCCAGGTCTCACAGAAGCATCTGGTGAAGGTAAGTGTCTTGAAACTCCACTCCCTGCATTTTTGTCTCCTTCCTGAAGTTATTGAGCTGATTCCAGGCTAGCTTTTATCCCATTAAGCCCCTCTGCAGTCTGCCCTTCTTGACAGCTTGTTAAAGGGGTACCAGCATCTTCTACTGGCAGCAGTTTACCAAAGTCATCAGCTGTAAATGAACAGAGTAATTGTTCAGCCACTATGGACAGACGGCTAGGGGTACCGGTCTGTGTTGGGAAATACCTGGAGATTTTGGGGGCGGAGCCTGAAGAGGGTGGGGCTTAGGGAAGGGAGGGGCCTCAGCAGAGTATAAGATCATGGACTTCACCCTATAGAGCAGCCATTTCCTCTATCGTCTGGAGATCAGTTGTAATTCCAGAAAATCTCCAGGCCCCGCCTGGAGGTTGGCAATCCTAACACACAATTCAGTTGGCAATCCTAATACACAATTTCTGTTAACACTCAAATGATACTGTGGAACCAGGGGGACATACATGTTCGTGTATGGCCATTCACACATGCACTCCCCGACTCTGGGTATCTCAGGAGCTCAGCCCTCAGGAGCTCAGGTATTTCCTCATAACATAATGGAACCGTTGTTTTAGAGTGGTTAAACTTTGATTGAGTTGCGGTGGCTCAAGTGGTTGAGACGCTGAACTGCAGGCTGTGGAAGGTCAGTAGTTCAGTAGTTCGAGACCCGAGAGTGCCGCATGACGAGATGAGCTCCCGTCTCTAGTTCCAGCTCCTGCCAACCTAGCAGTTTGAAAGCAAGAAATTGCAAGTAGATAAATAGGTACCACTTCAGTGGGAGGGTAACAGTGTTCCGTGCGCCTTGGTGTTTAGTCATGCCATCCACATGACCACGGAAATGTCTTCGGACAGTGCTGGCTCTTCGGCTTTGAAACGGAGATGAGCACCGCAAACCTAGAGTCGGATTCTTTTTTTTTTGGTAATACAATTTTTTATTGGATATTCACATGTTCATACAATTTAAACAAACCACTACATATCCATTTTTCTTTCTCCCTCTCCCCCCAAACAAGGCTTCCCGCACTGCTCCAACCCCATTTATGTCTCTCTTATTCTATTACTATTACATCTAAACTTATTTTCTCTTATTAACGGTAACAATTCAAAAGTCTAACTCTCTTTCATTTTCTTCTTAATAACTTTCAAAACAAATCAAACCACGTTTAATGTCCCAGTTTTTCAACAAGTATTCTTGAAAGTCTTTCCAGTCTTCAAAAAAGTTTCATCTTCTTCGTTGTTTAGCTTTCTTGTTAATTTGTCCATTTCTGCCATAAACAACGTCTTTTTAATCCATTCCCATGTTTCAGGTATTTTGTCTTGTTTCCAACATTGAGCAAAAGTCAGTCTGGCTGCTGTAACCAAGTACCATAATAGAGTTCTATTGGCTACGTTTATTTCTTCCATTTTAAGACCTAGTAATAACATCTGTGGGTCTTTCTTAAAAGTACATTTCAGAATTTTTTGTATCTCATTGTGGATCTTAATCCAGTAACATACTGCTTTATCACACGTCCACCACATATGGTAAAAAGACCCTTCATGTTTCTTACATTTCCAACATTTGTTAGACATACTTTCATTTATAATAGCAATTTTTTTAGGCGTCATATACCATCTGTACATCATTTTATAACAATTCTCTTTAACATTAACACAAGTTGAAATTTTCAATGACTTTTTCCACAAATATTCCCAAGATGTCATTAATATCTCATTATTAACATTTACCGCCCATTTTATCATTTGCTCTTTTACAATTTCATCCTCAGTATACCATTTCAATAAAATCTTGTACAATTTAGAAATCATTTTTTTCCCCTTTTCAAGCCATACAGTTTCAATTTCCATATTGTTTTCTCTAAAACCATGTTCTCTTTTATCGGTCTTAAATAAGTCATAAATCTGTCTATACTTCAACCAATCATATTCAAATTCCACATCAAATCTATCTTTTAACACAAAATTTTTCCCTTCTAATTTTAAAAGACTTTTATAAGGTAGCCAATCTAGCCCTTGATTTCTTGAATATGGATTAAAACATCAAACGCGGCAAAACATTCATTTTTACAGTTGCAATTCTTCCCAATAACGATAGATTCAAGGTATCTCATTTCTTCATGTCTTGTTGAATCCTGTGCCAAACCTTTTCGTAGTTATTTTTGAACAAATCAATGTTTTTCATGGTCAATTCAATTCCTAAATATTTAGTCTTTGTAACTACTTCACATTGAATTTTCTCTTGAAGTTCTGTTTGTCTTTGTTTCGTCATATTTTTGCACATCACTTTGGTTTTACTTTTATTAACGTAAAATCCCGCAACTGATCCAAATTCTTCAATTTTTTCCATCAATTGTGGTAATTTGTTGATTGGATCTTGAATCATAAACATTACATCGTCTGCAAATGCCCTGTATTTATATGCAAAACCTTTCACTGTGAGTCCTTCAATGCTGTCGTCCTTTCTTATCGTTGTCAATAATATTTCCAATATCCAAATAAACAACAACGGAGATAACGGGCAGCCTTGACGTGTTCCCTTTTGGACTTGGAAGAAATCTGTTCTTTCTTTATTTATGTTCAAAGCCGCTTTCTGTTCTGAGTAAATTGCCACAATCATGTTTAAAAAAGACTGTCCTATGTCTATTTTTTCAATAACTTGCAGCATAAACTCCCAGTTTAAATTATCAAAAGCTTTTTCCGCATCTAAGAAGAGGAATCCAACTTCTTTTTCTGGATGTTTATCGTAGTATTCAATTGCATCAATCACCACTCTTAATTGTCTCTAATTTGCCTATTTGGTAAGAAACCAGCTTGTTCTTCCGCTATAGTATCTTTCAAATATTTTTTCAGTCTTTCCGAAATTATTTTTGCAAATAATTTATAATCATTGTTTAATAGCGATATTGGTCTATAATTCTTGACTTGAGTTAAGTCCAAACCTTCTTTAGGTATCAATGAAATATTTGCTTCTTTCCATGAGTCTGGGATCCGTTTAGTCTTTCTTATCTCATTCGACAGAAGTACTAAGATAGGGGTTAGCTCCTCTTTGAATTTCTTGTAAAACTTTGCAGTAAAGCCATCTGGACCTGGAGCTTTGCCCAACTTTGCATCTTCTATCGCCATTATGACTTCTTCCTTCGTTACCAAACCATTCAATAACTCTTTAACTTGTTTTCCCAGCTCTGGAACTTCAATAGTCTCCAAGTATTTCTTAATTTTCTGTTGATCAATTCCTTTCTTTTTAAACAGTTTGGCGTAGTATTTGAAGAAGACTCTTTTTATACCTTGCAAATTCATAACATCCTTTCCATCTTCGATAATCTTACTTTTAAAGTTCCTTTCTTTTTTATTTTTCAATTGCCATGATAAAAATTTTCCTGGTTTGTTTGCACCCTCAAATGCTTTTTGCTGTAGTTTCTTCAGATTCCAGTATAATTCTCTGTTTAGTAGAACATTCAGTTGATCCTGCAGAAAGTGGATCTCTTTAATAATCTTTTTCTTCCCTGGTCTTTTCTTTAATTCCATTTCTTTTTGTCGAATTTTTTCATGAAGGTCATTTTGTTGTTGCATCTTTTGTTTTTTATCTTTAGAATTCAGAGAGATAAGCAAACCTCTCATTACCGCTTTGTATGTATCCCATACAACTTGTATATCAGTGCCTTTATTTAAATTCAGTTCAAAGAAGCTTTTCGTTTCTTTTTTTAAGGTTTCGTTAATTGATTTTTGATCCAATAAGTCCTCATTAATTCTCCAATATAATTGTTTGGGTTTTCCTTTAGATATCCAAAGTACGGGGTTGTGATCTGAGTTAGTTTTCGGTAAGATTTGTATTTTGTAGGTTTTTTGCACCATCTCCTCTGACATCCAAATCATATCAATTCTAGAAAAGGAATTGTGTCTGTTAGAATAAAACGTATAATCCTTTATCTTAGGGTTCCACTTCCTCCAAACATCTTCTAATTTCTCTTGCTTCATTAACTGAAAAAATTTTTTTGGCAACTTTCCAACCGTCTCTCCACTTGCTTTGGATTTTCTATCCAATACATTGTTCACTGTACCATTAAAGTCTCCTGCTAGGACTATTTGATCATAATTTAAACAGTCCAACTCTTTAGTCAAATCATTAAAAAGGTCTCTTTTGCACCATTGGGTGCATATATATTTACAAGCAATGTCTTTTTTCTATTCATCATTATTTCCACGCCAACATATCTTCCTTCTTTATCTGAAAAGATTTGTTTAGGTTCCAATTCTTTTGCAATGTATATCACTGTTCCTTTTTTCTTGTTGATTGCTGAGGAATGAAATTCTTCTCCCAATTTTTTATTAATCAAATATTTATTGTCTTGTTTTCTGATATGTGTTTCTTGTAAACAAATTATGTTACATTTTTGTTTCTCTAGCCAATGACTCACTAATCTTCTTTTGTTTGGTGAATTTAGTCCATTTACATTCCAAGAAAAAAATTTGTAATCCATAGTTGTTTCTAATTAAATGTCTTTAAAGTCATCAAAATTGTTCTCTTTGAATCTGTACATATCTCCTTCCGTTTTGAGGGTAAATCTCACCGAATTGTAAACAAATGATAATCCATATGGAATCTCCCATCTAAACCTGATGTTCATTTCTTTCAGTCTATCTGTTAATTTCTTGAATTTCTTTCTGTCTTGCAAGATCGATCTCGGAATTTCTCTCAAAATTATTATTTTTTTCCCATTAATTTCCAATGGTTGTGTAAATTGCTTCTTGAAAACGTCTTCCTTCATTTTTTGTAGTCACGAATTGAACAATCACATCTCTGGGTAGTTGCTTTCTTTTGGCATAAGCTGAGTTTACTCTGTAAATCAGGTCAAAGTCTGGATCCAAATCTCCAACGTCTTCCCCTGTATAAGTTGTCAATGTATTAATTACTAGAGCCCGTAAATCCTGGTCTTCCTCCTCTTCTATTCCTCTCAATCTCAAATGATTCTGAGTAGCCCTATATTCCATCATGGACTCCAATCTTGTGTTTTCTGACAGGGTTCTTTTAACCTTCTGTTCCATTTCTTCCGATTCTGTCACCAGACTTTTAACCTCTTTTTTAACCTCTTCCGTGTCTTTTTTTATCCCTGCCACTTCTGTCAGTACCAGTTCTTTTAATTCTTCCATATTTTTTTCTGCACTTGGACTTGTACTTGCTCTATTTGCTCCAGTTGTATTTGCAGCTGTTGTTGCAACTGTTGTTGCAGCTGTGATTCTATTTGCTTTCCCAAACTCTGCACCACTTCAGTCATCCGTTTTTCCATCGCTTCTATGGCCGCCTGCCACTCTTTTTTTCCTTTGCAGTCATTCTTGGGCTGGGTGATGAGGCAGCTCTTGGTCTTGACCTCAAATCCGTTTTGGAAACGACTTCCGGGCTAATCAATCTTTATATTAGCAATCTTCAAGCCAAATCGCCACCTTTAGAACTTCTTCCAGTGCTTTTTCGGCTTAAAAATAACTTTTAAAATTTAGTCCTCCTCAAAATGTCGGGCGCAATTTCTCTATGATTTTCTGGCTAGAGTAGGCTCTTTCCGAACTTCCTGTTTGTCTGTCCGTCACTGTAATCCAACTTCCGGTGGTGATGGTGTAACACACTAAAACAACCGTCTACTTCCGGTACAGCGACTTCGAAAACATCCACACTAGTCCACTTCCTGTATCATAGAGTCACAGTCAGTTTCGTTTCTGCTACGCAAAGTTTAGACTTAGCTGACCACAGGAATGCAAAACAAAGTCACTTTTCGGCCGTTTTCTCTAAAGGAAAGCTTTCTTTTTACTTTTAAATCAAGTGGAATAGTTCATTAAAACTTTCTACGCTTATCCGTACGTTTCGATTTCGCGTTCTTCTTTAAACCGGTAAGCAATTGTTCTTTTGTTACCTTACTTGTAATCTCGGGGTTTCGCAGTGCTTCTTCTGTAATCGATGTTAATCTTGATGTTAAAGAGGTCGGTAGATGACGAATTTATGCTGAATTCTCGGCCCAGCTGGTATCTGTAGTGCTGATTAGCAACTGCCCTCTTCGCGGAAGGAGATCAAAGTGTAAACAAGCTTCCTCCGAAGCTTATCCACACCGATCTCGACTCCCTCTCAGGCTTGGCTGCTTGCTTGCCACCCCCCCGTCTGGGGAGTGCTGCGCTGGGCCAGGTAAAGCCCAGACTGTCGTCAGATACTGCTGTACACCTTGCACAACTCGCAAAGTGTGTCAATTCACCATTTTAACTCCGACCGGAAGCAACCTAGAGTCGGATTCGACTGGCTTTCGAGCAAAGGAACCTTTACCTTTACCTTTAAACTTTGATTATGAGTGCAAGACAGAAGGGAATTTTAAAAGGCACTTGGCAATCAAGATATTTTGTAAGAGGAAATAGAATACTTCTAATGTCTGCTTTGGTTAAGTCTTAATTCAATAATTACTAAAATCATTGATGAGTAAGATGCCCAGTTACGTCTCACTCATGGCTAGTCCATGGCAGAGTTGCATGGATGTGTGCATGTAATATATTCTGTGGAAGTGTAATGCACCCATAAAGAACCTATGTTAAGCTTCATTCCTAGACAAGGATTGAAATCCCGCACTTCTGATTGGTTGTCTAGGAATCACCGTCCAATCCGGATGAACCACAAACTCTTGGGGGGAACGAACCTTATTGGTTCTTATTCGAGTAATCGCATTGGTTACTTTCTGTAAATAGGTGTGGCTACATTAGCTGGGAACATTTAAAAGGAGCAAAGCTTCACTGTTTGTCATCTGTTAGAGCTGTTGTTTGCTGTTCTGGTTGACTTTGAGCTGTTGCTGAATAAAGCTGAATCACTTTGCTGAAATCACGTTAAGTGTCATACTTAACTGTGCCCGTCCCTGAAGAACATGAGAGAAGGAAGGCTACGATGAGAGAGGAAAAGAGAATGCAGCAAAGGTATGTTAGGGACATGGGACAAGGCAGGGGGCTGTCAGGAACTTGGGGATCCAGAGAGAGTAACCGTGGCAAGAACCAGGAACATTATCAGGGCAATGAGAAGGAACAGCATGGGGACAGTGGGCCATAAAGTGAGACAGAGGATTTAAAAACAGTGAGAGTAATTAGATCATAGCTACCAGTCCTGAAGAGCGCACATTGTCTCCTTAGCAGTGGAGACAGACTGAGGTGGAAAAACTTTGACCCATTTTGTGGCTACAAGTCCAGACCTTATATACCTAATTCCCATCTTTGGGGAGGGAGTTCTGTGATCCTTCTTGGAGTCAAATTAAAGTATCTTATTTGCTAGTTTCAGGTTTCAAGAAACTCATATCCTTGGCTAAGAGAGCCAGTTTGGTGTAGTAGTTAAGTATGTGGACTCTAATCTAGATGGGTTTGATTCCCCACTCTTCCACTTGCAGCTGCTGGATGATCTTGGGCAAGCCATAGTTTTGTCAGAGCTGTCCTTGAAAGAGCAGTTTCTGTCAGAACTCTCTCAGCCCCACCTACCTCACAGGGTGTCTGTTGTGGGGAGGGGAGGGGAAGGGAAAGGAGTTTGTAAGCTCCTCTGAGACTCCGAGTGAAGGGCGGGGTATAAATCCAATCTCTTCTCTTTTTCTTCTTCTAATATTTACTAAAAAACCCAACAGTGATTAAATAGTTGTCAACAGAGGTTTTGGGACTGAGGAGATATAGTAAAGGTAAAGGTCTCCCTTGCTCGAAAGCCAGTCGAATCCGACTCTAGGGTTGCGGTGCTCATCTCCGTTTCAAAGCCGAAGAGCCAGCGCTGTCTGAAGACGCTTCCGTGGTCATGTGGCCGGCATGACTAAACACCAAGGCGCACGGAACGCTGTTACCTTCCCACCGAAGTGGTACCTATTTATCTCCTTGCAATTTCTTGCTTTCGAGCTGCTAGGTTGGCAGGAGCTGGAACTAGAGACAGGAGCTCACTCCGTCATGCGGCACTCTCGGGTCTCGAACTGCTGAACTACTGACCTTCCACAGCCTGCAGTTCAGCGTCTTAACCACTTGAGCCACCGCAGCTCCCTTGAGGAGATATATTTTTGCCTTATAATTAACTCAGGATGAAAACTAATTTGTTCTCTGTTGATGTGTTAGACATCGTCTTAATCACAAAGTGTCGTGTAATATGTGTTGTCACAGACACTGGCCATTTTTGAGGCTGGGATCTGACATTCTCTCAGCTAATCAAGATGTTTTGCAGATGAATTTTCTTACAAAAGGGTGCCTCACTTTACATTATAACAGATTTTAGCAATTTCTTCCCCGTTTCTTCTTTGAGGCCTTTCAGCATGTCTTCTCTGTGTATGTTAGTGAGGTGGGCAGTGGGGACTTTCAGCTGCCCCTTTGTGTTTTCTGGGGCAACCTGAAGCCCTAGATGACAGTGGGGGTGCAGGCATAACACGCAAGATATTCAGAAGCAAATGCATAGTTGAACAGCATCTATAACATAAAAGCGTGTGGTGGGATCGGAACTTGCCTTTTAAATTACTGTGATCATTCAAGGTGCAGTAAAAATGTGGTAATTCATCTGGAAGATAGAACATGATGCCTAATTTAAGATTTTGGTGGGCTTAAAACTACACTTTACTTCTCCACCCCCCACAAGAGCAAGTGTTTTTGCTGACGGCAGTTCTATTACAACTCCTTGATTAAGTACACATCTTTGGTTGGGCTTGTAAATGCAGCCGGTTACAAACTGCTGTTGAGTACCTTGGCTCTTGGGAGGGACACCCAATCTCTTATACGTTCGGTAAATTCCTGAGAGTCTAGGCCCCTGGAAATCTCCCCTTCTCCCACTCCTGGGATGCCAGACATAGCCAAAAAAGAGGGGCTTTCTTCTTTTGATTGTCTGAGGGCCTCTGTTCCTAAGAATGAGACAGAGGAAATGGGAATTGTGTATGCAGGTGTTAGGAGGACACCCTTTTAATCCGGGGCACACTGCTCTTCTGAAATATCTACCTCACTGGTTAGAGAGCCACCACAGGTGCGTGGAACACCTCAGCCCTTTCTCTTCAGCCACAAACAACCCAACAAGTGTATATGTTAACCGTGTCACACACTTAGGCCCGATCTGCATCTAGCATTTGCTCCACTCTCTTACCAAACCCACACTGTCTGCATAGATTTATGGCTGTTTTATGGCCATTCAGGGGTGACTCTGCAGTCAGTACAGTGTTGGCCCGGGATAGCTGAATGTGGTTTTGAACTGCATCTTTTTCTGTTCCAGTGTGGGTTTGGTAAAAATGCTAAATGCTAAATGCAGATGTGGCCCTTCGTGTCACAAAGTATTGATTGTGTCACATACTAAAGAGTGTCCCCCTAAATCAGGGGCGTCAAACTCATTTGTTATGAGGGCCAGATCTGACATAAATGAGACCTTGTTGGGCCGGGCCAGGTGTGTGTCATAAAATGTAATGCCAGGTAGCGGAGATATAAACTTTATAAAGGACACAAACACAAAGGGTTTTTTTTTTAACTTAAAATAAAAACATGCTTAAAACATTAACACCCTTGCAATATTTTGTTTATTTAACCGTGTCTGATAACTGACCCCTCTTGCTCTGAATTATTGCATCAAAATGCCTGTGCTGTTGCAATCTTGATTATGCTGTTCAGGTGTGTATCTGTAAGCTGCAAACCTACAATGACGCAGCAGCAGCATCAGAACTGGAAGAAGATGCAGAAGACAGCCAGTTCCACTGTGGGCCTGATGGAAGCCCCCCCGGGCCGCATGTTTGACACCTCTGCCATAAATGTTATGTGAACAACTTGAAAACCAAGTTACGAGATTCAAAGCTGTTTTTAAAGCCAATGGTTTATTCACGAAAACAGCAGTATACATTTGGTGCAAACAAACATGTTTTTAAAAATGCCCTCCTGTATCAAATGAGTTTAATCCTCCCGTCCATATCAACATATCACATCAGAAAGCTTCATCAAGAGGCAGACCTTCTTGTTTAGCTTATTGCTGAAGGAAGATTCCCAACTACTGCTGGGTTTTATCTTTCTAAATGGAGAGCTCCTCACTGGCAAGATGTGGATTAGTACTTGGAAGGGGGACTCAGCTCTCGAACACACTCAGGGTTTGTGTTACACGGCAAAAACCTTAAATTCCAAAGTCAAAGGCTAAAGCACAGGCGTTGTCTACATTGCTGGCAACTGCAATAAAAGCCAGTCACAGTTTAGGCCTTTCGTCCATCAGGGTCCCAGCTAAGTTCTCTTCTTCAGAGCCTAAGCTACATTATAGTTTTTGGCCAGGTAGCATCAGGTGAGGATGACATCCAATCAGAACGCCTTCTTAGGAGAAGCCTCTAGAAAATTACCTCAGCGCCCCTGACCCTCCCCCCTCATCCACCAGGCTGCAGGTTCTCCTGAGAAGCTTAATCACGCCACTTCCACCCCTGGCCTTGAGGATGATAAGGCCGAGAGACCAATTAGTAGTGCAAGATGGACCAGGCCAACTATTATGCAGATGAACCCTGGAGGAGGAGGCCAGGGGTGCCTCTGCTTCTTTACTTGCCTCGAAATCTCCTTTGCTGGGCTTGCCATAAGTAGGTTTTCCATTCCCCCCCCCTTGGGGGGTTTTGCCCACGTTAGGGGCCCCTGGTCTGCTGGCCCAGATCCAGCCTGCGGGGGGAAACCCACCGCCAAACTGCCAGAATCGTGGCAACGTGCCCGGTGCGATGATGTCACCCGGAGGTGATGTCATCATGACAGACACATTGCCAGGGGGACGCTCTAGCACTCGGCCCAAAAACTCTATGGTACCATAGGGTTTCTCCCCAAGTGCTAGAGCGTTCCCCTGGTGACATGCCTAGTGTGATGACATCACTTCCCACATGCACCAGAACATCCTGGTAAAGAAGCTCCGTCCCCCCGCTGGCAACAGGTAAGGACCTGGCAACCCTAACCATAAGCCAGTTGTGATTTGATGGCACATTTCTTACTTGGCTTGTCTTTGGCTACCACAACACTTCCAGTCTTCTCTGTGAAGACTGTTGCAGTCCTCAGGAAAAAGGGCTTTTCCAGGATACTCAACCCACACACCCCTTTAAAAAAAAAACAAAATCCACCCTGACGGAGAGCTCTGGGGAAATCTAAAGCTTGCCTGACATTTTTATTAGTCCTAAGGACAATGCACTACCACGGTGCGGGTAAACATCAAGCCAGTAACACTGAAATACGGTGCCAAGACGGCATTCAGAGCTTTCTTAGGGATGGCCTGGCCCCCTTTTGCCACCTGCCGCAACAAGCAAATGTCACTCAGTCTTGGTAGCCTTCCTCATTTCTGCCCTGGGTCAGCGGCCTTCTTTACCAGCAGTGGTACCAGGGAAGAGCTTCCCGAATGGCACTGGCATGACCCACAGACATCGTTCAGGAGTTGCTCATGACCCAAATGCTGCCTACTCTAGAGTAACCCCTGCAAGATTTTTGCACTGATGCCATCTCGGAGGTGCTTCCTGCCTCCTTCACCATCTCACAGGGTTTTTTTTTAAGCACCACTTGTTTGAAAGACAGACAGGACCTGCCATTCAGAACCTGTGTCATCTTGTACCACAGCAGAGCTTTCCCTAAACTTCCCCCACGGCCTCTGTGTCACGACCCTGGCATTCCTTGGAGGTCTCCCATCCAGATGGTAGCCAGGGCCGGCCCTGCTTAGCTTCCGAGATCTGACAAGATCGGGCTTGCCTGGGCTATCTGGGTCGGGGCTCCTGCAGCAGTCTGAGCACTCAAGAAGAAACAAAAAGGAAAAGACACAAGGAAAAATGGCCACACAGGTTTAAACTGCGTGTCAGTCACACAGGCCGCCCAGTCCGATAATCCAAACTAGCTGCCATCCATGTGAAAATTGGCAAAGTATTACGGGGCTTGTAGTGCAGTGAATGCTGGGGCTCTTGGCTCAGAAGGGACGTCCAAATCTCTCAGATATTCCTGAGAGGAGTCCCATCTGCTCTGCATGGGAAGAGATGTAAGAGAGCAGAGCCAGCACCAGCATACCCCGAGAAGGGCCCAGGACTTCTGGTGGGGCCCACTGCTTGCTGACCACCACCACCCATACCTCCTCTGCCACTGCTCTGTATCCACGCTCCCAACTGCCCAAGCCATTAAGGATGGGTATGTGGGGACAGAAAGAAGGACATGAGGGAGCCCCTAGTAGTGGGCAGATGGGGGTCCCCTGGGCACTGTCTGCGCACGGTCTCCCAAAACCTGGAAAAAACAGCCCTGTCTGGGAGAGACATATTTTGCTGGAAATGCAACAATGTCGGGCCTCAGATTACTGTCTTACAATTGCATGAATATAATCAGGAGCATCAGCCCCATAGAAAATAACACTGTTTGAGAAAGTTCTGTGAATACTGTAAAAACAAAAACAACAACCAAAAACACTAAGCCAAGGAACACAAACACACTGCACAAACAACTGCAAGGCAAAATGTACTCTGCACAGAGAGGTAGTTTTTGTCTTTACAGTGGCAATTTAGCACCAACGTAGCTGTAAGTTATGGAAGAGCTGGTTCTAATGAAAAGCTCACTGCATCTTGGAGGCAATGGCCAGATGCAAGTTCTGCATTCTATTCAACTAGCCGCGAAGCGGTTCTTCATTCTGTTTAGGGTTATTAAGCGTTGCCATTTTCTTTGGTCTCAGGAAGAAGTTAATCTGACGCCTGTTATGCCAGCTGTGTAAAGCCTACAATGGTATTAGCAGCCCAGTTTTGGATAGGGTTTCTCACACCTCATCTTGCTCATCTTAATGCACATTACGAATTAAAGGATGCAACAATGAGGTTAAATGTATAAGATGTGGGGGTAACAAACACACATATCACACTGCTACACTTCTCGGGGAATCACAATCTGTTGCAGCTGCCTGTTGCGCAACAGATTGTGATTGACTTGGTGGCAAACTCGGATTAGTTTCTGTGTAATGTGTGAAACAGATATTGCAATATCTGCAGCACTGACCGCATAATATGACAGCTACACATGTTGAAGAGATCCAACATTTTAACGTTGTGTTGTTCTACAACTACAGTGGCCAAAAATCTTAACTATAAATACACGTTGATGGGGTCCAAACTGGCGGAGACTGACCAAGAGAGAGATCTTGGGAGTCGTAGTAGATAACTCGCTGAAAATGTCGAGACAGTATGCAACGGCAATACAAAAAGGCCAATGCTATGCTGGGGATTATTAGGAAGGGTACTGAAAACAAATCAGCCAGTTCTCATAATGCCCCTGTATAAATCGATGGTGTGACTTCATTTGGAATACTGGGTGCAGTTCTGGTCACCTCAGAAAGGCTATTATAGCATTGGGAAAAGTGCAGAAAAAGGCAACTAGAATGACAGAAGGGTTGGAACATTTTCCCTATGAAGAAAGGTTAAAGCTCTTTAGCCTGGAGAAACAACAACTGAGGGGTGACATAAGAACATAAGAGAAGCCAGTGGCCCATCCAGTCCCACACTCTGTCATACAGTGGGCAAAAATACCAGGTTTACAATAGAGGTTTACAGGATTATGCATGGGATAGAACAGGTAGAGAAAGAAGTACTTTTCTCCCTTTCCCACAATACAAGAACTCATGGGCACTCCATGAAATTACTGAGCAGTCAGGTTAGAACAGATAAAAGGAAGTATTTCTTCACCCAAAGAGTGATTAACACATGGAACTCACTGCCACAGGAGGTGGCGGTGGCTACAAGCATGGACGGCTTCTAGAAGGAATTGGATAAACATATAGAGCAGAGGTCCATCAGTGGCTATTAGCCACAAAGTATAGATAGGAACTCTCAGTCTGGGGCAAGTGATGCTCTGTATTCTTGGTGCTGAGGGAGGCAGCAGTGGGAGGGCTTCTAGTGTCCTGGCCCCACTGCTGGACCCCCTGATGGCACCTGGTATTTTTGGCCCCTGTGTGACAGAGTGTTGGACTGGATGGGCCGTTGGCCTGATCCAACATTGGCTTCTCTTATGTTCTTAGAACTAAAAAGCATGTACTGCATATAGTGCCGGGAGAGTACAAACAGTATAACAGAGGATCAGCCCCTCCTCCCACTTGCTTACCAGGACCTGACAAATTTGGAAAGCACCCCAGCCACTTTGCCGTAAACCCCTGGAAGCACCAGTGAAGCAACATCCAGTATAGGGGACAGCCAACTTGGCTTCCTGAGGTTTTCAATCTCTCTTCTCAGCCGGCGAATCTCCTCGTTTAGCTGATCAGCCTGTCTCTGGAATCCGTCCTCCAGCAAACTCAGTTCCTCCTATAAATGAGAACAATCAGGGTTACTAGCCCACAAGCCAAAGGAATGAGATTTCTCTTACTCAAGAGCAATGAGGGTTGCCAAGTCTGCTTTGGGAAATTCCTGGGGATCTGGGGGTGACCCAAGCCAAGCGAGCTCACCGGGGATATGACGCCACAGAGGCAATCTGCCCCGAGCCTTTTGCAAAGGGGACAAGAACCCCTAGGCGTTTCCCAAGACAGTTACCCGGTGTTTAGCCTCCATCATGTTCTTCTGCTCTTCCAGCAGCTTCTCCCTGTCCTTCTCCAACTTCTTCTTCAGGTACTCCATGTTTACTTCATAACTTCGCCTCTGATCCTCCAGCTTCTTCTCCGACTCGGCCTGCTTCTGCCTCTGGATCTCATTCTCCCGCTCTGCTGCCTCGGCCCTTGCTTTGGCTTCTGAATCAGAAAAAGAAAGGAGGATTCATCTTTTACAGATATTGCATACACAGCTGAATCCCTTTAACATGCACCCAGACCAGACGTTTGAGGTGTCCTACTCTGGAGGCCTCCATTTCTTTGGATTTCATTCATTCATTCCCTCTCCTCTTCTTTTTTTTGGCCCCCTGAAGGGGATTTTTTTTATTGCATTTCCTATAAACTACAACAGAAAAAGGCAGGGAACTACAAACTATAGGAGAAAGTAAAGAAAACCCACTAAAAACCCAAGAGATGGTGGTCATACATAATGCTTATGAGACCAGCTTTCTAGCTCAAACTTATAAAGTTCATTGAAAATGTTCATCTAATAGTCTGTTTATACTTGAATATCTAAAAATTGAAGCCTCCCCCAATGCCTGCCTCCATAGAGAACCAAATAAGAAAAGATTATACAAATTAAAAAAACTTTAAGAGATTCCAGAGTGCAATAACTACTCCTCCCCCCCCTTTTTCTTTCTCAAGTGATAGCTTAGTTTTGGGGCTGCCACCCCCAAAGCTGAGTCTGAATTATCGCCAAAGCTCCCTCTTCCCCACTTCCTTTGGTGCTGTCCTCTTCCTCCTCTTCTTCTGGATTTGTGCCGCTTAGAGATGTGAAGGCCTGGAAAAACTCAGGAAACAAAATTTCCCCAGGGACATTTTTCTCAAATGGTGAGGTCTCCCTCCCCCACCCCCATAAAGAGAAGCTTGGGCCATTCCCACCCTGAAAGCAACATCTCCGATGCAGCGTCATCAAAATCCAACCCATCTGCATACAACTTTGCCAGCCCCTCACCTTCGGCTTCTTTCTCTTTCTGTGTGAGGGCTTTGTCGCTTTGAAGGATGGCTCTACCCACAGCCTCCTTGTCCTTCAAGAACTGCTCCAGTTCGGCCTCTGCCTGGGTAATGGAGAAGCAACGGTCAACAGAACATAAGAACATAAGAGAAGCCAATGTTGGATCAGGCCAACAGCCCATCCAGTCCAACACTCTGTCACACAGTGGCCAAAATTACCAGGTGCCCTCAGGAGGTCCACCAGTGAGGCCAGGACACCAGAAGCCCTCCCACTGTTGACCCCCCCCCCCCAAGCACCAAGACTACAGAACATCACTTGCCCCAGAGTCCCTCTCTATACCTTGTGGCTAATTGCTGGCTAGCCAAAATACCCTCCCTAGGCTAACAGAAGGAAGTTTCACAATCAAAGGGGTTGATGGGATATGCGATTTTCCCTTCCAAGTGGAAGACATGTACTGGGTAAGCCTCTGGCAAGTGAGCTCACTATGTTCATCTCAAAAGCACCAGGTCTCCGGAAGTTTTAAATCCCACTTTTAAGGAGGCACAAAGGCCTGCAAATTACTTCAAAACAGTGGTGCTGGGGAAGAAACTAGTAGTTCACATTTTCTGCAACAGGCTGTTTTCCCGATATAAATCATACTAATGCTGGCAGCACGATTGTGATCTTATTTTAGCCCCCAGCATCCTTTCTGTTATTTTAAATTTAGGGTGTCTCTACCCCCCAAAAAAATTCCCATCATGTTAAGGGACAAGTGTCTGTATAAAGACTATACCAGCTCTGTACTGCTAAAGAATGTTCTATTTAAATTTGTGACTGGTTGCCTGTTTGAAGATTAACGTCGTCCTTAAGAATCGTCTTGCATTCCAAATTGTGGAGACACAGAATATGCAACTGGTTTTAATAAGATTCTAATACTGCTTTGAGATAGCGAATACAACAAGCATCATATATGAATGTCTGTGAAGAAGACACTCGAAATGAAGCTTATACCCGGGATCTTTGTTCTGTATATTGTAGTATTATTTGTAATTCCTTGTATCTATTGTGTATTCGTTATGTTCTGAATTATTGTACTTTTGTACCTTTTGATTCTTTTTATCACTTAAATTGTTTATAGCATCTTATTCCACAGCTTTTTTGCAGTTTACATTTATTGCCGGGAAGTCTTTATTCTTCGTTCCTATAAAAATCCAGCATCCTTATACTAATAGCCAAAATGTGCAGATACTTATTTCCACCAACAGGGGGATCACTCTCCCCCAACAGCTTTTCCTACGTAGTCAGTAGACTTCCTGGGATTGTAGAAAAATCCAAAAACTAAAAAAATCCCTTCAGGTACGGTTGAATTCCCCCAAAAAACCTTTTGAAATGGCCTCTGCAGGGATCCGCTTCAGGCATCAATGGTTAGATATTAGAATGTTTTTTGGGGGGGCTTCTAACTGGCTCTGTCAGTAAAAGGGTGGGGGAAGGGTCCTTTCCAGGCCTACTTTGGCCTTTCAGGGAGGGAGGAAGGGAGCCTTGGGGCCAGGCCTCACAAGGGTTGCCAGTGCCAGGCTGGGGGATTTCTAGAGATTTTGTGGTGGGTGGCTGGGTTTGGGAAGGGAGAGGCCTCAGCTGGGTATAATGCCACCGAGTCCACCCTCCAAAGCAGCCATTTTCTGCCAGGAGACAGACCTCTGCTGTCTAGAGTCCAATTTTAATTCTGGGGGGTCTCCAGGTCCCATTTGGAGGTTGGCAACTCTAGGCCTGGCAGCAGTCTAGGGTTACCAGGTCCCCCCTAATTTGCATGACTCAGCTAGCCTCGGCTGCTTGCTACCGTTCATCAACAGCCACCCTATGAAAGCCAGGGAGGTGCAGCAGTTAGAGCTTCAAAGTAGGGTTCTGCAAGACCCAGGTTCAGATCCCCATCTTGCAGTAAAAGCTGACTGTGTGATTTTGGACCAGTCACATATTTCAGCATAACCAACCTCACAGGGTTGTTGTGCAGATAAAAAGGAGGAGAGAATAATGAAAGCTGCTTTGGTCCCCACTGTGGAGAAAGACTATAATTTTCCTAGGTAGAGGCTGGGGGGGTGGAGATGGAAAGCAGAAGACAGAGAGACAGTTAAAGGTAGGTTGGCTGTTGGGTGGGAAGGAAACAGGGTTGCCAACTCCAAGTTGGGAAATCCCTGGACATTTGAGGGGTGAAGCCTGGAGAGGGAGGGATTTGAGGAGGGAAGGAACTTTGGACTGGTGTAGTGCCATAGACTTCATTCCTCCAGTCATTTCCTCCATGAGAACCACCATTGCCAGCCTCCAGGTGAGGACTGGAGATCACCCAGAATTACAACTGTTGTCCAAGTGACAGAGATCAGTTCTCCTGGATAAAATGGCTGTTTTAGATGGTTGAGTCTATGGCATCCTACCCTGCTGAGGCTGCTTGCCTCCCCGAGACTCACTGTCCCAAGGCTCCACCCCAAAATCTCCAGGAATTTCCCAACCTGGAGCTGGCAGCCCTTAGGTGAATTGATCTCTGTGGCTGGGAGATCCATTGTGATTTCCAGAGTGCTGCCACCACTGCTGTGGGGAGAGAGGAAGCAGGTGGGTGGCTGAGAGCACTGCTGCTACTCCTGCTGCTCTGCAGAGTGGAAGAGGAAGCAGGCAGGAGGCTGGGAGAGTGATGGGGGCAGAAAGAAAGAATGATGGGGTGGGGGGCAGAAAGAGAGAGAGAGCATGGTGAAGTGGGGAGTCAGAAAAACAAAAAGAAAGATGACAGGTCAGAAAGAGAGAGAAGTCACGTGCATGGAGGAGAAAGAGAGAGTAAGAAAAGGGGGGCAGAGGGGAGAAACAGTGTGAGAGAGGTAGGGGGTGAGGAGAGGAAGCCAAGGTGTGACGAATGAGATAACCGTCCCGCAAGTTTCTTGCGGGTCTCCACTTGTAATAACTAAGAGCTAGAGTCTAAGGACAGCACTCTAGGGCAGTTACTTGTAGGTGAAATATGTAACCTCAGAGATCAATTCCATGACGTGTGATGTATGACTCCGTCAAGAGTCTTAAGACACACTCGCAAGGGAAGGCAGACCTACCTCCTTCCTCAGCTACATTTTTACATATGCCTCGATCACCCAGGAATTGGAGGCCAAGTGAACCGTTTGCCTTTCAGTTTGCTGTTGCGTGGGTCAGTTTTGGCCAGAGGGTCAACGCCCTTCCTTTTCTTGAAGTCAAAACTTCTTTTTTTAAAAAATGCAACCATTGTACATTTTACTACACCCACAGGGCTCAAATGCAATTCTTGGTACGTTACCTAGACACAATCAGTGAAACTGATAGTTCACCGCTGAAATTTGGGTTTCAAAATTTTAAAATCTGAGCTTGGAGAAAAAGCTGAAATTTGAGCACAACCTGCTTTTCTTTTTTTAAGTATTCAGTGTTTCTAATTCAGCTGTGTTTGAACTTCATTACACAGTCAACCACATCTTCATGGGATTCTGCACATATCCTATTCCTTACCACTTTTTGATATTTAAGCGATTTGATTCTGTCAATTTATTTATTTGCATTATTCATAGTCATGCATATTCTCGCTGGGGTTCAAGACGGATTACACAGACCGAGGCAATACAATCAACCTTCACCTTTGCCTTGAGTGGATAGTGGTCAGACCATGCCTCCAACCCTGAAACCAAGCTTTTGTTCAACGGCTCAGTGCAGAAAATTAAATCCAAGGTGTGACCCCTTTCATGTGTTGGGCCTACCAAAGTTTAATAGAAGCCCAAAGTATTCAAAGAAAATATAAATCCTCACCATGACTCCTTTCCCTGTTTCCTGGTGGTATCTCACTTCTATGGTCTTCAGGTCACTGGAATAACCCCAATAGCCACCGGGTCGGGAATAGAAAGCCTTGTCGATCCTGGCCTCCAGTTCCTTTGAGAGCTGTGTCAACAGCGCCTTGCAGTGTTTGGAGGATTCCAGTTCGTTCTTACGGCAATACGCCTCCTTCTTCTGATCCAAGGCTCGCTGTTGGGGGGGGGGATAGTTTACAAATGACCAAGTGTGTTTTGAGGTGAAAAGCATAAACCACATGTGCGTTCAAGATGGGTAGCCATGTTTGTCTGTCTGTAGCAGCAGAAAACAGCAGGAGTCCAGCAGCACTTTAAACACTAACAGAATTTGTGGCAGGGTAGGAGCTTTCGGGAGGCACTGCTTACTGTAACTGAAGAATGGAGCAGTGACTCACTGTTATGTATCTTGTATAAATGACTGAGCTAGAATTTCAGTCCCATTCAAGCCTGGTATCGAAAAGGAGTAAATCTGATTGGCTACTCCGCCTAGCAGGCCAATCAGGTTACTGTAAGGTTCTGGAGGGAAACGATATGATTGGTTTGTTATGTTGATGTTTTGATTGGTTCTGACAGCAACTCAGGGCGTGGCTTTGCCAGTGCCAGCCCGGATAGTTTAAAAAGAGGGCCTGTTGCCCTTCTGTTCTTGTGTCGTTTCTTACCTCGTTAAATAAAGCTGAATCGCTGTTCATGAACTGCTCCCTTGAGTGTCATACTTAACAGTCACAAAAGCTCATAGCCGACCACAAATTTTGTTAGCCTTTAAGGTGCTCCTGGACTCTTGCTCTTTTCTACCACACGTGCGTTGTGTTTGTCTGGCATGACAGACTCTGCAACAGGTCGGCTTTCTCAGAAACAGAGATCCATGCAGCTGGAGGTGAAAGCTCAAGAGACATCCTACCATCAGCTCCGCCTGGAACTGCAGCTCGTCATCCTTGAAGGCACGGGCCATGAAGACCTGAAGGGCCTCGTCCTCGCATTGCGCATGGATCCCCAAGAGGTCCTGGAGGGTCTCCGTGGGCAGCTCCAGCTTCTGGTCCATCAGCTCCACGTAGCGGCCAGTGGCTTCCAGCACGGCAGCTGAATTCTCAATCCGAGCCAGAGCCAGCACCGCATTCTCCATGCAGGGCACTCCCCCGCTGCGGATCGTGTCCACATAGGTCTCCACCAAGTTTGCTAGCACTGCAAAGGAAACAATAGAGACGGTTGTGGCATCACTTAGATAGGGGTAGATTCAGCAGCTTTAGCAGAGTGTTGCTCACAGGACTGTACAGGTAGTATAAAACCTCCCTAGGAAAGGGAAGTGGAATTGGCCTTGATATTTGGGGAACAAGCAGTCAATCTCTGCTCCACTCTGCGTAGTGGGTCATTGATGGAGAGCCGGGTTGTGGTGTGATCTAGGAAACTCCTAGCCCTTATTTGGAGAGGGGGCGGGGGAAGCAAAGGACAGAAAGGGAGAGAAGGATAAGAGCTAGAGAAAGAAATATATATATTCAGGACATAATAAAACTTGGTCCTATGCTGGAGGTTGAGGTTCAAGGGGGATCTTGTGACCAAAAGGACTGGAAGCTTCTTCTATTGCCCTCGAGCCACCACCATAGCTGGTCAGAAAACCACTGAGCTATGAGAAGACTTACAGCGCCCAGTCACAACGTGCCCTCCTGGGATGGTCTTTGGCTTGGATGTCTTATAGACGTGACGGCAGAACTGGAGGGCTTGCTCCACAAAGTTGGGGTCCAGCTCCCTCTCCTCCATGTCCTCCAGCCGGGGGAAGTTCTTTCGATCGGTGGGGCGGTCGAGGATGAAGCATTTCCGGGTGGGGAAGAATAGCCGGATGCATTCGCGGGGCAGGTTGAAGAGCTGATCCTCGTGGGAGTTACCTAGGAGTAAGACAGAGATCGAGACCTGGAGATGGAGAGCCTGGAAAGGCATCTACCGGCGCAAAGACCCTGGAACTGGTATTTTGGCAAGAGGAAGAGATGCAATCTGTGACGAAGAAGAGAGGAGACTGGATTTATACTCCACCCTTCACTCAGATTCTCAGAGCAGTTTACAGTCTCCTTCCTCTCCCCACAACAGACACCCTGAGAGAGCTCTTTCCAGAACTGTCCTTGAGAGAACTATGGCTTGCCCAAGGTCATCCAGCAGCTGCATGTGGAGGAGTGGGGGAATCAAATCCGGTTCTCCCAGATTAGAGTCTGCGCACTTAACCACCACGCCCAACTGGCTCTCATGCCATGTCCAATTTCATTAGTGGAAGAATGGCAGATTACCCACAATTGTTATGTAGTCAGGGTGCAAAACCAACACGCAATCCCATGGAGAGGAAGCTGAGGTAGCAGAATGCAGGAGAGTTCATACAATGGAGTGGAAAGGTTTCCCCTTCTAACACATGTTGAAATTTCGACTGACAGCGAGCTTGGCAACTGAAAGTAGGCAGGTTAGGCAGAAACCAGTCAGGTGACTAAATGCCATACTATGGGGCCCCAGTGTGGCGCCACGGTACCCGCCACAATCTTTTCCTGGTGCCCCCCAAGTAGTTTTAGAAAGTAAGTGTGGCCAGGTGACGCTTTTGTCCAACAAGGCTTCTCACTGACCATGCGAGACCTGGCTGGATATACACATTTTTAAAAAATTATTTGGCGGCAGCTGCCCTCACAGCACAAGGATCTTCACTGCATGACTGAAGAAGAAACAGAGTTGATTTATACCCCGCCCTTCGCTCGGAGTCTCAGAGCAGCTTATAATCTCCTTCCTTTCCTCGCCCCAAAGCAGACACCCTTGAGGTTAGGTGGGGCTCAGAGAGCTCTAAGACAACTGCTCTTGAGAGCACTGTGACTGAGCCCAGGTCACCCAGCTGCTGCATGTGGAGGCATGGGGAATCAAACCCAGTTCTCCAGATTAGAGTCCACCACTCTTAACCTCTACACCAAACCAGCTCTCTCGGTAAGGTAAACTGAAGGTAAACTGTGTGTAGGAAAGGAAATATTTTTAAATGAACATGTTCATTTTTAAAAAGCATCCTGTTAAACAGCTTCTGCCTGAAATGTTGAAAAGTTAGACCTGACCTCACTACCTGATATTTTGTGGTTGGCTCCATTTCCTGTGTCAGCCATTTTGTGGCTGCCGTCACCTCCCGTGGGAGCCATTTTGTGGTTGTACCCATCACCCTATATCTAATTTTGCTGCCTCATGGTTGGCATTTGTAGGCTTTACTGCTTTCGTTGTGACTGGATTTTCTTAGTTACTGTGCATGAATTTTCAGGTTTCATCAGCTATGGTTCTGCTGTCAGACAGAAAAGTGACAGAAGAATAGTTTAAATTCATGAATGACATATGTCCTGTGTTGCTGACATGTGTTATAACCCTTTGTAATTATTTCATGTTTTGGTCTGTTTCTTTAAATGTTTAGCTTGACTGCAGTAATATAAGAAGAGCGATAGGGGGAGACAAGTGTGATGTGATTGGCTGATAACTAAGAGTGTGGGAGGAGAGATGTCTCTGAGGTGATTCAGGGTTCTTGAAGAGTGTGGAGAGTTTGAGATAGTCTGTGTGACTATGAGAGTTTGAGTCTATTCTGTTTGAATAAGACAAACAGTTTAGTCCAGGGGTGTCAAACTCATTTGTTATGAGAGCTGGATCTGACATAAACGAGATCTTGTTGGACTGGGCCATGTGTGTCTCATAAAATGTAATGCCAGGTAGCAGAGATATAAACCTTACAAAGGACACAAACACAAAGGGTTTTTTTTAACTTAAAATAAAAACATGCTTAAAACATTAGCACTCTTGCAATATTTTATTTATTTAACAGTGTCTGATAATGGACACCTCTGGCTCTGAATTATTGCATCAAAATGTCTGTGCTGTTGCAATCTTGAGTATGCTGTTCAGGTGTGTATCTGTAAGCTGCAAACCTATGATGACGCAACAGCAGCAGAATTGGAAGAAGAAGCAGAAGACAACCAATTCCACTGCGGGCCTGACAGAAGCCCTCCAGGGGCCTGATCCGGCCTCTGGGCCTCATGTTTGACACCCCTGGTTTAGTCTGTGTAACTATGGGAGACTAAACTGTTTGTCTTCTTACTCACAGAATAAACTCAAACTCTCATAGTCACACAAACTATCTCAAACTCTCCACACTCTTCTCTTCAAGAACACTGAATCACCTCAGAGACATCTCTCCTTCCACACTCTCAGTCATCAGCCAATCACATCACACCTTTGTCTCTGGGTTATAAGGGGAACAGGTTTCCCACTCCAGCAGAAGGCCTTCTGCCCCCTGCCGCCACTGCCTAGCACAGCAGCAGGAGGAACTGTGGAAGAAAAAGTAACATCGGAGCATCATCATTTATGGGCACATAACCAGAAGTGACATTATGCGTCACTGCAATGTTCTAGCAATCCCCCCAAACTCTATGCTTTTATCAGAGTTTGTGGGGACATGACATCACTCCTCACTGTGTGATTGGAAGTGATGTCATAGCATTATGCACTGCAGCCCCCCCCCCCCCAAAGCCTGCTGGGTTAAGCAACTGGGAGGCCAGATTTGGCCCAGGTTGTGGTCCACAGAGGCTACACTGAGCCTCACCACACTTTTGCGGTCAGTACCTTTCCTTAACTTCAAGGCATTCTCCAGATATTCGTCCTCAGTGCAGGGCTGCCCATTCAGTTGTAGCTGCAATGTGAAATCCCTCAAGGCCCAGATGAACGTTGGGAAGAAGCGGACATACTCAGCAGAATCTTCCAGTGCCTCCGAGTTCTCCTCAGGTGAAGATTTGGATTTGATGCGCTCAGTCAGTTCTGTCACATAACTGTTGGCCCAGTTTAGGAAGATACTAGAAAACCAGGCTTTCTTTACAGCAGGAGACCCATCTCTTGGAAATGTGCCTTCACTTCTGCCTCATAACTAGCTTTTGTTACTGGGTGAGACCTGTCCTTTAGAAAAGGGTCTTCACTCCTACTTCATATAACTGCCTGTCCAGACATGAAAGACGATAACAACTTTGATAGCTGTGTATTTCAGGAGGGCAGTCTGTCGCAGACAGGGCAGAGAGAAGCTGCCCCTGACAAAATTACCTCTTCTGCACAGTTATTAACAGTACCAGAGTCTGGTCTCCCACTGAATCATGGTGTTCTAACCATCGGTTAACCAACCTTGGGCAGGGCGGCTGACTCTCCCAGAATCCACCCAGAAAGAATCTTAAATATTGGTATCTTGAAATGCATGTAAATATATGCAAATACGCACTCTACCACCTAATACAGCTTGCCTGTACATGTGTTGTTTATCTGCTCTCTTATTTTTAAAAAAGTAGGAGGTACAACATTGTGGATTGCAAAAGCTTCTAAAGAGAGTCTAGGAGCTGCACCCGAGACACTGTTTATACTTTACAAATTAGAGCAAAACAAAACCCTCATTTCTTCCTAAGCAAAAACAATGGCCCTTCCCTCATTTGTGGGTCTAATTGCCACCTTCTACAATAGGGGTGTTAAACTCATTTGTTACAAGGGCCAGATTGGACATAAATGAGACCTTGTTGGGCCGGGCCATGCGTGTCATAAAATGTTACGCCAGGTAGCAAAGATATTAACTGTATAAAGGACACCGACAAACACAATTAAGGGTTTTTTTAAAACTTAAAATTCAAACATGCTTAAAACAGTAACACTCTTGCCATATTTTATTTAACAGTCTTGGATAACTGACACCTCCCAAACCTCCCCCCTCCTCGATGCCTACCTAAAATGCAATCTTTAAAATAAAACATCAAGAAAAAGCACAAGAATCACTGCAGAAACTAAAACTAAAAACTAAGAATATAAAATGCTCTGAGCCTAGGGAAACATGAAATGGCTGGACATTGCAAGCTCCTTCTCCCTCAGTCTCCTCAGAGTGGCAGTGGCTCTCCAGTGTAATCTCACCCTTTGGCTGTGGGTTCCCAGGTTAGAGCACTCACTCAGACACCCGTTCTCAGGTCCATTCAGCAGAGACAAGCTGGCTCAAAATATCAGCCATTTATCTGCAAGCAGACAACTTCAGCTGGCATACAAACACTGGAAACTGAAACTCCACTCCATTGAAATACATTGCAGCTCAAAAAAAGTTGCAACAAAAATGCAGAATGGATTTTCCATTAAGGTTTCTGGGCCCAGACAGACTAATCTGGGACTGGAATGATAGCCCCCAGAGTGGAACGCTATTCCCAGAACACAGCTCCTACTCCCAGGGACTGTCATTCCAGTCCCAGAGTAGGCTATCTTGGCCCAGATACCTTAAAGGAAAATCCATTCCGCATTTTCGTTGCAACTTTTTTTGTGCTTTAGCCCAGAGAAGCTTCCTGCTGGAGAAAAAGGCGAAGACAAGGCTGGGAAATTCAGCCGTCCCAATCTCCCTCGGAAGGGTGAGGATAGGCAGGGGAGGGGGTGGGGGTGGAGAAGAGAGCAGCGGGCCTCATTAAAGCCCTGGGTGGGCGGTTTCACACCCCTGTTCTACAGACTGTATCCCTAAGCAATCAAACAGCCAGGCCTCCGCTGGCCCACTTCAAATACAAGCGGCCCCCCGGAAGCAAAACTAAAATAAGATCTGCTTGCATCTAAGGATTCAGAAGGATACTGGAGCTGGTCCATGGCATGCTGGTCGATGATGCCCATGCTGTTGTAGACCAGGGTACTGCTGAGGAGGACGGCCAGAGCAAAGATCCAGGAGTCGTTCTGAGGGTCACCCTGAGGATGGAGGAACAGAGAATGCCAGAGTTCAGATGCAGTTCCTACCTCCCAACGTACCAGACATTTGTAAAGGGTGGGTTCAGAGGTCCATTGATTCAGCCAACCTTTATGTGGCCTCTGCCTAACTGGATTTATTCCTTGCGTTTCATCCTTCAGGGGGGGGAAAAAACCCTGCTTCCCAAAAGCACTGAACTTGGGGCAGATAACCCATGGGGAAGACATGCAGAAAAGCTGGGGAGACCACTGCTAGTTATGCAACCATAGAGAAAACAACCTGCAACTACAGATTCTAGTTTGAAAGCCTCCCGAAGCCTCCCAAAGCTCAGCATGAGTCATCCAAACAGAAATACCCTTGAAGGTTATGCAAGTTCTTTGTATTGCTGGAAACCACTAAGGTGTGGCCACGACAGCACCAGTATTTAGTGCCTTCCAGTTCTTTGCACAGCCTGTTTTACCCTGTAGCAATGTGAGCGTAAGCAGCATTCATCTGAGAATGTGCCTGGTAGCCGTGGTTCCTCCACACCGCACTAACTTCCTTTTTTAACAGCCTTCTGACGCAATTCTCTGCAGTCCCTTCTTGGCTTCGAAGTGCGCTCTGATTCACGAAAGCTTATGCTGGAGTGTTCTTTAAGGGGCCCACTGGCTTCCTATTTAAATATCTGGGGCTTTGAATCACAGGCCATAGAGAAACACATCCGGAATTCAAGGCAGTCAGCTTGTATCTTATGAGAACCAGCTTTTTTGGGAATTCTGAGCCTTTGCCAGCAGAAGTTCAACAGGGGCAGCGTCCCACCTCCTCCATTACGTCCAAATCACCTTTTCCACATCACCGAGTCCCTCTGTATCCAGAAGCACAAGGGTCTGGTCTGGTCTCCCAGGGCAGGGAACGCACCACATCCAGATTCCCTTCGTGTTGGCTTGCACCGTGGAGCCCAGAGGGAAACCTGTGCATGAACATAAGAACATAAGAGAAGCCAATGTTGGATCAGGCCAATGGCCCATCCAGTCCAACACTCGGTCACACAATGGCCAAAAATACCAGGTGCCATCAGGAGGTCCAGCAGTGGGGCCAGGGCACCAGAAGCCCTCCCACTGCTGCCCCCCCCAGCACCAAGAACAGAGTGCATCACCTGCCCCAGACTGAGAGTTCCTGTCTATACCTTGTGGGTAATAGCCCACTGATGGACCTCTGCCCCATATGCTTATCTAATTCCCTCTTGAAGCCGTCCTTGCTTGTAGCCACCACCACCACCTCCTCTGGCCAAGTGTTAATCACTCTTTGGGTGAAGAAGGACTTCCTTTGATTTGTTCTGACCTGACTGCTCAGCAATATCATGGAGTACCCACGAGTTCTTGTATTGTGAAAAAGGGAGAAAAGCACTTCTTTCTCTACCTGCTCTATCCCATGCATAATCTTATAAACCTCGATCGTGTCACCCCTCAGCTGTCGTTTCTTAACATTTTATGGGCAAGAAAACAGGTGCAAATGATTCGGCCAGGGTAGCCCCTCCTTTGGTAAGGCTCCAATGCCTTTAGCAGCACGGGAGAAACAGAAACTCCGAAGGTGACATTTTCTCTTGTAAGGGGACATTGTTATGTGTTTGCTGTGGATCTGTTTAAGGCACAGGAAAGATTGCTTTAAATTTTGGGGGGAAAGGGTTTTTTTAAAAAATACAGGAGGATAGCATTGTATACTGATTAGAGCCAGTGCCCCAAGCAATAATTCAAGTAAAGCTTTTAGTGGATTAAAAGTCTGCAACCCTGGAATTGTATAGCATGTGAGAAACACCTCGGAAACCTGGATTCAAAATCTACCCCCCAAGAGGAACTCTTTTGTTAGTGTTACAACTTGTTATGGTCTTGCCTCCTTGGTAGTTTCTTAAGGGGAAAGAGTCCTGACTGCACACTGGGATTTCGTGGGTCACAGACCCACCTATTCCGCTGATCTGAGGGATTTTACCATTAAACTCTCTCCCTTCCTCCCAAGATTTAGCCCTGATTCGAATTAACAAATGTTCCCCCTTCTCTCTCACCTGAGTTCTTGCCCGCTAGTTTGTTCATGAGGTAGGACTTGCCCGTCCGGTACAGCCCCACAATGGCCACCACCACCACGGGCTGATGGATTCCAGAGAGGAGCTGAAGGGCTTCCCGATGGACAACCAACTTCCTGTCCTTGTTCTCAATCAGGCACACAGGAGCTGGCATCTGGATTTTGGAGGCCATCGCTCACAACTAGGATGATCTGTCATAGGGGCAGGAGAGAAGAGAAATAAAAGCAAGTAGCAAGCAGGTACATTTTGCACGAATTTATCTGAGAACACGGGGCCAATCATTCCTTTGTGGCCTAACCTACCTGACAGGGCTGTTGTGGAGGATAAAATGGTGGAAGGAGAACCATGGACCAATTGCACCAATTTTTAAATTTGCTAAAATTAAGTGCATTTTAGAAACACACAGGTGTGTGTGTGTGGGGGGGTGCTCTGACCTAATGTTATACATGCAAAGAGGGTTGCCACCTCTGGGTTGGGGAATATCTGGAGGCAGGGGTCTTTTGGGGGGAGCCCACCGGAGCGCAGCTCCGGGAGCTCAGGAGCCAAGCCCCGCCACCAGCCGGCGTCCGGGGGAGTCTTTCAGGCAGCCGAATGTCAATTTCAGCTCCATTATATCCTATGATGGAGCTGCGGTGGCTCAAGTGGTTAAGACGCTGAACTGCAGGCTGTGGAAGGTCAGTAGTTCAGCAGTTCAAGACCGGGGTGCCGCATGACAGGGTGAGCTCCTGTCTCTAGTTCCAGCTCCTGCCAACCTAGCAGTTCGAAAGCAAGAAATTGCAAGTAGATAAATAGGTACCACTTCGGTGGGAAGGTAACAGCATTCCGTGCACCTTGGTGTTTAGTCATGCCGGCCACATGACCACGGAAATGTCTTTGGACAGCGCTGGCTCTTCGGCTTTGAAACGGAGATGAGCACCGCAGCCCTAGAGTCGGATTCGACTGGCTTTCGAGCAAGGGAACCTTTACCTTTACCTATATCCTATGAGCCATTGAAGTCAATGGTGAGAACATAGGGTATATTCTGGGGGCTGGAGGGGAGGGGGTTTGAGGGAGAGGCTCCAAACTCACAGGATAGCTGATGGAGCCTCTTCCCAAGATACCCACTAAGTTTCAAGAACATTGGACCAGGGGGTCCAATTCTATGGGCCCCCAAACAGGTTACCCCCATTCCTTCCATTGTTCTCTATGGTGGGAAAAAAGTTTGATCAACGGGGCCGAAAGCTCCCCGTATCTCGCCCCCAGCTCCCGATCCGAGTGTGCCTGCTGCTGTTTAAGGACCAACAGCATCGTTGGGAGGTCGGGACTGGCAATCCGATCCCGCGTCTGTTTAAATCCAAAGAAATCCCCCCACGCGTTTGACGCGTGCTCCGTTCCCAGCCCGGCATTCTTCTCGGCGGCTGGGAAAAGGAATCGGGGCGTCCGTTCCGCAGCTTCACGCAAAGAAACCACGCCTGGAGGGGCCCGGGCCAAAGCGTGGCTCCGGCGCCAGCCCCACGCCTTACCTTACCTTCTCCCTGCGGCGGAAACCGGAGCGGGCGGCGTCTCTGCAGCACCCTCGGCCCCCCGCAGTCCGCCCTCCCCTCGCTCTCGCCCTTCCTTTTGCCTTCACAGCGTTGGCCGCCCAAAAATGAAAGCGAAAGCCGGCGCTGCACAGCCATGGTCCTTCCTTTCCAGGAACTCGACGCCGCCGTTTCTCCAAGAGGGGCGCTGCGCTGCGGCGGAGGAGGGCTTTCTCGAGGCTGACGGTCTCCTTGGCCGAACCAAAGACTAACGAGGGCGATTCTGGGGGCTGAGCAGAGAATGAACCGCGGGGCAGCGAAGGGGCTGCAATGCGAAGGTTTCCCTTAGAAGGCGAAGCAGAGCCGAAGACGGATGGTGGCGTCCGAGCGTTGCCAACCTCCAGGTGGGGGCTGGAGGTCTTCTGGCACTATGAGGATTCCCTTAGACGGCGAAACAGAGCTGAAGACGAATGGTGGTGTCCTAGGGTTGCCAACCTCCAGGTGGGTATGTATCAACCAAACAAACACTGTGATAAAAAAAGACACTAACATTTAATAAGTCTGATGAACATCAAATGAGAGGTCTTAGTAATATTGTATAAGTTGGAGGGCTTTTTTGGTAGAAAAAGTCCAGCAGGAACTTACTAGCATATTAGGCCACACCCCTGACAGCACAGCTCATTAGCATATTAAGCCACACCCCGTGTTACCAGAAGTGTGGTCATCCAGCCACACCCACCTTTTGCTTCTTATTCTGTTTACCTTTGTTGTTAAAACAGAGGGCTTTTTTTTGTATCAGGAACTCTTTTGCATGTTAGGCCACACACCCCTAATGTAGCCAATCCTAATGAGTTTCTGCTGTTGGGTGTGGCCTGTTATGCTAATGAGTTCATGCTGGAACTCCATTCCTGTGTGTTCCTGCCCAAAAATCGCCCTGATAAGTTCTATTTATAATATTTGTTATTTATCAGACTTATTAAATGTTAGTGTCTTTTTTATCACAGTGTTTGTTTGGTTGATATATTTCCTTGTAACTGTGATCCCTATGTCAGTTTATTTAACCTCCAGGTGGGGGCTGGAGCACTGTAACTGATCTTCCCAAGGAGAAATGTCAAGGAGAAAAGGTCAGAGCCCAGCCAGATTAGAAATATACTAGCATACATTTGGTGGTACAGCTGACTTTACTTGTTGTACATAACAACTCATAATATTTGACAAACCTGATGAATCTATATATCCCTCCCTACCCCTTCTTCCCTTCTGTATCCCACTTTTTTTTTTGAGAAAATTATATATATATTTAGAGAGAGAAATATACTAGTCATGGACTTTTAAGTATCAGTATCAAGTTAGTTGCTGTATTAGGGAAATAATGCTGTTTTACCTATACCCTCCTTAACGAGTAGGCTAAAATAAGCTTGTCTGCAGTATTAAGTCTTTGGCCAATTTCCCGCAAGCGCTGCTCTGTGCTCACTCTTCCCTTTGTCCCAATGGTACATGTCAATTTCATACTAAGTGTTGGTGGGTGCATTTTGCCCCACAGCTTCACGCGATTTTCCACGGGGAAATTCACGCGCGAAGCTGCAGGGCAAAATGCGGCCAGGCAGCAGCTTGTGTGAAATTGACACGTACCATTGGGGCAAAAGGGAAGAGTGAGCATGGAGCAGCGCTTGTGGGAAATCGGCCTTTGTTTGCAAATATTTACGCAAGGGAAACAACTTAAGTGTTAGACTCAAACAACTTGGTGGTATTCTTGAGAGTTTTAAAGAAATTGTCAAAAGGGTCTTGAAAGGGTAGGTGAATGGCATTGTCTGATCAGTTCTCATTTGGTGCCTTTGTTAGCTGTTGCCTGGCATGTTTGTCCCCGTCGGAAACACAACCAGTGAGGCTTCTGAAGTAAGCAGGAAAACTTTATTCGAACAAAGGGGAACTCAAGCCTCCAAAGCCTGAATTCCAAAGACTAAGTGAAGTTACAAGCTTTTTATAACCATGCACAAAAAAACAGAGAACCCTAGGATTACATTGAAGTTTTGAGCTGTGCCTATGTTATTCTGGAAATCGGGGTGAGATATATTTTTTTCTATGTTTTTGAACTGATATATGTATTATGTATTCGAACCTGTCTTTCTCTGGGTATTATGATTGCTTCACAGTTCCATTTTACCAGCTGCTGTTGAAGATCATTGAAACGTCTTGATTTATACCTGGGAAAGACGTATGGCTGTTTTTCTTTCCACAGTGGGCATCTTCTGCCACAGTTACTTTCTGTTTTGAGGTCTATGGACACTATTCATGTATAGAATTACAGAGGAGCCTACTGTTGGTTTTCGAACAAGTTCTTTTTGTAAATAATGCCTAATTGTTATGAGCAAAATGTTGGATATGTGTTTATACATTCTGTTGGGTTATGACTGCTAATCCATCCTTGTACTTTAATGGATGTAATATACAATGTTGATCATATATAGCTGTGAATTGTTGATGGTCTTCTCTTGGTGGGTGTTACTTGTGGTTATACTTGTACGCTAAGGGTTCCCTATTGTCTTGGGCATCACTATGTCCCCGGCAGACTGTGTCTTCCCCCCAACACCTGTTCAGTGACACTGGCGTCAGATGTGGTTGACAAGCTCCGCAGCCTGACCTCAAGAAGGTGCATGGCTGTGGTCTCCTCCACGGTCCTGCAGACACTGGACATTCCTTGCTCCCTAGCCAAGATGCCAGACAAGCAGCCCACAGAAACTGTGGACTTGGGATTTGGGAATATCAGTGTATATCAATATTTTTGGTATACCTGAACCCCCAAAATACTGATTTTTTTGTGTGCACACCCCTAGTGGGGGCAGCAGTTCTACATTCTCTTTTCTGTAAATAGCTCACCCCACCAACCAACTACTTCAGCTTGGTAGTCTCCCATGTGGGACTGCACAGGACAATGAAGATGGAGACAGGGTTGCACTTACCTGTATCTGTTGTTCATCGTCACTGTGTAGGCCCACATCCCTCTCCCCTACCCCACTGTTGTTTTTAAAAAAGACCACATTTGTGTGTGTGTATAAAGATAATAACAATAATAAAGATCCACCCTTGTCTACAGCTCACAGCAGTGGCTTATAAGAACTGAGGGAATGTGCAGAGCCCCTCCCCGAAGCACGTGACCGTGAGGGGGCAGAAACAGTCTCAATAGGGAATTTCACATTACCGAGACTCTGCCGGATTGAAGCCGTTTCTGATTCGTCTTGAAGTAAACCGGTACAGGACTGCCATTTCACACATGGCTTTCCCTGACCGGAAAAGAGCCGAATCAGAAGCGGTTTGGCATTTCAGATTGCACCGCTTTGTTTTCCCGCCGGTTCCCGCCACGCCTTTTTTTTAAAAAAATGTTCGCTTTAGAGCGCTATAGCGCTATAGTGCTATAAAAACAACACTGCAGGCATTCCAATAGGGTTGCTATGATGCTATTGCGCCATAGCGCTATAGCGCTATAGCGCTATAACGCTCTAAAGCGAATGTTCAAAAAAAAAAAAAAGCCGGAGATCGCCCGCGCGGGCGAAAAAAGGCGGGAAAAAGCGTATCGGATCCGGGAGAAGAAACTGACGACTACTTGGAAGCGGTTGACAGGTAAAACGCTTCAGCCCCGTTTCCTGAACGGGACAGAAGCGATTCTGTGTGAAATTACAAATATATTCCGGTAGGGAACCAGTTCTAAAACGGTTCTGTCTGAAATGCCAGACCAGAAACCGTTTGGGAACCGTTCCTCTTCCGGATTATATCATCTGTCTGAAATTCCCCAATGTCTCCAGCATGGAGGGGCTCCTCCTCCTGCTCTGTGGCTATGCTAGAGAAAAATCATCCGGCGGCTGGCCTACGCAGGACCCAGGCACTCCTGCATGGTGACAACTCAATGAACAACAGTTACAGGTTAAGCACAAGCCTGTTTCTCTCCTCCCTTTTTCGGTTCCAAGGGAAGAAGTTTGGAGGTGTGGCCTGGCAGAGGCTGCCTGACTGAAGGAAACCTTCTGAATCGGCACCACCTCCAGGTTTCTCCCCTCAGAGCAGACAAAGCCAAAGAAGGGGAATGTGCATTTATTCAGGCTAGCACACAGCCGAAGCCTTTGAAAAGAGCCAGTGAGTCCGAGGCCCTGTCACACCACACCTCACCACAAAGGGGGGATGTGCCTTTATTCAGGCTGGTGCAGAGCCATAGCCCTTCAAAAAGAGCTCTTCTGAGTTCAGCTCTATCCAATTATGCCTTCATGGAAAATTAGTGACAGCAAGAACGGACAGCTCTCTCGTGTGAACCCCGAGGCAGTTAAGGCACAGAGTATGGCCGTTTAACAGCACTATTCTAAAGCAACAGACGGTCCAATCCTGAGGAGGCCCCTTCTGAGCCATAATGACACATTGGAAGTCCAGAACCGATTCTTCGTTAAATGTAGTCTGTTCTTCAATAGAATGAGTATTGATGACAAAAAGAAAAGTTATGAGAAAAACAAGTCTCCTCAGCCTCAAGAACGAGGTGAGGGAAAAAACAGCAGAGGAGACCCTCTCTCCATTGCGGCAAAAAGAGAACTGAGGGAGTCGCACCCCCCCCCCTAGAAATGTGGTCATTTTGGTGGCAAAGTGCCAGAGTGAGGAGGGGGGATCCTAGTCAACAAGAAAGCTTTGGAAATCTATTCCATAACTGGCCTGCACATGTACACTGTACGCGGTGCGGGACGGCACAGAAGCCTTAAAGATGAAGTGTGTCCTTCTGCCTGGAGACGCTGGATTTCATTTTGCATCTTGCCAGCCTGTTGTGCAAATCCCTGTTCTTGTTCCTATGAAAGATAAAGAAGGCATAAAGCGGGTCTTCAGCTCATACCCACAATAGGTCAGGAAACAAGAAGAGCTGGTTTTATCCCCCACTTTTCTCTACCTCAAGGAGTCTCAAAGTGGCTTACAATCATCCTCCCTCCCCACAATAGGCACCTTGCGAGGTAGGTGGGGCTGAGAGAACTGTGACTGGCCCAAGGTCATCCAACAGGCTTCATGTGGAGGACGGAGGAATCGAACCCAGTTCTCCAGATTAGAGACTGCTGCTCTTAACCACTACACCACGCTGGCTCTGGAATCAGGCTAGGCTGGGACCAGATTGTCCACTTTAGAGCCTGACCCACATGCCTTTCTTGGCTTGTCTCTAAAGGGGAGGGGCTGACTGAGAACCGTGGAGGCCACCCTCAGCTCCTTGGGGAAAGGTGAGGAGACTGACACAGGGGTAATGTTATTCTTGCCTGGATCTATCTATCACAATGATGGTTACAAACATTTTTAGAAGGGCTCTAACCCTCTTTCTACACCTCACCCTCTGCACTCCTCATAACAACCCCTTTAGGCAAACCAATTTTATGATTGCTTATAAGAAAGGCAGGGAAGGCTAAAAATTGTGGGGAGATCATGGCGGAGCTGCATTTTGAACCAGGCGATTGCTGGCCCGCGCTTCTGAGCCGCCCTACCGCTTCAGAGGCTCCGCAACATTCTATAAGTTCAAAATGTTAAGACAAGTTCTGGCATCGCCTCCTCTGTTTTATCCTCGCAACCACCGTAGGAAGTCGGGCAGGGAGAAAGCGGGAGGCTGGCCTATCGGGCCCCCCTCCGAGTTTTGGGTTGCCAACCCCAGGTTAAGAAACTCCGAGAGGTTTGGGGGGGGGTGGAGTCTCGTGAGGATGAGGTCTGGGGAGAGGCCAGACTTCAGCGGGGGCGTGCCATAGAGTCCACCCCCCAAAGCAGCCGTCTTTCTCCAAGTGAACTGAGTCCGGTTGTCTAGAGTTCAGGCTGCACCAGGAAGCTGGCAACCCTCAGCTGCCGGCCATCAGCCCACTGTAAATCAGAGCGGGCCTGGCGGAGCTCTCGTTACCTGGAGCATCCTTTCCGTCTCCTCTCGCCATGCCTCCTTCTCCCTCTCCTCATTCTCCTGCAGCAGCCGGAGCTGTTTCTTGTGGGCCCGCTTCTGATCCCGCCTGTCCTGCTCTTGTCTTAGGAGCTGCTGCTGGAGCTGGACCTCTTTGGCCCGAGCACGTTCAGTTGCGTTCCCTGAGGAGAAGGAGAAAGCAGGAAAAGCCAGCCGTCAGAGAAAGCACGCAAAATGCACCGTGCAAGAGACACGCTAAAGACTTGTTGCAGGCCTCAGGCCTGCGGGGAGACTCCCCCCGCCTGCCCTCAGCATTTCAAAACACCAAAGAGAGAGACAAATCCCTCTTCCTGACCCACCACCAGCTGGTTCATTTTTAAAGAAGTCTGTTTTTAAAAGTCTGCAAAGCTGCTGACAGATCCCGGACAAGGGTGGATTCACAGTTCACACAGGATAACAAAGGCAAAAGAGGCTTTAACATAAGAACATAAGAGAAGCCAATGTTGAATCAGGCCAATGGCCCATCTAGTCCAACACTGTCACACAGCGGCCAAAATATACCAGGTGCCATCAGGAGGTCCAGCAGTGGGGCCAGGGCACCAGAAGCCCTCCCACTGCTGCCCCCTCCAGCACCAAGAATAGAGTGCATCACCTGCCCCAGACTGAGAGTTCCCATCTAAACCCTGTGGCTAATAGCCACTGATGGACTTCTGCTCCATATGTTTATCTAATTCCCTCTTGAAACTGTCCATGCTTGCAGCTGCCACCACCTCCTGTGGCAGTGAATTCCATATGTTAATCACTCTTTGGGTGAAGAAGTATTTCCTTTTATCTGTTCTAACCCGACTGCTCAGCAATTTCATAGAGTGCCCACGAGTTCTTGTATTGTGAGAAAGGGAGAAAAGTACTTCTTTCTCAACCTGCTCAATCCCATTCATAATCTTATAAACCTCGATCATGTCACCTCTCAGCTGTCGTTTCTCCAAGCTAAAGAGCCCCAAGCATTTTAACCTTTCTTCATAGGGAAGGTGTTCCAACCCTTTGATCACTCTAGTTGCCCTTCTCTGCACTTTTCCCAATGCTATAATATCCTTTTTGAGATGTGGTGACCAGAACTGTACACAGTATTCCAAATGAGGTCGCACCAATGATTTATACAGGGGCATGATGATACTGGCTTTGTTATCAATTCCCTTCCTAATAATCCCCAGCATAGCGTTGGCCTTCTTTATTGCAGCTACACATTGTCTAGACATTTTCAGCGAGTTATCCACTACGACTCCAAGATCTCTCTCTTGGTCCGTCTCTGCCAGTTCAGACCCCATCAACGTGAATTTATATTTAGGATTTTTGGCTCCAATGTGCATCACTTTGCACTTGGCCACATTGAACCCCATTTGCCACGTTGACGCCCACTCACCCATCCTCAACAGATCCCTTTGGAGTGCCTCACACTCCTCCCTGGTTTTCACCACCCCGAACAACTTCGTGTCATCTGCAAATTTAGCCACATCACTGCTTACTCCCGATTCCAAATCGTTAATAAACAAGTTAAAAAGCATCGGACCGAGTACTGATCCCTGTGGTACCCCACTGCTTACCACCCTCCACTGAGAAAGTTTCCCATTTATACTCACTCTCTGTTTCCTATTTATAAGCCAGTTTTTGATCCACAAGAGGACTTGTCCTTTTATCCCGTGACTATTGAGCTTACTTAGGAGCCTTTGATGAGGAACTGTATCAAAAGCTTTCCGGAAGTCAAGGTAAATAATATCTATTGGGTCCCCCTTGTCCACATGTTTGTTCACTCCCTCAAAAAACACTAACAGGTTAGTGAGACAAGATCTTCTCTTACAGAACCCATGCTGAGTCTGCATCAATAGTTTTTGTTCATCAATGTGCCTACTAATTCTTTCCTTAATAACAGTTTCCACAAACTTACCTGGTATCGATGTCAGACTGACTGGTCTGTAATTTCCCGGATCTCCCCTGGAGCCCTTTTTAAAGATGGGAGTGACATTAGCTACCTTCCAGTCCTCAGGAATGGAGGCAGATTTTAAAGAAAGATTACATATTTTTGTCAGGAGATCCACAAGTTCACATTTGAGTTCTTTCAGAACTCTCGGATGAATGCCATCCGGGCCTGGTGATTTATTAGTTTTTAAATTGTCCATCAGTCGGAGGACTTCCTCTCTTGTTACCGCAATCTGATTCAGGTCTTTCAAACCCCCTCCCGAAATCGGTGCTTCTGGAGTGGGCAAACACTTCTCCTCTTCCACAGTGAAGACAGAGGCAAAAAATGCATTCAGCTTCTCAGCCATTTCCCTATCATCCTTCACTACTCCTTTTACCCCTTGGTCATCCAAGGGCCCCACTGCCTCCCTGCCTGGCTTCCTACTTCTAATGTATTTGAAGAAAGTTTTATTGTTGGCCTTTATGTTTTTTGCGATATGCTCCTCATATTCCCTTTTTGCTTGCCTGATCACAGACTTGCATTTTATTTGCCATAGTCTGTGTTCCCTTTTATCAACCTCACTAAGACTAGCTTTCCACCGCTTAAAGGAATCCTTCTTACCTTTTACAGCTTCCATTACTTTATTTGTTAACCATGCAGGCTTTTTTCTAGACCTATTTGTACCTTTCCTAACCTGCGGTATATATTTTTTCTGAGCTTCTAGGATTGTCTTTTTAAATAGTCTCCAAGCTTCCCCAATGGTTTTGACCTGCTCCACTCTTCCTTTCAATTTCTTCCTCACATGTCCCCTCATACCAGAGAAGTTACCCCTTTTAAAGTTAAAAGTGTTTGCGTCAGTCTTTTTGGGCAACTCCCTATCTGTACAAATGTTAAACTCAATGACATTATGGTCACTGTTCCCAAGTGGTGCAATCACTTTTATATCTCTCACCAGGTCTTGGGTGTTACTTAGGACCAAATCCAGGATCGCCTCTCCCCTGGTAGGATCTGTGACCATCTGTTCCACAGCACAGTCATTGAGAGTGTCTAAGAATGCAATCTCTTTTTCCCGACTAGAACTCATATTGACCCAATCAATGTGTGGGTAGTTAAAGTCGCCTATTACAACACAGTTATTTTGTCTAGCCGCTATCTTTAATTCATTCATCATTTTATAATCCTCCTCTATCTTTTGATCTGGTGGGCGATAACAAACTCCCACTGTTAAGCCTCCTTTTGGACCCACTATTTCAACCCATAGCATTTCCAGAAGTGAATCCAATTCTCTTACCCTCTCAGTCTTACTGGACGGTATACCCTCTCTGACATACAGAGCCACCCCACCTCCAACCCTTCCCCCTATCCTTCCGATATAATTTATAACCAGGAATCACCGTATCCCACTGATTTTCCTCATCCCACCAAGTTTCTGAAATACCCACAATGTCTATTTCCCCCCCAACACCAAGCATTCCAACTCCCCGATTTTACCTCGCAGACTTCTAGCATTTGTGTATAAACACTTATAGTTTCCCATGTTTGTTAAGCCCACAGCCTTCCTCTTGCTGCCTCGAGACCTTGCCAGGCAGTTCCTATCATTAGCCACAGTCTCAGTGGACAATTGTAATCCATTTCCTTGTACAAAAGTAATAGCTACCCCTTCATCTCTTTGAGATGAGCCATTCCGAACCAGAGACTTTTCATCTCCTGTCGGCTTTCCCCCATTATTCAGTTTAAAAACTGCTCTGCCACCTTTTTGATTTTGAGCGCCAGCAGCCTGGTTCCTTCTCGGGACAAGTGGAGACCGTCCCTTTTGTACAGCTCCCTCTTGTCCCAAAAAGCATCCCAGTGCCTAACAAACTTGAACCCTTCCCCCCTACACCACCGTCTCATCCATGCATTGAGACTCCTGATCTGTGCCTGTCTCTCCGGCCCTGCGCATGGAACAGGTAGCACTTCCGAGAAGGCTACCTTGGAGGTCCTGGCCTTGAGTTCCTGCCCAGCAGCCTAAATTTCTCCTCCAGGACCTCACGACTGCATTTCCCCACATCGTTGGTGCCAACGTGCACCACGACCACTGGCTCCTCCCCAGCACTATCTATCTTTACTGCACTTTGGGCCACCCAAATGTAACCCATTTGTTATTTTTAACCTCCCCACAACCTCAGGGCCGGCCCCAGGTGTCTGGGCGCCCTAGGCAGGACAGCCTGGGGCGCCCACCCCACCGGGGATGCCAACCTCCCGGTAGGGCCTGGAGATGGCCCACCGCTCGGGAGAGCTGAGGAAGGGGCAGGCTTAGAACGCCCCCCCCTTCCCTTCCAGGGGCAGCGGCGCGGCTCCCAGGAAAGCCGGGACTGCCAGCGTTGGGCGGCCGGGGGGGCTTTTCACGGGGGGGGGGCATTTTGGCGCCCCTGCAGGGCCGGTGCCCTAGGCGAGCGCCTAGCTCGCCTAGTGGGCGAGCCGGCCCTGCACAACCTCATAGTCTAGTCATCCTGTGAGCATCTTTGCCTTGGCTCTGGGGACTTCCCCAAGCCTCCTTTTCTCCACTCATGTCAGGGACAGCGCAGGCCAAGCGTGTTATCCGGCGGTCTTGCCAGGAAGGCAGGTGTTATCCAAGGTCCCACCCACACTGGCCCCATTCTCCGTCCCTCGGCCCCTCACAGCGGCCATTTCCCCCACTTCTCTGATTCAGTATAAGGCAGCTTCATGTATGTATTCATTGTCTAAAATGGTAAAGCGCAACGTTCAAGCAGCCTGGAACAAGCACTGCCAGGCAGCCCCTGTAGTCCTGGGAGCAGAACTGAGCCGTGGCAGTGATGCCAATGGATACAAGTTTGCCCAGCCAGCACGCAGGGGCCAGCTGGTTCATATGATTCCTGGTCTCTGGGAAGTGAGCTGTCAAGTTAAAGGGCCAGTCTGCCCCCGGCACAGGCGTAGTAGGGGAGAGCCTTCTCTCACTGCATTCCGCACAAACATGGTGCTGAGGAGTGCCATCCCGTCGCAGCCGACTTAGGGCAACCCCTCGGGGTTTTGAAGAAAAGAAGTGGTTTGCCATTGTCTTCCTCTGCAGAGTCTTCCTTGGTGGTCTCCCATCCAAATAGTGGCCTGCTTAGTTTCCCAGATCCGATGTGATTGGGCTAGCCCTCCTTTGGTCTTATTTAGGAGTAAACTGAGAGTTGACAGCAAAAGCTGTCTGTGGACAGCACTGATTGGCTAGTGCCAAGGTTGACTAGCACTAAGATGCTTGGCCAACCTCTCAACTATTGGAAGTTCCAGAGGCGATGTCCCCTGTCTCAGACCTCCAGACTGAGTGGCAAGAGAGACTAGATAGCTAGACAGGCACACTGACCTTTCTTCCTGTATCTATTCTTCTGTCGTTGTCCTCTTTGAAATGCAGATTGTGTTCTCAGGGATTATTTTCCCCTTCCTTTTTCTCTCTCTTTCTCTTGATGAAGACTTGCTCTCTACCTGCATGCACCAAGAGAGGGACATGCGGTCCTCTCTTGGCACCATGAGGCAGATGGGTCTCTCCCCGTCTGCTTCCATCCTTTAGCTAGTAAGTTAGTAATCTATCAATCTTTGCTCTTTCCTATCCAAAGTGTATTTCTCAAACAAAGAGAGAAGTGTTTCTGTATTATACTTGCTACGTGACTCTGTGTAGCTCTGTAAGCTGGGTAACTTGGTAAAGTGATGCTCCTGTGTTTGTAGCTTTATTTAAGCACTTTGCTAACCAGGGCTATTTTTGAGCAGGAATGCACAGGACCAGAGTTCCGGCTGGCTCCCAAGTTGGCCACGCCCAGCAGGAACTCATTAGCATAACAGGCCACACCCAACAGCAGACACTCATTAGGATTGGCTACATTAGTGGTGTGTGGCCTCACATGCAAAGGAGTTCCCGCTACAAAAAAAGCCCTAGGTTTTGACAACAAACAAGCTAAACAGAATAAGAAGCAAAACGTGGGTGTGGCTGGATGACCAGACTTCTGGCAACATGAGGGTGTGGCCTAATATGCTAATGAGCTGTGCTGTCAGGGGTGTTGCCCAAAGTTCCTGCTGTTGGGTATGGCCTATTATGGTAATAAGTTCCTGCTGGGCTTTTTCTACAAAAAAAAGACCTGCTGCTAACTAACGGTGACTGGACTAACCATACCAGTTAACCTCAATATCAACCCACAGAGCTATTTGGAAATTCTCCCCCCCCCGCCCCCAAGATTTCATTTTGTACTTAATATGATGAAGATGGGTGGTGGCAGCAAATCAAAATATATGTAACTAGGAAGGGAAGCCCATTGTGGACTTGAGACAACGGGCGCTAGACAGGCCCCCCCTGCGAAGAAGGTGGTGGAGGCAGGCGTACTGGGCGTGCGTTGGGGAAGGAGCTCACCTGCCGTCCGCGGCCTCCGCCGTCCCCCTCCCTGAGATGCCGTCTCTCCGGGGCACCCACGTCTTCCTGGCGCTGGCCGTGGCCTCACTCCCCGCCCAGCACAGTCGCCTGACAGCACTAGCCTCCCCTTCCCCGGCTCCTGGCGGCGGCATTCGCTCACAGCGTTTGCCTCCCGCCTCCCAGCCACTGGCACGCCAGCAGCCTTGAGCGGCAGCTGGCAGACCAATGGCTGACGGCACATATTTTCTCTGCTCCCCATAGGCCAGTGGGGAAGCGAAAACTCAATTATTATAAGGAAAGGATGCTTCAAAGGAGGTGAAGCATAGGTTTCGGTTTCCGGCGTCGCGAATGGCGGCCGCTTCTCGGGACGCTCCCGGAGGCGGTTAGCCCACGCGCAGTTAGGGGGGGTCTTCGCATATGCGAAAGACCCTAGTGAGCCTTAGGTTAGGGCTCCGAACCGGGGGCGCTTGGGGAGTAGCCTCGAGGCTCTTTGCCGGCAGACAGCCGGGAAATTGAGGCTTTCTCCCCGCCCCAATCGGCCCCGCTGCGGCGTGCCCGTAATGGGACTTAGCGGCGCCACCGAATTCCAGGAGTGAAAACAGCACTATGGTTCAACATAAAAAGAAGTAGTGGCATCGAATCGTGAGTTGAAGATCTATTTTGAAGCGTAAATCGGAGCCCCCTGCATGCGTATAAGCGTTGGGAGGAGGGAGGAGTCCCCACCCCCTCGAGAAGCAAGTTATTCAAAGGGAGCGCGAAGGGGGGCAGAAAGAAAACAAAGAGTTGGTGAAAGTACCGTTGGGGCTGCATGGAAGAATGTGTTCATCTTAGCTTCCTGGGGGATGCGGCACGAACTTTTTAAAAGTAAACAAAAAAACAAAATGTCGATAATGGAACAAGCCCTGCAGACACCGGAAGAGAAGAGAGAGGGACTTCCGGTCCAGATAGCCCCCCCAAGAGCTTGCTGTCAATCAACAGAAAAAGGAGATGCTGTGCCCCCTGCTGGAACAATTGCAGAAGATCAACCAAACTTTGTTTAAAATGGAAAGTGTTCTCATCAGTCGACAGAAACAGATATTGGAAACAACTAGAAAGATGAAGGAGATTGAACAGAATGCAGAAATCGAATTTGATTCCAGGTTTCCAGGGCGCTAAAGAAGAGGAGAAAGAAGATCTCGGATTTACCTTGACAAATGTCTTGGCACCCCTAACTGGCAGTGGAGCGATAAAGTTAAAAGAAGAGGTGGATAAGGCTCCCAAAGCCTATTCCGCCTTTATAAAAAGAAATACTCTGCCAGTAGAAGGGGATGTCGAGCATAGCAGGCGACAAACGGGAGATCTAATTTCATCTGCTGAGTTTGTGGAGCCCTGGAAGCTTGAAGGCCAGAAGTTTAAGAAAAAAAGAAAAGAAAGAAGAAGGATTTCATCTTCAAAACACAGAAACTCCTGAAGAGACACGCCAGCAGGAAGAAGGATGCAGCATTCAAAATTGGGATAAGTGCAGAAGACAGCAGCCCAGGGGAAGGTGATGGAACGGAAGACTTCAAAGTTAAAATGGACTTAATCCATAACTGGAAGAAAATTAAGAAGAAGATACTTTGAGGACTGTTCGTGTTACATCTGGAAGGAGCTGTTTAATTACTAACCCCAATGGACTTTACTAACTGCATTAACAGAGTGATTTTGGACTTTGTTTTAGTTAAAAAGTAGATCTTCTAACCATGATGGATGCCAAATCATCTTGGTATTGGTTATTAACCTAAACTAACTCTCACTAACAGAAAAAAAATTTTCACTCCACCTTTTTCTTTCTCCATCTGTCTACCCTTCCCTTTTCTTATAAAAAGAATAAAATTCTCTCTTTTTTAAGAGAGTTTTACAACTAAAAAAAAAAAAGGAGGTGAAGCATAGAAGAAGAGGAATGGCTCAATACTGGACTTGAGAAACATCTGCTGTTGCATGCAAAATGCAAAGCTAAGAGAAAGAAAAGCTCCTATTTCTCTTTAGACATTACATTGATCTTCACCCTTCATGAATTTCACTGAGGAGAGACCAAGCTACGGTGTTCTGAATGCAGTCCTGATTGGTTTTAGCGATGCTCAGATTATTCAGAGAACACCCCTCATCCCCATCTATCCTTCCCCATATCTCAACTGTTTCTTCGATTGGTTTGGAGCTTCTCACTTCTTTGACTGATTGGAGTCTTTTGATGCCTTCGCAGAAATCGAGCTCCGCAGTCCTGAAGAGCTTGGCCTACCAAGGGTAACACAAATGGGAGTATTTTCTCCAGTGCAGACATCGCAACGGATGGGGTCGAAGTGTTTCCTTCTGCCTGGAGACGCGGGATTTCATTTTGTATCTCGCCAGCCTGTTGTGCAGATCCCTCTTTCAGCAGCTGCTTGTGTTCCTATGAAAGATAAAGAAGGCATAAAGCGGGTCTTCAACTCATACCCACAATAGGTCAGGAAACAAGAAGAAGAGTTGGTTTTATACCCCACTTTTCTCTGCCTCAATGAGTCTCGAAGCAGCTTACAATCGTCGTCCCACAAAAGGCACCTTGCGAGGTAGGTGGGGCTGAGAGAACTGTGACTGGCCCAAGGTCATCCAACAGGCTTCATGTGGAGGACAGAGGAATCGAACCCAGTTCTCCAGATTAGAGACTGCTGTTCTTAACCACTACACCACGCTGGCTCTGGAATCAGGCTAGGCTGGGACCAGATTGTCCACTTTAGGGCCTGACCCACATGCCTTTCTTGGCTTGTCTCTAAAGGGGAGGGACTGACTGAGACCCGTGGAGGCCAATTGCTGGCCCGTACTTCTGAGCCACTCTATTGCTTCAGAGGTTCCGCAACATTCTATAAGTTCAAAATTTTAAGACAAGTTCTGGCATCGCCTCCTCTGTTTTATCCTCGCAACCACCGTAGGAAGTCGGGCAGGGAGAAACCCTAGAATCATAGAGTAGAATCACAGAGTTGGACGGGGCCATCCAGGCCATCTAGTCCAACCCCCTGCTAAATGCAGGATCAGCCTAGAGCATCCCTGACAAGTGTTTTTCCAGCTGCTGCTTAAAGACTGACAGTGAGGGGGAGTTCCACTGCTGCACAACTCTGACTGTCAAAAAGTTTCCCCTATTATCCAGCCGGTACCTTCCCGCCCTTACTTTAAACCGATGATTGCGAGTCCTCTCCTCTGCCGCCAACAGGAACAACTCCCTGCCCTCCTCCTCTGAGCGACAGCCCTTCAAGAGGGCAATCCTGTCCTCCCTCAACCTCCCCTTCTCCAGACTGAACATTCCCAAGTCCCTCGGCCTTTCCTCATAGGGCTTCTTGGTCTCCAGGCCCCCCGATCATCCTCGTCGCTCTCCTCTGCACCTGCTCCATTTTGTCCACATCCTTTTGGAAGTGAGACTAGCTCCCAGCCATTGCACTGTGCATCTGATTCAGAGCAGGACTGGTGGAGATCTCATTACCTGGCGCATATGCTGCACCATCCTTTCCGTCTCCTCTTGCCACGCCGCCTTGTCCCTCTCCATCTTCTCCTGCTGCAGCCGGAGCTGTTCCTCATAGGTCCGCTTCTGATCCTCCACCATTTGCGTCTGCCTGTCCCGCTCTTGTTTCAGGAGCTGCTGCTGGGCCTCTTCGGCCCGAGCACGCTCAGCTGCGTTCCGGAGGAGAAGGAGAAAACAGGAAAGGATAGCCGTCAGAGAAAGCATGCAAGATGCACAGCCCAAGAAACACACTGGTTGCAAGCCTCAGGCCTGCTTGGAGACTACCACGCCTGCCACCAACATCTGAGAACACCCAAAAGAGAGAGACAACGGCCTCATCCTGACCCACCACCAACTGGTTTATTTTAAAGAAGTCAGTTTTTAAAAGTCTGCAAAGCTGCTGACAGATTCTGGACAAGGGTGGCGTCACAGTTCACATAGGATAACGTAGGTTGAATCTGCATTGGTATCTTCTGCTGCTTTGGCAATGCTCCCGCTCTGTCTCAGAAAAAGATGTCCAGGGTCGAATCTGCATTTGCATTTTTAAATCCGTTACGTGCTGCATTTGCATTTTTAAAACAGTTCTGTGCTGCTGTGACACTATCTTTCTCTATGCTTGATGGCGTCACAGCAGCACGAAACTGATTTAAAAATGCAAATGCAGATTCGACCTACAACTCTTTTGGATTCGCTCTCCTACTGTACCATTATAATTTCTGCTGTCTACATTATTTTACTGCCCTATGGTTTCGACTCTGTTATAATTGCGGCGTCTCATCGGCTCAACTGGATCTGGTTACAAAGCACTCTAAGCCCCCTCCCCGAAAGCACCATCTCGTGATGACTTGAATCAACCAGATTGGAAGAATTTCTTGAACAAGCATCACTCCAGCATAAAGAACAACGTTATCAAGACTGCTTTAAAAATGAAGATGCAGACATGACCATAGGCAAAAGAGGCTTTACCACAACCTCATAGTCTAGTCATCCTCTAAGCATCTTTGCCTTGGCTCTAGGGACTTCCCCAAACCTCCTTTTCTCCATTCTTTTCAGGGACAGCGCAGCCCAAGCATGTTATTGGGTAGTCATGCCAGGAAGGCGGGTAATATCCAAGGTCCCACCCACACTGGCCCCATTTTCCATCCCTCTGCCCCTCATGACAAAAATGAGCTAGAGACTTTCCTCTTTTTTTAAAAAAGTGAAAGCTGGGAATTTAAAGGGAATCAGGAAATAGATCATTATAACATCAAAACACTATGAGAATCTGAGAATTACCAGTTGTTTTTAAAAGCCCCTCAAAGGCCTCCAATGGCATGGAGAGTGCCATGGAGGACCGAGACCAGGAAAGTGCAGAAAAACTGTTGCATGGACACTCTGTTCCCTGCATTTGAAGTGGAAAATAGAGCAACGTGGTAAACCACCCTGTGCAAGCAGCCAATGAGGCCTGAAACAACCTAGAACACTCCCCAGAATCCTTTTCAATGCACATAGCTCCTGCGGCAGATGGGTAGGAACTCCTTGGTGTAAAGCAACAAAAGTTTATTGCTGCAATGTTTACTTCCTTCTGTCAGTAGCATAGAATATGGAGCCTAGATATGCAGTGAGAAGATGCCACCAAAAGGCAGCACACCATTAAGCACACATTCGGGGATCACACTTGTTTTCCTCTGCAATTTAACAGTCAGTTGCTTCATGGGGTAGTCTGATAACATTCTAACTTCTGTGGGTAGCCGGTTGTTCAATGATGCCTATACGGAATAACAGAGATCTGCGATTGGGCGTGAATGGTGCAGAAGTGGTGGATGAAGACTGCCCTGGTCAAAGCACTGCACTGGCTGCCAATAGCATACCGAATTCATTTCAAGGTGCTGATTATTACCTTTAAAGCCCTTTATGGCCAGGGACTACATACCTTAGGGACCGCCTTTCCCCACATGTTCCCCAGAGAGCACTGCGTTCAGGGGTCCAGAACTGACTGGCCCTCCTGAGACTTAAGGAGGCCAGGCTGGGGACAACCAGGGCGCGGTCTTTCTCGGTGGCGGCTCCATCCTGGTGGAATGAGCTCCTAGAGGAGATCAGGGCCCTGCAGGACCTATTACAGTTCCGCCGGGCCTGCAAGACGGAGCTCTTCCGCCAGGCTTTTGGAGTCGCTGCCACCATTAACAACTAGGATAGAAGTCTACTGCCCTGGAATGTGCCCTAACAGCCTGTACCAGCAGCTGGAAAGACACTGAAGACATCTGTAGAAGACCTGTGAGCCGGCCGTGGGAAGAGAGACAGCTGATGGAAGCCATCATGAATGCTGTTATTATAATCTAGCACTTTACATAAGAACATAAGAGAGGCCAATGTTGAATTAGGCCAATGGCTCATCTAGTCTAACACTCTGTGTCACATAGTGGCCAAAAATACCAGGTGCCATCCAGGTGCCATCAGGAGGTCCAGCAGTGGGGCCAGGACACTAGAAGCCCTCCCACTGCTGCCCCCCCAGCGTCAAGAATAGAGTGCATCACCTGCCCCAGACTGAGAGTTCCTATCTATACCTTGTGGCCACTGATGGACTTCTGCTCCATATGTTTAGCTAATTCCCTCTTGAAATGGTCCATGCTTGTAGCTACCGCCACCTCCTGTGGCACTTTAGGGAATGACAATTGTTTAAATACTGTTTTAAATGTTTTATTATATTACCAAATGCTTTGCTGAATTGATATAAGCCCCCCCCCCCCGGGCTGGCCTAGGCTGAGAGGGCGGGGTATGAATTTGATTAAATAAATAAACCCCCAATTCCCAGGGCCTTGGCTGCATGAATCCATATCAGCAGTCTCCCCCACCAAAGGCTGCTTATTGAGGCTAAACTATGTGTTAGGGGCTCTGGATCACTGCTCCCTGAAGGTAACACCTCATGCATCTGACAAAACAGGACATGATAAATCTTTAAAACGCCACAAGACTCCTTGACGTAGCCATAATGATAACAGGAATCCATCTGCCTGGATCTCACCTTCTACCTCCTCTTTGTTGCTCAGGGTCTTATCCACCTGAAGGATCGACTCTTCCACACTCTTCTTGGATTTCCAGAACTCCTCAAGAGCCTTCTTTGCCTGACACCAGATTGGGAGCAAAGGAGATTAATGTTACTTAATGACAGGAAAGCCAAGTTGGGGTTCAGTGTTTACTCACTTAGCCACTGTGCGGGCTGAAGTGAAGTCCTATTGACAACTGTGGACGATCTGTCGGTGCTCAGATAGCCTTATGACTACTACTGGGGCAATTAGCCTCAAAAGCCCTGCGATTCCTCCAAGGCTCTAAACCAATCTTGGGGATTCCGGCTTCATGCAAATCCAAGTGATCTGCAACCAATCAGAGCCCATGGAACTCCACTGGATGGGAGGGGATGAGTCAGCCTCATATTAAGTAGGATGAAGCAAACCTTTTTTCCCTTTGGGATTATTGTGGCTCTGGGTAACAGGGTCATTTAAGCTAGGTTTTATTTTTTTTAATGTTTGGGGTATTTTGTGTGTGTGTGTGCGCCTGGAAGTCATGGTTGGTTTCTGGCAATCCCTAGTGGGGTTTGGATATTTCAAAGAGGTGGCTTGTTATTGCCTGCCTCTGCATCCCAGCCCTGGTATTCCTTGGAGGTCTCCCATTCAAGTACTTGCCAGTGTTCGCCCTGTTTAGTTTCCGAGATCTGGTGAGATCAGGCTTGCCTAGGCTATCCAGGTCAGAGCAGCTAGTTTTTTGACTTTTAGTTAGGTTTGGGTGTTGGCTTAGGGAAGAAACCTTGTTTTAGTGTGACAAATAAGCATCCTGTTAAGGGCCTGTCATTCCTAACTTATGGGTACAGGCTCTGTGGAAAGAAGCTGTGTGTGTTAAAAGAGTAACCTTGAACCTGCTGAGGTAACGTGACTAGAGAAAGGGGAATCAAATCTTCTTTCAGGGTTTGGTTACTTTACACGATGCTCAGCTACAAAGTAGTTATTCTCATCAGGGAAAAGTCTGAGGGTGAAGTTGCAAGCCAGTTTCACTTTATATATTGAAGTCAGCCACCCCCAGGACCTAACAGAGATATCGGCTTCTTATTTCATTACACATACTAAATCACTCAGTTCTCACTTATACCCAGAAATCAGACTTTATTGGTCTTAAAGGGGCCACTGGACCCAAATTTAGGTCTCACATCTGTTAGTAACTCTGTTGTTATCTGTATGCCAATTTGCAGCTATTTACATGTCTTACCTAAAGTGTTATTCCAGTCTTAGCTGTATTTATTGCTCCGTTACTTAGGCATATCTTGACTATTGGCTCATCCTGGCAACTAACCTCCCCCCAAACCTATATGTTATATTTGAGGAAATCTGTTTCAATGAATTTAAGCAGTTCTCGCTTGTATCCAGTATTGATCTTTATCTGTCTTGAAGGTGCCACTGGACTCAAACGTCATTCTCGCATCTGCATGTTAACATTTGTATTTGTATGCTAATCTTGCCTTAATCTAATCTCAACTGGACTCAAACATCATTCTCGCATCTGCATGTTAACATTTGTATTTGTATGCTAATCTTGCCTTAATCTAATCTCAACTATAATCACCTAGTTTTTATGCATCTTGACTCTAACTGGCCTTTCCTGACAACCACCCGCCCCCCATATGTAATGGTTGAAGAGATTCTGTTCTCTGTATCTGAAGAAGTATGCTTGCACACAAAACCTTATTCCTTGAATTAAACTTTGTTGGTCTTAAAAGGGTCACTGAACTCAAGCGTCGTTCTTTTGCTTCAGATGAACCTGGCTACCCACCTGAAATGACCCTATTATATATTTTTTATTTTCTGTTAAATAACTCTTTATTGTTCGTTTTCATCTCTGTCTTGTCTAGCCAAACGTCCAGGGAAAAGTTATTTCTGTTTACCTCACAAATGAGTACAGCCTTGGTCTAGCAGGTTCCCCCAATAACAGACCTTTAGGGAGCACATGGTTTACACCGCTGCCGATCCTTTAATCAAACCAAGAGGAGAGATCACATCACGGGATGGGCAGTGGAAATGAACTGAACAACCATGACGTATTATGTCAAGGAAAATATCCACAAATTAATAATTTCTCATCCAATATTCAGTTTATTATGGAGTAGTTCAGTCTCTCAAAGATCATTCACAATAACGCCATCATCGCTAACGGACTAGGCATATCTGCAGGGCCGGCTCGAGGTGTTTCTGCACCCTAGGCGGGGCGCAGATGCCAACCTCCCGGTGGGGCCTGGAGACCCACTATGCCACCCTTGCCTCCTCCCCCCCCCAGGGGGGATGGGGAGGGCGGCTGAGCTGCAAGCCAGGGAAGGGGCAGGGGTTTAAACCCCCAGCCCTTCCATCCCAGCGCCAGCTTGCCTGTGCGCCCCGCGGCTGCGGGGCCTGCCAGCAAGCCAGGGAAGAGGCGGGGGTTTAAACCCCCGCTCCTTCCATCCCAGCTACGGGGCCCGCTGGCAAGTCAGGGGAGAGGCGGAGGTTTAAACCCCCACCCCTTCCATCTCAGCGCTGGCTTGCCTGCATGCCCCACAGCTTTAAACCCCCACCCCTTCCGTTCCAGCTGCAGGGCCCGCCAGCAAGCCAGGGAAGAGGCAGGGGTTTAAAGCCCCACCCCTTCCGTCCCAGCACCGGCTTGCCTGCACGCCTCTACATAATTCATTCATTTAACAAGCAGTATGGCCATTTTTCATAGTGACATTCATCAAATCCACTAACATGACGCAAAGTCTTATTCTTCTATGCATCACATTAATGGATTTCATTAAAGTCACGATCAGTGTTCCCTCTAAGCTGAGTTAGTGTAACGTAGCTCATAGTTTTTTAGCCTCTGGCTTATAGATTTTTGTCTTCACTCAGGAAGGGAGGGCTCCAGAGCAAACTAATTTATGCAGGAGCCAAATGGCTTGCTCACAACTTTCATGCCAGTCGCTCACAAAGTAGAATTTTTGCTCACCAGACGCCACAGCTTAGAGGGAGCCTTGGTCACTATGAAAAATTAGCCATATTGCTTGTTAAACGAATTAATTACATAGAAACTTCAATGCTATACACTCTGACAAAGTTGTAAACGGGACGAGACCAGATATGCCTAGTCTGTTAAAGTCGATGGCGTTATTATGAATGATCTTTGAGAGATTGAACTACTCCAAGTAAACTGAACATTGGATGAGAAATTATTAGTCTGTGTTATGTTTAGAGGGACTGAAAAATTGCAGATGGGCGAAAAATTTTCAAGAATGATTAAATCGATTTATAAAGAGCAAAAAGCTACGGTGATTGTTAATGCAGAGTCAACGGAAAAGGAACTAGACAGGGCTGTCCTTTATCGCCATTGTTATTTATCTGGATTTTGGAAATATTGCTGCAAGCAATCAGAGATGATAAAAATATAAAAAGTCTTAGCATTAGAGGTTTCTCATATAAATTAAGAGCGTTTGCTGATGATGTTATGTTTATTGTGGAACACTATGCCGTTGGTTTTTGAAAAAGTAAAAGAGTTTGGTGAACTCGCAGGGTTTTATGTAAATAAAAACAAATCGAAAATATTATGTAAAAATATGACTACTGCAAGGCAACAATGGTTACAAAAAATGACAGAATGTGAAGTGGTTAAAAAAGTTAAATATTTGGGAATTGATATTACAATGAAAAATATTGATTTGTTTAAGAATAATTATGAAAAACTGTGGATATCGATAAGTCATGATTTGAGAAAATGGAAGAAACTTAGACTATCTCTTCTTGGAAGAATTGCCGTTGTCAAAACGAATGTACTGCCCAGGTTAATGTTTTTGTTTCAGACAATACCAATTGTGAAAGACATGAAAGTGTTAGTAAAATGGCAAAGAGAAATTTTTAAATTTATCTGGGCAGGAAAGAAGCCAAGAATCAAAATGAAAATAATGTATGATGTAAAAGAGAGAAGTGGTTTTCAAGTCCCGAATTTGCGTTTGTACCATGAAGCTGTATGTTTGTCTTGGTTGTCTGATTGGGTTAATTTGGAAAATAGAAAGCTACTGGCCCTTGAGGGCCACGATTGCAGATTTGGCTGGCATGCCTATCTTTGGTATGGGAAAAATAAGGTGGACTCAATGTTTAAGCATCATTATATAAGAAGAACGCTGTTTGAAGCATGGACCAGATACAGGAATACAGTTCCCGATGAAAGACCTTTATGGATTGTTCCTGCTGCAGTTATTCATCCTTTTTCAGAACATAAAGGTAGTGATTGGTTGAAGTACCAAGAGTTGCTTCAAAAAGAAGGGAAGAATTATGTCTTAAAACCAAACAATGCATTAGTATTTGAATATGGTTGGTTACAATATGGACAAATACGAGATATTTTTTAAAAAGATTGTAAAGAGATGGGTTTTAGAGCTAAAAATGATGAGTTTGAAGATATTTGGTTGGAAAAAGGGGGAAAAGTGATTTCTAAGTTGTATAAAGTATTGTTAACTGTATACACTTTGGATGAAACTGTTAAAGAGCAAATGATAAAATGGGCCATAAATATGAATAAGGAAATTTCAATGGAATCTTGGGAATTTTTATGGAGGAAAGCTCTAAAAATTTCAACTGGTGTTAATGTAAAAGAAAATGGTTATAAGATGCTTTATAGATGGTACATGGCACCAAAAAAGATTGCTAATATAAGTATGGATAAGAACCTGAGTAACAAATGTTGGAAATGTAAACAAATAGAGGGTTCTTTTTATCATATGTGGTGGACATGCGAGAAAGCAAAAGTATACTGGTCAAATGTTCATTGTGAGATGCAGAAAATATTGAAAATCCCTATTAGAAAAAGTCCGGAACTTCTACTCTTAGGTTTGACAATGGAAAAAATCAAGCAAGAAAAGAGAACAGTATTATGGTACATGATCACGTCGGCGAGAATGGCTTTTGCACAACAGTGGAAATCGGATAAAGTACCGGATATACAGGACTGGTTAAGAAAACTGCTATTTTTAGCTGAAATGGACAAAATGACTAAAAAATTAAATGGACAAATGGCAGAACAGTATTTAAATGAATGGGAAGACCTGAAAATATATATGGAAACTGAATATAAAATGAAAGGGAAAATGTATAACCTTGATTCTTATTGAAAATGGAATTATGTTAGATGAGTCAGATTTCTGTATACAAAAAATATGTTACCTGGTTTATCGATTGCTATAAGTTTAAACCTGATTACTTTTAAATTTTCTTTGTTATTGGCAATAGCAGTGTTGGAAGCCTATTGGGGGGAAGGGGGAAGGGATATAGCTTATAAGTTGATTTGGAAACTGTGTTTAACAATGTTGAATATATTCCAATAAAAATCTTTGTTATAAAAAAAAAAGAAATTATTAGTCTGTGGATATTTTCCTTGACATAATACGTCACGGTGGTTCATTTCATTTCCATAACCCTTTAATCAAAGCTTCTGTCCTCCTTTTTATTTGATTGTGAGTAGCTGGGGTTTAAAGAATCTATAGGTGAGGCCAGAGTGTGGAATTGGCCATTCTTCAGCCCAGAAGGCATTTGCCTCAGAGCCCATAGCCACTGCACTACTGACAGATCAACACATAAAGTCGTTTTATACTCCCTCTGATCAATAACCCATCTGTCTCAATATTGCTCAGAAGCACATCTCAGAGAAACTCAGTCCTGCCCTACCTGAATCCCTTTCCCATGTACCAAGCGGTATTTCTCCTCTATTTCACGCCGCTTTTCCAAGAAACGCTGATAGCCACCAGGCACATAGTAGATCCCCTTGGCGACCCCGTCTTCCAGCTCCCAGGAAAGTTCCATAAGCACGGCACAGCAGCAGTCGGAAGACTCCATCTCATTCCTCTTGCAAAACTCGTCTTTCTTCTCTTGCAAGTTGCGCTACCAAAACAAGAGGATCCAGAAATAAGTGTGCTGGTAACAGTGAGAAAACATCCCTTCCCTGGGGTACAATGCAATGGGATGGTCACACCTACAGCTCAATTGTTAACTATTAGTTTGCTGTCATGACTTCCAGTTTAATATATGTGCTGCCAACACTGAAACACAAAACTTCTGTACTGCTGCCAACCAAACTTGCTCTCCTTTGAGCTTGGAGATTCCATGAAAAGCAACCCATATGGCTTCATATCTCCACTCCTTGCAAATTCCACGACAATGTAGAGCTTTTTCTTTGGCCAGATTTACTGTTATGCCATCTGCAATCCTGTATGGAAGATTCCAAAAGGTACCATATTCAGCTAGATATTGTCCCTGTAAGCTAACTTGCACTGAAACTATTTCACATATTCTTTTTTTATTGTCCTTTTTACGTAGAAACTCAGGAGCTGCGGTGGCTCAAGTGGTTAAGATGCTGAACCGCAGGCTGCGGAAGGTCAGTAGTTCAGCAGTTCGAGACCCAAGAGTGCCGCAAGACGGGGTGAGCTCCCGTCTCTAGTTCCAGCTCCTGCCAACCTAGCAGTTCGAAAGCCAGAAATTGCAAGTAGATAAATAGGTACCACTTCGGTGGGAAGGTAACAGCGTTCCGTGCGCCTTGGTGTTTAGTCATGCCAGCCACATGACCACGGAAATGTCTTCGGACAGCGCTGGCTCTTCGGCTGTGAAACGGAGATGAGCACCGCAACCCTAGAGTCGGATTCGACTGGCTTTCGAGCAAGGGAAACCTTTACCTTTACTACGTAGAAACTCATACTAAATATCTAAACACTATTTTGGTAAATGAGATGGGACTCCCTGGCGCCTTTAAGATTAATTTTATCTTGAATGACTCCTTTCCAGATGTAACTGAGAAGGTGGCTATATTTTTGCAACGCACTATAAAGTTGTGCTGTGATAAAATATAGAGTCAATTTGATGGTATACTCATCCAGTTGTAATCCTAAGGCAATCTGTATGCTATGCTCCATCTTATCTGTTTCTTATCCCAATAAATTGATGTATTGATTGGTTGTCATGACATCCTGGGAAAAGGCTATGAGATGATTACAGGGTAAGAAGTCACAAGAGGGAACATACCACAAGATCAGCTTGAAATTGTTCAATGTGGTCCCCGAAAGCACGGGCCATGAACACCCCCGTGGCCTCCCTCTCACACTCGGCATGCACCCCCAGCAGCTCTTCCACCGTCTCTGTGGGCAGCTTCACCCGCTTCCCCATCCGCTCTTCATAACAGGAAATGGCCTCACGCACGGCAGCTGCATTCTCAATCTCAGCCACGGCCTGCACGGCATTCTCCAAGCAAGGCACCTGCCCGCTGTTGATAGCTTCCACATAGCTCTTTGCCAGGTTTGCGAGCACTGCAAAGGGGGGGGGATGAGTAAAAACAGAGAATTGTAAAGTTAGCAGTGTTCCCTCTAAGCTGAGTTAGTGTAGGCTAGCTCACAGTTTTTTAGCCTCCGGCTCACACACTTTTGTCTTCGCTCAGGAAGGGATGGCTCCAGAGCAATCTAATTTATGCAGTAGCCCAATCACTCGCTCACAGCTTTAGTGCCAGTAGCGCACAAAGCAGAATTTTTGCTCACAGGACTCCACAACTTAGCGGGAACATTGAAAGTTAGTGAATCATAAAACAACTTCCTGGTTAAACCCCTTCCACCAAATTCCTTTTTGATACCAGTACTCTTTCACTGATTGTTAATAGCAGCGAGACAGTCATGGCCATATTTGTTACCCAAGAACTCGATTTCAAGGGTGCTATAAGTGAGCGTGCAGCACTAAAGCGTACTGCAGTGCACTCTGCACACATGAAGGGCTCTGAGAGATCTCCCAGCATGGCCAACACCATTCTTATTGGGTGCAACTAAAAAGACTTAGTAGCCCCAATCTATGACTTCTCAGGAACGCTCTTCACTTGCTCCGCTGACAACCCGGCCTCCTGGGAGTGTCTTGGGTTGGGAGGTGTTCCAGATGTGTTTGCAGAAATCATTCACTGGTTCCAAGAAGTCCGGCTCCAGATCTTCCTCTTCCAGTTCCTCCAGCCGATGCAGTCTCCTCCCGTTAGCTGGACAGACAAATATGAAACATTTCCGGGAAGGAAAGAATTTGCGGATGCACAATCTGGGCATGTTGCATTTCTGGATTTGCTCCGTGTTTCCTAGTAGAAAAGATGGGGGAGAGGAGAAAAGCAGATTGTTAGTGACAGCAGAAGGGGATTTGCAAGCATGTGGAATATCTATCCACCAAGAGGTAAAAGGGGGAACGGAGCGGTCAAAGGACAGAGCCAAGCGCTCGGCAGAACTCGAGATGCCCATCTTTTCACAGAAATCCATGGCTGGTGGTTGCAGACGGCTTACTTTGGTTCCATGCCAGCTTTCCTGGTCTTGTTCTCTGCCCATTAAGAGGCAGGACAATACTCAAACAGGGAGGAAGCTGAGATTGTAAGCCAAGTTCAGACAGCGGATTCATAGGAAGGCAGCTTCAGGAAGCAAATATCGCATCTCAGGATGAAACACAAGCTCTATGAACCTTCTCACCTTCTTGCAGTTTCAAGGCACTCTCCAGGTACTCGTCCTCAGTGATAGGTCGCCCGTCCATCTCCAGCTGCAGGGTGAAGTCTCTCACGGCCCAGATGAAGGCGGGGAAGAAGCGGACAAATTCGGCAGAATTATTCTCCTCTTGGCAGTGCCCAGAAGACTTTATCTGAATCTTTTTCGTCAGCTCAGTTATGTAGCTGGACCTCGCTAAGGGGAAAGATTTGAACGTCATCCCTGGGCCCTCACAAACCACCAAAATCACTGATCATTTTTGGCTCTCTTTCTACCTGTGCGATGGTTGGTGGATTTAAAAAGACCTCTAAACATGTGCAGGCAGCATTTCCTTCATTAGATCTCTCCCGGCAGCCAGCGGGAGACATAGGGGACTTACCAGGCTTCTACCACAGAGTTTTTGCCCAGATATCAGAGCACTGACTGGAAGTCACTGGCGTGAGGGCCAGTGTTCCCTCTAAGCTGAGTTAGTGTGAGCTGGCTCACAGTTTTTTAGCCTCCGGCTCACAGATTTTTGTCTTAGCTCAGGAAGGACAGCTCCAGAGCAAACTCATTTATGCAGCAGCCAAATTGCTTGCTCACAACTTTCAGGCCTGTAGCTCACAGAGTAGAATTTTTGCTCACAAGACCTCTCCGCTTAGAGGGAGCATTGGTGATGACCTAACTTCCTGTCTGACACCGGCAACATGGCCTGGGCCTTCCTCTTTCTACTGGTAAGTTCCCCCCACCACTGCCCAGCTGAGCAGCAGTTGGGGGGCAGGGCCTGATGGTGGGGGACCCCCGCCTACACCAGGGGATCTGGCAACCCTATCCTTCATCATTGACTTCAGTGGGTCTTCTTTTTCCAGGAGGCTGTAGACCCTGCTAGCATCTCTGATCTGACCCACTGAAGATGCATTCCCACTGCCTCCCCTCTTCTGGGGTTTATTTATTTTATTGGTCTCATGGATCACCCACCCTGCAACCAGGCCCTGGACGGTTTACAACCTTGTAAAACATTTAGAAATGCAATTGATGCAGAATTAAAAACACCAACAAAAACAGTAAAGTAAACCGATCCAAGATGACAATACAGCTCCTCCTTTGTCGGCCACACAGCTGTCCCACAGGGCAGGGCAGGGAAGGGTACGTGGGGGCCATAGAAAGAAAAAGAGGGTGCCAGTCTCAACCTCCCATTGCTGCCCTCAACTAAGCCTGGCAGAACATCACTGCCTTACAGGCCCTGCGGAATTGCATCAGATCCCATAGGGCCCAAGGGGTCTCAACATGCCAAGGAACTGCACGCACACAGCTCCTTCCTTTGGCAAATTATCTGTCCCTTCCTTGCCTCTGAAAGCTGCCTTGCCTCAGTCTTTCCTTTGCTCCTGCAGTTTACCAGCCTCAGGAGTTCGAACGGAAGCTTTCTCCCTGCTACTGCCTCCCACAATGTGCTGCCCTAGCCAGCCACTAAGCCGTTCCTCCGTCTCCACCATCAGAGCCCGCTTCCAGTTTCTGATGCCCCGAAAGGATACTGCAGATTCTCCAGGGCCACTTGGTCGATGGTGCTCATGCTGTTATAGACCAGGGTGCTGCTGAGCAGAATGGCCAGTGCAAAGATCCAGGAATCATTCTGTGTGTTGCCCTGAAACAGACAGAGCGTGGTCGAATCTGCATTTGCATTCTTAAATCAGTTTTGTGCTGCTGTGGCACGGTCTTTCTCTATGCTTGTTTTAAGAGTTGTTTGGAGAAGATTCATTTAAAGCGGTGTGGAGGCGCAATGACAGTGGAGCCGCCATGAGAGGGTGATAAACATATGCAGACATGCAAAAGTATGCTAGCACTGTTGAAGTGTGAAAACAGAAGCAAATGTAGACAGATTTTTGGAGGCGGAGTCAGAAGGCTGGGACACCGGTGGGAAAAACAAATGCAGATTCGACCAGTGTTAGAGGCACAGTTTGCTTGTAGACCAGAGGGGGCGATAGAGGTTATGTTTACAGATGTTACTGTCACGTTACTGAGGCCCTGTAGGGCAAACGTCTTTGTGAGAGACCAGATACATAACAGATACAGACATTTCATGATCTCACATTCCCAGGTAGCTTAACAGGACAAACTGTCTTTTGGATGGAGTATAAGAGAGGAAACAGTATTCTGCCACTCTTCGGGCTGGGAGGAAGGCATTTCCGACTGGAAAAACAGCAAAGGGGGGATTAAGTCACCCCTTCGAAGTATAAATGACTCCCTCCATATCCTCCTCCCTTAGCACCTGCTTTCTGTAGTTAAACTACTCATGTGGAAACCCCATCACAGATTCCAAGCACCTTCTAGAGTTTAGTCCTCAGCTTTAAAACATAAAACAGGTTTCTAGTCCCTAAGGCAACAAAGCAGTGTTTCTCTCTAAATGACAGAATGTCCAGTACTCTGAGACTGGAGTTTCAGCGGCCAGTATAGGTCCCTTCAACTTCCCATAAACAGCAAAAGCTAAATACATTCTGCAAAGTCAGTAAACAAATCCACAGGCCTCGCGGGTTTCCTTCAAAGACATAAGGACTAGAATCTTGCTGTTTCCCACAACACTGCATTCTGTGTTACCAAACTTTTCCAAAGTACATGATGCAGTTATGTCACATAAGTGATAAGACGCGAACTGTGTCTCTGGTTGTGTTTCCCAACCCAATTTGAGAAAACACACGAAACAGTCCTGTAGAGAAGAAACACTAAAAAGATTATTAATTAATAAAGGAGGAGCACAGATAAACGAGGTTTTGGGACCCTTGAATACCCACCAGCTCCCCAAAATTACAATGGGTGACATAGAATTTTATACTCGGTATGACATAAGCAAACAAAGTACATACCTATTGGTTCCATTAATTTTGTCACACATTTCTAATTGGGTTTCAGACCTGTGGGTTGGGTTTTCCCAAGCAAAGTCCTTTCCCCTTAGCTAAACAATAGATGCTTCTTCTTCTTAGGCCATGAAGCTCTAAAAGTATCAGTATTAACTGATATAGTTACAGGGTGCTATTGTTCTCCATTTAGCTAGGCTTAACCGACACATGCACAGTTGCAGCCGGCCAGCCAAGGCCACAAGCAGGGCCGGCTCGCTCACTAGGCGAGCTAGGCACTCGCCTAGAGCGCCGGTTCTCAAGGGCGCCAAACGGTGCCCCTGAAAAGCCCCCCCACAGCCCTAACTGGGCGCCCGCCGCCGCTTCCCAAGCCCTGGGGGGGAAGAGGTGGGGCAGCATGGCGGCTGGCGGGGTCTCTCCCCACCGCTGCCAGTCTGAGTGCCCGGCTGGGGCACTTCCAAAGCCCTGGGGGGGGAAGAGGCGGGGCGGCATGGCGGCCAACGGGGACTCTCCTCGCCGCTGCCACTGCCGTCCATTTAAGCACCCGGCCGGGGCGCTTCTGAAGCTCTGGGGGGGAAGAGGCGGGGCAGAATGACCCCGCCCCCTTCCTCCCAGGAGTAGCCTGGAGGTTGGCAACCATTAATTGGTTGGCGCGGGGGGGGGGGGCGCCAGAATGTAGCCTCGCCTAGGGTTCAGAAAACCCTTGGGCCGGTCCTGGCCACAAGCCTTAGCAGACTAGCAGCTTGTCAGCATTTTATTCTCCCAGCATGCTTTTCAGCAATAGCCATACATGATCCAAAATTAATATCTGAATACAGTCATGATTGATTTCTGTTTATGCGGTTAGAATCATAAAGGGCACTTAACATATGTATATGTTATCATGGAAATGCTAAGTGTACCTACTTAGTTAACCTGTTAGTCAGTGGCAGAGTACAAAGTGTATAACAGTGTTTCGTAAACGTTGTGTACAACAGAAGGCTTGCCAAGTTGTGAGTGCGGCCTGGAATTACAACTGATATCCAGACAACAGAAAGCAGTTCTCTTCGAGAAAATGGCTTTGGAGTATGGACTGGATGGTGTTTTGCCCCAGTGGTGGTGTTTTGCGCCATTCCACAAACCCCACCCTCCCTGTGGTTCACCCCCAAAATCTCCAGGAATTTCCCAATCCAGAGCCGGCGACCCTACACACAACTCACAAAACCAGAAACCACTGCTGCTGCAACACCTCTGTACGATTCCACGAGACAGTTCTGAAGCGCTGTCCCCGCCCCCGTCTCCGCTGCTGCCTCCCTCCGCTCACCTTCTGCACGTCACCCAGGCCTTCCGTGTCCAGCAACACCAGCGTGTGGTCGGGCCTGCGGGGGTGAGGGAGGCACCACATCCAGATGCCCTTGGTCTGCGCCTGCACAGTGGCACCCAAAGGGAAACCTGCGAGGGGAGAGAGAGAGCAGTTTGAGGAGGGGAAAGATTCTGTGGTTCAAGCTCTCTTTGATTAGACTCATAGATTCATAGCATTGGAAGAGGTCTCCAGGCCATCTACGCCAACCCCCTGCACAATGCAGGAAATTCACAAATACCTCCCCCTCCCACACACACCCAGTGGCCCGTTCCCTGCCAAGAAGGTGGCACAAAACAAAACCCTCCCTGGCCAAACTGGCCTGGAGAAAAATAGGGGATAGACAAAGAAAATAGTTTTTGGAGTACGGTTTTTTTAACTCCTTGTCCCCCTCAATCGACTGAAACTAAGCCTAAGCAAACAAGGGCTTGTGACGGCCCTTGGTCACAGTCACTCCATAGGAGTATCAGGATATATGGACTCCATCCTGAGACCATACGTTATTAAGACCCCCAGCTGTGTCGGTGACACCACAGACTTCCTGAGGAAACTGTATTCCATCAACCATCTCCCAGAAAACAGCATTCTAGCCACCATGGATGGGAGTGTCTGCACACCAACATCCCCTATAACGATGGACTACAAGCCATTAGAAACATTATCCCAGACTCTGCATGTTTGTTCTCACTCATAACGACTTCAGATTTGGTGAGAACTTATACCTCCAATCAATGGCACAGCCATGGACGCCCACATGGCCCCACAGTATGCCAACCTTTTCACGGCAGATCTAGAACCGCGTTTCCTTTACGTGAGATTCATTGATGACATTTTTATTGTCTGGATCCACGGCAAAGAAGACCTCAAGAGATTCCACCAGGTTTTCCACAACTTCCAGCCCACCATCAACCTACCTATGAATTCCTCAATCTACCTATGAATTGAGAGCCAGTTTGGTGTGGTGGCTGTGTGTGTGGACTCTAATCTGTGAGAACCAGGTTTGATTCCCCACTCCTCCACTTGCACCTGCTGGATGACCTTGGGCAAGCCATAGTTCCTTTCAGAGCTGGTGTTGCTGGGCTGGGCCGCGGGGCGGGCAGGTGGGGGGCGTTCAGCCTGCCCCTTCCCCAGCTCTCCCGGGCGCCTCGCAGCTGCGAGGGGCCCAAGAGAGCCGTGCCACCACTGGGAGGGAAGGGGCGGGCGTTCTGAGCCCGCCCGTTCCCGGCTCTCCCCGGGCGCCTCGCAGTTGCGAGGGGCCTGGGAGAGCTGTGCCGCTGCTGGGAGGGAAGGGGCGGACGTTGCAAGCCCACCCCTTCCCCAGCTCTCCCTGGGCCACGCCACCCCTTCCCCGGCTCTCCCTGGCACCTCGCAGCTGCGAGGCACCCAGGACAAGGCTGGGCCCTCTCCAGGCCCCACCAGGAGGTTGGCATCCCCGGTGGGGTGGGTGCCCCAGGCTGTCCTGCCTAGGGCACCCAGACACCTGGGGCCGGCCCTGACTGGAAACCAACAGATCGGTAGACATATCTACATGCCTCCAGCTACCACCCCAACCACATCAAAAATCCATTGTGTATAGCCAAGCCCTATGCTTATAGTCGCATCTGCTCCATCTCCTCAGACAGAGATACTCGCTTGAAGGATCTGCAACAGGCATTTTTGCAACTACAGTTGTTGTTCAGTCGCACAGTCGAGTCCGACTCTTCGCGACCCCATGGACCAGATCACGCCAGGCCCTCCTGTCTTCCTCTGTCCGCTGAAGTTTGCTCAATTTCATGTTCGTTGCATCGATGGCACTGTCTAATCATCTCATCCTTTGCCGTCTCCTTCTTCTTTGACCTTCAATCTTTCCCAACATCAGGGTCTTCTCCTGTATTGCAACTACAGTAATCTCCTGATATAGTGAGAAAGATGATTGATACCCAGGGACAGCTTGCTACAAGACAAGCCCAAGGAGAATAACAACAGAACACCACCGGTGGTCATCTACAACTCACAACTCAAGTAAGTTCAGCACATTATTTATGACCTACAACCCATGCTGGATAGTGACACTTCCCTCACACAGGCATGGGTCGGGGGGGGCTTTTCTTGCTTACAGACAGCCTGCTAACCTAAAGCATCTTCTCACGCACAATGACAAACTACTGAACAGCAACATGGACTCTGGTACCAAGGCCTGCAACAAACCAAGATGCCAACTCTGCTTTCATATAAGTCCTAGCAACACCATCAGTGGACCCAGCAACATCAGCCGTAGCATCTCAGGTGCAAAGTCCTGTTCATCCTCTAATGTGATTTATGCCATCACATGCCAGCAATGCCCTTCCACCCTCTACATGGACAAACAGGCCAGTCCATTCGACAAAGAATTAATGGAGTTAAGTCTGACATTAAGAACCACAACATTCAAAAACCAGTGAGGGGACATTTTAACCTTTCAGGAAATCCCGTTGCTGACCTAAAAGTAGCAGTTCTCTTACAAAGGAATTTCAGAGGGAGATTAGACAGAGAGACTGCTGAATTGCAACCGATAATGAAGCTCAAGACAATGCATCCACCTGGACTGAATAGAGACCTAGGTTTCCGGTCTCATTACCAATGCTGATTTCGCCACGCTTATTACCCCTCTGCGTACCTCACCTCAATCAAATCACGCCTGCTATTGTCATTCGCCTGCTATTGTCATTCGCCTACTAATGTAATTCGCCTACTAATGTCATTCCGCATCTGAAATCACTCCAGTTTCCAATGAATAGGACAGAAGGACATGGAATTCACTGCCACAGGAGGTCGTGGCAGCTGCAAGCATGGACAGTTTCAAGAGGAAATTAGATAAACATATGGAGCAGAAGTCCACCAGTGGCTATTAGCCACAGGGTATGGATGGGAACTCTCAGTCTGGGGCAGGTGATGCACTCTATTCTTGGTGCTGGAGGGGGCAGCAGTGGGAGGGCTTCTGGTGCCCTGGCCCCACTGCTGGACCTCCGGATGGCACCTGGTATATTTTGGCCGCTGTGTGACAGAGTGTTGGACTAGATGGGCCATTGGCCTGATTCAACATTGGCTTCTCTTATGTTCTTATGTTCTTATGTAAGGACTCCCTTTCCAGCTGTATCTGAAGAAGTGGGCAGTGACTCATGAAAGCTCCTACCCGGCCACATATTTGGTTGGCTTTTAAGGTGCTGCTGGACTCTTGCTCTTTTCTACTGCTAGAGACAGACAAACGTGGCTACCCATTTTAGTCACCCCTTGGTACACCTGTTTCCATCTCTTTACCCCTCATACAGCAAAAGTTTAAAGTGTAAGGTCCATGAGGGCAGGAACATCATTTGGTGTATCTCCGTAAAACGTAGGGTCTCCAACATGGTGCCCGTGGGCACAGTGGCACCTACCGGCACTTTTCCTAGTGCCCATTAAATGTTTTTAGAAGGTGAATGGAGTCAGATGGGGCTTTTGCCAAGCACGGCATCGGAGATCTCATTGGCTGTGCAGATTTTTTTAAAGTTGCTTCGGCAGTAGCTGCCACCACAAGACAATGATCAGGGCCGGATCACCCATTGGGCGACCTAGGCGCTCGCCTAGGGCAGCCCGACCTCAGGGGCGCCAAATGGCGCCCCACCCCGAAAAGCGCCCCCTACCGCCCTAACCAGGCGCCCTCCACAGCCGCTAGATCCCCGCCCCCTTCCCGGCTCTCCTGGGGGTCCCCGCAGCAGCGGAGCCCCGAGGAAAGCCGGCTCTGGGAGGGAGAGGGCGGCGGCTAGACCCCCGCCCCCTTCCTGGCTCTCCTGGGGGTCCCGCAGCTGCAGAGCCCCGAGGAAAGCTGGCTCTGGGAGGGAGGGGGTGGCGGCTAGACCCCCCCGCCCCCTTCCTGGCTCTCCTGGGGGTCCCGCAGCAGCAGAGCCCCGAGGAAAGCCAGCTCTGGGAGGGAGGGGGCAGCAGCTAGACCCCCGCCCCCTTCCCAGCTCTCCTGGGGGCCCTGCAGCAGCAGAGCCCCCAGGACAGCCAGCGCTCTGCCGCCGCCCCCCCCCCGTCTCCAGGCCTCACCGGGAGGTTGGCATCCCCAGTGGGGGTGCCCCAGGCTTCCTGCCTAGGGCGCCCAGACACCTGGAGCCGGCCCTGACAATGATATTCGTTATGTAACTGAAGGCGTGTACAAGAAAATATATTTCAAAAATACGTTCATTTTAAAAGGCATCCTGTTCAACAGTTTCTGCCTGAAAGGTTGAACCTTTAATAGTCGTTACACATGACCTCACTCCTTGACATGTTGCGGCCGGCTCCGCCTCCTGCAACAGCCATTTTGTGACTGCCAACCTGTGTCAGAATTCCAAAGGTAAGTTAGAGAGCAAAAGCAGGGCCGAGATCTAAAATGAAATATGAACTAGTTAAACATAAAAATGCGTGTATTGATTACGAAGACATTTAAAAGCATATCAGGGCCCAGTACAAGCCTCAAACTATAGTAAAAAGCAGGGGTCATTTCATAGAAAAAGAGGTGCAGGGGCTCATTAGCATAACTCATTAGCATAAGTTATTTGCATATGCCACACCCCCTGACATCACTGGAAGTGTGTCAGAAGGCAAGACCCACCGCTCAGGCTCCACTGGACTGCTAGTTTTGGATTGCTAGCTATGGGGGAGGGAGCGCGCAGATCTGCCCCCAGCCAGTTTGAGAGCCAGTTTGGTGTAGTAGTTAAGTGCGTGGACTCTTATCTGGGAGAACCGGGTTTCATTCCCCACTCCTCCACTTGCACCTGCTGATGTGACCTTGGGTCAGTCACAAGCTCTGGCACAGCTGTTCTCTCAAGGACAGTTTCTGTCAGAAGTTCTCTCAGCCCCGCCTACCTCACAGGGTCTCTGTTGTGGGGAGGGGAAGGGAAAGGCGTTTGTAAGCCGCTCTGAGACGCCCTTGGGCAGTGAAGGGTGGGGTATAAATCCAAACTCCTCACTCCTCTTCTCAGGGAGAAGGGAGAGCTTGTACCTGAATAAACCTTGGTCTTAAAGGTGCCACTGGACTCTTTTGGATGTAGTGGACTGTTCTCTCCCCCACTCTTTTGGATGGCCGGCAAGCACAGGAAAGTGCGTGGCTGCTCGTGGGCCGAGGAGGGCAGCGCGGAGGATGCACATGGCCTCGAGCAGGTAGGGGGCCAAGGCGGTGGTGGGGCAGAGGCACAGGAGGAGGCTGAGTAGGCATAGGAGGCTGGGGCGGAGCTCCTCACAGGCCTCATGGGAGTTGCCAGGGCCTGCCTCGCAGAGGCGCCATGCCAGGGTTGGCATGAGGACTGGCAGAGCCTGGGCGGGCTGGGTGCCAGGCAGTGGTGGAGCAGCTTGAGGGCCAGCTCGCAGCAGCACTCCACTGGGTCGGCCAGTGGGCCAGGAAAGGCGAGGGGGGGCTGCTGGGAGCAGGGGGCGGGTCTTGCTGCATGTGTCTGCCCCCTGGACTCCTTACTGCTGGAGCTTCACTCCTGTGCGCTCCTGCAGGAAATGAGCCCTGGTAAAAAGTAACATGTGTCCAGGAGAAAACCATAGTGACCCAATGTGTTTCGACCCAATGGGGCCTTTCTCAGAGGTCAAACAACAAAAAGGGACAAATGGGCTCTTGTTACTATCAAAAGACAATACACAAGTAGATAGAGGGTCAAAACAGGAGTACCGTTAAGGAAGAAAAGAATAATATTTCAGTAAGAATTTAAAATGCTATGTCTACCAATGAGATATATTATTTTAAAAAGTCAAACTTATTAAGCCAAATTTATTGCACTTACTTCAAAAAAGAAATAAAAAAACACAAGATAAATATTTCATGTAAGGCCTCCTAGGATCTAGCCTTGTGTCAAATTATTGCACAGATCTGTGCCCCACATGTCCCCGGGGCCTGATGAGAGACACGCAGTCAGAGTCCAATTAGTAGGATAACTGATTGTTTGTTAGCACGCTAACAGGAGATACAGGACATAATGCAAAGCACCTGTTAAATCAAGCTGTGTCTCCCCCAAGGCAAGAAGGGAAGCTACTTTTATACTTTAAATGACATCTACAGGTTTACATTCAGACCGATTTCCCACAAGCCGCTGCTCCGCCCTCACTCTTCCCTTTCCCCCAATTGTATGTGTCAATTTCCCACTATTTGCTGCACGGCCACATTTTGACCCGCAGCTTCACCTGATTTCACCCACGTCTTCTGGATCCTCAAAAAACAGGATCGCAAAGACGCAGGGGAAATCGGGTAAAACTGCGGGTCAAACTGTAGCTGTGCAGCAAACAGTGGGAAATTGACGCATACAATCGGGGGAAAGGGAAGAGTGAGGGCGGAGCAGTGGCTGTGGGAAATCGGTCTCAAAGAAGGGAAAAAAACATCATTGGTTTACAAATATCTTGGCATCATATGTTGATACAATCTCATTGGAGACCCCCTTATCAGGGATCTAATTACATTTACTTGTATTTATTGATCAATTGTTTATGAAATAAAAGGCACAAAAACTTCCCTCTGGAAGAATTCAAGGACCCCTCTGGCACCCAGGATCAATAAGAGGTGCAATTTATGGCACTTCCGGAGGGTTCACCCCGACTCGGAGGAGCCTCTGCTCCTAGGATTGCCAGGTCCTACCTCTAGCTGCGGCAGGGGAGTCCTAGCCCATGATGATGTCACCCAGAAGTGACATCATCGCGCTGGGCACATTGGGGGTAGGACCACTATCATTCAAGGGGAAACCATAGAGTTTCCCCTCAAATAACAGAGCATCCCCCCTGCAACGTGCCCTGCATGATGACGCAATCTCCAGGTGATATCAAAACGCCAGGCATGTCACCGTGATCCCGGAACTTTGGGGGTGGGGTTCCCCCTGGTGGTCCAATCCAGGCCGGTGGGTAAGGGGCCCATTGAACAAGCAAACGCCCCCCGGGGGGGGGACCTGGCAACCCTATCTGCTCCAAGCATAAATTTAACATTCTGAGATGCCAGGCACAACTCTTCTGCTATAGCATGTTGTAAAAGCATAAATTTTCCACTCCTAAACAACTTTCCCTAGTATTTGAAACAAAAGGCATTCTAGCTTCTAATCTATGTCCTTGATTAATATTCAATTATATTAAGATGCGCATGGGGACCCATACTATAACAGACCGGTGTTCAGGCCACCAGCAGAGGAAGAGAACAGCAACCGCAAAGAATTCTGGTGTAGAATTAGTTTGCCTTTTGCAAGTATTATTTTTGCATTTCTGGGCCTTAAACTTGAGGGATTTGGCAGAAAGGCAAGATATAAACAATAAATAGAATAAATCATAAAGCTCGGCGCGATAGGAATATATTATTATTACGGGTTCCCTATGTTGCTGTCCAGCATGTTCCACCCCTGCCCAGTTCCCCAAGTGGCATTCATTTCATTTTATACCTTTTCTCTTGCCGGCAAGCCTGTTCATGAGGTAGGACTTGCCAGTGCGGTAGAGCCCCACAATGGCCACCACCACCACTGGCTGATGGATATTCAGAAGTAGGCGCATGGCTCTCTCTTCCACCACCAGTGTCCCATCAGGTTTGTTCTCAATCAGACAGATGGGACTTTCCATGGGGATCTCTGAAGCCATTGTGCAAGGGCAGGGGGACCTGCAAGAAGGAAAACAGAGGACCTTATTGCTAAGACCGAAATCATAGTGGCCTACTGGCCACCAGCAGAGGGACTGTCTTGACTGAGAACAGGATACTAGGGCCAAGGCATAGAATGTTTGCATCTCATCGTACTAAGGGCCTGCACATCTTCTACATTTGAAAATGGCAGAGATGTAGTCTCAGAGGTCAGAGGTACAACCTTCTGGCCACCCTAGATCTCCAGTGAAGCTGACTACTGATGCCACCTCTGTCCATAAAGTTGCAAATGGAAGGGATGGACAGTGGCCACTTACTGAAGATTCCAACAAGCGCCCAAGGGGGTTGGCTAGTCAACTCGCATTTTTAATAAGTTATTCTAAGTATACGTCTCCTAACTTTTTGGAAACACAAAGCACATTGCATTACTTGTCAATCATTTCCTAATTAAAACAACAAACGATGTCATCCCTCCAATCATGTACATCAGCATCCCCCCCAACACAGGTTTCCCAGCAAACATTTTCTTCATTGACAAAACATGTCTTCCCAATTCCAGGCTATGCTCCTGCAGAGTGCAGGGGGTTGGACTAGATGGCCTGCAAGGTCCCTTCCAACTCTAACATTCTATGATTCTATGATTCTAATTCTGGCTTCTCTCCACCACGATAGAGTAGGAGATGCTTCAGTTAGCCCAAGAGGCATCACATTGGTTTTGGCAGCAAACTGCCATTCAAAAAAACTGCCGCCGCCATGCAGAATAAGGTTACCAACCTCCAGGTGTGCCCTGGGGTTCTCCCAGAATTACAACTAATCTCCAGACAACAGAGATCAGGCCCCCTGGAGAAAATGATAGCTGCAGAAGGCAAACACTAGGGTACACTATAGACTCAAGGTGAAATTCCTCTCCAAATTCTCCCCTCCTCAGGCACTGACCTCAAATCTCCAGCAGTTTCCCCAGGCAGAGTTAGCAACCCTACGCCAGAAGGATGTTCATCTTGCAACCTCCCACCATTAAGTATGTTATGTATCTGGTATACATAAATAACCGGAGCTTGAATCCCACTCCTATCTAGACCTGGTATAGAAAAGAACAAACTCTGATTGGCTACTCTGCGTAGCAGGCCAATCAAGATGTTAGAAGGTTATGGAGGGAGATGAAGTTATTGGATGTTAAGTTACTGTTTTGATTGGTTCTTTAAGCAACAAGGGGCATAGCCATGCCAGCCCGGATAGTTTAAAAGAGGGCCTGTTGCTCTCCTCTGTTGTGTTGTTTCTTACCTTGTAAATAAAGCTGAATCGTTGTTCATGAGCTGCTGCCTTAAGTGTCATACTCAGGGCTCTTTTTGTAGCAGGAACTCCTTTGCATATTAGGCGACATATCCCTAATGAAGCCAATCCTCCAAGAGCTTACAGTAGCCCCTGTAAGAAGAGCTTTGTAAGCTCTTGGAGGATTGGCTGCATTAGGGGTGTGTCGCCTAATATGCAAAGGAGTTCCTGCTACAATAAGAGCCCTGGTCATACTTAACAAAATAATTGGCCCCAGCACTCCCCAAGGCAGCCATCTTGTGATTGCTCTCCTGTGGCAGCCATCCTGTGGTGGTGGGGGCCCCCCTATTTTCAAAATTCCAAAAGTGCCCCCAGGGCTTTTGAATATGGGTGACTCCAATATACATGTTATAAAATCAAACTGGAAAGAGACAGTTTCATATAATCAAAGAAGGTGATGAAATCGCGCCGGGCACATCTTTGGAGGGTGGGTGCTCTAGCATTTGGGCATAAAACTCTATGCTCACTATAGAGTTTTAACCCAAATGCCAGAGCATCCCCTTGCAACATGCCCAGCGCAATACATAAAGTATGAGAGTAATAGGAGTGTAGCACACTGTGCTTCAGCAGACTGTCAAGGAAACCCAGAAACCTGAGGTAAAATAATTGAAATAAATAGTTCCAAACCTGTAAATGTGGAATCTAGGGTTGCCAGGTTCCCCTGGCCACTGGCAAGGGATGAGGAGGGTTCACCCTACTCAGAGTTCTCCTCACTCCACCCACCTGATTTACCCCTTCAGTATTCCTGACCCAGGTTTACCTCATCAAAATGAAACAGCAATAATTACATAACGAATAATATGCTCTTACCTTTTTCCAGACAGAAAAAAAATAAATCTTAATTTGGATGGTCTCAGTGATCCAAGAAGAGTTCAGCAACAACCCTCGTCCTTCACAGCTGCTGTGTTTTGCTATCTGAGTCCCTGTTGCAAAAGTAATAGTTGCAAAAGTAACAGTTATAGCAAGTTTACATATGGTTTCATGTAGCCAACATGGCTGGCTAAGCCAAAATAAGCTTTTGTTTAAATCATATTGGAAATCTGAAGCATTTACAGGGACAACCTGCATCTGTGAAGCTCACCGGAAAAGCTGAAGAGAGAAGAGATTCAGACAGAGAGGTCAGGGAGGGAAGGCTGGATGTCGAGCTTTGGAAGGCAGCAAGATATACCCTTGGAAGTTCTGAACTACATCTATTAATAGACTCCCTAGAGAGTGGAAAGCACCCCAGGCCTTTCCCAAAAAACAGAAAGTGAAAGAACAGAGTAAAAATCAGTAGGGACCTTGAGGCACCTTAAAGACTAACAGGTGTTTTAAATACTAGCATAACCTTTCATGGACTTTGGTCAACTTCATCAGCTGTATGTCATGCGTCCGGTTGGGATGCAAGAATGTTTCACATTCATGTGTATAGGATCTTTCTGTGTAAAGATTGGTTCTGTTATGTACATGTGATTGGTCTTATAGATTATTAAAGAAAAATGGTTTTACTTGGCAGTATAAAAATGATCAGGGCTGCCGTGGCTCTAGTGGTTAAGATGCTGAGCTGCAGACCGGAAGGTCTGTAGTTCGGCAGTTCGAGACCCTAATGCCGCATGATGGAGTGAGCTCCCGTCTCTGGCCCCAACTCCTGCCAACCTAGCAAGAAATTGCAAGTAGATAAATAGGTACTGCTTCGGTGGGAAGGTAACAGTGTTCTGTGCACCTCGGCGTCTAGTCATGCCGGCCATATGACCATGGAAACGTCTTCTGGAGTTCCGGTTCCGCCCAGCTACCTGAAGGACGCTCAGAGATAAGCTTCCGGCTTTTTGGAAAGGAAACGTCTTCAGACAGCGCTGGCTCTTCAGCTTGGAAATGGAGATGAGCACCGCACCCCTAGAGCCGGATTTGACTGGCTTTCGAGCAAGGGAAACTTTTACCTTTACTATAAAAATGATCAAGGCAATATGCATTAACAGGAATTTATGTGCTCTCCCAAGGCAAGCTTGACCCTCTGGGAGACTCTGTGGTACAGAGTTGCCAACTCTGCATTGAGAAATTCCTGGATATCTGGAGGTGCAGGCTGCAGAGGGCAGGGATTTCAGTGGGGAATAATGCCATTGAGCCAACCCTCCAAAGCAGTCATTTTGTCAAGAGGAACTGATCTCTGTAGTCTATAGATCACGTGTAATTTTCAGGAGATCTCCAGGCCTCACCTGGAGGTTGGCAGCTCTACTATCTGGAAGCACAGAGTAGGTTAAATAGCTGGGTACACTGGTCATAGGACAGGTGGGTAGCCATGTGGTCTGAAGTAGTAGAACAAGTCTGAGTCCAGCAGTACCTTTAAGACCTTGAATAAAACTTTGTTGATCTGAAAGGTGCCACTGGACTCAAACTTTATTCTGGTCATAGGTCAGAAGATCATTCTTGGGGGGAACCCTTGTGCTGCCCCCAGTCAGTGTTAACTATAAGTATTAGCTGCAGGGCCGGCTCACTTACTAGGCGAACTAGGCATTCGCCTAGAACGCACTGGCCCTTAGGGGCGCCAAAAGCCCCCTGCCCCCGCCAAAAGCCCTGCCAAAAACCTCTGCCCCTTCCCTGGCTTGCCCCCCACCAAAAGCCCTGCCAAAAACCCCTGCCCCTTCCCTGGCTTGCCGGTGCTCAGACAGAAGAGACAGGGGTTTAAACCCCCGCCCCTTCCCTGGCTTGCTGGCGTGCCCTGCACCTGCGGGGCATGCAGGCAAGCCAGCACTCAGATGGAAGAGACGGGGGTTTAAACCCCCGCCCCTTCCCTGGCTTGACCCCCACCAAAAGCCCCCTGCCAAAAGCCCCCTGCCAAAAACCCGTGCCCCTTCCCTGGCTTGCCGGCACTCAGACAGAAGAGACAGGGGTTTAAACCCCCGTCCCTTCCCTGGCTTGCTGGCATGCCCTGCACCTGTGGAGCGTGCAGGCAAGCCAGCACTCAGACGGAAGAGACGGGGGTTTAAACCCCTACCTCTTCCCTGGCTTGCTGACACGCCCCACAGCTGCGGAGCATCCGGCAAACTGGCACTCAGATGGAAGGGAAGGGGGTTTAAACCTCCTTCCCTTCCTTGGCCCTTGGCAAGGAAAGAGCGCGGGGGGGAGCCGCCAGAAGGTGTCCTTGCCTAGTGTGCAAAAATACCTGGGGCTGGCCCTGATTAGATGTTTAGTAAGACTGCTGTGTATCTTTAAGAACAGTTGCCCCTGGGAATTGTAGTCTTTAGACTAGGCAACCCAAAAAAAGTTCCCTCTGACTGGCTCATTAGGGTAATTTCCTGAGCTCAGAGGCGCAAATATAGGAGTTTTATTGTTCTTTTCCATTTCTTTGACTATCCTAATCGCAAGGTGAAGGGGAAACCCCATCTCTTCTCACCATGGCCAAAGAACTGACCTAGATCACAAGATGTAATTTTTCCACCCAGCTATCGGCTAGATTGTGAGTAAATGATCTTCTGTATGCATGCGAAGTTCAATAAAGATGATTTTAGTCTATTCAGTGGCTGTGCATTGCTCACATTCCAGAAAGTGCATCCTATGTTAGCACCGGACGGGAACAACCCTTCTGTAGAAACGTCTAGGTAACTGGGGGACAATGTGAACATTTCAAAATTTGTATACTGCTCCTAAACCCAACAATGTAATTGGAGTTAAAAAGGTATAACTCCATTTAGCAGTTCACTGCTAGGTACTTGCAAAGTTGTGAGGTGCAGATCTACTCTTTTAAAGCTAAGGATTTATTCATGTACATTTTTAAAAAGTAGTGCATTGTTCAAAAATCAGTGCTCAGACTCCAAATGCATGAACACAGAAGACTAAAATCCCCACCTCTGTCAAGACCTGCTGCTTGGGTAATGTTATTTTCTTAGTACTGTAATCTGTTACTAAATGCATCTGGGGGAAGCAGCTGTTTTAGGCAGGGTCTTGTCCTTTTTGCCCTCTCAGTCAAAACTCAGATGATTTCCCGGCAGCCTCCCCTCCCTTCCTTTTTGGCACCGCTGTTGGGAATGAACTTCTAAAAATAGTGCTGGATATAGCAGTTAGCAATATGACATTTATTTTACATGACTGAAGAACTGCTCTTCTGCAATCAGCTAGAAAATTAGTTATAATTGCAGTTAGGTATAGTATTTAATATAGGGCTCTTTTCCCATTAAATTCCCATAACTTGCTATCTGCGCACAAAAGGGATATGTTAAATATTGTTCTGTGCATAGATTTTGATCACTGCGGCTGGCTCAGTCTAGCCTACATAACAAAAAGCATTTCAGTGTTTGTGGATAGGGATTGGCATGAACTGAAGAACAAAACAACTTTTGATGAAGGGTCCCTGGCCCACCCATGAAGTCACCAGGGGTGGATATGGTAAAATAATCCCTGCCTCGAATAGGTCCCTCTGGCTGTGGTCAGACGGGCCTTTAGATCCAGTATAGTTAGGAATGCCTGACAGATCTAAAGTGTATGATCAGACAGCAAGATCTGGGAAAGGTCCCACAATCATCAGCATCCCATGCTGCCCCACCATGGAAATGGAGTTAAAAGACACCGGGGAAAGTCTGGTCCTAACACTTGCCGACGGACCACAGATGGAGTTTCCCTAGTTTGATCATTCAAGCACGCTCTCAAGCCGTCGGGATGGGCTGCCCATTCCATCCCCACTGGGTGCCTTTTTTCTCCTTGCTTAGTAGTATCTGTACATGACCTCATACTCCATGGGGAACCCTCTGTGTGGAGGTTTGATTCCTCGTTTATGCACATTGGAAACAAAAGGCAAAAAAACCCACTTGCCCAAACGGGGCGTTTTATCACACAGGGATGGGCTGAGACCGCAGCACAAAGGGAAGTGTGATTGCATGACTGTTAGTCAAATTCCACTGGAGGTAATAGGGACGCTTCCCCTCCATGTCAAATGGCACATCTGACCGCAGCCTCTCTCTAGCGAAACCGGAGGCAAAGCGAAACCAACCAAGTGTGGTTTGTCTACATACATTCCCCTCAGAGTGGGGATCTCTCTGGTTGGCAGCCAGAGCAGCCTATCAAGCTTGTGAGTGCTGAGATTGGTGCTTTCTTAGGTCAATGAGGGCCTGAGAGCACCCCTCCCTGCACCCCCGCTGTTGCCGGGGCTCCAACCAAAACATTCTTTTCCAGCCAAAACAATCTTTGGCTACAAATTGATTGGCCGGTGACAGGTGTGTGGCCGGGGGTGGGGAAATGACCAGATGCAAAAACTGGGTGGGTTCATGGGTGGGTCAGGGACTGTTGAACAGGATTCTTCGGTTCATGCCTGTTTCACAAATTGTGACTCGTGTGTCCCCAGGCCCAAATGAAGACCACACCAGAGAAGTCCGAGTGCGGAAGAAGATCTTTGATGTTTATTGCAATAAACAGGAAAACAGCACTAAGCAAAGCATCGCCCAGTCTGCTTTCTGGTGCAAACTTGGTGTGCAGAAGGTTATATACCCAAAATTAAATAAACAGAGGTGATAGTACATAGGAACATTCATTGGTTACAGATAAAGGGGCATCATTTGAGCTGGCATAAATCCATTGGCTGACCCCCAATGGGGTAGTGTTACATTATATTTCATTCATTTGCAGATTGTTTATTAGACAGGGAACAAAGAGGTCTCCTCTGGAAGTTGTCAGAGACCTTTCATATATAAGCAAAGGCCTATCTTCGGATGAGAGGTGTGAATCATGGCACTTACTATAGGGGACAGCCAGACTCTTGGGAGCCTTATATCAAAACATGAATGGCATACCGAAGAGAGCTGTGCCCATCCCTCTCTCCTGCTGATGAATTGTAAAACCTTAAATTTCTCACCAAAAGAGGCCTAGCAAAAAGGGAGTTAGATTGTAGTTAACTCTACTTTCGATTTCAGGCAGGGCATTCAGCTCCCCTAATCTACATTCTTCATTAGCACTACGCCAAGAGCTTGTTCAGTCTGCAGCTGCTTTCACTAAAGATAGAAAAGGAATGTGTTTGCTTGAATCAGACAGAGGAGTATCTTGCAGACCATGGGGCACAGCATTCTAATAAAGGAAGTCAAACCATCTACAATTCCATCCGTGAAGGGTACATTGTGATTACAATCATCATGAAGTTAAATCAGTACTTCTCTGCCCTTTCCGCATGCCCATCCTTATTTGTGGATATCCCCTCAGTGGGCGATGGATTTGGCCAAGTGCTCATCAGTAGACATGACCTTCCTGCTAGAAGACAGATGTGTGTTTGTATGTAAAGACAAGGTACTTCAGATACCAGAGGAGATAGAAAGGGCAACTAGAATGATAAAAGGGTTGAACACTTTCCCTATGAAGAAAGGTTAAAGTGCTTGGGGCTCTTTAGCTTGGAGAGAGGACGACTGAGAGGTAACATGATGGAGGTATACAACATTATGCATGGGACAGAGCAGGTAGTGAAAGAAGTACTTTTCTCCCTTTCTCACAATACAAGAACTCGTGGGCACTCCATGAAATTGCTGAGCAGTCGGGTTAGAATGGATAAAAGGAAGGACTTCTTCACCCAAAGAGTGATTAACATATGGCATTCATTGCCACAGGAGGTGGTGGCGGCTACAAGTATGGATGGCATCAAGAGGGAATTAGATAAATATATGGAGCAGGGGTCCATTAGTGACTATTAGCCACAAGGTATAGATAGGAACTCTCAGGCTGGGGCAAGTGATGCTCTGTATTCTTGGTACTTGGGGAGTGGGCAACAGTGGGAGGGCTTCTAGTGTCCTGGCCCCACAGCTGGACCTCCTGATGGCACCTGGTATTTTTGGCCACTGTGTGACAGAGCATTGGACTGGATGGGCCGTTGGCTTGATCCAACGTTGGCTTCTCTTATGTTCTTATGGAAGCAAATAGCACTGCTGGGAGCTGGCTGAAGCACTTTGGGGAGACAACATATCCTCTTTGGTATCTGCTGTAGGATGGCAAGTCTACTGCCCACCAGTGCCAGGGCAGAACACAGCCACCTAGGTTTCCTGTTCTGTATTTACATATTTAATTTATTTCCCAATGGGGACCCAAAGCAGTTTACATCATTCTCCTCTCCTGTATTTTAATCTTCACAACAACCATTCTGTGAGGTAGGTTAGGCAGAGAGCATATGATCTTCCCAAGGTCACCCTCCAAGCTTCCATGTCACAGCAGGGATTCAAACATGGGTCTCCCAGAACCTACTCCAACCACTGCAACACACTGGCCGTCATTGTACCTCGTCAGGCTGTACGGTCCAAGCAGGGACTCGAAGTCAGGAGCAGTCGGAGCAGAAAATCACCAGCAGGGCTGGGGGCAGCCCATGAAGAGGCCAGCTATTGTGATTTTTTTTTTTTAATCACTTGTAACTAGTGAGAGAAATCACTGGGCTGTCACTCCTTAGATAAGCAGGGATAAGCTTATTTGTAAAAAACAAAAACGACTAAAGTCTGTGGAGGCAGGAACATACACACAGGTTCCAGTTTTCCTTCTTTAACACTTGCTAGGGATCTCCTCCCTTTCCCTATACGAGTGTTCACTGAGGAAAGGAGAAATCCATTATTGTTACGGGATGCTAATAAAATGTCCTCTGCAGGGGAGCAAGCCCAAGATCCGCCTAAATCCTTCAATGAGTATTTGCTTAAAAAGACAATTAATCCCCAGTCATGCTCTGATTCTTGTATGCAGAAGCCCTCGAAATTAGATCAACAGTGTCCTAAGGAACCCTTACTACTACATGCTCAAGGGAAAGTTCAAAAGAGCCTCCCCATGAAGGGGACAGAACAATCTATGTCCAACTGGCTCAGAAATGAGAAAATATTAAATGCATCTGTTTCAGCTAACTTACAACCGAATGATGAGACAAATAACTGTCTCAATGCATTTAATGCAGTTGAACATACTATGTCAGGTCTTGAAGGAACTCATTCCCAACCACACTCTCTTGGCAGTGATTTGCTTCTTGAGGGATAAAGAGATTTCAAGCATGGATGAATCTGTGAGAGAACTAGTTCCTGTGGTGCCAGTTCACATATTAAACACCATTCAAACTACCCCCCCCCCTCACTGACTCAGCCAATCACACCCACACATCCAGCCCGCCAAAACTACCGTGCTTCATTAGCCCTCCTCCAACACATGCAAATATACAGTTACATTATGTGCTCTGTCTAGCAAGCAGTGTCTGGTACTCAAGGTCAAGCATGCATTCTTCCCACCACAGGGAGGCCCCATATAGATGCAGTTACAAGCTAGCGCGATTCCCAGCAAAACAGCTCTACCCACGCCTTCATGCACTCCCCTCCATTTCCCAGCTAGAAACCAAAACAAGGCAAATAGTAACAAATAGCAGAAAGAGACAATGAACAAACACATGGCAAATGAAGCCTGAGTTTCATTAGACACTCCTCTAATGAAAGACAACAAAACAAAGCAAAGGGATATGTTTGGAAGCTACAGTTTTTGACAACTCTTTATTGGTTCCATCCTCATCTCTCACCAAAGCCATGGACTGGCAGGATGCTACTCGTTCTTCAATAGAAACACTTCAGCTTCTCAATCCAGTCTCTTCAACACCAGCTTCAATAAATGCATCTAATGATGCCAAGGTTACAAACCTTTGCAAGACTGCAGATAGAGAATTACGGAAACAGGAAATGAGACAACAGGTACACAAGGCACTTGGACTCCAATGATAGAATAACTACTCCCTAGGACTGATTAAGCCAAAATCAATTTAAACTGAAGAAAACAATTGTCATTTGACCTGTTGTGAGGCTGCAGCCTTTTACCCTTAAGTGGCCATAGAGATCTGCAGCTTCAGTATGGCAGCAGGTTCCCATAGTGAACTTGTGAAAAAAGTAACATCTAATTAGCCAGATTAAAGTATTTCCCCCCCTGCCAGGTTTATTGTTAATCCCCTACTTTTCTTCTTTAAATGTTGTTAAGTGTGTAGTTGCCCCTCCTTATCCTAGTATTTGGGGGCTGTTAGTGATTCCTTCCCTTCTCTGTGTTGGGGCAGGATGGATTTGCCTTCACACTTTAGGATGGATAGATCCCTGAGTTCAACTCTGGTTCCTTGACCTTATTCCTGGGGTAGGGTAAAAGGTGGTTTCCTTTTCCTTTCCATCTGTGCTGTTTTGCTATGCTGCTCACTCATTTTTACTATATGTTTTTACTCTACTGATCTTGTTTCGGGAGTTCGAAAAATGTTTTGTAAGGAATTTTTCCCTGCTGAGGGAAGGTGGGGAGAGGTCTCTTTCTAGGAATACTTTTCACGCCCTCAGTTTAATTTGCCATAGGCAATGCTGTCCCTGGAGTGGGGACAGCATTTGGGCAAACCCAGGGCTATTTTTGGGCAGGAACACACAGGAACGGAGTTCTGGCTGGCTCCTGAGTTGGCCACGCCCAGCAGGAACTCATTAGCATAACAGGCCACACCCAACAGCAGGAACTCATTAGGATTGGCTTGGCCTAACATGCAAAGGAGTACCTGCTACAAAAAAAGCCCTGGGTTTTGACAACAAACAAGGTAAACAGAATAAGAAGGAAAAGGTGGGTGCGTCTGGATAGCTACACTTCTGGCAACATGGGGGTGTGGCCTAATATGCCAATAAGCTGTGCTGTCAGGGGTGTGGCCTAATGCTAATAAGTTCCTGCTGTTGGGTGTGACCTCTTATGTTAATGAGTTCCTGTGTTGGGTGTGACCTATTATGCTAATGAGTTCTTGCTGGGCTTTTTCTACAAAAAGAGCCCTGGGCAAACCTATCAGGTAGCCCACCTAGCCCTTGTGGGTTCATCACAACCAGAGTTGTGTTCAGAAAATAAGTTGTCTTCTCTGCCAGAAACTATTCGATTTTGCTGTCTCCCCCCCCCCATGCTCTTCCCCCTGCTGGTGAGAGTTGTATTGCAGGCATAATGGAAAATTGTATTTTTGTATTTGACATGCTTTGAGTTATAATGTTTTGTGCCTGCAATTTTAAGATGCATATAGATTGGGGTATGAAATGCTTCTAACTGATGTTGCACACCTCAAAAATCTCTTTCTGAAGTTACCCATTTTTAAAAAATCGTTGTCCAGACCTTTTAAAGATCTTTCTGGAGTTTAGAAAGGACACAGGCAAGACTCTCTTTCCTCCCCCCAGTCCCCCCTTCTGATATGTAAGTGCTGTATTTTCTTCTTCAGGGGATATATTATTAAAGTGTGCATGTGTTTTTAAGGGATCACCTCCCTTTCCTAGGAGTTATTTTCCTCAGCGAAGTACCACCAATCCCACTTCTCCATTTCATAATCCTCACGGATCCTTCACTCTTCTCCTGCTCTCTTCCCCAGCCCAACTTTCCTTCCTAACTGCCACTCTCAACTGCCCCCATCCCCAATCCCTCCAGCACAATATTTCTTCGTTGCTCCTGAGCTTGGGCTGCTTTTTGTGCCTCTATTTCAACCCACTCGATTTCCATTTTCATAAATGCCACCTCCTGCCTAAGAAGACTTTCCCCAGCTGTAGTTTCTTCTTCTCCCCGATTATTCCCCCTGTGCCTCTCTGGGTCTGTCTGGTGGCACCATTTCTGACAGGAATTCTGAGGTAATTCCTTCTCGTGACTTATTATGGAATTCCTCACAATCTTTTAAGGTATTTTCTTATTTGGGAGGTTTAAGTAAAGGTAAAGGTTCCCTTGCTCGAAAGCCAGTCGAATCCGACTCTAGGGTTGCGGTGCTCATCTCCATTTCCAAGCCGAAGAGCCAGCACTGTCTGAAGACATTTCCGTGGTCATGTGGCCGGCATGACTAAACACTGAGGCGCACAGAATGCTGTTACCTTCCCACCGAGCGGGACAAATTATTTGTGGGTTTTATTTTTGGATCTGGGAGTTGCTTTTTAGTGTCCCCCCTTTTCCTACTGACTATTTCCCCCAGAAGTGGAGACCAGCAGGCTGAAGGCACCGCTGGTTTTTTTTTCCACCTCTTCCTCTGTTATGTCTGCTGACCAATGTTCCCTCTAAGCTATGGAGTCTTGTGAGCAAAAATTCTACTTTGTGAGCTACTGGCACTAAAGTTGTGAGCTAGCGATTTGGCTGCTGCATAAATTAGTTTGCCCTGGAGCCATCCTTCCTGAGCTAAGGCAAAAATGTGTGAGCCAGAAGCTAAAAATCTGTGAGCTAGCTCACACTAACTCAGCTTAGAGGGAACACTGCTGCTGACCACCACCAGGAGCCAGCGACTTACATTAGAGCTTGACTCTCAGCGAACAATAAGGACTAGGATCCTGAAACCTCACGCGGGCACCAATAGGAACCTTGGCGGGAAGTTTAAACCCTCCAGTGGGACCGGTGGGTGGTCCACGGGGGCTTGTCTATAGTTGGACGCTTGGCCGGTATTCTTTGTTCAGTTGTGTGTGCTAGTAAACTGTGAGCTAACAAATCACGCTGTGTCCTGGTTCTTCATGCATCGAACCCACTACACAACATCCTCCATTCACCAACCCAGGGCCCATAATGTGTTCCCTCATCTGGGAAGAAACTGAGGTTCGGCTCGTTTTACGTATTGCTTCTAGTTTGATAGGTATCGATATTATCATTGTAACAGGTCAGGTAATTCTGGCTCGCAGCCAACGAGGAAGAGGAGAAAGAGAACTCACTGTAAACTCTAAGCAAGAGTTCAGGAGCACCTTAAAGACTAACAAAGGCTGTGGCAGGGTGTGAGCTTTCGTGAGCCACTGCTCACTTCTTCACATACAGCACTGTATGTGAAGAAGCGAGCAGTGATGCACGAAAGCTCACACCCTGCCACAAACAGACTAACATGGCTACCCATCTTGGAAACTCTAAGGTTAGGTATTAACGGTCTCAGAGGTAATAGCTGGGCATCTTTCACCAATCAACCCCAAATGCCAAGACTCCATTCAGGCCAATAAATAACTCATCACATCACTGACAGTGTCTGTCCGTCCCCTCCGTCCCCCTGCCTTGTTTCCATATTGTTTGTGTACAAAGAGCAGCTCAATAATGCACTCCAAGTCTAATCCTCCTCCCTGTTGGTTTTCTTCTAGGTCTCACAGAAGCATCTGGTGGAGGTAAGTGTCTTGAAACTCCATTCCTTCCTGAGCTGATTCCAGGCTAGCTTTTATCCCATTAAGCCCCTCCGCAGTCTGCCCTTCTTGACAGCTTGCTAAAGGGGTACCAACATCTGCTGCTGGCAGCAAGTTACCACAATCATCAGCTGTAAATGAACAGATTAATTGTTCAGCCACCATGGACAGGCAGCTAGGGGTGTCAGCTCTGTGTTGGGAAATACCTGGAGATTTTGGGGGTGGAGCCTGAAGAGGGTGGGGCTTAGGGAAGGGAAGGGCCTCAGTGGAGTATAATACGGACCTCACCCTATAGAGCCGCCATTTCCTCCAGGGGAATGGATCTCTGTCGTCTGGAAATCAGTTGTAATTCCAGGAAATCTCCAGGCCCCACCTGGAGATTGGCAACCTTAACCCACAATTCAGTGGGCCATTTCTGTTAACACTCAAATGATACTCTACAACCAGGGGGACATGCATGTTTGTGTATGGCCATTCACACATGCACTTCCCAACTGTGGGTATCTCAGGAGCTCAGCCCTTGTATACACAGGTTGCAAAACAATTTTCCCATATCATGGAACCATTGTTTTAAAGGGTTAACTCTGATTATGAGTGCAAGACAGAAGGGGATTTTAAAAGGCACTTGGCAATCAAAATATTCAGCAAGAGAAAATGGAATGCTTCTAATGTCTGCTTTGGTTAAGTCCTAATTCAACAATTAGTAAAATCACTGATAAGTGAAATGCCCAATTACATCTCACTCACGGCTAGTCCACGGCAGACTTGCATGAATGTGTGCACGTCTCTGAAGAAACCCAAGAGAAGGAAGGCTACAATGAGGAAAAGAGAATGCAGGGAAGTTATACAGACAAGGAGGGAAGGTACTGTCAGGAACTGGGGGATCCAGAGAGAGCAATTTTGGGAGAGACAAAGGGAATCAAGGACCAGGAATATCAGAACAATGGAAGAGCATGGGGACAGTGGGCCATACAGCAAGACAGAGGATTAAGAAACACTGATAGGGCTTTTTTTTGGTAGAAAAAGCCCAGCAGGAACTCATTAGCATAATAGGTCACACCCAACAGCAGGAACTCATTAACATAAGAGGTCACACTCAACTGCAGAAACTCATTAGCATATTGGGCCACACCCTGGCAGCACAGCTCATTAGCATATTAGGCCACACACCCCATGTTACCAGAAGTGTGGTCATCCAGCCACACCCACCTTTTGCTTCTTATTCTGTTAACCTTTTGTTGTCAAAACCCAGGGCTTTTTTTGTAGCAGGAACTCCTTTACATGTTAGGCCACACACCCCTAATGTGGCCAATCCTAATGAGTTTCTGCTGTTGGGTGTGGCCTGTTATGCTAATGAGTTCCTGCTGGGCGTGGCCAACTCAGGAGCCAGCCGGAACTCCCTCTGCCTTCCTGCCCCAAAATAGCCCTGCGATAGTAATTAGATCATAGCTACCAGTCTTGAAGAGTGCATATTGCCTTCTTAGCAGTGGAGACAGACTGAAATGGAAAAACTTTGATCCATTTTGTGGCTACAATTCCAGACCTTATATACCTAATTCCCATCTTTGGGGAGGGGGGTTCTGTGATCCTGCTTGGAGTCAAATGGAAGTATCTTATTTGCTAGTTTCAGGTTTCAAGAAACTCATATCCTTGGTTAATATTTATTTGAGGCAAAGTTTGACCTGAGATTGTGCTGACATAACAATTAACTTTTTTAAAAAAACCCAGTGATTAAATAGTTGTCTACAGATGTATTGGGACTACGGAGATGTGTTTTTGCCTTATAATTAACTCAGGATGAAGACTGATTTGTTCTCTGATGTGTTAGACATTGTGCTAATCATAAAGTCTTGTGTAATATTTGTCTTTTTGTTGTCACAGACCCTGATCATTTTTTTGCAGCTGGGATCTAAAATTATCTCAGCTAATCAAAGTCATTTTCAGATGAACTGTCTTACAAAAGGGTGCCTCACGTTACATTTTAGTAGACTTTAGCAACTTCTTTCCCATTTCTTCTTTGAAGCCTTTTAGCACATCTTCTCTGTGTATGTGAGGTGGGCAGGGGGACTTTCAGCTGCCCCTTTGTGATGAGGCCCTAGATGACTATGGGGGTGCAGCTGGCATAACATGCCAAGATATCCAGAAGCAAATGTGTACTTGAACAGCATCTATAATATAAAACTGTGTGGTGGGATTGGAACTTCCATCTCAAATTACTGTGACCAGGTACAGTAAAAATGTGGTAATTCATCTGGAAGACAGAACATGATGCCTAATTTAAGAAAAGGGCAACTAGAATGATAAAAGGATTGGAACACTTTCCCTATGAAGAAAGGTTAAAATGCTTGGGGCTCTTTATCTTGGAGAAACGACAGCTGAGGGGTGACATGAGCATGATCGAGGTTTATAAGATTATGCATGGGAAAGAGCAGGTAGAGAAAGAGGTACTTTTCTCCCTTTCTCACAATACAAAAACTCATGGGCACTCAATGAAATTGCTGAGCGGTTGGGTAAGAACGGATAAAAGGAAGTACTTCTTCACCCAAAGAGTGATTAACACATGGAATTCACTGCCACAGGAGGTGGTGGCAGCTACGACAGCTTCAAGAAGGAATTAGATAAACATACGGCGCAGAGGTCCATCAGTGGCTATTAGCCATAAGGTATAGAGAGGGACTCTGGGGCAAGTGATGCTCTGTATTCTTGGTGCTTGGGAGGGTCAACAGTGGGAGGGCTTTTAGTGTCCTGGCCCCACTGGTGGACCTCCTGTTATTTTTGGCCACTGTGTGACAGTGTTGGACAGGATGGGCCATTGGCCTGATCCAACATTGGCTTCTCTCATCTTATGTTCTTATTCTGGTGGGCTTAAAACTACACTTTACTTAAAACTTACATAAGGAGTTATAATCAAACAGGTCAGCAAAAACTCCACCCCCTACCAGAGCAAGTGTTTTTGCTGACCTGTTTGATTACAACTCCTTGTTTAAGTACACATCCTTGGTTGGGCTTGTAAAAGCAGCTGGTTACAAATTATTGTTGGAACACCTTGGCTGTGGAGAGAGACACCCAATCCATTTTATGTCTGATAAATTCCAGAGAGTCTGGGCTCCCCGAAATCCCCTCCCATGCTGCAGGGATGCCGGCAGTGGCCAGAAATAGGGGCTTGCTTCTTTTGATTGCCTGAGGGCCTCTGTTCCTAACAGTGAGAGGAAACGGGACTTGTGTATGCAGGTGTTAGGAGGGCACCCTTTTAATCCGGGGCACACTGCTCTTCTGAACTATCTACCTCACTGGTTAGAGAGCCATCATGGATGCTTGGAACACCTCAGCCCTTTCTCTTCAGCCACAAATAACCCAACAAGTGTATATGTTAACCGTGTCACACATTTAGTGTCACAAAATATTGATTTTGTCACATACTACCAAATGTCCCCCCTAAATGTTATGTGAACACTTGAAAACTTAGTGGGTTTTTACAAAATTACGAGATCCAAAGCTGTTTTTAAAGCCAGTGGTTTATTCATGAAAACAGCAGTATACATCTAGAGCAAACAAACATGTTTAAAAAACGCCCTCTAACTCCTGTATCAAAGGAGTTTAATTCTCCCGTCCATATCAACATATCACATCGGAAAGCTTCATCAAGAGGCAGACCTTCTTGTTTAGCCTATTGCTGAAGGAAGATCCCAATGACTGCTGGCTTTTATCTTTTTAAATGGAGAACTCCTCACTGGCAAGACGTGGACTGGTACTTGGAAGGGGGACTCAGCTCTCGAACACACTCAGGGCTTGTGCTACTTGGCACAAACCTTAAGTCCCAAAGTCAAAGGCCAAAGCACAGGTGTTGTCTATGTTGCTGGCAGTACAAGTAAGTCCTAGTTTAGGTCCATCAGGATCTCAGTCTCTGTTCTTCACGGCTTACGATAAATTATAGCTTTTGGCCAGGTAACATCAGGTAAGGATGACATCCAGCCAGAACGCATTCTTAGGAGAAGCCTCTAGAAAAATTACCTCATCGCCCTTGACCCTCCTCCCCGCATCCACCAGGCCACAAGTTCTCATGAGAAGATTAATCACGCCACTTTCATCCCTGGCCTTGAGGATGATAAGGCCGAGAGACCGATTAGTAACAGCTGCAGGATGGACCAGGCCCGCTATTATTCACATGAAGCCTTGAGGCGGCGGCTAGGGGTGCTTTGCCTCACAAAGGAAATAGCCACTCACTTCTGCTTCTTACTTGCCTTGAAAGCTCCTTGCTGGGTTCACCATAATCCAATTGTTATTTGATGGCACATTTCCAGCTTGTCTTTGGCTACCACAACACTTCCAGTCTTCTCTCTGAAGACTGTTGCAGTCCTCAGGAAAAAGGGGTCCTTTTTCCTGACGGAGAGCTCTGGGGAACTCTAAAGCTTGCTTGACATTTTTGTCAGTCCTAAGAAGACACGACGGAAGACAGGAGGGCCTGGCGTGATGTGGTCCATGGGGTTGCGAAGAGTCAGATTCGACTGTGCGACTGAACGACAACGAAAGGACAATGCACTGCCACTGCGCAGGTAAACGTCAAGCCAGTAACACTGAAACATGGTTCCAAGATTCCATTCAGAGCTTTCTTAGGGATGGCCTGGCCCCGTTTTGCCACCTGCCGCAACAAGCAAATGTCACTCAGTCTTGGTAGCCTTCCCCATTCCTGCCCTGGGTCAGCGGCCTTCTTTACCAGCAGTGGTACCAGGAAAGAGCTTCCCAAATGGCACTGGCATAACTCATAGACATTGTACAGGAGTTGCTCATGACCCAAATGCTGCCTACTCTAGAGTAACCCTTGCAAGATTTTTATACTAATGCCATCTTGGAGGTGCTTCCTGCCTCCTTCACCATCTCACAAAGAGGGTGTTGTTTTTTTTAAAAGCACCACTTGTTTGAAAGACAGACAGGACCTGCCATTCAAAACCTGTCTCATGTTGTACCACAGCAGAGCTTCCTCCACAGCAGTTTGGGGGGGTTTTTTTGCCATCAAGTCAAGCTGACTTCTGGCGACCCTTAATGGGGTTTGGAGGCAAGGGACGTTCAGAGGTGGCTTGCCATCACCTACCTCTGTGTCACGACCCTGGCATTCCTTGGAGGTCTCCCATCCAGATAGTAGCCAGGGCCGGCCCTGCTTAGCTTCTGAGATCTGACAAGATCGGGCTTGCCTGGGCTATCCGGGTCGGGGCTCCTGCAGCAGTCTGAGCACTCAAGAAGAAACAAAAAGGAAAAGACAGAAGGAAAAATGGCCACACAGGTTTAAACTGCGTGTCAGTCACACAGGCCGCCCAGTCCGATAATCCAAACTAGCTGCCATCCATGTGAAAACTGGCAAAGTATTACAGGGCTTGTAGTGTAGTGAATGCTGGGGCTCTTTGCTCAGAAGGGAAGTCCAAATCCCTCAGATATTCCTGAGAAGAGTCCCATCTGCCCTGCATGGGAAGAAATGAAAGAGAGCAGAGCCAGCACTAGCATAGTCTGAGAAGGGGCAGCCCAGGACTTCTGGTGGGGCCCACTGCTTGCTGCCTCTTACCCACATCTCTTCTGCCACTGGACTGTATCCATGCTCCCAACTGTCCAAGTCATTAAGGACAGGTGTGTGGGTGGTGAACACTGGTGGATCTTCTGGGGGCAATGGCAGATGTTGCAGGCAACTGAGCATGGATGGTGGGTGGGCTTGCAGGTGGGGGGACATGCATGCAGGTATAAGGATAGAAAGAAGGGCATGAGGGAGCCCCTTGTAGTGGGCAGATAGGGGTCCCCCGGGCACTGTCTGTGCACGGTCCCCCCAAACCTGGAAAATAACCAGCCGTCAGAGAGATTTTGCTGGAAATGCAATTATATCAGGCCTCAGGTTACTGTGCTACAATTACGTGAACGTAATCAGGACTGTTTTAGAATACTGTTTTAGAAAGCTCTGTGAATACTGAATACTGTAAAAAAAATACCCACTTAAATCACTGAACCAAGGAAAGCACAAAATAACTGCAAGGCAAAAGGTACTCTGCACAGAGAGGTAGTTTTTGTCTTTACAGTGGCAATTTAGCACCAAAGTAGCTGTAAGTTATGGAAGAGCTGGTTATAATGAAAAGCTCGCTGCATCTTGGGGACAATGGCCAGATGCAAATTCTGCATTCTATTCAACTAGCCGCAAAGCAGTTCTTCGTTCTGTTTATGGTCATTAAGCACTGCTGTTTTCTTTGGTCTCAGAAAGAAGTTAATCTGGCGTCTATTATGCCAGCTGTGTAAAGCCTACGATGATATTAGCAGCCCAGCTTTGGATAGGGTTTCTCACCCCTGGCTTTGCTTGTCTTAACAACACACATTACAAATTAAAGGATGCAACAAAGAGGTTAAATGTGTATGGTGTGGGGGTAGCAAACACACATATCATACTCAGGGCTTTTTTGGTAGAAAAAGCCCAGCAGGAACTCATTAGCATAACAGGCTACACCCAACAGCAAAAACTCATTAGCATATTAGGCCACACCCCATGACAGCACAACTCCCTCCCAGGATCGGCTTCCCCAGGTGCCCCGCAGCTTGCAGGGCACCTGGAGAACCTGAGGAGGGGAGGCTGTAGTTTAAACTGCCTTCCCTCCCTGGATCGGCTTGGCTTCCCCAGGCGCCCTGCAGCTCAGAAGCCAGCCGGAACTCCATTTCTGTGTGTTCCTGCCCAAAAATAGCCCTGATCATACTGCTACACTTCTCAGGGAATCACGATCCATTGCAGCTGCCTGTTGTGCATGGACTTGGTGGCAAATGCGGGTTAGCTTATGTGTGAAACGGACAAGACTGACGGCATAATACTGCCACCACCCATGTCAAAGGGATCCAACAGTGGCCTGGCTGCATATAAATATTGTGTTGCGATAATACCACTGTCTCCAATTAGACGATTATTTATTATTTGCTGTCTTTGCGGGATCGATCTGTGTCATTTCCCCCCAAATTTAGATTATAACTGCAAAGGAGATTATTGCCCTGGGCAATAATGTAACCCTTTCTTGCTGTAATTACTACATTTTGTCGTAACGGGTTCCATGATTTTTGTAACAATAATAATTACAAAAAAACAACAACACACCCCACTGGCCTGGCTGCCATTACCCTTGCTTGTCAGTTGCCTGCTGCAGGATGTTGTTCATTTTAACACTGTGTCGTTCTAAAACAAAGAAGCGTGCGCTGCGCATATTGCCAGGAGAGTGCAAACAGGGTAACAGATCCTCTCCTCCCACTGGGTTACAAGCGCTTGAAAAGCCTGACAAGCCCCCCGACAGCTTTGCCGACAATCCCCGGGAGCACCAGTGAAGCACCATCCAGTATCGTGGACAACCAAGATGGCTTCTTGATGTTTTCACTCTGTTTTCTCAGCTGACCAATCTGCTCATTTAGCTGATCAGCGTGCTTCTGGAATCCGGCCTCCAGCAAATTCTTTTGCTCCTACGAAGGAGAACATCAAGGCTATTAGCTCTCAAGCAAAGGAACGAGATTTTTTTTTTCCCACTCAAGAGTAACTAGGGTTGCCAAGTCTGCCTTGGGAAATTCCTGGAGATCTGGGGGGTGACACCGGCCAAGTGAGCTCAGTGGGGATCATAGAATTGGAAGGGGCCTCCAGGGTCATCTAGTCCTACCCCCTGCACAATGCAGGAAATTGACAAATACCTCTCCCCCCAAAAAAACTCCCAGTGTCCCCTGTTACATGCCCGGAAGATGGCAAAAAAACCTCCAGGATTCTCCAGCCAAACTAGCCTGGAGAAAAATTGCTTCCTGACCTCAAAGTGGCGATCAGCACTTCCCTGGATGTGTAAGAAAGGGCCACAGGAACTTAGCACAGATGCAACCCTCCCTCTCATGATCTGCCTAAGTTCACAGAATCAGCATTACTCTCAGATATGGATATGATGCCACAGAGGCAATCCACCGCAAGCCTTTCGCAAAGGGGACAAACCCAATACACGTTTCCTGTGACAATTACCCGGAGTTTAGCCTCCATCATCTTGTTCTGCTCATCCAGCAGCTTGTCCCTGTCCTTCTCCAACTTCTCCTTTAGGTACTCCATGTTTGCTTCGTGACTTCGCTTCTGGTCCTCCAGCTTCTGCTCCAACTCGGCCTGCTTCTGCCTCTGGATCTCCCTCTCTCGCTCTGCTGCATCAGCCCTTGCTTTGGCATCTGGACCAGAAAGAAAACAATCTTTTACAGATATTGCATACACAGCTGAATCCCTTTAACATGCACCCAGGTCAGAAATTTGATGTCTCCTGCTCCGGAGGCCTCCATTTGTTTGGATTTCATTCATTCATTCCCTCTCCCCTTGAGCAAAAGCCTTCTCTTCTTCAATAGCTGAGTTCTTTAAAAGTGTGTCACAGATTTGTGCCACTTAAGAGATGTGATGGCCCAGAAAAAAAATCAAGAAATAAAATTTCCCCGAGGACATTTTTTTCTCCGAATAGTGAGGTCTCCCCCCCCCCACTCCCAGTGAGGGAGAAGAACTTGGGCCACTGCCACCTCAATAGCAATATCTCCAATGCAGCATCATCAAAATCCAGCCCATCTGCATACGACTTCGCCAGCCCCTCACCTTCGGCTTCCTTCTCTTTCTGTGTGAGGGCTTCATCGCTTTGAAGGATGGCTCTACCCACAGTCTCCTTGTCCTTGAAGAACTGCTCCAGTTCGGCCTCTGCCTGGGTGGTGGAGAAGCAAGTGTCAATTGAGTCTATGCTAGGGTTGCCAAATCACTCATGGTTTATAGTGGGGGATAGCTTGTGCTGTCCTGGGACATTTTCGTGCACGCGTGCCACGATGACATAACCCAAAATTGACGTCATCACATTGGGCATGTCGCAGGCTGACGCTCTAGCAATCAGCCTGGAAACTCTATGGTACCATAGAGTTTGCAGGCTGATTGCTAGAGTGTCAGTCTGCGACATGCCCAGAGTGATGACGTCACCTTTGGGTGATGTCATTGCACCAGGCACATCAGCCCAGTGGGGGCAGGGTTCCCCCCGCTGGCCTGATCTGGACCAGCAGACTGGGGACCCTTTGAGCGGGGGAACCTGGCAGGCCTAGTCTATGAAGAGATTCAGGCTGAAAAGAGAATTGCCGGTTAGCCAAAATACCCTCCCTGTGCTAACAGAAGGGAGTTTCACAATCAGAGGGGTTTGATGGGATATACTCTTTTTCCTTCCAAGTGGAAGACATGGACTAGGGTAACCCTCTGGCAGTGAGCTCGCTGAGTTCAATTCAAAAGCACTAGATCTCCGGAAGTTTTAAATTTCTTACTTTTAAGGAAGTTTTAAATTTTACTTTTAAGGAGCTACAAAGGCCTGCAAATTAGATCAAAACAGTGGTCGTACTAGATTAGTATAGACTGTTACTGCAGTTACTTTAAAGACAGTAACTGATGGTTCGTATAAAAATCCAGCATAACAACTAAGTCTTAAAGGCAGCATTCTAGGGTAGTTACTTGCAAGTGAAATGTGTTACCTCACACATCAATTCCATGATGTTGGATCTGGCCCTAAGCAGTGTTCCCTCTAAGCTGAATTAGTGTGAGCTAGCTCACAGTTTTTTAGCCTCTGGCCACGGCTGGCTCGCCTAGAGCGCACCAGCCACAGGGGCGCCAAATTGCACCCCCCCGCGAAAAGCCCCCCTCCCCGCCGCCGCCAGTGAAGAGCACCCCAGCGGGGCGCATGAGGTGGCGGCGGAGCTTGCCCGCCTTCCCCTCTTGGGAAGCCGGTGCTGGGAGGGAAGGGGCGGGGGTTAGAACCCCCGCCTCTTCCCTGGCTTTCTTGGGCGCCCCGCAGCTGCAGAGCGCCCAGGAAAGCTGACGCTGGGAGAGAAGGGGCAGAGGTTAGAACTCCCGCCTCTTCCCTGGCTTTCCTGGGTGCCCTGCAGCTGCAGAGCGCCCAGGAAAGCCAGCTCTCCGAGCCTTGAGGGAAGGGGCGGGGGTTAGAACCTGCCGCTGCCCCCCTTCCAGTCTCCAGGTTGGCATCCCCGGTGGGGTGGGCGCCACAGGCTGGCCTGCCTAGGGTGCCCAGACACCTGGGGCCGGCCCTGCCTCTGGCTCACACATTTCTGTCCGAGCTCAGGAAGGATGGCTCCAGAGCAAACTAATTTATGCAGTAGCCAGATTGCTTGTTCACAAGGTAGAATTTTTGCTCACAACACTCCACAGCTTAGAGGGAACATAGGAAGGTGGATCAACCTCCTTCCCCAGCTACATTTTTATACATGCCTGGATCACCCAGGAACGGGAGGCCAAGTGAACAGTTTGCCTTTCAGTTTGCTTTTGCAAGGATCAATTCTGAAACACCCTTCCTTTTCTGGAAGCCAGGACTTCTCAAAAAAATGCAACCATTGTACATTTTACTGCACCCACAGTGCTCAAATGCAATTCTTGATACATTACCTAGACACGATCAGTGAAACTGATGGTTCACCGCTGAAATTTGTGTTTCAAAATGTTAAAATTTGAACTTGGAGAAAAAGCTGAAATTTGAGCACAACTTTAAAAATTAATAATATTTTTTTTAAAAATGTAAAATTATTGAAAACTAAAATAATTTAAAAATATATATTTTTTTAATTTTTTAAAAGTAATTCTAATTCAACTGTGTTTGAACTTCATTACACAGTCAACCACATCGTCATGGGATTCTGTGCCTATCCCATTCCTTTTCACTTTCATATTTAAGTGATTTGATTCTGTAGATTTATTTATTTGCATTATTTATAGTCCGCCTTTCTCTCTGGGACTCAAGGGGGATTACACAGATAGAGTAAATACAATCAACCTTCACTTTCACCTTGAGTAGACAGTGGTCAGGCCACACTCCAACCCTGAAACCAAGCTTTCACTCAAAGGCTCACTGCAAAAAGTTAAATCCAATGTGTGGCCCCTTTCATCTGTTGGGCCTTCCAAAGTTTAATAGAAACCCAAAGGACTCAAAGAAAAAAAATCCTCACCATGACTCCTTTCCGTGGTTCCTGGTGGTATCTCACTGCTACGGACTTCAGGTAATTGAAATAATCCTGATAGCCACCAGGTCGGGAGTAGAAAGCCATGTTGATCCTGTCCTCCAGGTCCTTAGAGAGCCGCATCAACAGAGCCTTGCAGCGTTTGGAGGATTCCAGTTCGTTCTTACGGCAGTACGCCTCCTTCCTCTGATCTAGGGCTCGCTGGTGGGAGAAGGGAAATAGTTAACAAATCACTAAGTGTGTTTTGAGGTCAGGAGAATAAACCACATGTGTGTTGTATTTGTCTGGGCACAGCAGAATCTGCAACAGGTTGGCTTTCTCAGAAACAGAGGGTGATTCTGCATCTAGCATTCGCTCTACATTTTCTCAACTGGGAGGAAAAAGTGTAGCTCAACCACACTCAAATACCCCGGGCCAATGCTGTACTGACTGCAAAGTCACCCCTGAATGGCCATAAAACGGCTGTAAATCTATGCAGAAGGTACCATAAAATCTGATGATCAAAGGAAGTGAAAGCAGCATGCAATGCAGAGGGGAATTCCAACATGGTTTTGTTAAAACAACAGAGGGAAAAGCCAGTGCAGAATCAGCCAGGGATACATGCAGCTGGAGGTGAAAGCTCAAGAGACATCCTACCATCAGCTCCGCCTGGAACTGCTGCTTGTCATCCTTGAAGGCACGGGCCATGAAGACCTGGAGGGCCTCGTCCTCGCATTGCGCATGGATCCCCAAGAGGTCCTGGAGGGTCTCCGTGGGCAGCTCCAGCTTCTGGTCCATCAGCTCCACGTAGCGGCCAGTGGCTTCCAGCACGGCAGCTGAATTCTCAATCTGAGCCAGAGCCAGCACCGCGTTCTCCATGCAGGGCACTCCCCCGCTGCGGATCGTGTCCACGTAGGTCTCCACCAAGTTTGCTAGCACTGCAAAGGCGACAACAATAGAGACGGTTGTGGCATCACTTAGACAGGGGTAGATTCAGCTGCCTTAGCAGATAGTTGCTTCCAGGACTGTACAGGTAGTATAAACCTCCCTAGGAAAAGAAAGCGAAATCAGCTTGATATTTGGGGAACAAGCAGTTGATCTCTGCTCCACTCTGCATACTGGGTCACTGATGGAGAATTAGGTTGCAGTGTGATCTAGGAAACTCCTAGCCTTTATTTGGAGAGGGGGTGGGGGATGCAAAGGACAGAAAGGGAGAGAAGGAAAAACCTAGAGAAAGAACTATATGTATTCAGGATCAGGACATAATAAAACTTGGTCCCATGCTGTAGGTTGAGGTTCAAGGTGGATCTTGTGACCAAAAGGACTGGAAGCTTCTTCTATTGCTCTCGAGCCACCATCATAGCTGGTCAGAAAACTACTGAGTTACAAGCACTTACAGCGCCCAGTGACAACGTGCCCTCCTGGGATGGTCTTTGGTTTGGATGTCTTATAGACATGACGGCAGAACTGGAGGGCTTGCTCCACAAAGTCGGGGTCCAGCTCCCTCTCCTCCATGTCCTCCAGCCGGTGGAGGTTCTTTCGGGTGGTGGGGCGCTCAAAGATGAAGCATTTCCGGGTGGGGAAGAACAGTCGGATGCATTCACGGGGCAGGTTGAACAACTGATCGTCACGGGAGTTACCTAGAAGGAGTAAGACAGAGATCAACCTGGAGACGGAGAATCTGGAAAGGCATCTATCAGCGCAAAGACACTGGAACTGTTTTTTTGGCAAGAGGAAGGGAAGCAACCGGTGATACCATGTTCAATTTCTTTAGGGGAAGAATGGCAGGTTGCCCACAATTGTTGCGTAGTCACAGTGTGCAAAACCAACACACAACCCCATGGAAATGAAGCTGAAGCAGCAGTAATGCAGGAGGGCTAATATCATGGAGTGGAAAGGTTTCCCATTCTAACCCATGTTTACATTTCAGCTGACAGCGAGCTTGGCAAAATGAAAGTAGGCAGATTAAGCGGAAACCAGACTAAATACTATGTGTTCCCTCTAAGATGAGTTAGTGTGAGGCAGTGTGAGGCAGCTCACAGTTTTTTAGCCCCCGGCTCACACAGTTTTGTCTTAGCTCAAGAAGGGTGGCTCCAGAGCAAACTAATTTATGCAGGAGCCAAATCGTTCACTCACAACTTTTATGCCAGTAGCTCACAAAGTAGAATTTTTGCTCACAGGACTCCACAGCTTAGAGGGAACATATGGGCCCCAGTGTGGTGCCACGGTACCTCCTGAAACCTTTTCCTGATGCGCCCCCAGTAGTTTTACAAAGTGAGTTTGCCCAGGTGAGGCTTTTGGCCAGGTGAGGCTTCTCATCGAGCATGCCAGAACTGGCTGGATATGCACATTTAAAAAAAAAAATCTTTGGCAGCAGTTGCCCCCATAGCACAAGGATCTTCACTGCATGACTGAAGGTAAACTGTGTGTAGGTAAGAAAATATTTTAAAATGAATACGTTCATTTTAAAAAGCGTCCTATTAAACAGCTTCTGCCTGAAATGTTGAAAAGTTATGCCTGACCTCACTCCCTGATATCTTGTGGTTGAGTCTGCCTTAGGGTTGCCAGGTCTCGTCACCACACTGGCAGGGGGATTTGGGAAATGTTCCTGGACGGCCCCAATGCAATGATGTCACTTGGAAGTGATGTCATCACGTCGGGGATGTTGCACAGTGTCACTCTGGTTTCTGGGCAAAACTCTATGGTAAAACCGGCTTAAAACCATAGAGTTTTGCCCTCAAACCACAGTGCCATCGCGCAATGTCTCCAATGAGATGACGTCACTTCTGGGTGATGTTATTGCATCGGGGACATCGTACAGCGACATGGCTGTTTGTGGGTGGGGTTTCCCCCACCAACCAGCTGGCTGGTGGTGGGCAGAAGGCCGAAAACTGGGGAACCCCCACTGGAACCTGGGGCCTGGCAACCCTACTCTGTCTCCTGTGGCAGCCATGTTGTGGCTGACTTCACCTCCTATGGCAGCCATTTTGTGGTTGTACCCATCACCCTGTGTCAGGATCCCAAAGGTGCCGCAGGCTCAAAAAGGCTGGAGGCCCCTGTCCCATATATTCAATAGCCTATACTTTTTTTGACCCAGGTTGTTTCCTATGTAACATGAGAATCCCTAAATTTGGGGGGGGGGCCCTCCCAAGACCAAAGTTAGAACATGGCTAAGGATTTTAAAGCCTCAGAGGCCGCAGCTGAGAAAAAGGAACATTTCCAGTTGTAAAAAGGCCCATGTGTCAGAAAGGGAATTTGCTAAAGTTGCAGTTACAATCTGGACAGAGCTAGATGCAGAATGACACTCTGGTAAGTATCTGGAAATGAGAAAAGTGAAGTGAAGTTATTTGTGGTTAAGCTAGCCAAGGCTTCTAGGAGGAACTTTTCGAATTAACGTCTGGAAAGCTGAGGGACAACTCACACAAAGTCATTACAAAACAGAAACAGGAAGATGAAACAGAAGTGATTGGGGACCACTAAAGCCTTGTATACGCGGAACTATGCTTGTCTCAGATGAGATGTGGTCACAACACCTGCAGAAAAGACAGGTGCAAGGAGATGTTGTCGCTCAGCTTTTGACCTCTCCTTTGAAAGCAACAGAAACATTCTGCTTTAAAAGCAGACCATCCCGCCAACAGAAGCTCAGAGCCATGCAGGGAGAGAGAAAGCCAGAAAGGAAGACATCATCCCAAGTTTTTGACGCTCTCAAACTGCAGCAGGGGCAAAGCGACGCACCGTCGTACATGATAAGTTTCCTCTTTGCCATCCCTGAGGAGACCAAATACATTCTTTGCCTCTGAAGCAACCAACTGGGCCATTCTGTAGCTTCAGCTGGGATCCATAATTCCCCTAGTTGAGGTAATGATTGTTGGATTGAGCAACTCAGCGTGCCTGGACATTGGGAGTATGCTACTTTTAAGTGAATATAGGTGTTATCTCCTTGAATGGGGCGCTTCTGTTTGTCATAACCTGGGAGCTGCCCTCTGACCCCTCCTCTCTCTCGCTTTGTCCTCTCACTTGCTGCACATGGCCTTCCATGGAGACAAATTCCTCTTTAGGCCTCCTTCCTGTAGATACAATGTCCTCAGACTCCCACACACATGATGCCAGACAAGCTGGACATCTGAAATAGGGAAAGTACTCTTTAGATCAGGCTTCTCCTTTGACTGCAACCTGAATGCAAACTGGATCCACTTTGTAAGTTTACCTCCCCCCCCCAATATACTTCTCAGGTGATTTATTTACTGCACTCAGTATCACGCTTCGATGACTGGGCAAAACTCTGCTGTATGAACCAAAAATCCCAATAAAGATGACGTGTTTTGTATGCTTTTGATTATTTGCTTCTGTTAGCATAGGTGCTTAATAGACTGGTTTGGTTCATAAATCTAATCTGGTGAATGGGTGGCTGATTTTGTTCTCCTTAAAATCCTGCAGCCTACTCAGTAGTTGAACAAAGTGCAGCATCTAGCACTGCACCCTTTAGTCCCATGTCCCTAGTGAACGGAAAGAGCCACTTCGAGATGAGACTATGGGCTCACCCCCCATCATAACTGACTGCCAAGTGGCCCAAAGGAGAGGATTATCTTTATATACAGTGGGTTCCTATTTTCCTGATTACTGCTACTCCTGTCTATCTTGTCACAAAGACTTTTTGTCAACGTTTCGCTCCCTTACGTTTGGCTTTTGCAGGTTTTACTGCTTTCATTGTGACTGGATTTTCTTACAGTTATCGTGCCTGAACTTTCAGTTGTCATCAGCTGAGGTTTTGCTGTCACATAGAAAAGTGACAGAAGAATAGTTTAAATCTATGAATGACACACGTTCTGTGTTACTGACATGTGTTAAAACCCTTGTCTCTGAGTTATCAGAGAGAAGAGGTTGAATTTATACCCCACCCTTCACTAATGAAGAAGTCTCAGAGCGGCTTACAATCTCCTTCCCCTTCCCACAACAGACACTCCATGAGGTACGGGGGGCCTGAGAGAGCTCTTTCAAGAACTGCTCTTTAGAGAACACCTCTGAGAGAACTGTGACTGATCAAGTTCACGTCAGCAGTTGCATGTGGAGGAGTGGGGAATCAAACCTGGTTTTCCCAGATTATTGTCTGCACTCCTAACCACTACACCAAACTGGCTTTCACACCAAACTTGTTCTCAGAAGAACAGGTTTCCCACTCTAGCAGAAGGCCTTCTGCCCCCTGCCTCCACTGCCTAGTGCAGCAGTAGGAAGAACTGTGGAGGAAAGAGTAACATTGGGGCACCATCACTTGGGCACATGACCAGAAGTGACATTATGTGTTGCTGCAATGCTGTAACAAACCTCTCTAACTCTATGGTTTTATCAGAGTTTGCGGGGACTTCTACAGCATCCTGGTGACATGTGACATCCTCCCTATTATGTGACTGGAAGTGATGTCACTGCAGTCACTGCAGCCCCCCCCCCCCGCCCAGCCTGCTGGGTTAAGCAACTGGGAGGCCAGATTTGTGGTCCACAGATGCTATGCTGAGACTCATCACACTTTTGTGGTCAGTACCTTTTTTTAGCTTCAAAGCATTCTCCAGATATTCGTCCTCAGTACAGGGCCGCCCGTTCAGCTCCAGCTGCAAAGTGAAATCTCTCAAGGCCCAGATGAATGTTGGGAAGAAGCGGACATACTCGGCAGAATCTTCCAGTGCCTCCGAGTTCTCCTGAGGCGAAGATTTGGATTTGATGCGTTCAGTCAGTTCTGTCACGTAACTGTTGGCCCAGCTTAGGAAGATACCAGAAAACCCAGCTTTCATTACAGGGGAAGAACCATATCTTGGAAATGGGCCTTCACTTCTGCCTCATAAATAGCTTCTGTTACTGGGCGAGACCTGCCCTTTAAAAAAAGGGTCTTCACTCCTACTTCATAGCTGCATATAACTGCCGGTCCAGACATGAAAGATAACAACTTTGATAGCTGTGTATTTCAGGAGGGCAGTCTGTTGCAGACAGGGCTGAGAGAATCTGCCCCTGACAAAATTCCCTCTTCTGCACAGTTATTAACAGTACCAGAATCTGGCCTTCCACTGAATCACGGTGTTCTAACAATCAGTTAACCAATCTTGGGCAGGGCAGCTGACTCTCCTGGAATCCACCCAGAAAGAATCTTAAATATTGGCATCTTGAAATGTATGTAAATATATGCAAATATGAACTCCATCACCTAATAGAGCTTGCTTGTACCTGTGTTGCTTGTCTACTATCCCATTAAAAACAGGAAGTGCAAAACTGAAAAAGAAGAGACTGGATTTATACCCCGCTCTTCACTACCCAAAGGAGTCTCAGAGCAGCTTACAATCCCTTCCCCTTCCCTTCCACACAGCAGACGACACCCTGTGAGATAGGTGGGGCTGAGAGAGCTCTCCGAGAACTGCCCTTGAGAGAAAAGCTCTGAAAGAACTTACGACTGACCCAAAGTCACACCAGCAGCTGAATGTGGAGGAGTGGGGAATCAAACTCCCAGATTAGAGTCCATGCTTTTAATCACTACACCAAACTGGGCATTACAAAAGCTTCTATGAGAGTAGAATGTACCAGACACTGCCACAGGAGGTGGTGGTGGCTACAAGCATGGACGGTGTCAAGAGGGGATTAGATAAACATATGGAGCAGAGGTCCATCTGTGGCTATTAGCCACAAGGTATAGATAGGAACTCTGGGGCAAGTGATGCTCTGTATTCTTGGTGCTTGGGGGGGCAACAGTGGGAGAGCTTCTAGTGTCCTGGCCTCACTGATGGACTGGATGGGCCTGATCCAACATTGGCTTCTCTTATGTTCTTATGAGAGTCTGGGAGCTTCAAGAGAAACTGTATATGCATTACAAATTAAAGCAAAACAAAACCCTCATTTCTTCTTAAGAAAAAACAATGGCCCTTCCCTAATTCGTGGATCTTTAATTGCTACCTTCTACAGACTGTATCCCTAAGTAATCAAATAGCCGGGCCTCTGCTGGCCCACTTCAAATACAAGTCGGCCACCCAGGAAGCAAAACTAAAATAAGATCTGCTTGCAACGAGGGATTCAGAAGGATACTGGAGCTGGTCCATGGCGTGCTGGTCGATGGTGCCCATGCTGTTGTAGACGAGGGTACCGCTGAGGAGGACAGCCAGAGCAAAGATCCAGGAGTCGTTCTGAGAGTCACCCTGAGAATGGAGGAACAGAGAATGTTGGAGTTCAGATGCAGTTCCTACCTCCCAATGTACCAGACATTTGTAAAGGGTGGGTTCAGAGGTCCGTTGATTCAGCCAACCTTTATGTGGCCTCCGCCCTTTCCTAACTGGATTTGTTCACCGTGTTTCATCCTTCAGGGAGAAAAGCCTGCTTCCCAAAAGCACTGAGTTTGGGGCAGATAACCCATGGGGAAGACCCCCAAGCCAGTGATCTGCAGAAAAGCTGGGGAGACCGTTACTGGTTATGCAACCATAAAGAAAACAGCCTGCACCGACGGATTCTAGTTTTAAAGCTTCTGGGAGCTCACTTTGATTCATCTGAATACCTTTGAAGTTTATGCAAATTCTTGGCATTGCTGAAAACCACCAAGGTGTGCCTACAACAGTAACACTCACACCAGAATTTAGTGCCTTCCAGTTATTTGCACAGCCTCTGTTTTACCCTCTAGCAATGTGGAGTTTTAAAATCCCTCTACTTGTATTTTGAAGGACACAGATGACCGTAAGCAGCGTTCGTCTGAGAACGCACCTGGTAGCCGTGGTTTCTCCACACTACACTAACTTCCTTTTTTAACAGCCTTCTGACGCAATTCTCTGCAGTCCCATATCAGCTTCAAAGTGAGCTCTGATTCATGAAAGCTTATGCTGGAGTGTTCTTTAAGGGGCCCACTGGCTTCCTGTTAAGATATCTGGGGCTATGCAAAGCCTGTTCCATAGAGAAACACATCTGTGATTCAAGGCAGTCAGCTTGAATCTTACGAGCACCAGCGTCCTTGGGAATTCTCAGCCTTTGCCAGCAGAAGTTCAACAGGGGCAGCATCCCACCTCCTCCAATACGTCCAAATCACCTTTTCCACATCACCGAGTCCCTCTGTATCCAGAAGCACAAGGGTCTGGTCTGGTCTTCCAGGGTAGGGGACGCACCACATCCAGATTCCCTTGGTGTTGGCTTGCACCGTGGAGCCCAGAGGGAAACCTGTGCATGAAAGTATTAACAATTTATGGGGAAGAAAACAGGTGCAGATGATTCGGCCAGGGTAGCCTCTCCTTTTGTAAGGCTCCAATGCCTTTGGCAGCATGGGAGAAACAGAAACTCCAAAGGTGCCATTTTCTCTTGAGAGGGAATGTAGTTATATGTTTGCTGTGGGAAAGATTGTTTTATATTTTTGGGAAAAAAGGTGTTTGTTTGTTTTTAAATACAGGAGGATAGAATTGCATACTGATTAGAGCCAGTGTCCCAAGCAATAATTCAAGTAAAGTTTTAGTGGATTAGAAGTTTGCAACCCTGGAATTGTATGGCATGTGAGATGCACCTCGAAAACCCGGGTTCAAATCCACCCCACAAGAGCAACTCTCTTGTTAGTGTTACGACTTGTTATGGGCTTGCATGCTTGGTAGTTTCTTATGGGGAAAGAGTCCCGAATGCACAATCAGATTTCATGGGCCACAGGCTCACCTATTCCACTGACCTGAGGGATATTACCGTTAAACTCTCTCTCTTCCCCCCAGATTTAGGCCTGATTTGAATGAACAAATGTCCCCTCCTCTCTCTCACCTGCATTCTTGCCCGCTAGTTTGTTCATGAGGTAGGACTTGCCCGTCCGGTACAGCCCCACAATGGCCACCACCACCACGGGCTGATGGATTCCAGAGAGCAGCTGAAGGGCTTCCCGATGGACAACCAACTTCCTGTCTTTGTTCTCAATCAGGCACACAGGAGCTGGCATCTGGATTTTGGGGGCCATCGCTCACAGCTTGGATGACCTGTCATTGGGGCAGGAGGGAAAAGAAACAACAGCAATTAGCAAGCGGGTACATTTCACACAGATGACATCTAATGAGAAATACTGGAGATTCTACAGTTTTGCAACTGCAAAACATTTTTACAAAGAGCTTATCATGGTCTTCTGAAGAAAACACCAGCGATTAAAGAACACGAGATCCAGTAGCTACCAGACACGAGGATCAAAACCCAGGAATCAGCAAGCACCTTTTTGAATCCAGGAAATTAAAGACTGGGTAGAATTCTAATGTAATCTATTCTACCATTTAGGAACTTCATGGGACACTCTTTGCACTCTGATTATAAGGAGATCCTGCTAGTCAACAGCAGCTGAGTAACACCTTGTATTCCTCTCTGCCCATAGCTATTTGAGGCCTCCTTGGGGTGTCCAGAGGTGTTAGCCTAAGGGCTACTGTTCTTAGGAGACCATTCTGAAGGTTGGAGCATAAAGCTGGGCAGCAGATAAGATAGCTTGTTTGTTCTGTTGTACTTTTTTGGTCTGTATTGTTAGCTGTTTTGGTTACCTTTTGGGGAGGAATGCAAAAACAAATATACTAAACTACGAATAAGGCCCATTGTGGAAATAAATACAACTAGAAAGAGGCTCTGGGCGGGTGCCCCGGCCTTGGGCACTCAGCACCAATGTGCTGTGGTGACCTCATCAGAGTATAATGACACAGAGTCCACTGTTTTCTCCAGAGGAACTGATCTCTGCCATCTGAAGAGCAGTTGTAATTCTGAGTGATCTTCAGCCCTCACCTGGGGATTGGCAACAATAGTTCCCCAGGAGGAAATGTCTGGTTTGGAGGGTGGAGTCTATGGCATTGTAGCTCTCTGAGGTCCCACCCCTCCTCAAACCCCACTCTTTCCAGGCTCCACCCCTCAAATCTCCAGGAATTTTCCAACCTGGAAGTGGCAACCCTATCTCCTTCCCAGCTAACCATCAACCTACCTTTATCTGCCCCTCTGATTTCAGCTTTCCATCTCCACCCCCCTCCCTGCAGCCTCTATCTAGGAAGAGTACAGTCTTTCTCCACAGTGGGGACCAAAGCAGCTCACACCATTCTTCTTTCCCCCTTTTGATCTGCACAACAACCCTGTGAGGTAGGTTAGGCTGAAAGTCTGTGTGATTGGTCCAATATCACCCACTCAGCTTCCACAGCAAAAAACCTGGGTCTGGCAGACCCTGCTCTGAAGCGCTAACTGCTACACCACACGGGCTGTGATATCGCCTGGTATCATAACTGAACTCCAGACAACAGATCTTTCTATCCCCTTGGAGAAAATAACTGCTTTGAAGAGTGGATTCTAGGCATTCTATTCAGCTGAGGCCTCTCCCTTCCCCAAACTCTGGCTTCTGTAGACTTCACCACAAAATCTCCAGGAATTTCCCACCTGGAGCTGGCAACCCTAGGCAGGACTGGCCCCAATGAGTTCCCCACAAAGGCCAAAGTAGGCCTGGAAAGGGCCTCCTCCCCCTGCCTTTTTACGGACAGAACCAAGCTTGGTTGCCTAGCAACAGTCCCTGAGGAGAAAGATAGCCACACAGAAGAAGGAGAAGAGAATGGTTTGATGGCCACTGGCCCACCTCAATAGTTAGCCAGCCATGGAGGAGCCAAGCAGGAGAAGCGTCTTCATCAGGAGAGATAGGCATTTTGGCAGTTTATTCTGACAGGGAACAGGCTGGCAGTGGGCCTGAGAGAGGAGCAGACTCAGCCCCCAGCCAATGGCATGTGAATACTCTTGAGTGGCAGCTGACAGGCCAATGACTGATGGAAGCACATAGCACAGCTAATGGGAGAGGTAGAAAATACCAATACACCAGGGCTTTTATATATCCCAGATAATGATAAATAAATAGTATGCCAAGGAGCTTGTATGAGCAGGTCCCGGAATCCCTTTTACACTGCAGAGGACCGCAGGATCTGGGTCTCACTGTTCAGACAAAATTCTGCTAGACTATCCTACAACAGAGATCCCCAACGTGATGCCCATGGGCACCATGTGCCCAGCAAGTTTTTTCAGAAAGCGGGTGGGGCCTGGTGGGGCTTTACCCAGCAGGACTTCTGACTGACCACTACTGATATAACTGGCTGTGAAGATTTTAAAAAATTGCTGTGGCAGCAGCTGTCACCAATACACACTGTGTGACTGAAAATAAGCTCTGTTTAAGCAAGGAAATATTTCTCAGCAATCCATTCATTTAAAGAAGCCTTCCTGTTAAGCACAGCAACACAGCTGCCCACCTTGTTAAGCAAAGCTTCTGCCTGAAACGTTGAGGAGTTAGAGTTATGCATAACCTCTCTCCCTGACATTTTGTGTTTGGCTCCGCCTCCTGAGGCAGCCATTTTGTGACTGCTCCCACCATCCTATATCAGGAGTCCAAAAGTGCCCACAGGCTGGAAAAGGTTGGGGACCCATGGTCTACAATATCTGGACATTCTGGCGTCTGGAAAACATCTGAAAGGCAGCCCCCTGAAGAAGTACAAAAAAACCCACCACGTTCACGGCCATAAACAACAGTATCCCCAGATTTACTGATTCTAGGCACTGCCAAGAATATGCACCCCATTTCTGTGGTTGTCCATTGCAGAAGAAAACTGACCACAGCAGACAAACTTTCCAGTACTTTGTAATTACCAAACTTCTCAGTGACCTTTCATGAAACTCCTGAAGAACCCCAGATTTCTAGGAATCGTCTGGGAAACCACTACAGGGAGGGGAGGGACTTTCCGTATCATTATGAGTACTACTCTATTGAGCCTCCCTTAGCCATTTGTTTCTGAAGATTATCAGCAGGAGGCAGTCTGGAGATGCTGCGTCTAGTGAGATTAAGGACTAGCACCAGGCGTCGTGGGTTCAAATCCCCGCATACTATGGTTTTAAAATGGAGGCACATACCAGCATCATCTTCACCCAGAGCGTCTTCACCCAAACATGGAAGTCTCTCCTATTGATTATTTCCCCACTCCCCACAGCGCTCTCTAGGAACTGCGGAGGACTTTATGATCATTTCACAGTTGCCCTGGAATTTATCTGAGAACACAGGGCTAATCGTTCCCCTCTGACATAACCTACCTCAAAGGGCTGTCCGGGAGGATAAAATGGTGGAAAGGAGAACCTAAGGGCCGGTGTGCTCTAGGCGAACGCCTAGCTTGCCTAGTGAGTGAGCCGGCCCTGGACTCTGGCAAGTACTTGCATGGGAGACCTCCTTGGAATACCAGCAGTCGGGAGGACAGGGGCAGGCTTTATTCAGCCACCTCTCTGAATATCCTCCAGGACCCCAGTAGGGGTCAGTCACCAGGGGTCGGTAGCCATGACTTCCAGGTGCACACACACACACACACAAAATACAAAACTACCAAAACATAAACACACAAAGTACAGATACCAACAACAACAAAAAGACCATGCTGTGTGTGAGTGGGGTGTGTGTGTGTGTGCTCTGATCCAATGTTATCTGTGCAAATAGCGTTGCCAGCTTTGGGTTGGGAAACAGCCGGAGATTTTGGGAATGGACCATGGGGAGAGGAAAGACCTCCTCCACCCTCCAAAGCAGCCATTTTCTCCCCAGGGAAACTGATCTTGGTCCTCTGGACCGAAATTGTAATACCTGGAGATCTCCCAGTGCCACCTGGAGGTTGGCAATCCTCCAACCAGCCTGGGGTGTGGTGTGTGTGTGTGTTTTAAGCAACCTTTAGGTTCAACTTGAGGAGGATCAACGGGGCCGAAAGCTCCCCGCCCCCAGGTCCCGATCCGAGCGTCCCTACTCTTTTAAGGTCCTCCAAAAGCATCGTTGGGAGCTCGGGGACCGCAACCCGACCCAGCGTCCAAAGAAATCCCCAGGCGTTTGAAACGCGCCGCGTTTCCAGCCCCGAATTCTTCCCAGCAGCTCGGAAAGAGAACCGGGGCATCCGTTCTGCAGCTTCACAAAAAACACCACGCCTGGAGGGACCCGCGCCAAAGCGCTAGCCCCACTCCTTACCTTCTCCCTGCGGCGGAAACCGGAGCGAGCGGCGACTCTCCAGCAGCCTCGGCTCCCGCAGTCTGCCCGCCTGCCTGCCTGCCTCTCTCCCGCCTTCCTTTTAACCTCCCCCGCCCCGTTGGCCGCCCGAAAGTGAAAGCGAAAGCCGGTTCTGCGCCGCTATCGCCCGCCGCCCTTCCTTTCCAGGAACTCGCCACGTTTTCCGGCAAAAACCGAGAGCTGGAGCAGGACGGCGCCGCGGCGGCGTGCGAGGGGGGTTTTCGGAAGGGAGGGGAGATGTTCTTGGCAGCAGAACCGAAGGAGGGGCGCCGATTCTCGGGGCTGAACAAACAAGGCCGGCCAGTGAAGGGGCTGCGACGCGGAGGATTCCCTTAGAAGGCGAAGCAGAGCGGAAGACTCGTGGTGGTGTCCTGGCGTTGCCAACCTCCGGGTGGGGGCTGGAGGTCTCCTAGCGTTACAACTCATCTCCCCAAGGCGAAATGTCAAAGAGCCCAGCCAGATTAGGATGCTGAAAGGGAGCAGTAAGAGAAATATACTAGTCATGCACTTTTAAGTATAAGTATCAAGTTAGCTGCTGGATTAGGGAAAGATTTTTTTTTTTTTAATGCATACCCTCCAGTTTGGTGTAGTGGTTAGGAGCAGTGTTCCCTCTAAGCTGAGTTAGTGTGAGCTAGCTCACAGTTTTTCAACATCCGGCTCACACATTTTTTGTCCTAGCTCAGGAAGGATGGCTCCAGAGCAAACTAATTTATGTAGTAGCCAAATTGCTTGCTCACAACTTTAATGCCACTAGCTCACAATGTAGAATTTTCGCTCACAAGACTCCACAGCTTAGAGGGAACATTGATTAGGAGAACGGACTCTAATCTGGGAGAATCCACTCCTCCACATGCAGCTGCTGGGTGACCATGGGTCAGTCACAAGTTCTTTTGGAGCTGTTCTCTCATGAGCAGTCCTCGAAAGAGCTCTCTCAGCCCCACCTACCTCACAGGGTGTCTGTTGTGGGAAGGGGAAGGAGATTGTAAGCTGCTCTGAGACTCCTTCGGGTAGTGAAGGACAGGGTATAAATCCAACCTCTTCTTCTTAGCAAATAGGTTAGAATAAGCTCATCAGCAGTATTAACTCTTTGTTTGCAAATATGTACACAAGAGAAACAACTTAGTGTTGTCATAAGGGTCTTGAAAGGGGACATGAACACATTGTCTGATTGGTTCTCATTTGGTGCCTTTGTTAGCCAATTGAGCCATTGCCTGGCGTGTTTGTCCCAATCAGAAACACAACCCGTGAGGTTTCTGAAGTGAGCAGGAAAACTTTATTCAAACAAAGGGGAACCCAAGCCTCAAAAGCCTGAATTCCAAAAACTAAGTGACCTCACAAGCTTTTTATGACCATACACAAACAACTTTTTGACTGATGCCCATACCTTTGCATGGTATGGAGAAATGCATTGTCTCCTGGAGGCTGGCAAGCAGCAGACCTACACTGGGGATTTAGAAAGGTTTTCTTTCTAGGCTCTCTATAGACAAAGGGAGGGTCAAGTCTCCTCCATCCCCCCCCTTCAGGCAGGAAACATAGAGCTGAGGGCGGGAAATTCTAGAAAGGCTAGATGAAGTAAGTTGCTGGCAGAGGACAGGAAAAGATGCCTTGACCTGGGCTGACCGGGGTCAAGGAGGAGGGGGAACAGAGAGGATAAAACATCCTTGCAACAGGAAATCGCGGTCTCTCTGGGATGCTGGGTTGAGGAGAACTCAGAGCTCTAGGCTGCAAGTAGCTGGCCATTGACCATGTGGTCGGCCTGGACATCTGAAAGGAGCCTGAAGGTAATGGCACTTCTGCAGAGAAACCAGGACAGCTAAGTTAAAGAGCCTGTCCTATATTTTACCATCAGATAGGACATGTTTATAGCAGGGACAGCAGATTTGTGTTTTGTGTTAAGTATGAGACTCAACAACGGAATAAGCTCAACAAGTGATTTCAGCTTTATTGAACGGCAACACCAGCTCAGGAACACATAACAACAAGTGGAGCACAGCTCCCTTTTAAACTATCCCAGGCTTTCAAAGCCACTCCCAGAACATGTTAAAGACCAATCAAAACACAGGGATAAAGGCCAATCAGGACCGCCTCTTAGATACATTCTCACACAGTGATTGGATATTTACAGAGGTTTTGCAGAAACCAGCCAATGGTAATCGACAGATGAAAGAGCCACATTTAGCCTGAAGCAACACAGTAAAGTATAGGCTTGATTCACAGTTAATACACAACATTTTGTTTCCAATTCCTTTTGTATTCTTTGCTCAGATCTACTGTTGTGCTAAAAGTATGCTTGTAAACATTTTCTTTTCAACAAATACTTTATAACTTTTAATTCCGGGAGTGGTTCTCTGTAGCACATAGACCTCCACCATCTTGGACATGCTGTTTTAAAAGGGAGCCCCAGGCGTGGGGAAAGCAAACAGGTGGCAACTGGCTATTCCCCCAAGGGTGCCCAAGGCATTAAACTGGCCCTGTGGTAGCCAGGCACTGGGCAGCGGGAGACGCAGAGGCAAAGCCTGAGAATTTGGAAGGGGAGCTGAAGGTCCTGATCCCCCCAGTGGGAAATCCTGAAATTGGTCAAGTGGTGATGGCATGGTACCCTGGAGAGAAGGAAAAGCCCCTCCAGGGGGTTGGGAACCCCAAGGAGGGCAGAATGGAATGGAGCCGCTAGGTCAGAACAGGCAAGTTCTGCCATACGTAACATCACACACCTGGCTCTGGTTTATTCCTTGGCCATTACATTTACTTCGACTATCTATATTCTCATTAGTAGCAACCCCTAAAGCAGGGGTGGCCAGTGGCTCAGGAGCCACATGAGGCTCTTTCACGCATATTGTGCGGCTCCCAGCAGGGTGGCTGGGAAGTGAAGGGGAGGCATGCCCTTCCTTCCTTCCTTCCTTCCTTCCTTCCTTCCTTCCTTCCTTCCTTCCTTCCTTCCTTCCTTCCTTCCTTCCTTCCCCATCTATTTGCTTTCTTTCTTTCTCTCTCTCTCTTTCTTTCCACCTCTCTCTTTCTCTCTCTCTTAGACAAATATTATTAGCAAACAAATATCATTGGACAAATAAATATCCTTATCAGTATCTGTTTTTACCCCTTTGGTTTTTATTTTTGGCAGTCTCATTTAATGTTAATAAAAAGCAGATGTGCATAATTTTAAAATAAAAAGGTGTGTGTAATATCTGTTCACGTCTTGTGGCTCTCAAACATCTGATGTTTATTCTGTGTGGCTCTTACGTTGAGTAAGTTTGGCCACCCCTGCCCTAGAGCTCTTGGTACCACCATAAGCTTGCTCTAATTGACAAGGGATGATGGAATGCTATCTTAAGCTGTTAAGTAACTCTTCTAAGTTATCGCAACCTTGTGACTTATCTCACCGTACCTGGTGAAGAGCTCATTCGTTTACATACCATACAGTGGAATTTCCCTGTTTCTTGCTACTTTACAGACAAAAAGTGTAATTTCCCTGTTAAGCTGTTATTTTTCATCTTCAAACTGAAATTCAAAGTGGAGTCTCTTTGGACCTTGTACCATACCTTCTACCAAGTCTTTGAATCCAAGTCTTATGAGGAAAGACTGAAAGAGTTGGGTATGTTTAGCCTGGGAAAGAGTAGAGGGGACATGATTGCAGTCTTCAAGTATTTGAAGGGCTGTCGTGTAGAAAATGGAGCAGATCTATTCTCTCTTGCTCCAGACTGCAAGACTAGATCTAATGGGTGGAAATTACAGGGGAGTCATTACCGGCTAGATATCAGGAGAAACTTCCTAACTGTAAGAGTGGTTGAATAGTGGAACAGTCTGCCTCAGGAGGTGGTGGATGCCTCGGGTGGAGGCTGGACGACCATCTTTTGGGTATGTTGTAGGTATGTAGGGCTATCTTTTGGCTATGCTCCTGCAGAGTGCAGGGGGTTAGACTAGATGACCTGCAAGGTCCCTTCCAACTCTAACATTCTATGATTCTAAGTCAGACCCTGGGTATATCCTCCTGTGAGGCAAAGCACCCTGGTTCCCCTCAAGGGTTAACATGAATATTTGCAGGCCTGCTCTGGCTTGCAGGTGTCTGGACCTCCCTGCCTACACTATCCTTATCTTTTTCAAGGCTGGATTCAAGAATTTGGTAATTAGCTAACTGTAAGAACCTGTGTTCAGTTCTGTGACCAGATTTGGGCGGGGGTGTGTGGAGTGGAAGTGGATGTCATCATTTTCTGGAAGGCTCCATCAAGTGAGCTTCCTGATTGGGTTTGGGAGACCACCTGGTGCCAGATGGCCAAAGACTGTAATTAAGCCATAGGCAAGAGGGGAGCCATGCTAACTTTATGATATGACCAGACTGTGTCACTCTGTGTTGCGCTTCATCGTGACGGACAGCTGCATAGAGAATGCTTACGCCTCCAGCTTCGACTCTTCCGATTCCAGATATTGAAGTATTAAATAGTTGGCTATCGTTGTTTTCTTGCAACTAGATTGCAGAGACTGTTGCATAGTAAAAAGATCTTGTTTTTTAAACCATTTAATAAACCTTTGTACATTTTAGAAAGGTCTGGTTTTCTGTGTGCACATAACCTTGAGGACCCCGAGCACTGCTTACTTGCCAAAGGGGTAGTCATAGCCGGCTCGCCCACTAGGCAAGCTAGGTGCTCGCCTAGAGCGCGGCGGCCGCAGGGGCGCCAAAAGGTGCCCCCTCACATCTTCCCAGGCTTGCTTGGGCGCCCCGCAGAGCGCCCAAGCAAGCCGGCGCTGGGAGGGAGGGGGCGGCAGTTTAAACCTCCGCCCCCTTCCCGGCTTCTCTGGGGGTCCTGCAGCCGTGGAGCCCCCAGGAAAGCCGGCGCTGGGAGGGAGGGGGCAGTGGCTAGACCCCCCGTCCCCTTCCTGGCTTCCCTGGAGGTCCTGCAGCCGCGGAGCCCCCAGGAAAGCCAGTGCTGGGAGAGAGGGGGCAGTGACTAAACCCCTTAGGGCGCCCAGACACCTTGAGCCGGCCCTGGGGGTAGTGGCTCACAGGGGCCCAGGTTGGGTTTCCTGACGCCTCCTCACAAGGTATAGGAAGAAAGGCCATGACCCAGCTGTGAAAGTACCCCTTTACCTGATGTTATGGTAACATGTCTTGAAGGTACAACGTGATGGTTAGGTGGCCATGGTGTTTGAAACAGCTGTTTTACTAGTCCAAGACACGTGAACAACCCAATTTGTAAGCTAACTGTATCATACATTCCAGGGGTCTTTTTGTAGAAAAACAGCTGCAGGAGCTCATTAGCATATGGTATGTTAATGAGCTATTAGGCTATTAGCATATGCCATGCCCCCTGACATCACTGGAAGTTATGTCAGAAGGGGAAGCAAAAGGGGGGGAGGCGTCTTCAAAAGCCTCCCCTTCCCTTCCCCAGCTGGTCTGGGTGGGGGAGCTAAGAGAGAAGGGGTTTAAAGTTTAAACTCCTTCTCATGAGAGTTGGGCCACAGAAGGAGGAAAGAGGGAAGGAAAGAGAGAGAGTAGAGAGAAGGAAAGAAGGAGGGAAAGAAAAAAAGGGAAGAAGGAGGGAAACAGGGAAAGGAGGAAAAAAGAGAAGAGAAGAAGGTGGGAAAGAAAGAAAGAGAGAAGAGAAGAGAAGAGAAGAGAAGAGAAGAGAAGAAGGAGGGAAAGAGGGAAAAGAGTGAAGGAAAGGAGGGAATGAAAGAAATTCGGTGGCAATTCGGCCCCATTATATCCTATGGGCCATTGAAGTCAATGGTGAAAACATAGGGTATATTCTGGGGGCTGGAGGGGAGGGGGTTTGAGGGAGAGGCTCCAAACTCACAGGGTAGCTGATGGAGCCTCTCCCCAAGATACCCACAAAGTTTCAAGTACATTGGACCAGGGGGTCCAATTCTATGGGCCCCCAAACAGGTTGCCCAATTCCCTCCATTGTTCTCTAATGTGGGAAAAAAGTAATGTGGGCTTGGCTCCTGAGCTCCCGGAGCTGTGCTCCGGTGCGCTTCCCCCCCAAAAGACCCCTGATACATTCTATATGCTTTATCTTGGAATATTTTGTTTTAGATAGATGTATTTCCTCACAGAATAACCATTAGGACATCTCAGACTTTAGTAACTGGAAAATAATGAGGATTAGAATTGTATCTTTATTTAAGAACTCAAGTCATGTATTAGATATGATGTATTCAAAACTAACAGGTAGATGTTTAAAAATGTGTTTAAAAATCCATCTTACCTCATAATCAAATGAGACTATCTCCCCCCCCACACACACACCCTTTCTGTTATGCTTAGTACTAGAAGAGATCCAAACGATGTCAGGTTTTGTATTTTTAAACACAGAATTTACCTATTATTTATTTAGAAAACGCATATACTGCCTCTCTAGAGAACCGGCCTGAGGTGTCTTATAAAGTACAGCGCCATAAAAACAGCATTCAAATCATTAAAATTAACAAACTCCTAAAAACCTAGCTGGAGCATAACAATCAAACATAAAACATTTAGTGGTCTGAAAGTGATTCTCATAAAACAGTCTTCAGGCTTGGAAAGAAACTGCAGAAAGAATTTTAAAAGATCAGCTCTTTCATGGAAAGCTTGGGTGAAGATTAATGTTCTAACCTAACAACTGGCGATACATGGCTTTAATACCCCCTCGGAATGACAGCAAATGATGCTAAAATCTGGTTCCACGATTGCATCCAGAGAACAAAAACAAACTCTCTGCTGGCAACAATGTCACAAAATGGCTTTCAAAAATGGCACTGGGATGTCATTTGCCTTGGTTGGCATACAAACAGCCTGCGTGCCCGCCTGTCCCCCAAGATGATGTGACCCTTGAATAAGCACTGAAGGAGGAAACTTCCACACCATAGCAATGCCACGGCTGAAAGGGTTTCTGACTTCATCACCACCTCACAGATTGTTCTCCCGGAATAAAACTTTTTAGAAAAACAGCCAAGAGGTGGCTTTCTCATCTAAATTCCACGGCAAAATTTTCTCTAAGCAAACGTTTTAGCATTCAAATTGAAACAGAGGAGGAAGAAAGCTATGAGGCAAAAAGTGCCACATGGTACAGGAGTCTATGCTAGAGTCAAACACTTCCATATTTGTCTCTTGGACTCTGTGCGAATTGGCAGTGTTCATGGGGCTTTTGTGGGTGTCAGGTGTGTGCTTGGTCCAGAAGCACACCATGTTCTTTCACAAGAGATTTCTGCATACTCTTGTTGTAACAACACTGCATTACAGTTTGGGAAACCATACAAAACAAAAAATGCATGCAACAGACAGTGCCACAAATGACAGAATTTATCCCCATACTAAAGCAATTTTCCTGGACAATTCCATTTTACAGGAATTGTCTGTCATTCCACAACACAGAATGCTCAGGTACGTACCACGACTAGAACAGTGTGGTGCATATCAGGACAGGCAGTCCTTTAAATACAAAAGTCCTAAGCCATGAAGAGCACTGTAGGTGATAATTTCTGGACTTAGATCCAGGAATTAACCAGTAAGCAATGGAGTGACTGCACAACAGGCATAATGTTGTTGTTGTTGTTGTTCAGTCGCACAGTCAAGTCCGACTCTTTGCAACCCCATGGACCAGATTATGCCAGGCCCTCCTGTCTTCCACTGTCCACTGAAGTTTGCTCAATTTCATGTTCGTTGCATCGATGACACTGTCTAACCATCTCATCCTTTGCCGTCCCCTTCTTCTTTGACCTTCAATCTTTCCCAGCATCAGGGTCTTCTCCAGTGAATGCTCCCTTCTCATTTGGTGGCCAAAGTATTTGAGCTTCAGCTTCAGGATCTGGCCTTCCAGGGCACAGTCAGGGTTGATTTCTTTTAGGATTGACTGATTTGATCTCCTTGCAATCCAAGGGACTCTCAAGAGTCTTCTCCAGCACCACAGTTCAAAAGAATCTATTCTTCGGCGCTCGGCCTTCCTTATGGACCAATTCTCGCAGCCATACATTACTACGGGGAATACCATTGCTTTCATCATGCGGACTTTTGTTGGCAGGGTGATGTCTCTGCTTTTTATCATGCTGTTTAGGTTTGCCATCGCTTTCCTCCCAAGGAAAACCCCATGGACAGTAACAGGCATAATACGTATGCCTTTTCTACTTTCCTGATAATAATTGAGCTGCAGCATTCTGTACCAGCTGGAGTTTCCAAGTTGTCTTTGAGGGCGGACCCATGCACAGCGAATTACAGTAGTCCAGCCTTGGTTACTGTGGCATGGCTCCACAAGGCGAGATCAGCCTGGTCAAGGAAGGGAGTCATCTCTTGACCTAGAGGAAGATGCAGTGGCAGACCTACATTTTTGGGGATCTCTGAAACTTGAACTGTTACGAGGTCCCCTTCTCAACCAGCAACAATAAGGCAACATCTGACAAGGTCCAAAGGGCCTTGCTACCCTTGCAAGGACCTCGAAGCCCAAAGGGCAGAGAATGGGGTGGTGGGGCATTAAAAATGGGACATACAGTGAGCCCCTTCCCACCAGCAATGAGGTCTGTGTAACCACTCTTAACTTCTTCAATGGGGTTGTTCCATGGCAGATCACCACAATTTTTTAAAAAATTAACCACTACCTCTCAGATTTTGATTAAAATTCCTCTACTGGGTTATCTCACATGTCAGTCACTTGGGTGAATAAAAATTTCCTGGGCTATGCCTTATGGTTTTCGAGTGATGGGAGATGAAAATTAGGGAAATGTTAATATACCTGCACGATGTATCATAGAATGATGAAAAAAAACATACCAAAGACCACAGAGGAGGTGGGACTCTTTAGGATGAAGAGGTGAAAATCTAATGGTTGGTGTTAAAATGCACAAGCAAGACTAGTGCAGCCTGAGTTGAGAATTCAGATGTCTTCTTATGGTTCTGATTGGCTAAGGGCTGGGCTGTAGAACTATTAAACCGTATACCAACAAAGGACTTGAGGACCCAGCTGCCAAAATGTAAGCTATGAATAGATTCTGGGAAGCTCAGAGAGCCCATACAGCTGGGGGTTTGGGCGCTGCAAGCTCCCAAGAAAATTTTAAAATCTGACCAATTCCAGGGACATTTTAAGGCTGTATGAAACAGGTATTAGAGCATATTGTAAGGTCAGTATTTAGCACTTCAAACCCATTTGCTTATGATTCCGTCACTAAAATAGCCTTATTTTAGGAACAAACACTTTTAAAAACGCCATCGATTTGGTTGAAAAATTAACTTGTTTAAAAAAAAAAGTTGCCTCAGGGCCCCTCCAAGATTAGGGGCTCTGAAGCTTAAGCTTCATTCGTTTCATAGCAGATCTACCCCTGGGAAGATGGCAGGAAGCAAAGCTTTGCCACAGAATTAACTTGCTTCTCCAGCAAGTACACTTCTGAGTAGCAGTGTGTGTGAACAAGATCTTGGGGGTAAGGGTGGACCGAAAGTTAAATATGAGCAGCCAGTGTGATGCGGTGGCAAAAAAAGCTAATGCAATCATGGGGTGTATCAACGGAGGCATAACATCCAAATCACAAGGTGTCATAGTCCCTTGCATAGTACACTGCATTGGTCAGGCTGCACCTTGGAGCACTGTGTGCAGTTTCAAAAAGGATGTGGACAGAATGGAGCGTGTGCAGAGGAGAGCGACTAGGATGAACGGGGTCCTGGAGACCAAGAAGCCCTGTGAGGAAAGGCTGAGGGACTTGGGGATGTTTAGTCTGGGGAAGAGAAGGTTGAAGGGGGACAGGATGGCTTTCCTGAAGTATCTGAAGGGCTGTCTCTTAGAGGAGGGTGGGGAGCCTGTTGGCAGCAGAGGAGAGGACTTGCAAGAATGGGTTTAAATTAAGGGCGAGAAGGTTGTGGCTGGATAATAGGAAAACCTTTTTTACAGTCAAGAGCTCTGCGACAGTGGACAGAGGTGAGCTCCCCCTCCCTGGCAGCCTTTAAGCAGTGGCTGGACAAACCCTTGCTAAGGATGCTCTGGGCTGACCCTGCGTTGAGCAGGGGGCTGGACTAGATGACCTCTACGGCCCCTTCCAGCTCTTGTGATTCTATGATTCAATAGTGCTGGGCCCATGGGCTCTTAAGTGAGTCAGCAAGTGTCATCAGAACCACATCACATGGGGGGAAGACAAGGCACCTTCCAAGACCTTAGCCTTCCTGAGCAGCCTCGCCTCTGCCTTGTCAGGATACAGTTTCAGCTTGTTCACCTTTAACCACGTCAGTCTGGCTCTAGACCTCTACAACAGCGCTCAATGACAAGCTCAGGTTAGATTCAGGTGGGTAGCTGTGTTGGTCTGAAGCAACAGAACAGAGTTCGGGTCCAGTGGCACCTTTAGGACCGACAACGTTTTATTCAAGGTACAAGCTTTTGTGTGCATGCACGATTCTTCAGATACATGGAAATGGAAGTTAGCAGTCCATACATATAGGTCAGAGGGTGAGCAGCCAATCAGCAGACAATATGATGAAGACGTTTAAACAGATTCAAGGACCAAACAGGAATAACAAGCTCAGTTTATATGATGACCATTTGTTTGGGTTTAATTCTGGGGCGGGGGGAAACATAGTGAAGGAAATAAATATGTCAAAACTGGAGGTTGATGGGCAGATGTGCCCTTAATTGTGGGATGCTGAGAGTAATTCACTGAGACCCCGCCCCCTCTGTCTCCTCTCAAGCGTGGAAGTGACCTTACAGCATCACCTTCTTTGAAATGGTGCGATTAGCTGTTCCATTCTACTATTCCAAATTACATTACAATCTACTATTCTAAACTATTGTTCAAAAAAATAATAATAATCAAGAGGATGCATGGCCCTGCTGGGGTAATTAGTGAGAATACAGATATAAGGGCCGGATGAGGTTAGCGTGTGTCGTGAGATAAGAAACCAATATCCCTGTTTAAACCCTGGGGATTCCGTTGTTCTGAATGCTGTAATAAAACTTGCAACTCAGTAATTTCCCTGTCTGGTCTGTTCCCGAAGTTCCTTTGCAATAAAACAGCTACTTTGAGGTCACCCATCAAATGTTCTAGAGCAGGGGTGTCAAACATGCAACCCGGGGGCCGGTTCAGGCCCCTGGAGGGCTTCCATCAGGCCCGCACTGGAACTGGCCATCTCCTGCTTCCAGTTCTGTTGCTGCTGCTGCATCATAGCTTGCTTTGCCAGACTCTCTCAATCGCTCAGCCATTTCATGTTTCCCCCTGGGTCCTAGACTCGGAACTCCAAGCATGAGATAAACGTGCTGAATGTCAATAAATCAAAAGTAGGTTTGCAGCACACAGGTACACACTTGAACAGCATACTCAAGATGGTAACAGCACAGATATTTTGATGCAATAATTCAGAGCAAGAGGTGTCAGTTATCAGAGACTGCTAAATAAACAAAATATTGCAAGAGTGCTACTGTTTTAAGTCTGTTTTTAAGTTTAAAAAAATCTTTGCGTTTGTGTCCTTTATAAAGTTTATATCTCCGCTACCTGGCATTACATTTTATGGCACATACGGCCTGGCCCAACAAGGTCTCATTTACGTCACATCTGGCCCTCGTAACAAATAAGTTCGACACCCCTGTTCTAGAAGGCTGACGTGTTCCCCTACAGGTTTCTCAGTCTTGTGATTCTTGATGTCTGATCAGAGGTTAGTTTCCTTAATTGGGGAAGTGGGTTCCAGTATCCACAGCAATGGCCACTACCCAGAATGCACTTTACAGCTGCATTCAGAGGAACGTCACCCAAACAATACACTTCAGAAAGGCACAATGTTACACCACACTCTGCTTTTCAGTGCTCAAGGCCTGTGGTTGAACCCCCTCCCCAAAACCCTGCTGATTAGTTCAGTGTCTCGCCTCGAGTCATTCCTCACACACTAACACAACGTTCTAAACAAAAAAGCGGGTGTTGCAGTGAGTGAGCGGGACGGGGCCAGTCTCTCTCTTCCCACTGGATTAGAGGCGCCTGAGCGCATTGCCAACAAAGCCCGGAAGTATCAGTGACGCGACATCCAGTATCCCGGAATACCAAGACCGCTTCTTCATCTTTTCACATTGTTCTTTCAGGTGGCCAATCTGCTCATTTAGCTGATCGGCCTGTTTCTGGAATCCCGCCTGCAGCAATGTCTGTTGCTCCTGCAGAGGAGACAGAGAGATCATCAGAGTTACCAGATCACAAGCCGAAACAGCAAAGTCTGAACTGGGCTGTCCTCAAGAGCTATCCCAGTGGAGCCACGGAGAGAAAAGTCGGAAGAGATTCCCCTCAAGAGGGGAAAGCAGCGGCACACCTTTGAGATCACGGGCCTTCTCACTACCATCACTGAGTGAGAGCGTAGGCCTCAACTCCTGGGAGGCCCTCCCTCACTGTAAGACTACCACAGGCCATTCACCTCCATGAATAAGCTTACCAAGGGAACTACATTACAAAGAGGATCTTGGGGCTTATTCACCAACTCCCCTTGAAGATACAGAGTCAGCAGCGCTCCTGTTATACTAACAACCTGGAAATGCTGGGTAGAGAAGAAGAGTAGTGGAGATTGGATTTATACCCCGTCCTTCATGACCCGAAAGAGTCTCAGAGCAGCTTACAATCTCCTTCCCTTTCTCCTCCCCACAACAGACACCCTGTGAGGTAGGTGGGGCTGAGCGCTCTCTCTCTCTCTCAAGGACTGCTCTTGACAGAACAGCTCTGAGAGAACTTGTGACTGACCCAAGGTCACACCAGCAGCTTCATGTGGAAGAGTGGGGACTCAAACCCGGTTCTCAGAGATTAGCATCCACACTTCTAACCACTACACCAACCTGGCTCTCAGGTCTCCCCAACAACTCCAATGGGGCAGCCGGGCTAGCCTATTATCTGCTGTTTTGCCCTCCAGTTTGGCGTAGTGATTAGGAGCACGGACTCTAATCTGGGAGAGCCGAGTTTGATTTCCCACTCCTCCACATGCAGCTGCTGGTGTGACCTTGGGTCATTCACAAGTTCTTTCAGAGCTGTTCGCTCAAGGGCTGTTCTCTCAGAGCTCTCCCAGCCCCACCTACCTCACAGGGTGTCTGTTGTGGGGAGGGGAAGGGAAAGGAAATTGTAAGCCACTCTGAGACTTCTTAGGGTAGTGAAAGGCAGGGCATAAATTCAATCTCCTCTTCTTCTTCCTCAACGACTGTCATTGGCTAGTGTGACCTGGTAGAAGGAGACTGGGAAATTAACGTTATCCTCTGCTCAAGGAACATATTCACAGCATAGTAATTGCTCCTCTGGTTTTCCAAGCCAGAAGTCCCCAGGAAGACACAGCTCTGCTCTCAAATAAAATTCATGTGGTCAGGAGTCACCAACCAGAAAAGGGATCCGGGCTTGCAAATAGGAGGGGCTGCTACCCCAACCAGCTTCCCGGACTATGACCCACTTGGATTGTTAGACTCCAGAGGCAGAACCCCCTCCCTGGAATTTTTGGCAAACCGAGACATAAACGACACATGCCACTTACCCGGAGTTTAGCCTCCATCACCCTGTTCTGCTCTTCCAGCAGCAGCTCCCTGTCTTTCTCCATCTTCTTCTTCAGGTGCTCCATGTTTGCTTCGTGACTTCGCCTCTGGTCCTCCAGCTTCTCCTCCAACTCAGCCTGCTTCTGCCTCTGGATCTCATTCTCCTGCTCCGCTGCCTCGGCCCTTGCCCTGGCATCTGGACCGCCAGAAAGGAAAGAATGAAATCTTTTCCAGGAATCGCACAGAGGGCAATTCTGCACTGGCTTTTCCCTCCATTGTTTTAGCAAACCCACACTGGAACAGGAATTCCCTTCTGTATTGCATGCCGCTTTCACTTCCTTTGATCATCGGGTTTTATGGTGCCCTCTACACTGCATGCTGCTTTCACTTCCTTTGCTCATTGGGTTTTATGGTACCTTCTGCATATATTTATGGCCATTCAGAGGTGACTTTGCAGTCAGTACGGCGTTGCCCAGGGGTATCTAAATGTGTCTTTGAGCTGCACCTTTTCCTCAGTGTTGAGAAAATGTGGAGCACATGTGAGATGCAGAATCACCCAGAGTCACATTCCGAATGGCACCTCCCAGAGGTTGGCCTTGATCTGCTCTGGCTATTTATACAGTCTGGGCTTTCTCTTACTGGCATTTTGACTTAGCAATCTTTCTAGCAAGAGAATTCCTTGGTTGGGGAATGCCCCATCTGGTAGCTGTGTTGGCCCCTGTGTGACAGAGTGTTGGACTGGATGGGCCATTGGCCTGATCCAACGTTGGCTTCTCTTATGTTCTTATGTAGCTGCTGCTTCTCTTGACTAATGGGACGAATGGTGAGTCCTTCCTGAATGATGGAGAGGACCTTGGGCCATTCCTGCCCAGAAAGCAACATCTCCAGTGCAGCTTCATCAAAACCCATTTCATCTGCATATACAACCTAGGGTTGCCAGGCCCTTACCTTTTCCCGGCGGGGAGCTCCAGGCTCTTTTCCTGGATCTTCTTGTGCGCACTGTGATGACATCACCCAGAAATGACGTCATCTCGCTAGGCATGTTACGGGGGGACACTCTAGCATCCCACCAAAAACTCTATGGTCACTATAGAGTTTTTTGCCAAACACTAGAGCATCCTCCCCGGAATGTGCCCGCCGTAATGACATTTCCCAGAAGTAATGCTATTGCACTGTGCATGTCAGAGCCACAGAGCTCTTCAGGGGTCCCTCGGCAGGCGGATCAGGGGGCCCGAAATTGGAGGAACCACCGCCTCTATTGGGGGAAGGCAACCCTAATACAACCTCACCAGCCCCTTACCTTCGGCTTCCTTCTCTTTCTCCGTGAGGGCTTCGTCGCTTTGGAGGATGGCTCTACCCACGTCCTCCTTGTCCTTGAAGAACTGCTGCAGGACAGCCTCTGCCTGGGTGGTGGAGGAGAAGCAACAAACAACAGGGTCTATGCACATACATAGGTTATAAAGAGCACAATTATAGGATCTTACATACGTATAGTTTTTTTTTACTGGGGGGAAAAGTGAACCCATCTTGTACACTAAATTATGGATTCAGCTGGGTAGCCCTGTTGATCTGAAGGAACAGTAGTTAAACTTCATTGGGAGCCAGTTTGGTGTAGTGGTTAAGAGCAGCGGACTCTAATTGGAAGAACCGGGTTTGATTCCCCACTCCTCCACATAAAGCCAGCTGGGTGACCTTCGGTCAGTCACAGTTTTCTCAGAGCTCTCTCGGCCCCCCCAACCTCATGGAGTGTCTGCTATGGGGAGAGGAAGGCAAGGCGATTGTAAGCTGATCTGAGACTCCTTTGGGTAGTGAAGGGTGGGATATCAAACCAAACCTTCCTCCTTCTTTGTCTTAAAGGTGCCACTGGGCTCAAACTTTGTTCCACTAAATTATGGGTTTTTCTTAAACCTGCGAAACTGCACAGCTGTCAAAATTAACACAGTACAGATAGGAGAGTCACTTCACAGAGTAATAAATGGGTAATGTTTGCAGCGTTTTGGAATAATAAACATCTTGACACTGCACAACTCCGCATTTTCCCTCCAATGTCGTAATTTTATATGGTAACCCTGGATTCCTTTCTAAGTGACCCTTATTTATAGAAATGGTTTTGTTGTTTGATTTAAAAGGAAGACTTTAAAAACACTTGGCTCGTGTTGGATGTGAAAATACCCTCACTACGTTAAGAAGAGGTGGTTTCAAAGCTGGCTTCTTTCTTCTAAGTGGAAGACACAGAAATGCATTCTCTATGTCAAGTTCAAAAGCACTCCTGACATTTTGAATGTTGCTTTCAAGCGGCTGCCGAGGCCCTGCACCTCCTCCTGAATCACATACATCCAGAAGCAGCCAGGAGACAAGGACGACACCACTGTTCTGATCTAATTTTAGCCTCCAGTAGACACAGATATCTAAGAGTAGCACAGGAACATCAAGGGGAAGCAGAACGGTTTCCTTGATCCCTGTTCCAGCCTCGTTTGCTCAAGAACTTGGCCAGCCAGGAAGTGGAGGCTGGATGAGCTGCGTGGCTTTTATCTGATGCTTCCTTAGGGCCAAGTGGGCCAACACCCCCCCCCCCCGTGGACCCAGAATTTCTAAAATAGTGCTGCCATTCAGGATTGAGTCCCAACCATCCATCCCTTGTGCAGTCCTTGATGCTGACATTTTAGCTGCTCCCCTTATATTCAAACCGAAAGACTTACAATTCATCACTAAAATTTGTAATTAAAAATGCCCCCCAATATATTTGTAATTCAGCATTTGCTGAACCCCTGTTCCATATCTCATCAGAAAGTCGTGTGTATCCCATAATTCTGTTGCATTTTTTCATTTTGGTATTTTGTGTGTATGTGCTTGCGTGCCTGGAGGTCAAGGTGACTCCTAGCGACCCCTAGCGGGGCTAGGACATTTCAGGGAGGTGGCTTGATGTTGCCCGCCTCTGCGTCTCAGCCCTGGTATTCCTTGCAGGTCTCTCTTCCAAGTACTTGCCGGGGTCACCCCTGCTTAGCTTCCAAGATCCTACGCAATCCGGCTTGCCTGGGCTACCCAGGCTAGGCCCTCTTTTGCATTTCACTGATCTGATTTGGCAGGTGTCCCTCAGTTTTAGCCTTCTGACTTGTAGCCCCCGGTCTTTTCTCACCATGACTCCTTTCCCAGATTCCTCGTGGTATTTCACTGCGGTGGCCTTCAGGTCATTGAAATAATCCTGATAGCCACCAGGTCGGGAGTAGAAGGCCTTGTTGATCCTGTCCTCCATCTCCTCAGACAGCCGCGTCAACAGAGCCTTGCAGCGGGCGGAGGACTCCAGTTCGTTCTTTCGGCAGTACGCCTCCTTCTTCTGGTCCAGCACTTGCTAGCAGGGAGGTTAAAAAAAATGTTTACAAAGGACTAAGTGTGTTTTTAGGTCAGGCAAACACATTGTGTTGTGTGTGCATTTGAGGTTATCTGGGACAACAGAACCTGCAACAGGTCAGCTTTCTCTTACAGGGAGCGGAGAAGCAAGGGAAGGGATACGTAAGAAGGGAAGGGTGACCAGCCAGGATAGCCACAGAAGAAACCTGGCATGGCTGAAGAACGGTGTCAAGCCTGGAAATGCAGACAGAGAACACATCAGGTAAAAGTGCTGAGGTCTCACATGAACAACTCATTCTACCAAATTTAAATGCTTTACCCCCTTTGCCATTCACCCAGCCATCATCTGGTGGACTCTGCAGTACTCGGGAGACGTAGATCAGGGCTGGATTGTCTACCCTCTCCCAGAAGGCTGCTGACTGCTTAAATGCCAAGGGGGCTACTGGTGCCCCTGTTCACATCCACATAAGGAAATGTTACAACTGGGACTCGGGTGCGTGAGTTACGAAAAGGAAAAGAAGTGGACACTGGCCGGTAGCTATAGTGGGCCTATTGGGGGCTCCGCTGTTTCCTTAAAAGGCCCACGCTTCTTAAAGCCCTCCCCGCTTCTTCCCAAAAGCATTTTAAAGGACCCTTTAAATGCTTTTGAGAAGAAGGAGTGGCACCTGCCTCTCTCCCTCCTGCAAGATTTAAAGGGCCCTCCAGCTGATCGGCAACCAATGTGCTCCCCGCTGATCAGCTGAAGAGCCCTTTAAATCTTACAGGAGGGGAGGGAGAGGGACGTGTACCACTTCATTATGGCAAATAATGGCAGTCCCACCAGAAAAAATTTTGCCCCGCAAGCCACAAAATCCTGGCTACAGGTCTGAGTAGACGCCTACCATCAGCTCAGCCTGGAACTGCTGCTTCTCATCCTTGAAGGCACGGGCCATGAAGACCTGAAGGGCCTCGTCCTCGCATTGCGCATGGATCCCCAAGAGGTCCTGGAGGGTCTCCGTGGGCAGCTCCAGCTTCTGGTCCATCAGCTCCACGTAGCGGCCAGTGGCTTCCAGCACGGCGGCTGAATTCTCAATCTGAGCCAGAGCCAGCACTGCATTCTCCATGCAGGGCACTCCCCCGCTGCGGATCGTGTCCACATAGGTCTCCACCAAGTTTGCTAGCACTGCAAAGGCAACAACAATAGGGATGGTTGTGGCATCACATAGATTCAGCTGCTTTGGCTGATGGCTGGCCACAGGAGATTGTACTTTCAGTGTAAGAACTCCCAAGGAAAACAAAGCCAAGTGGGCCTTCATAACTTGGGGAACAAGTGCTAGATCTCCGCTCCATTCTGCCTCCTGGGTCGCTGATGAGTAACTGGGTAGTGGTGCAATCTACGCTCTGGGAGACTCATAGCCATTATTTGGAGATGGGGTGGGGGAAGCAAAAGACAGGGGGAAAAGACCTAGAGAAAGAGGTGTACATATTCAGGACATAATAAAACTCTTGAGAACTGGATAGATAAGATGTAAGAATACGCTGTTATGGCAAAACTGACAAACTTCATTAATCAGAGATCGAGAGATGAATTTGAAAATAACTGGTGAGTTTTCTATGATTACTATAACCAATCTTTGTAGTCATGCAGTTGAACAGTTTATATTATACAATAGTTTCTGTATGAAATACTAATGGTGTTTTCTTTTGTATGACTACTGTCACAACAAACTGTTATGTTAAAATTATACACAAAGTTTTATGAGGTTATTCGTGGTTTATCATATAACTGATAGGATAAGAATGTTAATATATTATGAGAAAATGGTAGAATGTTGAGTAGGTTGTTATAGTGGTTTTTAACATTATCATTTTCCTAAAAATTCGAGTATTTGAATCAAGGATTGTCCTATATATTTGCAAAAAACACCCTTTATACTAGGTTTCGATAATTTTACCTTTTTATTTTTCCCATTACTCCTTTTTTATTCTCTATTCCCTAAAAGAGTTCAAAATATTTCTTTTTAAAAAGTACATAAAACTTGGTCCCATGCTGTAGATGGGGTGTGTGTGTGTGCAAGGTGGATCTTATGAACAGAAAGACTGGAAGCTTTTTATAATCATCAATGACCCACCAAGACCAAGGAAGAAACTACTGAGTTACAAGCACTTACAGCGCCCAGTGACAACGTGCCCTCCTGGGATGGTCTTTGGTTTGGATGTCTTATAGACGTGACGGCAGAACTGGAGCGCTTGCTGCACAAAGTCGGGGTCCAGCTCCCTCTCCTCCATGTCCTCCAGCCGGTGGAGGTTCTTTCGGGTGGTGGGGCGCTCAAAGATGAAGCATTTCCGGGTGGGGAAGAACAGTCGGATGCATTCGCGGGGCAGGTTGAAGAGCTGAACCTCACGGGACATGCCTAGAAGGAATGAGATGGAGAATCTGGAACCGCAGCTGCTAGCACAAAGACTTCTGGGAGTCTAACTCGGCAAGAGGAAGGGGAGCTGTATCAGTTGGGGAAGACCTGTAATTCACCCACAGATGCGAAGAATGCTGCTAGAAAAAGACTTATTGTTAATGTTTTACACCTAATTTTGCAATCTTACTGGTGGCTTTGTAAGTTTGGTTGCTTTTATTGCGATTGTATCTTCTTACGTTTCTTGGATTTGAATTTTTCTGTTGCTGTCACCAACTGCCTTCAAATGCTGTTGTCAGAACAGTATCAAAGCATTAAAATCCACAAAAATGCCTTACTGCTACAGTGACTGCTCCTCCTCGCCCCTTTTTCTTGGGGTCAAGCAACTGGGAGGCCGGATCTGGCCCAGGTTGCCGTCTGCAAATGCTATACTCATCTCCACCACATATTTGCAGTCAGTACCTTTCTTTAACTTCAAGGCGTTTTCCAGGTATTCATCCTCAGTGCAGGGCTGCCCATTCAGCTCCAGCTGCAACGTGAAATCCCTCAAGGCCCAGATGAACGTTGGGAAGAAGCGGACATACTCGGCAGAATCTTCCAGGGCCTCCGGGTTCCCCTCAGGCGAAGACTTGGATTTGATGCGCTCCGTCAGTTCTGTCACGTAACTGTTGGCCCGGCTTAGGAAAATCCCAACAAGACCAGCAGCCTTTTGTTTTTTAATAAATATCTGTGCATTTATTGCCAGTTAAATATATGAAAATGGGCCCCAGCCGCCCAGCAAAGCTTATCTAATATATTTTCTCCATTATTTTGTTAACATGTTTGTGTGTGTCGGAGATCGGGGGGAATACAACCTTGGGCTCCACAAAAATTCTGCGAACCAAGGGGGCCAAGCTGACTAATATAATATAAACATAGAAATTTATTAAGGTGTACACTAGTTAAAATAACTTCTGATTAAAATTTTTCAGTTTCAGACGTATAAAAACATACAAATACTCATACAAAGGATGGGTCAACACTATACAACTGAAGACCAAACGCGTTTCGGCCCCAAAGGGCCTTCCTCAGTGGTCACTAATACAGATATATCATAGACACACATTCATAGACATATATACATATATCAACCCAGGTGTTGTAGCCTTATATGGTTATACAGCTATTACAGAGATTAGTACTGGGCCATAGGTATATCTGTTGTAGTCTCACCAGTACTTCTACACTGGTAATCAGAATTTTGTAGTTATGAATGTGTGATGGAGTGGCACAAAATTCTGATTACCAGTGTAGAAGTACTGGTGAGACTACAACAGATATACCTATGGCCCAGTACTAATCTCTGTAATAGCTGTATAACCATATAAGGCTACAACACCTGAGTTGATATATGTATATATGTCTATGAATGTGTGTCTATGATATATCTGTATTAGTGACCACTGAGGAAGGCCCTTTGGGGCCGAAACGCGTTTGGTCTTCAGTTGTATAGTGTTGACCCATCCTTTGTATGAGTATTTGTATGTTTTTATATGTCTGAAACTGAAAAATTTTAATCAGAAGTTATTTTAACTAGTGTACACCTTAATAAATTTCTATGTTTATATTATATTAGTCAGCTTGGCCCCCTTGGTTCGCAGTGTGATTTTGGGTTGAGTTTCCCCTTCCCTTTTCCCGCTTTTTTTCTACCTCCACAAAAATTCCCCAGAAGAGCCTTCCTGACATGCTCTCAAGCTTTACTGTATAAAGGACTATTTTTTTCCCTTTAAACATCTTCAGGAGATTCGCAGAATTACTGAGGCCGCATCTGCAAGTTCTCTTTCAGGCTGTCTCCTTCCCATCTCTATAATGGACCTTCCTAAACGTATCATCCCATTCTTCATGCAACTTACCTGAGTGTACCAGCAGCCAAATCCCATGTTGAAGATGGACCCCGTCCCATTAAGAGCTCTGAGACGGCACACCATTATCAGACTTTGAAATGTTGATTAATAAGCCAGAGCACACTAGGAAAGGAATCCTATCTAAAATAATTCAAATTTTAGCACGTATTAAAGAAAATTTGTCTCTGACCTACCAAACGAGATGGAGTAAATGAACAAATACTTTTCTAGACATGGAAGTGTATATGGAACTCTTATGAATACTCATCTTCCGTTATTTCAATTAGAATACAAACATTTCAGATTTTATTGTTTTGGTACCTCACCCCTGTACAACTTGCACATATTAAAAACCTAAATCCAAATTGTTGGAGAGGCTGTTCTGAGAAAGGAACATATCTGCATTGCTGGATGTATTGCTCTAAGATATATTTTTTTGGAAAAAATTTTTAGAAAGCATTACTCATATTACACAAATTTCTATTCCGTTTACACCTGAAGCTATATTGTTAAATGATAGAGAGGAGATTAAGACGTATCCTGTAAACACAATAAGAACAGCTTTATTACTATATGCTGCAAGACTTGTAATTGCAACTCATTGGAAATCTGAACACACCCCCTCTATGCATGCATGGTATTGTAAAATATGGTACAACTATTTAATGGGAAAAACTGCACGCTCTATCAAGTTTCAGTGTTTTGAAAAATGCAAAATACTGTATTCAACTTGGTAATCTGTTCTTGAATATATGCAACAACAAGGGGAAATTCCAGAAAATGCTATCAACATGGACTTGAGTCATTGAAATTAACATAGCTAGAGTAAAGAAAATATTTGTTATTAACTAATGTAAGGAAATGTTTCAAATTATTTTAGACATATCTTGTTGAGTGTTAATGTTCTGACTTATTTTATATTTTCTTGTTGTTTCTGTTTTATAATAAAAACAATAAAATACATTTGGGGGGGAAAGAGCTCTGAGACAGCAGTGAGGGCAGAATTGATCCCTGCCAAATACTTTCCTGACACACAACAAGGTACAGAAGAACAAAATTTGAATCTGGTGGCATCTGTCAGACCAACAAAGTTTTACTTAAGGAGTAGCTTTCGTGTGCATGCAGACTTCTTGCCTAAAAAGTATCATCTTGGACAATCCTAAGAAGAGCTCCAGCTTTCTAAGCCCACTGAAGTCAATTTTTGAACACTCCCCTTCAGTACGAAAAGCAAACTCCCAAGGAGCAGAAAAGGAGCACAGCATGGAAAGAGCATCCATGATACGCTAGTTTTCTGCCTGACTGGATTTTGGACGTTCACCTGCCACCTGCCAACCAAAGAAATACAGCCCATTCCATCATCTCTGCATACTATTACCTCATTCTGTCGATACACTTAGGATCTGTGATGGTTAATCCCATACATGGTCTCTTACCACAATTTCAAGTTTGTGGCAGTAAAGCTATTACACCCCAGACCTCTTCCACTCACCCTCCTGGGAGTCACTGGTTATAAATTATCACCAAGTGAAAATAATCAATAGCCACTTGAACAGAGAATCCTTCAAAACAAGGTAGTAACGTGGATGCTTTTCCACATAAGAACAGTTCTCGGATACACCATTCTTCACATGGAAACAAACTAGTAACAAGCATTATCGCCTCAGAATGAACCTTAAGAGTAAACTCTGTCACTTATTGCACTCTAATTTATGGCCTGACTATGGAATGTAACCCGAGGCAACCAAAGAACAGGGCCCGGACAGGCCTACTTCGAACACGAAGGACTCCCAGGAAGCAACGTAAGATCTGCACCACAACTAGGGATTCAGGAGGATACTGGAGCTGGTCCATGGCATGCTGGTCAATGGTGCCCATACTGTTGTAGACCAGGGTACTGCTGAGAAGGACGGCCAGAGCAAAGATCCAGGAGTCGTTCTGGGCATCACCCTAAAAACAAACAAATGCAGAATGCTTAGATTACAATTTTTATTCAGGATGACTGAAGGGCAGGCCCAAAAGAGAAAGTGACCAGCCACTATATTGTCACCTACAGGTCCCAAATCATAAACGATCTACAGCCCAACTTGGACAATACTTTCCCACAGCTAGGGTTGTCAACCTCCAGGTAGGACCTGGAGATCTCCTGGAATTACGACTAATGTTAATCAAATCAACCGGGATCCAGAGCAATTTACATCATTCTCCTCTCCTCCATTTCATCCTCACAACCACCTTGTGAGGTAAGTCAGGCTGACAGCGTATGTTGTACGCAGAGTTTATGAAACATTTCATACTCTTGCATTGACTAACAGACTAGCTGGGTGGTTAAACTTAGCACTCTCATAATAATACATAGGCCAAGTACCATTTATGATTTTAACCATACAAACAGGAATCAACTATTGACATATGTGTGTATTCAGATATTGACTTTGGTTCAGTAATGGCCACTGCTTAGAAATGCATGCTGGGAGAATGAAAAGCTATTATTTTGCTGAAGCCTAGCCCATATTTCTGATATTCGCCAGCCTAGCTAAAATGGTGAACAAAAGACTGTCTTATAGCAAGTCAAATAGATACTTTTAGAACTTCACAGTCCGAGAGAGAGAAGCGCCCATTGTCTAGTAAAAGACAGAATGAACCGTACTTGGGAAAGCCCAGCCCAAAAGGTTTTCCGCCAGTCAGAGACCTGTTAGGTCAGAGTGCTGATGTTTGATGGAATCAATGGCAATGTTTTGTTTGCTGATGTCATCCTGAGTATAAAATTCTGTGTCACCCATTGTAACATTCGAAGAGTCTGTTGGGTATTCAGGGTTCCAAAACCTTGAGATCTGTACTCTTCCTTTATTAATTAACTAGGGAGCAAAGCCCGTTGTGGTGGAAGACAACGGGCCCTAGAAAGGAAGGGAGGGAGGGTGGAAGAGAGAGAGAAGGAAGGAAGGAAGGAAGGAAGGAAGGAAGGAAGGAAGGAAGGAAGGAAGGAAGGAAGGAAGGAAGGAAGAGGGGGAAGAGTGAAAGAAAGTAGAGAGGAAGAAAGGAAAGGGGGAAAGGAAGAGAAGAGGGGCGGAAAAGGGCTTCTCTGGGCCTACTGCCCCCATAGAAGGCCCAGGGGATGGTGTGGGGCGGAAAAGGGCTTCTCTGGGTCTACTGCACCCATAGAAGGCCCAGGGGATGGTGGAGGGGGCGGAAAAGGCTTGTCTGGGCCTACTGCCCCCATAGAAGGCCCAGGGGATGATGGGGGGCGGGCGGGAAAGGGCTTCTCTGGGCCTACTGCCCCCATAGAAGTCCCAGGGGATGGGGGAGGACAGAAAAGGCCTTCTCTGGGCCTACTGCCCCCATAGAAGGCCTAGGGGATGGTGTGTGGGGGAGAAAAGGGCTTCTCTGGGCCTACTGCCCCCATGGAAGGCCCAGGGGATGGTGTGGGGGAGCTGAAAAGGGCTTCTCTGGGCCTACTGCCCCCATAGAAGGCCCAGGGGATGGTGTGGGGGCGGAAAAGGGCTTCTCTGGGCCTACTGCCCCCACAGAAGGCCCAGGGGATGGTGTGGGGGAGAAAAGGGCTTTTCTGGGTCTACTGCCCCCATAGAAGGCTCAGGGGATGCTGTGGGGGGCGGAAAAGGGCTTCTCTCACCTGCCTCGGCCTTGAGGGCCTGTCGCTGCGCTCACACTCCAGATGGTCCTCTCCTGTCGGAGGACTGGAGCAGACTGAGCTGAAGACACTGACCGGGGCTGACGTGGGCGGGACTTCGCCAAGCAGCCAGTCAGCCCTGGCCAGTGTCTTCTGACTGCCAGTTCTTGAGCCGAATCAATTATGGCAAGCATAGAATGTTGCGGAACCAAAATTCAAATATTAATAAGGATATTTTAGTGTTTTCCTCTCTACAGAACTGCTGAGTGTGTTTCTCAAATTGGGCTGGGAAAAACACTGCCAGGGATACAGGTTGTGTGTCTGTCACGTGTGACTGGCCCAACATCTCCCAGTGAGCTTCTATGGCACCAGTGGGGATTCAGACCTATGCCTCCCAGAGACTAGGCCAACACTCTTAAGCACTACACTGGCTCTGAATTTATTATTAGGTTTAATTTATTAACCACAACTTAAACATCTGACATCTTTCTTACTCTCCCTCAATGTTTAGCGTAACTACTTATCAGCAAGGACAGATGGTGCAAATAGTTAGTGCACTTATCTCACACAGTGAAAGCCAGTTTGGTGTAGTGGTTAAGAGTGCTGACTCTAATCTGGGAGAACCGAGTTTGATTCCCCACTCCTCCACACGCAGCTGCTGGTGTGACCTTGCGTCAGCTACAAATTCTTTCAGAAGGTTCTCTCAGGAGCAGTTCTTGAGAGAGCTCTCTCAGCCCGACCCACCTCTGTGGTGGGGAGGGGAAGGGAAAGACGATTGTAAGCTGCTCTGAGACTCCTTTGGGTAATGAATGGCAGGGTATAAATCCAATCTCTTCTTCTTCTGACTTCTATAGTAGAGACCCCCACCTACTACAGAGTTTCCTACCACCCACTTGCTTCATCCCCATAGCATGTCTTCCCTAAAGAGACAATCGTGATTTCCTCCACTTCAGTGGAATAAGGGATACTTCAAAAGACCCCAGGAGGGCTCACCTTTGTGTATACGGGGAACATCATTTAAAAAAAAAAAACCTGCCTCCATCGCAGGACCATGATTGGTGTGGAACCTCCCAATGTTTTGAGATTGGACCCAGCTCCAACGACAGCCATGTTGTGATTGGCCCCACCCCTCCCACGGCAGCCATTGGTGTGGAACCTCCCAGTGTTTTGAGATTGGACCCAGCTCTCAGAGGCCATTTTGTGATTGGCCCCACCCCTCCCACGGCAGCCATTGGTGTGGAACCGCCCAGTGTTTTGAGATTGGACCCAGCTCTCAGAGGCCATTTTGTGATTGGCCCCACCCCTCCCGCGGCAGCTATTTTATCGCAGCACCCTCCACGTGCACTCAAAATTCCTAAAGTTGTCCACATGTTCAACAAGGTTAAGACCCCTTGTTGTATACTCTTGGGTTTTGTACAGAAATGTTAAACGACGCCTCTTACATTTCATAGCCCTTTAGCTCACTCTTCATACTGTTTTCCTTTCTGCTGGGTATACATTTCTGTTGACTGAGGTTTCACTTCATGTATACAGTGGATCTGTTCCACAAAAGCTTATGTGTCAATAAATCTGTTGGCCTCTAAGATGCCCAGGAGTTTATTTTCTCAGAGAGTGACTAAGCAGCCACAAGAAATATCTTTGAAGGGCAAAGTTCCCGGCTTCATGAAGAAACTTTGGGTGTGGCTATAGAAGTAGGAACTTGCAAACAATGACCCCAGCTTCTGACACTAAAAACAGTCAGTCATGAAGCAATCAAGGAGGAGATCTTTTCTCACTGCTTATTCTCAGGTCAGAGAAAAGCTTCTGTTTATAGGGCTTCTATGCCTAACACAACAGCAGGAGTTCAACAGGCTGAGCATCCCGCCCATTCAAAGATGTCCAAAATACCTTTTCCACATCACCAAGTCCCTCTGTATCCAGAAGCACAAGGGTCTGGTCTGGTCTCCCAGGGTAGGGGACGCACCACATCCAGATTCCCTTGGTGTTAGCTTGCACTGTGGAGCCCAGAGGGAAACCTAGGTACAGATTTCACATTTTAGAAGCAACAAAACGGTTGGAAATGTATAAATCAAGACTGGCTGAGCTGATGTAATTATTAGGGTAGCCTCCCTTTGTTTTGGAGGGGCTCCTCCGTTTACTTAACATATTCATTTAAAACATTTCTATGCTGCCTTTCCACCCAAAGATGGACCCTTTAGTAGTCTGCGACAAGCAGAAATTCAAAGGGTACAGTTTTCCAAGTACTGATGAGGAACGTAAACATCTACTTTCTGGGCTGCTGAAGAAGACACACAAAGACTTTAAAAAGAAAAGCTGGTTTACAGAAGGAAACATTATTCTACATTTTCTACAGATTCAAGAAAATGCAGGGAAACAGAATTATAGGCTAACTCTCTCTCTCTCTCTCTCTCTCTCTCTCTCTCTCTCTCTCTCTCTCTCTCTCTCTCTCTCTCTCTCTCTCTCTCTCTCTCTCTCTCCTCTCTCACCTGCGTTCTTGCCCGCTAGTTTGTTCATGAGGTAGGACTTGCCCGTCCGGTACAGCCCCACAATGGCCACCACCACCACGGGCTGATGGATTCCAGAGAGGAGCTGAAGGGCTTCCCGATGGACAACCAACTTCCTGTCCTTGTTCTCAATCAGACACACAGGAGCTGGCATCTGGATTTTGGGGGCCATCGCTCACAGCTTGGACGATCTGTCGTTGGGGCAGGAGAGAAGAGAAACAGCAGCACTTACCAAGCAAGTACATCTCCCTCGCATGTCTTCTTAGCTAGAATGCTGGACATACCACAGTTTTGCAACTGCAAAACATGCAGGCCCGTTGCTACAGTGGGGCCTCTCCGGCCCCGGCCCCCCTACTTACTGCCAAGGCCCCCCAACTTCTCATGCAGCTCAGCCCCCCCCCCCAATTCTATTCTTTAATTTTATTTGTGGCGTTTGCGGGGTGTGTGTGTGTGTGCGGGGTGCTCCCTGACTTATTTAAAGGCTCCCTGAATTTTAAAAAAACCCCTGGCTACAGGCCTGAAAACATTTTAATTCAAAGTCAGAATTCTTTGAGGAAACACCCATAAACTGAGGAATATCAACCTAGTAAGCTACCTGTCAGAAGGATCATCAGGAGCTGGGAATCAGCAGGTTTTATTTTCAAGCCAGGAAGTTACAATCAGGCGCGACAAAATTCTTACATTATCGGTTTCAGTACTTTGGGAACGCCTTTCTCGCAAGTTTGTGATTGCTAAGCCAAGGAACTCCCAAAAACGCTTCAGAGAAACTCAGTATTCCTAGAAATGCCATTTGTATAACCATGGTTGGAGTTTCTGTGTCCAGTTAATACTGACAATTGTGCTATTAAAGTTTCCTTACGCGTCTGATTCTAAGCACTCTCAGGAGATGGGCTCCAGTTGGAAATGCTACTCAGATAATGGTCGAGACCTGTGGGGGATTTGGTTCATATCCCTGCTTGCCTTGAGGCAAGAAATTCCCTCTCTGCCTCCCTACCTCCCAGGGTTGTTGTAAGGATACAATGAAGGAGGGAAGGCGTACTATTGATACCGCTCTGACCACCTTGGAGAAATAACTTTTTAATGCACTAAATAAATTTTTAAAAATAAGCTTGTGCAAGTGGGCAAGGTGTTCTGGTCTGGAAGGCCAACTTTATACATATAGACCGGAGGTATGGGAGAAGAGGGCCCAGTGTGACGTAGCGGTTAAGGGTCTCAAACTAGTATCTAGGCCTGTGGTTAAGGACAGACTAGTATCTAGGCCTATGGATGAGGATAGCAATAGTTGCCATCAAACCCGGCTTCATTTCACCACTCCTCCCTCATGGGCATGGTCCTTTAATCACCATCTGAATAATTTGATGTCCTTGTTTGTAATTGTTCAGGGTTATAATTGACTTATGTATTAAGTAATTTTAATTGTTCATGATTTATGTATTCATTGATACGTTGTACACCACCCTGAGCCCTGTGCACGGGGAGGGCGGTCTAGAAACCAAATAAATAAACGGAAGACCCAAGTTCAAATTCCCACTCATGCTCAGGAAGCCCACTAGGTGACCTCGGGCCAGTCACATTATCTCACCCTAACCAACCTCACAGTAGGGGTTGTCAGGTCTGATTTGGAAAATACCTGGAGACTTTGGGGGTGGATCCAGGAGAGGGCGGGCTTTGGGGAGGGGCCTCACAGAGTCCCCCCCTTCAAAGCAGCCGTTTTCTCCAGGAGAGCTGGTATCTGTCAGCTGGAGATAAGTTGTAAACGCGGGAGATCCCCAGGCCCCACCTGGAGGCTGGCAACCCTACCTCACAGGGGTGTTTTGACAATAAAACGGAGGCAAGGAGAATGGTGTGATCTGCTCCCCACTGGGGAGAAAGGCACGGCATCAGCAAACTAACTAATAAATATCCCTTTCCTGTTTAGTCCCTCCCAAAAGTAGAAGCCACCCTCAGCAAAACAAGCGGGGCTCGAAGGCTTTGCGGTAGGATCCCAAGCAAAGTTACGCCTTAAACCCACCCGCGTGCAACTCTGCTTAAGACGAAAATGCCAAGGCTCCTCGCTGGAGCCGAGATCCCGATCCAACCCGGCTCCCTGCGCACCTGTTACTTGGGGGGGGGGAATAGGATTCACTGCGAGCTCCATTCAAGAGCCGGCGACCCACCTCCAAAGTCAGGCGCGCGGGTTGCAAGCTCACTTGCTCCCGAGGAAGCCCGCTACGTTTGCAGCCCGACTTCTTCCCGGCGGCTGCAGAGCAACTCTCGTTACAGTCAGGATGGGAAAGGGATCCGGGCCCTCCAGGACCACTCCTGAAGAGCCCCGGGTCGGGGGGGGGAGTCAGCCAGCCCCACTTCTTACCTTCTCCCTGCAGTGGAAAGCGGTGCGGGCTGCGGTCTCTCCAGCGTCCTAGCACCCCACAGTCTGCTCGCCTGCCTCTCCGTCCCTTCTCCTTTTCCCTATCACGGCGTTTTACAGCCAAGAAAATGAAACCGAAAGTCACCCCTTCCGGTTACTGGCCGGCGGGTTCCTGAAACGACCGGGGGTTTGCCAGGCAAGTGACGCAATGCGGGGGATTTCCCGCAAGATTGCCTGCTCAAGTTTGGGAAATATCTGGAGATTGGGGGCCGTGGAGCCTGGAGAGGGCGGGGTTTGGGGGAAGGGAGGGACTTCAGTGGGGTGCAGTGCGGTACAGACCACCTCCCAGATCGGCCATTTCCTCCAGGTGAGTTGATCTCTGTGGCTTGGAGCTCAGGTGTGATCCCAGGAGATCTCCAGTCACCACCTGGAGGTTGGCAACCCTCTGGTCTCTATTGCCAGGCAATCAATCCTGATCCCAGGAGATCTCCAGTCACCTCCTGGGGGTTGGCAACTCTCGGTTAGCTTGGGTAGTTTTCCTGAAGATTCCCCAGAATATAAATAAAAGATTGTGGTGGTTTTTAGCCCACCAGAGATGGGCGGGTAGCTGTGGCTGTGCCACGTTTCTGACTGCCTGAACTTTTCCAATGGAAACGCTGGGAAAGAAACCTGCAAAGGTTCTGCCTGCAAAGCAGATGTTATGGCTAATGGTTCCCGCTAAGCTGTGGGAGCTTGTGAGCAAAAATTCTACTTTGTGAGCGACTGGCATTAAAGTTGTGAGCAAGCGATTTGGCTACTGCATATATTAGTTTGCTCTGGAGCCATCCTTCCTGAGCCAAGACAAAAAAGGTGTGAGCTGGAGGCTAAAAAACTGTGAGCCAGCTCACACTAGCTCAGCTTAGAGGGAACAATGGTTATGGCTGCCAACTCTGGTTTAGGGAATTCCTGGGGGGAGGGGAGTTGGGGGAGGGGAGGCAACTCACTGGGAATGTAATTCAATAGAGCTGGTCATCCCAAACTGTCATCTTCTCCAGGAGAGCTGATTTTTCTCATCTGGAGACCAGCTGTAATTTCCAGATATTCCAGACCCCATGTGGAGGTTCCCAACATTGGTCTGTGTTGGCCTGTACTGGGTCTTTGAACCGGCAGGAACTCTCTGCCCGGCAGGCAAGGGAAAGGTCTTTCCAAACCCTTGCTATTGAAGACCTACCCGTCTCAGAGCGACTTAGAATCTCCTTTCCCTTCCCCTCTCCACAACAGACACCCTGTGAGGTCAGTGGGACTGAGAGAGTTCTGAGAGAACTGCTCTTGAGAGAACAGCTCTGAAGGAACTTGTCACTGACCCAAGGTCACCCAAACCCGGTTCTCCCAGATTAGAGTCCACTGCTCTTAACTACTGCACCAAACTGGCCCTAACTTGAGAGCCAGTGTGGTGTCGTGGTTAGACTGCTGAACTGGGAGAGCCAGGTTTGAATTTTCACTCTACCATGGAAGCTTGCTGGGTGGCTTTGGGCCAGTCAAGTACTGTGCCTAACCCACCTCACAGGGCTGTTGTAATAGGGATAAAATGGGACAGAGGGAAAAGGTGGGGTATAAATAAAGTACATGAATAGACTGAACCTGGGGCATTCTCTACTGCAGAGTCACTGTGAGCTCTTTTCATCCTGGCTATTCTTGTTACTAGTGTTCCTCATCAATTTGTTTTTTATACACTATTTATTCATAATGGATGCCTCGCCCCCCAAAGCCACAGTGAAAAATATATTAATTTTACCAGCATCGGCTTCAGTGAAGGGATACAAAAAATAGCACAAAGTCACTGCCACAAATGACGCTCCAGCAGGCTAGGCCGGCCAACCGCGTCCCTCCCCTCTCAGCCCACTCGAGGCACCGGTGGCCCGACCTGGTTGGGCTCGTCCCTCCCCCCTGCCCATTCGAGGCAGAGCCCTGGCCGCCTGCACTGGCTATCGATCTTGGGGAGCAGCTGCAGAGCCAGCACAGAGCCAGGCAAGGCGTTGGGGAACATAAGAACATAAGAGAAGCCAATGTTGAATCAGGCCAATGGCCCATCTAGTCCAACACTCTATCACACAGCGGCCAAAATATACCAGGTGCCATCAGGAGGTCCAGCAGTGGGGCCAGGACACCAGAAGCCCTCCCACTGCTGCCCCCTCCAGCACCAAGAATAGAGTGCATCACCTGCCCCAGACTGAGAGTTCCCATCTATTTGTTGTTGTTGTTCAGTCGCACAGTCGAGTCCGACTCTTCGCGACCCCATGGACCAGATTACGCCAGGCCCTCCTGTCTTCCACTGTCCGCTGAAGTCTGCTCAATTTCATGTTCGTTGCATCGATGACACTGTCTAACCATCTCATCCTTTGCCGTCCCCTTCTTCTTTGACCTTCAATCTTTCCCAGCATCAGGGTCTTCTCCAGTGAATGCTCCCTTCTCATTTGGTGGCCAAAGTATTTGAGCTTCAGCTTCAGGATCTGGCCTTCAAGGGAACAGTCAGGGTTGATTTCTTTTAGGATTGACTGATTTGATCTCCTTGCAGTCCAAGGGACTCTCAAGAGTCTTCTCCAGCACCATAGTTCAAAAGAATCTATTCTTCGGCGCTCAGCCTTCCTTATAGTCCAACTCTCGCAGCCATACATTACTACGGGGAATACCATTGCTTTGACCATGCGGACTTTTGTTGGCAAGGTGATGTCTCTGCTTTTTATCATGCTGTTTAGGTTTGCCATCGCTTTCCTCCCAAGGAGCAGGCGTCTTTTAATTTCATGGCTGCAGTCACCATCTGCAGTGATCTGGGATCCTAGGAACGTGAAGTCTGTCACTACTTCTACGACTTCCCCTTCTATTTGCCAAGGAGTGATGGGGCCAGATGCCATGATCTTAGTTTTTTTGATGTTGAGCTTCAAGCCCACTTTTGCACTCTCCTCTTTCACCCTGTGCAAGAGGCTCTTTAGGTCCTCTTCACTTTCTGCCATCAGAGTGGTATCGTCTGCATATCTGAGGTTATTGATCTTTTCCCCAGCAATCTTAACTCCAGCTTGTGATTCATCCAGGCCAGCATTTCGCATGATGTACTCTGCATATAAATTAAATAAGCAAGGTGACAATATACATCCTTGTCGTACTCCTTTTCCTATGCTAAACCAATCCGTTGTTCCATATCCGGTTCTAACTGTTGCTTCTTGACCCTTATACAGGTTTCTCAGGAGACAGGTGAGGTGGTCTGGTACTCCCATCTCTTTAAGAACCTGCCATAATTTATTGTGATCCACACAATCAAAGGCTTTAGCATAGTCAATGAAGCAGAAGTAGATGTTTTTCTGGTACTCTCTTGCTTTCTCCATAATCCAGCGAATGTTGGCAATTTGATCTCTAGTTCCTCTACCTCTTCGAAACCCAGCTTGTACTTCTGGCAGTTCTCTATCCACGTACTGTTGGAGCCTAGCTTGTAGGATTTTGAGCATGACCTTGCTAGCGTGTGAAATGAGTGCAATTGTGCGATAGTTTGAACATTCTTTGACGTTGCCCTTCTTTGGGATTGGAATGTAAACTGACCTTTTCCAATCCTGTGGCCACTGTTGTGTTTTCCAAATTTGTTGGCAAATTGAATGCAGCACTTTAACAGCATCTTCTTTTAAGACTTTGAATAACTCAGCTGGGATACCATCACCTCCACTAGCTTTGTTGTTAGTAATGCTTTCTAAGGCCCATTTAACTTCGCTTTCCAGGATGTCTGGCTCGAGGTCAGTGATTATACCATCGTGGTTGTCAAGGACATCGAGGTCCTTCTTGTATAGTTCTTCTGTGTATTCTTGCCATCTTTTCCTAATCTCTTCTGCTTCTGTTAGGTCCCTACCGGTTTTGTCCTTTATCATGGCCAGCTTTGCATGGAACGTTCCCTTGATTTCTCCAATTTTCTTGAAGAGATCTCTAGTCCTTCCCAATCTATTGTTTTCCTCTATTACTCTGCATTGTTCATTCAGGAAAGCCTCCTTATCTCTCCTTGCTGTTCTCTGGAAATCTGCATTAAATTGGGCAAATTTTTCCTTATCCCCATTGCCTTTAGCTTTCCTTCTTTCCTCTGCTATGTGTAAAGCCTCATCAGACAGCCACTTTGCTTTTTTGCATTTCTTTTTCTCTGGGATGGCGGTGAGTGCTGCCTCCTTTACAATGTCACGGACCTCTGTCCATAGTTCTTCAGGCACTCTGTCTATCAAATCTAGTCCCTTAAACCTATTCTTCACCTCTACTGTATATTCATTGGGGATGTGATCTAGGTCAAATCTGAATGGCCTTGTGGTCTTCCCAACTTTCTTCAATTTAAGTCTGAATTTTGCAATGAGTAGCTCATGATCTGAGCCACAGTCAGCTCCAGGTCTTGTTTTTACTGACTGGATAGAGCTTCTCCATCTTTCTTTCCCATCTATACCCTGTGGCTAATAGCCACTGATGGACTTCTGCTCCATATGTTTATCTAATTCCCTCTTGAAACTGTCCATGCTTGTAGCTGCCACCACCTCCTGTGGCAGTGAATTCCACATGTTAATCACTCTTTGGGTGAAGTATTTCCTTTTATCTGTTCTAACCCGACTGCTCAGCAATTTCATAGAGTGCCCACGAGTTCTTGTATTGTGAGAAAGGGAGAAAAGTACTTCTTTCTCAACCTGCTCAATCCCATTCATAATCTTATAAACCTCGATCATGTCACCTCTCAGCCGTCGTTTCTCCAAGCTAAAGAGCCCCAAGCATTTTAACCTTTCTTCATAGGGAAGGTGTTCCAACCCTTTTATCATTCTAGTTGCCCTTCTCTGCACTTTTTCCAATGCTATAATATCCTTTTTGAGGTGTGGCGACCAGAACTGTACACAGTATTCCAAATGAGGTCGCACCAATGATTTATACAGGCACGGCACCGCTTTGGGCCGGAGGAAGACAGGAGGTGCGTTCAGCAGAGCGACAGCACCAACTTCTGAGGCACATTTGGGCTGGCGCTTCCTGTGTGGGAGTTCTTGCAGCCAACTGATTTTGGTGTGCATCAAATCCTGCCACCCCAAATCAGCTTTATAATATAAGGAGAGATGATGATGATGGTGATTATGATGATGATGAATCGCCACCCCGCAAGCGGGCTCTGGGTGATTTGCAACCTTGTAAAACACTTAAAAATACAATTGATGCATTATTAAAAGCACCAACAGAATAGTAGATTAAATCTATCCAAGACGACAATATAGTTTCTCCTTTGTCGGCTACACCCCTGTTCCATGTGGCAGGACACATGTGGGGGCCACAGGAAGAAAGAGAGGGTGCCAGTCTAAACCGCCCATTGCTGCTGTCAACTAAAAGCCTGGCGGATTGTTCATGTTTAACCAGCACAAATTAAAAACTCGATAGCATCTCTACATTCTGTTTCTCACAGCATTTCTAATATGTACCAAATGCAAAAACGGCTCCCGTCTTTGCTTTTTGTGCCCCCAACACCTAATTAGGCAGGGGTGGCCGTCTTCCAGTAAAGGCAGACAAACTCTTAATTCTGGCTCCACACTAATAAGGAAGGTCATGAACTCCGTGTTGAGAGCTGGAAGTTGCATGCCACGACACTCTCTGCGTGGATGACTTTGTGTGAAAATGTGTGTGTTAAGTGCTGTCAAGTGGCTTCTGACTTAACAGCAACCGTATGAATTAACGTTCTTCAAAACATCCTGTCATTGGTTGATTCTGCACGTTGGAACCGAAATTCCCCTCTGCATTGCACCCTGCTGTCACTTCCTTTGATAGAATCATAGAATGTTAGAGTTGGAAGGGACCTTGCAGGTCATCTAGTCCAACCCCCTGCACTCTGCAGGAGCATAGCTGAAACATAGCCCTACATACCTACAACATACCCAAGAGATGGTTGTCCAACCTCTGCATGAAAACGTCCAGCGAAGGAGCATCCACCACCTCCCGAGGCAGACTGTTCCACTGCTCAACTGCTCTTAGGTAAAGGTAAAGGTTCCCTTGCTCAAAAGCCAGTCGAATCTGACTCTAGGGTTGCGGTGCTCATCTCTGTTTCCAAGCCGAAGAGCCAGCGCTGTCCGAAGACGTTTCTGTGGTCATGTGGCCAACATGACTAAACACCAAGGCACACGGAACGTTGTTACCTTCCCACCGAAGTGGTACCTATTTATCTACTTGCAATTTCTTGCTTTCAAACTGCTAGGTTGGCAGGAGCTGGAACTAGAGACAGGAGCTCACTCCGTCATGCAGCACTAGGGTCTCAAACTGCTAAACTACTGACCTTCCACAGCCTGCAGTTCAGTGTCTTAACCACTTGAGCCACCACAGCTCCCCCAAACGCTCTTACAGATAGGAAATTTCTCCTGATATCTAGCCAGTAACCACTCCCTTGTAATTTCCACCCATTAGATCTAGTCTTGCAATCCGGAGCAAGCGAGAATAGATCTGCTCCATCATCTACATGACAGCCCTTCAAATACTTGAAGACTGCAATCATGCCCCCTCTAAGCCTTCTCTTTCCCAGGCTAAACATACCCAACTCTTTCAGCCTTTCCTCGTAAGACTTGGATTCAAACCCTCTCACCATCCTGGTTGCCCTCCTCTGGACACGCTCGAGCTTGTCAACATCCTTCCTAAAGTGTGGTGCCGATGTGGTTCTGAGTCTGATGTGGTGCTGAGTAGCACTTTCTCCTCCCAGCTGAGAAAATTTGAAGCGAATGCGTGGTGCAGAATCACCCATTAACAGCCTTGATCGGGTCTTGTAAACTGAGGACGGTGGCTTCCTCGATGGAATCAATCCATCTCTCTTTTCCTGCTGCCTTCAACTTTCCCTAGCATGACTGCCTTTTCCAGTGACTCTTGTCTTCTCGTGATATGACCCAAGTATGACAGTCTCAGCTGAGTCATTTTAGCTTCCAGGGGGAGTTCAGGCTTGATTTCGCACAGCGGTGTCAAACTTACTTGTTATGAGGGTCGGATCTGACGTGTCACTTTGTCAGACCGGGCCTTGTGTGTCATAAAATGTAATGCCAGGTACCAGAGATATTTTACCACGGACCATGACCCATACCTCTCCTCAGCAGAGCTCGGGGCCAAACCAGCCCTCTTCTCCCCTTGTGGTTGCCATCTCTGGGTTGGGCAGTCCCTGGAGATCTGGGGGAAGACCCTGGGGAGGGCCTGCGTTTGGGGAAGGGGGGACCTCTGCAGGGGGTATAATACCCTAATATGGGCTCTTCCGGTCCACATTTGGACTGGTTTCTCCCCAGTCGCTTTTTTTATTTTCAAGTTTTTAATTAACAATTCAGGAAATATAGCAGTAGTAGCGGGGATATAAAGAACAGCTCTGATGTACAAGTACCAAAACTACATCAAGGGAGAACGATAACAGTAGTAATCATACATGCATTAGAAGTGAGCGTATTTCACAGAAGTTATCCACCGTAAGACCAGGCTGAATGCTAACTTACTATCTGCAGTTTTAGAAGTTCCATTTCCTCTAGATAACCCACTGAGGACCAACTATTTCCTGCATATAAACCAGAAGTTAGGTTGTGAGCCACAATTCAGAAATAGGGTAGACCGTGGCAGAATCAGTTTTTGGGGAGAACATCTGTTTCAGTGCTTATCGTACGTATGACCTTGTGTTTGCGGCATTGCGTTCTGTCTTTGTAACCCCTTCTCTGCATGTCACATCTTATACAGGTTTCTTTTGGGGTTGTTTCTGAGAGGCACAGCAAACATAATCCTGGTTTTGCAAAACAGTGGCGGTTGAAGACAAACTCAGCTGGAAGAGGATCTAAACTTTCTAGTGGATGTCTTGTGTTGTCTGGTTGAATGTCTTTGTAATATTTGTGGTCTGCCTTGAGTCTCCGTGAGAAAGTGCCCCAGATGGCCAACAAACAGGGGCCCTTCTACCATCGGACTTTGGTGTTGACTTGTAAAGTAGTTTATTACCTCAAAACAAGACAGTTTACAACCAGGCAAAACCAACATCGAAGTCAATAAAATGACTAAAGCAAGATAGATTCAGGCAGGTAGCCCTGTTGGTCAGAAGCTGCAGAAGAAAGTTTGAGTCAAGCATCTCAAAGGTGCCACTTGACTCATGACTAAAACAAGCAACAGTGACTATCCCACATAGGGTTGCCAACCGCCAGGCGGGACCTGGAGATCTCCTGGAATTACAACCAATTTTCAAATTGTAGAAAACAGTTTCCCCAGAGAAAATGGCTGCTTTGGAGGGTGGACTCTGTGGCATTATACCCTGCTGAGGTCCCTTGCCTCCCAAACCTACTGACCCCAGACTTCTCTGATCCATAGATCTCCAGGAATTCCCCAACACAGTTGGCAACACTAATTCCCTACCCCAGGTGTGAAAGCATCAGAGGCCTCCCTCTTTATTTTTTTAAATATATTTTTTATTTTATCATTTAAAGGGGGTACAGAAAAAAAGGGCAAAGGGGAAAATAAAAAGCATAAAACATCATTTGTTAAACACATTTTAAGGAGGTTAGCTGTTGTAGATTTTCCAGGTTGTCTGGCTGTGTTCTTGGCATTGTAGGACCGGATGTTTTGCCAGTAGCTGTGACTGGCATCCTCAAAAATATAACACAGAAAGAGTACTCTCTGTGCCAGTCACAGCTACTGGTGAAACAGCAGGTCCTACAGTGCCAAGACCACGGCCAGACAACCCAGAAAATCGACAACAGCTAGTGAACTCCAGCCGTAAAAGCCTTCGACAACACATTTTAAGGACATTGCATAACACAGCAAATAACATCACAGCATATCAAAATATGATAAATCAATACTTCAGCATAATATATTTCCATGTATATTTCCATTAATTCCTATCTATAGGAGAAACATAGAAGCAAGAGATATAAGAATGGAAGAAGAAAACATTTTTCTTTATAAAAGATGAATACTATGATATAAGGTAAAGGTAAAGGTTCCCTTGCTTGAAAGCCAGTCGAATCCGACTCTAGGGTTGTGGTGCTCATCTCCGTTTCAAAGCCGAAGAGCCAGCACTGTCTGAAGACGTTTCCGTGGTCATGTGGCCTGCATGACTAAACACCAAGGCGCACGGAATAATAACTAGAAATGACGTAACTATAAAAGATTAATGAGTATAACTACAATAATATAATTATACGGTTTTGAATATTAATCAATTTAAATTTCTTGATAGCTCCTCTAACAGCTTTATCTAATCTATGCAGTTTGTAGTAATTATAAAAGGCTCTCCGCCTATTCTCGAATTCAGTGATTGGCTTTTTATTTATATAGGCTGTGGTCACACACAGTAAATAATCCACTTTCAGTACACTTTCCAACTGGATTTTACTGTGTGAACTGGCAAAAACCAGTTGGAAAGTGCATTGAAAGCGGATTAAAAGTGGATTATTTAGTGTGTGTGACCGCAGCCATGGTTCGTCATTTTCACCATAACAGCATATCCTTCCATTTTGTCTCTCCCGTTCTCAAGATTTGAAGAAGAAGAAGAAAAGAAGAGATTGGATTTATACCCCGCCCTTCACTACCCAAATGTGTCTCAGAGTGGCTTACAAACTCCCTTCCGTTCCCTTCCCCTCCCCACAACAGACACCCTGCGAGGTAGGTGGGGCTGAGAGAGCTCTTGGCAGAAACTGCTCTTTTTCAAGAACAGCTCTTATCAGAACTACGGCTTGCCCAAGGTCGTCCAGCCAGGTGCAAGTGGAGGAGTGGGGAATCAAACCCGGCTCTCCCAGACTAGAGTCCGCGCACTTAACCACTACACCAAACTGTCTCTCTTTGGGCAAATTTGGGACTTCCACTTAGCTGCAAATACTAGTCGTGCTGTGCTTAAACATACATCTGAACAGTTCATGCTCTGATCTATTTATATTAGATGGTAAAATTCTGAATACATAGTCTGAGATTTCATGGGGAAAAGTACAAGATTTTCTGCATTTCTTTACGTGTTTCTATCCAAAATTTGTTGGTCTTTTTGCAGGACTAGCACATATGGTAAAAGGTACCATCCTTCTCTTTACATTTCCAGCACTTTCCTTTATAATTTTTATCCACAGAGGCTCCTCTTTTTAAAAATGCACTATATTCCGACAGGTTGCCTCCCAGTCAACAGCAGCTGTTAGGTGTTTCCTTGCTTAATTTCCTATTAGACATTCCACCAACTTGAAAACAATGAAGCATGAAATATACACATCACCAAAACAGGATAAAAAAGAGAAAGACTGATCTTGTTCCTGTTTCATAACCTCATGACTCCCCGAGAAATAAACTGCCTAATTCTAGAACGAAGGCTTTTATAAAGTCCCACACTTGGGACAGCCAAGATGAACTCTTGATACGCTGTTTCTCTTCCCTCAGATGGTGAAGCTCCTTCTCCAGACGGGCAGCGTAATCCTGGTGTTTCTGCTCCAGAAATTGTTTTTGTTCCTGCAAGAAAGAAGAGGGCATCTGAGTAATTAAATCACAGACAGAGGACTTTCATTTGGTTTGTGGTGCACTCAAGACTCAAGAACTTCCCAATAAAGACAGGAAGCCCAAGAGACAGAGAAGGAAGGGATTTCCACATCCATCTGGAAAGGAAACCTGGGAAAACACTTTGCGAAAACTCCTGCCCCAGTGCCAGGGTTCCGCCCAGTTCCAGGAGGGCCTTCTGTCCTCACAGCAGCACCATGGGATGTTGGTTTCCATGACTAAACTTAGGACCAAACTACGTGTTTGGGTTTCTAATTAGTTAGTCTGAGTCCCACGGACCCAACCCAGGCTCTGCCACAGCCACACAGCAGCTGTATTTATTTATTTATTTATTTATTATTTTCAATTTGTATCCCGCCTTGCCAGGAAACTGGCTCAAGGCGGCGAACAAGCATTAAAACCAATAAAACAGTAAATACAATAAAATAAAACAGTAAATACAATAAAATATAAACACCAACTACCTAACATCATAAAATTCTAACAGGAAGAGTGCAAATGATGGCGGCATTCAATATACGGAGGAAGGCAGTATCCACCGGTGTTTCATGAGGGCCGTAGTGTGTTCCAGTGACACATTCGTCAGTGGCGGCTCCTAATCGAAAGCCTGGTGGAAGAGCTCCGTTTTACAGGCCCTGCGGACTGGGCAGTGCATGCAGCAGGGAGCTGCGGAACTGTAGAAGGTCCCGCAGGGCCCTGATGTTATCCGGGAGCTCATTCCACCAGTATGGAGCCGCCACTGAAAAGGCCCTGGCTCTAGTAGCAGCCAACTTGGCGTCTCTCAGGCCGGGGAAAGTCAGGCAATTCTGTGTCCCTGTAGATAATGGTTTTTAAAAATTAAACGAGAATCCAAACACCACCGCAGGGGGACGAAGGGTTCCTGTGTGAAAACGGTGTTGGGGAGGAGTTTTTGAAGTATTCTGTGTATGTAGAGCAGCAAAAACAGGGAAATAACTCTCCCACCAGTGCTGTTTCAGCACAGGAAAATGGCTCGGGAGGGGAGGTGGGAGCTCTTCCTCCCCCACAACAGTATTCCAAGCCTGTTTGAGCTCGCATTTATTTTTAAAAAGGCATTTCCCACAGCTGTGGGCAACCAAGGCTGGGTCCGAGGAACTCAGACTCAACTCCTTAAAAACTTGAGCATGCAGTTTGGGCCTGACAAAGGAAACCTAAGTACAAAATGTTTGAGAAGCAAGTCATGCTACCAAATGCCTTTTCACCAGCAACCAGTCAGCTGTTAGATTTGAGTCCAGTAGCACCTTACAGTAAAAGCTGGCAAATGACACACTTTGCGGTTGGCCAGAGGCGCAACTTATAAGCACTGCCCGCCCAGCATTCAAGGCAGCAGGTTAGAAGAACACGGGGGTTCCCGCTTTAGCGTACAAGTATTGCCACGTAACTGAGTGTGAACGGAATGTCGAATACAATTGGAGGCATGCCTCATCAGGAAAAGAATCACCAGGGCTGCGATCACACGCACTAAATAATCCACTTTCAGTGCACTTTCCAACTGGATTTGTACCGTGTGAACTGGCAAAATCCAATTCGTAAGTGCATTGAAAGTGGATTATCTAGTGTGTGATCGCAGCCCAGGACTGCAAGGGAAGGACTGCCACTATCCCCACCAGCTTCCTTCAATGTGACCCACTCTGATTTTTAGCAGCAGGCGTGACTCCAGTGTGATGCAGGCCTGTTTTGCAACTGGGAAGAGCCCCCATGTGGCCCTGTGACAGTTACCCTGAGTTTACTGTCCAGCATCTTCTCAGTCTCTTTCAGTTGCTCCTCCCTGTCTTTCTCCAACTTGGCCTTCAGTTGATGAATGTATGCTTCCAAAGATCGGCGCTCATCTGCCTTCTTCTGCTGCAGCCTTTCCTTTTCCTGTTTCTGGACCTCTTTCTCTTGCTCCTCTTCCTTGGCTTTTGCCCTTGCATCTGGTCCAGGGTGGGGGTGGGGAATGAAGGACAAATCTTTATAGTAGCTGTGCAGAATTGAGCACTAGTGGCTGTTATTCTAGCTTGCAATCAGCCCGTGGTTTGAGACGGCCCACTCTGGATAGCTGCACAACAGAGAGGGAGAAGCCTCTTTTCTTCCTCCCTCTCCCCTTTGGATTTACATAAAAGCTTGTGCGTAATTTAAAAAAGGGCCAAACCTTCCCATGTACTCTGCAAATCTATTCTCACAGCTGGAGCTCAGTGGTTTGATTTATTTAAAACGGGAGGGAGGGGGCAATCTTTTTTGAGCTTGTGGGCACGTTTGGAATTTTGAGGGGTGGTGATGAGCGCCACCTCAAAAAGGCTTCCACAGGAGAGGGGAAACAAGCCAGAAATGTCTTCTACAGGACGCAGAGACAAACAGAATACCTCTCCTTACATCACCTGGGAAGAAGGAAAGCCAGAAGGAGGAATGGAACCACATACTGACTAAGACTGATTCTGCATTGGCTTTTCCCTCCGTTGTTTTACAAACCCCACATTGGAACAGAAATTTCCCTCTGCGTTTCACTTCCTTTGGGCGATTCTGCATCTAGCATTCGCACTCCATATTTTCTCAACTGGGAGGAAAAAGTGCTGTTCAAAATCACATCCAAATACCTCGAGGCAACGCTGTACTGACTGCAAAGTCACCCCTGAACAGCCATAAATCTATGCAGAAGGTGCCACAAAACCCAACGATCAAAGGAAGCGAAAGCGGCATGCCAGGGTAGAGGGTACCATAAAACCCGATGATCAACAAAAGTGAAAGCAGCATGCAATGCAGAGGGGAATTTCTGTTTCAACGTGGGTTTCATAAAACAACAGAGATTTTTATGGTAGCCTCCACACTCCATGTCACTTTCGCTTTCTTTGATCGTTGGATTTTATGGTACCTTCTGCATAGATTTATGGCCGTTTTGTGGCCGTTCGGGGGTGACTTTGCAGTCACTATGGCGTTGCCCCAAGGTATTTGAATGTGGTTTTGAGCTACACCTTTTCCTCCCAGTTGAGAAAATGTGGAACGAATTGCCCCAAGGAAACCCCAGGTGCTGCTTACCAGTCCATCTGATCCTCCAGTGGATTTGAATGAGGGCAGCCAGCAACAGCCTGACCTGGGTAGCCCAGGCTAGCCTGTTCTCGTCAGATCTTGAGTCGGTCCTGATCAGTACTTGGATGGGAGACAGATCACCAAGGAAGTCCAGGGTTGCTACGCAGAGGCAGGCAATGGCAAGCCACCTCTGTTCATCTCTTGCCTTGAAAAGCCCATGAGGGGGTCACCAGCTGTCAGCTGCAACTTGATGGCACTTCCCACCACCAGCCAATTACAAGCGCTGTCTTACAATGGCCCCACCCACTTTTTGAAAAGCTTGGCAGGCACCATGGGATTACTGGTGGGCACCACAATGTTGGGGAACCCTGAGCTAAAGGAAAACTGGGGCACGGGACCTCTTCCACTCAAAAAGGCACCATGGAATCTGCTGCTGTCCCTTACCTGCCAGTTTCTTCTGTGCATTTGTGAGAGCTTCATCACTCTGAAGTATGATTCTGCGCACAGTATCCTTCTCCTTAAGGAATTGCTGCAGGACCTTTTCTGCCTGGGGAGTGGAGAAGTAACAGTCAACTAAGCATATGTGGAGATGGAGGGTATAAAGCAGAGGTATTGAACTCATTTGTTATGAGGGCTGGATCTGACATAAATGTCTGGCCATGTGTGCCATAAAATGTAACGCCAGGTGCCAGAGATATGAACTGCATAAAAGACAGTAGAACAAATTTAGAGTCCAGTGGCACCTTTAAGACCAACAAAGGTTTATTCATGGTGTGAGCTTCCATGTGCATGCACACTTTTTCAAATACACTAGAATGGCAGGCAAGGTTGAGACTTATAGCACTGCATGCTGCTTTAAGAACATAAGAGAACATAAGAGAAGCCAATGTTGAATCAGGCCGATGGCCCATCTAGTCCAACACTCTGTCACACAGTGGCCAAAAATACCAGGTGCCATCAGGAGGTCCAGCACTTCCTTTGATCATCGGATTTTATGCTGCTTTCACTTTCTTTGATCATCAGGTTATATGGAACCCTGCCTGCCATTCTAACATACTTGATAAAGTGTGCATGCACATGAAAGCTCATACCTTGAATAAACCTTTGTTAGTCTTTAAGGTGCCACTGGACTCTAATTTTGTTCTACTGCTTCAGGTCAACATGGCTGACCAACTGGATCAGGGCTGACCAACTGGATAAAGGATAGCAACTCATAGGCCCAGAGTTATATCCTCACTGCAGGGCCCCATGGGCTGGGAGGGCGGTGCAAAGGGAAACCCACATGGGTGGAGTGGAGAGCCATTGGTGCAGCACTGAGCAGACGCTCCCACACTGCTTGACTGCTGCAGACGAGATTGTTCTGCCACGCTGAAGCTACAATTGGAGTGGTTCTACCCATTCCTCCCTCCAAGCAGTCTCCGGTTCCCTCTCTTGCACTAGCTGCTCACGGGCCTCATAAGAGCCCTGGATGGGCCAGTTCTGGCCCCGGGCCTTATGCTTGACACCCCTGGTATAAAGGGTCCTTGGCTGAGGAAACAACCTCTACAGACTCTTCCACACAGAGGTTTTTCTCCGACATTTCTTCCAAATTGGAATGCTTCCTTTGGAGCGTCTACACATCATTGCAGTCTCTTTCCAAGATTTCCCTGTCCTTGGTATGCTCTTTCCCTAACTCACATCATTCCACTCTTTTGGGAAGCAAGGCGGCCCAAGCACGTTGTCATGACAGAGAGATCTGTATTTTCACAGGTCCTGCCCGCACTGGAATTTATTCCTTCCATCAGTTCTTTGCCGCCTCATTCTCCCTGCCATGCCATTGGGGGGGCTTTCTGAGGACTGAAAAAAACCAGCAATTGATAGCAATGACCAGTTGTTGTTTTTAAAGTCCTCAAAAAGCTCCCAGGTGGCAAAATAATAGCATTACTGTGTTCATCCTTGTTGATGACTTAGGGCTAAAACAAGTAAATTAGAACTGAACCGGGGGAGGAAATCCCCTAGTTTTAGAATGTTGATCCGGTAGCCCCAGCCCTTCCTCACCATTATTCCTTTTCTGTTTATCTGGTGGAATTGCTCCTTTACTTTATTCAGGTCACCCAAGAAATGCTGGTAGCCACCGGATCGTAAGTAAATTCCCCGGTTGATCCTGTCCTCCAGCTCCTCACACAGTGGCATCAATATAGTCTTGCAGAGTTCTGAGGATTCCAGCTCATTCTTTCGGCAATACTCCTCCTTTTTCTCACGCAGGGTTTTCTAGTGCAACAAAAATAAAGTAAACTGGAGGGACAGCCAAGTCTGTTTCTAGACCAGGAGAAAAAAAAATAATGTCGAATTGTTCATGATAGTCAAATGAACTGGAGTTCAAATCCTACTCCAGTCTATGTAAATTACAGTCCCTGTGACTTATGCCCTGTTAACATGTTCACGTATCTTGGGACAACGCATGGACCCTTACAAGCCACCTCAGTCAACATTGCAGCCGCAACATTCTGTGTCAACTGCAGCTGCTGGACAGTCTTCGAGGGTAGTCCCACATACAATGCACTGCAGTAATCTGGCTGTTATCGGGGCATACAGCACAGTGGCAAGATCTTTCCTGCCCAAGAAGAGCCACAATGGGGTCATCAAGTAAAGATGATGAAAGGCACTCCTGGACACTGCTTACCAAACAGGAGTCCTGGGTCCAGCAGTACCCCTAAGCCACAAACCTGGTTCTTTATTTTTTCCAGGGCCAAAGGCCAATGTTCTTCAAACAAAGCATCAGGTTTTCCTGATTAGATCATCCTTTTAAAATTGTTACCCAGGAGACTTCACTTGTCCCCTGCATTAACTGCTCTATGCGGCTACCCGTGGCCTAGTTGGATAAGTTAATGTACACATTGACAGTATCACAAGGAAATACCTCAACTGGGATTTGAGTGAAGGACAGTGGCTACTGCAAGTAATAAAGAAAAATAACAGAATAGTGATGGAAAACAGAAGAGGAAGAGAGCATCTCACAGCAGTCTACAGGAGCAGGTTAAGGATATACAAACTGATCTCAAAAGACGGCCTACCGCAAGCTTGGTCAGGAACTGTTCTATGTCTTTCTTGAAAGCATGGGCCATGAACACCTCGTGTGCCTCTGTCTCACACTCCGCATGCATCTTCAGGAGCTCCTGGACACACTCCGTGGGTAGCTTCACCTTCTGCGCCATCAGTTTCATATAACGAGCGGTGGCTTCTTTCAAAGCTACTGTATTCTCCGCCCGAGCCAGAGCCTCCACTGCACTCTCCACACAAGGCACTCTCCCACTACGTATGATGTCCACATAGGTCTCCACCAGCTTTGCCAGCACTACAAGGGAGAGACCAATAAAAATTGTTCCAGCACATTTTATGTAGGAGTATCTAGCATTATCTATTGTACAACAGTACACAACCAGAACAGCAACAAAAAGGAATGATCAGGCCCAGTGGGATTTGACCCCTGAGGAACATGTAGTGTGGCTCCCTGCCGCACTTTACCTACTGGGTGATAATACAAACTGGGTTGTGAGCCACTGTGTCCTCTGGCTAAAGGAGGGACATGCAGAGATACAAGGACTCACTGTTGCCTGTGACAGTGTTCCCTCCAGGGACGGTCTTGGCTTTGGATATCTCATAAATGTGATTGCAGAACTGTTCTGCTTGTTTCACAAAATCAGGCTCCAGTTCACTCTCCTCCATGTCCTCCAGCCGATGCAGGTTCTTTCGATTGGTGGGACAGTCAAAGATGAAGCATTTCCGCATGGGGAAGAACAACCGGATGCATTCACAGGGCAAGTTGTACTGCTGGATGTCATGGGGGTAGGGTGGAACTGGGCAGCTTGCAAATGACTCTTCTGATCCAAAGTTATCAGTGGGTTCAGATGCTACTGAATGAGAGAGAGAGAGACAGAGAAAGAGGCTGTCAGGACTTTCCCACATAGAGGTTTTTTCCATGGGTTGTGGCCCCATTGTCATGAGTCAGCCAGCTGCCTCCTCCTCTGAAGATGAGGAAATGGAAGTCAGGCCCTGCACTGGTGGAATGCTTGCCTGAACAGCTAGATTTAGAGGCAGAGCCAGTGAAAGTAGCATCAGGAAATGAGGGTTGCTCATTCTGGCAGGACACAAAAGAAATGGGAAAGAGATCAGAAGGTCAGTCTCCACCAGTGTCTCCTGAACCAGCTGAACTCAGGAGACACCGGGAGCTTGAGAGAGACAAAGAAGCACTTGGTTAATTGCACAACAGCAATCCCCACTAATTCATGAAGCGGTCATTACAGGAGCAGGAATGACAAGCTGGTAAGAAGCATCACTTATGCTTTGGGGATGAATCAGCTAATCAGGCAGATAAAAGGAACATGCTAAGCAGGGCTTGTTGTGGAATTAACCTTGCTTGCCACCCCCTCTGTGAGCTGATTCACGCAGTAAACGGAGTATAACCTTGTTTGCTACGTTTCATCCTGTCCTGCTAACATGTGCTTGTTTTTTTCAGCTAGAAACCCAGTGTTTGTCTCCTGTCCTGGCTTCCCTATGCACTGGTTTGTTGACTTTGCTCTTGTCTATTGCCTTGATTGATTGTGATTACATCTGTGCATCCTGGAACTCCTGGGTAGTGTAAAAGCGCCAGGCTCAGCCCTTAATGCAACATTTTATTTGATTGCTTATTGCTGTGTTTGTGTATTCTGGAGGCCCATGTACACCAAACTCAGCCTTGAACATGACACTCATACTACTTTGGTTTAACCCCTGATTCCTGCACACAATTATGTGCATTTAATTTCGCTTCATTTCTGTTTGTTTCCCATTTCCACCACCCCCACCCCCAGTTCTTTTGAGACCACTTTTACTACAATCTTTTTCTGGAAGCTGATTTTGTATTGTCTTTTTCCCTTGTCTGTAATGTTTCTTTCAGTTTTCTTTGTCCCACTGTGGTGGCTATGGGTGAGAGAGTGAGAGGGGAAAAGGCTCTGAGGCAACTGCCTTCTGGACCGAAGAATATACAGTCCCCCACTCTGGCCTCTCATATAGATGCTTTATACCCCAACCACCCACAATCAAATGAAAAGGGGGACATAAGTTTTAAAATAAAAAATAAAGATTGGTGGTGTGTAAGCTATGTGCTCCCTAAAGGTCTCTTATCTGGAAACCTGCTAGACTAAGGCTGTACTTATATGTGAGGTAAACAGAGACCCCTGCTTCTCAAATTTTTGACTTGACAGACAAGACGCAGATGGAGATGAACAACAAAGGTTTATAAAGTATTTAATAGGGTATTTAATACAATACTTGATAAGAAAATAAAGCCTTTAATAAGGTAAATATGACTTGTGGAGAACCTGAATATATAAAGTAAAGCTGGGTCTCAAATAAAGTAAGCAACCCCTGAGGACAGATTTGAATCTCTGGACAGGTTACCTCAGCCCGTTCAAGTCGGCGCTTTTCTCTCACAGAGCACCTGACCATAGAACCTATACACACTGGTTAGGAATGAGGGTCCCTTAACAGAGTACGAATTCGTCACACAAAAATAAGCTTTCTTCCCTAAGCCAACCCCCAAACCCTAACTAAAAAGCCAAATAAAAGCCTGGCTGAGCAGCCGCTCCTCTCCAGAGCCACAAATTCCCCAGTCTGAAGGGGGGGGGATTCTTCACCCTTCTTAAGGCTGGGGCTGGCTCAGCCCCTCCCATCCAGTGGAGTTCCGTGGGCTCTGATTGGCTGACAGTCACTTGGATTTGCATGAAGCCTAAATCAGAAGGATTGGTTCAGAACCCTGAAAGAGGCGGGTGTCGAGACCTGCTCAGAACCAAGATCACTACCCCTCTGGTTGGCTCTGTGATTAACTACTCCAGTGCACAGTCATTTATGATGTCTAGGAATCTCCTTCCTACAGCATGACTCAAGCACAGTTGAGCCAGTTTGGTGTAGTGGTTAGGAGCACTGTAATCTTGGAGAACTGGGTTTGATTCCCTGCTCCTTCACATGCAACTGCTGGTGTGACCTTGGGTCAGTTACAAGTTCCTTCAGAGCTGTTCTCTCACGAGCAGTTCTCAAAAGAGTCCTCTCAGCCCCACCTACCTTATAGGGTGTCTGTTGTGGGGAGGGGAAGGGAAAGGAGATTGTAAGCTGCTCTGAGACTCATTCAGGTAGTGAAGGGCAGGGTATAAATCCAATATCCTTCCCTTCCTCCTCATGTTTACCCAGTCAACATGAGGGTAGTTGAAAATGTCTCCCAGTATCATAACATTATCTGCAACCCCCTTCCTCTTCCTTATTCACTATGTGACCTTCTAAACAGCTGATGCCAAAAACAAGGGGAAAGGCCAAAACATCTGAAGCCAACTGTCTGAGGGGGATGGAAACACAGGCTGGATGCCTCTCCTTTCAAGAGAAACAGTTCTTGGAAATCACCTTTGTTCTTATCATGAGACCAGAGTGAATGTTTGTTGCTGAAAAGTGAAAGAGAAAGTGGAACACTCCTTGCCAGACACACATTTCTGGGAAATCAGAAATGCTGCTATTTGGGTGGGGAGTCAAATGCTTCTGTCAGAGAATGGCAGGCAGCTTTCCTCCCTAAGCAGGGCTTGCCTCTTTTTCTTATGAACTTCATTCCCTGTTTGCCCTGTTAGCTTGTCACAGATCTGTGGGGGATATGTATGGAATGTAGGTCCTTTGTATTACCAGACATAACTGTAACTTGTATACAAATTTAAGATGACCCCCTCTTTTTTATGGCAGCTGAGGGGCTGCCATGTACAAGCTGTATTAATCTCCAACTCACCCTTGTCCTCTGAGGCGTTCTTTAAATTCAACGCATCTTCCAGATATTCATCCTCAGTGCAGGGCTGACCGTTCAGCTCTAGCCGCAAAGTGAAATCCCTCAAGGCCCAGATGAAAGACGGGAAGAAACGAACATAGTCAGCAGAATCGTCCAGGGCCTCCGAGTTCTCCTCTGGACTCTCCCTGGGTGAGGACTTGGACTTGATGCGGTTAGTCAGTTCTGTCACATAACTGTTGGCCTGGTTTAGGAAGATTTTTTTTAAACTGTTTTATTTATTGAAATATTTATAACTCACCTTCCTCACTGTTCGTGCTGGTTTAAAGGGGGAAACAAATGTAAACAAACGTTGTCCAAAGAAGCTAAAACGCTCTCGCCACAATTATTTTTAAACGAATCCCTATATATGATTTTCTCACAGAGACTCAGCTGTGAAGACACAAGGATCCCTCAAAATCACTGGCTTTAAGGGTTGCTAAAACCAGTTTGGGGAATTCCTGGAGATTTGAAGGAGGAGCCTGGGAAGGATAGAGTTTGGGGAGGGAGATCTGTGGGAAAGCTATTCCATTGAGGCGGACCCTTCAAAACTGCCATTTTCTCCAGGAGAACTGATCGCTGTGGTCTGGAGACCAGTTGTAATTCCTGGGGAACTCCAGGCCTCACCTGGAGACTGGCAAGACTACTTACAGTGTTCCCAGAACCATTCCAAGCTCTGTCCCCTCTCGACATTCTTCTGGGAGAACATTCCAAGAAGAAGAAGAGACTGGATTTATACCCCACCTTTCACTACCTGAAGGAGTCTCAGAGCTCCTTTCCCTTCCCCTCCCTATAACAAGACACCCTGTGAGGTAGGTGGGACTGAGACAGCTCTCTCAAGAACTTCTCGTGAGAAAACAGCTCTGAGAGAACTTGTGGCTGACCCAAGGTCACACCATCAGCTGCATGTGGAGAAGCAGGGAATCGGCCCTGGTTCTCTTAGATTAGAATCTGTGCTCTTAACCACTACACCAGACTGGATCTCAGAAAACAAGTGCTACCACTAGGGAGCCTCAAGCCATGTTGTTGCCCATAAAGTTTTCCTCCTGTGCTGCTCCGGCTGAGTCCAAGGTGAATTCCAGAGGCGGTACCACTACAGCCGACCTTGGAACCTGTCAGCAGCAGCAGGGGGGTGCACGTGCCCCCACTGATTGGGCACCCCAAGTGGCTGCCTGGGGGTTGAACTGGCCCTGGCTTCAGCTGAGAAAGACTGTTATTAAACTGAGGCAGATTGCATGGATTTAAGAAGAAGAGCCCTGCTGGATCAGACCAGTGGTCCATCTAGTCCAGCAACCTGTCTCACTCAGCAAGCAACCAGTGCCTCTGGAGGGCCAATAACAGGGTATACAGGCTGAGGCCTTCCCCTGATGTTGCCTCCTGGCTCTGGGATTCAGAGGTTTAGTGCCCCTGAATGTGGAGGTTCCCCTTAGTCACCATGGCTACCAGCCACTGATAGTTTTGTCCTCCATGAATCTATCTAATCCCCTTTTAAAGCTGTTTATTCCTGTGGCCATCACTACACCCTTTGGCAGTGAATTCCACATTTTAGTCACTTGCTGTGTAACTAAGTTTTTCCTTTTGTCCCTCCTGAATCTATTGCCCATCAGCTGTGTTTGATGCCCTCGAGGTCTGCTATTTTGGGAGAGGGAGAACAAGTTCTCTCTGTCAACTCTCTCCACCGAGTGCACAGTTTTTATAAAGCACTATTGTGTCCCATCCCCCTTAGTCATCTTTTTTTCTAAACTGAAAAGCTCCATGAGGAAAAGCTGAAGAGTCTGGGACTTTTCAGTTTAGAAAAGAGACGACTCAGGAGGACACGTGACAACCAAAGATGCTCTCTAAGATCCTCAGGTCTCCCAATCACAGTACTGACCACATCCATCCGTAACATTGCTGACTTATCTGCTTTCCTGCCATACCCTGGAACCCTCATCTCCTACCTCATAATCATGCATAATTAACTGGTCATCCAGAAAGGAGGCCATAGCTCCTTGTCCCTTCTCTTCAAAGGGAAACATTAAACCAGTTAAGCTGCAGATGATCATATCCCATCTTCTAACCAACTATTAAAGGCACCGAAGCTCTGTCTTCTTTTCCATCTGGTCATCATAATAGTGGGTAGGGTGCCTCCCTCAGAAACTCTGAAATCGTGACAATTAAAAAATTAGGATTTCTTTCCACCTTAAGCCGCTTCAATATCTCCACAACCTTCTAGAGAACACATCGACCAGGCTCTTTTGGGTAGCCTTGTTCCTGTATCGTACGGTACTCCGCCCAGTATGGGGTTTACCACCTCAGATCTGAACAGCGAGCTACAATATCTAATCCAGTGGGTGATTTTTCATGGCTCATTGATTGCTGCCTCTGAGGGAGGAAGTAACCTACAAGGGAGACCGAAGGACAGGACCAGTATAGGATTTCTTCAAACATGGAGAAGCCTCACAGATTAAAATAAGACCCACAGAACAATAGCCTATTATGCATGGACAGCGTACTGCAGGTTTTCCAAGCAGTAAGCCTTTAAGCTTGACTTCAGATTCTGTGCCCACCTTACGCACCATTCTTTTTCCTCCGGTGTATTTACTCTGCAGCTTCAATTTTTTTTAAAAAAACACGTACTTTTCTAAATTGGGGTGGGAAGGTCACTTGTGACATGTAGGGGATGGCGCCCAATTTTTTTTTAATCGATGCAATTGCCCTATCACAGCTGTGCAGTAGCAGCCAGTAAGCACGTTCCATTTAAGTCCTCGTGGTTCCGTTTTTGCGCATGCATTTTAGCGTTAATTCATTGAATGAAAGGGAACACAAAGGAACCCAGGCGAAGAGGGGAAAACCGATGTTGAACCTGACAAGACTATTTTTGAATCTGACCAGCAGCTGCAAAGCACTGTTTTCCATATTGCCAAGCACTAGGGGATTCTTTGCTGTGTTATCAGCCACTGTGAAAAATGGGAGTCACACAATCTCATAATATGGGGGAACACACTGAGTGTACAGGATGCATGGTAGAACCCAATGACACTGGCATTGCAAGCTGTGATCATTGGCAACGTGTGTGTGCCTGTGCAAAGTTGGCTGCAACTTTGCATAGGGTTGCAATTTGTTCAGCGGAGGAGTCCTCTGGCAGAAGCTCTGGAGAGCTTTATTAGCCTCATGTCACTAAATTGAAAAAAAAATAGGGGGGTATTTTTGCCAATGCCTTAGTGCAGCTGCACAGTGATGCTAATTTCCTGCCCTCCATTGCAAATTTATGTGGTCTTCTCTTTGTGATTCTCTAATTTGATCCTGCACAGTGGTTGTGATCTTAGCAGGTTTCTTAAAAAGCCTCTCCTGTGCAGATTGCACTCTTTCCTCTATATGGATAGATCCCAAGTGATTCTCTAGTTAGGCAGTTAGCAGAAGGTCCATGTGGCTGAGCCACCATTTTAATGTCAGGCTTCCGGAGACTGCCAAAATGGCTCCCCCAAAACTTTGTTCACTAAAGCATTAAAGGGGAAAATGTTTTCAAAGCTTTAGGCTTCCCATCCCAGAGTCTCTCTCTCTTTACATCTCATGTCAATTTCATTCCGTGCTGACAATTGTTTTGGTTACATGCAGCACAGAAATCCTTTTTTTTTTTTTTTTGCAGTGGGGATGCTGCCATTTGCCTCCTCTCTGATCTCCCTTTCAAGTCAATACCAGCAAGGAACTAAACCTTCCCCTCATCGTTTTAATTTTTTTTAAATTTAGCTATCCAAGACTAGTTGTTCCTGCCCATCTAACTATCTCCAGAACTGTGAACAGAAGTCCAAGATGGATTGCATCCTCTCACACAACTTTTTGATCCCCCCCACAGCATTTTAATTTTTTTATTCAGCGATCCGAGATTAGTGAGTCTCATATCACTAGTCTCATGCCACTTGTAAAAAAATTAATAAAATTTAAAACAAGGGGAAAAGTAATCAATGGAGCTTGTACACTGATGAAGGGGGAAGGAAGGCAGAATGATCAGAGTAGGTGGAACAATCTTGATGTGGGCTGAGGAGTGAGCTTTAAGGGGCAGCCAAAGGGCAGGGGGGGAATCTGAGGGAATCTGTACGCATTTGAATTACCTTTGCCTTGGAAGTGAAAAAAGGGGGAAATCAGCACAGAACCACTCTCAGAAAACCCAGGGAAACAGTGACCAGAAAGTGAACTGAGCACTAAAAGGAGGAAAATCAATACACAACAAAAAAGAAAACCCAATAGCCATGCACGGTAAAATTGAGGAAAAACGCTTGTGTATAATAGGCCAATGACTGATTCAGAAGGATACTGGAGCTTGTCCATGGCGTGCTGGTCGATAGTGCCCATGCTGTTGTAGACCAAGGTACTGCTGAGGAGGACAGCCAGAGCAAAGATCCAGGAGTCATTCTGGGCATTACCCTAAGAATGGAGGACCAGAGAATTCATTCATTTTTTTATTATTATTATTTCAGACTAGATTCTGCTGCTACCAGAGGGCTGGTCCCAGGTTTGGTGGGCCCCGGGTAGGGAGTTCCCAGAGCCCCCTCCCATCCTCTGACCAACCCCGGGCCCCCTGCTTGTGGCCTCCTTCTGTCCCACAAACCCTCATGCCTCCCACCTGCTTGTGCATCCTCCCCACATCTGGTCATGACCAACGCTCCCTCTAAGCTGTGGAGTCTTGTGTGCAAAAATCCCACTTTGTGAGTTACTGGCATTAAAAGTTGTGAGTGAGCAATTTGGCTACTGCATAAATTAGTTTGCTCTGGAGCCCTCCTTCCTGAGCTAAGACAAAAATGTGTGAGCCAGAGGCTAAAAAACTGTGAGCTAGCTCACACTAACTCAGCTTAGAGGGAACACCGGTCATAACCCCTCTCACTGCTTGGGCTCACAATGGCCTGCAGACCTTCCCCCAGTCACACTGGGCAGCACATGCAGCAGAGAGCATGGGCGGTAGAGTGCTAGCAAGTGAGAGGGCAGAGGGCATCAGCAGCCGTGGGCCTCAACAGAACCTCTGGACTCTGGCAGTTGCCCCACCTCGGTCCCCCACCTCAACCTCACATTGACACTAATGGAGCATTCCGTTCTGAAGGAGGAAGCAGAAATCTGGGCTAACAGGGAACCCTTTAAAGTTTATCGTAGCTACAGGGGACTCACTTTAGGAAGAGTCACCTCTTCCTAAACATCAAAACGACTACGCTCACGACCAACGAGAAGAATAGAAATGTCAAAATAACAGCTGACGGTGAAGAGATCGAATGTGTGGAAGTATCTGCTTTCTTAGGATCGCAGATCAACCAAAACAGCGAACACAGTCCAGAAATAAAATGTCGTCTCACGCTGGGTCAGCCCTGACCTGGATAGCCCAGGCAAGCCCGATCTCGTAAGATCTCAGAAGCAAAGTGGGGCTGACCCAGGCAAGTATTTGGATGAGAGACCTCCTTGGAATACTAGCAGTCGGGAGGCGGGGGCAGGCTATCAAGCCACTTCTCTTAATGTCCTCCGTGCCCCAGTGGTTGCCGTGACTTCTAGGCACAGCGTGTGCACACACACATGCGCGCGCACACACACAAGCAATGGATGAACAAAGTCTTGGTTTGTGACATTTCTACAGAAAACTGAAAACAGATTTATATTTATTTGTTTACGGAATGTATACCCCACCCTTCTGCCCCCATCAGGGCCATGGCTAACAGATTAAAAACATCCATAATGAAAACATATACTAAAAAACCATCAAAACCAAACGAAAACCACAGCTTTCAAACAATTAAAACCAAGCTAAGATGAAAAGACGATAAAACAAAATATACAGAGCAACAACAGTTAAGAACAGAGCTGGGAGCAAACCTTTTTTACATCGCCCAGGCCTTCGGTGTCCAAGAGCACAAGCGTCTGGTCTGGTCTGCCAGGGTAGGGAACGCACCACATCCAGATTCCCTTGGTTGTTGCTTGCACAGTGGAGCCCATAAGGATCCCTATCCATGGAAATAGTCGTGGGAAGGTGGAGGAGGAGATTGGATTTATATCCCGCCCTTCACTACCCAAAGGAGTCTCAGAGCAGTTTACAATCCCTTTCCCTTCCCCTCCCCTCCCCACAACAGACACCCTGTGAGGTAGGTGGGGCTGAGAGAGCTCTCTTAAGAACTGCCCCTGAGAGAACAGCTCTGAAGTAACTTGTGACTGACTCAAGATCACACCAGCAGCTGCATGTGGAGGAGTGAGGAATCAAATCCGGTTCTCCCAGATTAGAGTCCATGCTCCTAACCACTACACCAGACTGGGAAAATACTTGGTAGCTGGTTTAAACTGGAAATACAAATCAGTATGGTTGTGGAACAGGGCTGCCCCCACTTGTGTTCTGAGCATCTCTGGTGTCGTTAATAGTTTTTGCCAAGCAGAAATTCAACAGGGGTAGTTTCCCCCCCTTTGGAAACAGGCTGTACCTGCTGAACGTCTGTCTGTCACACAGCAATTTATAAGCACTGGAAAAGGAATGAAAAGACACATTTTCCAGAAATTTTTTAAAAAATCACATCCTGGTGACCTCCAGTTAGACTACCACTGTAATGTGGTTTGGGTGCAGTGTCTGTGAAGACAGCTTGGAACTTGCAGCTGGCAAAAAGGGCAGAAGTTAGAGTGCCATCAGATGGACGTAGACCAAAATCACCTCAAGCTTGTATTAAAACAACAGCATTAATTGCCATTACATCTCTTAGGCCTGATTCAAGGTACCGGCTTTAGCCTACAGAGCCTTGAAAAGTCTGGACCCAATATACCTGAAAGAGGGGCTGTAGTGCAGTGGTGTGGCATCAGCTTTGCCTGCAGAAAATCCCAAATTCAGTCCCTAGCATCACCAGATAAAAGGATCCAGGTAGTGGCCTTGGCTGGGAGGGTGGGGTATAAATTTGGCAAATCTCGATAGACCAGTGGTCTAACTCGGATAGGGTAGCTTCATATGAATTCATAAGTACCTGCCTCCATATGAATCTTCTGAAGAAACTTGAGCTGCAGTATTGGAGGAGTCCAGCAACAAATAAATATACACTGCAAAAACCTTTTAACAAACTAATGTATTCGGTTTATAGTCATTATTTCGTAAAGTGCATAGTATATCATTATTTCATCCTGGTCAGGAATAAATATTCATTGTTTTCATTAAGAAATAACATTCAGTACATATAGATTTCTAACTACAGTTTAGCATCAGTGTTTGTAAAAAGTCAAGCCCCAATGGGAATTCCTAGAATAATAACCCGCTTCTCCTTGCAATGAAGTCTTCCAAAAAGGGGGACTGCCTTCTCAGTAGTTGTATGGATGCTTTTTTGCCAGTCCTACAAAAGACTATTTAAAAGATACAATTCATAAGTATAAAAATTATACAGGAGGTGGTGGCAGCTACAAGCATGGACAGTTTCAAGAGGGAATTAGATAAACATATGGAGCAGAAGTCCATCAGTGGCTATTAGCCACAGGGTATAGATGGGAACTCTCAGTCTGGGGCAGGTGATGCACTCTATTCTTGGTGCTGGGGGGGCAGCAGTGGGAGGGCTCCTAGTGTTCTGGCCTCACTGCTGGACCTCCTGATGGCACCTGGTATTTTTGGCCACTGTGTGACAGAGTGTTGAACTAGATGGGCCATTGGCCTGATTCAACATTGGCTTCTCTTATGTTCTTATGGCTGCCACAGGAGGAGGAGGAGCCAGCCACAAAACAGCTGCTGCAGCTTAGCTTCAGTCACACAGCTAAAATCTTTGTGCTGCAGTGGCAGCTGCTGCCAAAAAATATCTTCACAGCCAGTCAACACTCCAACAGCCCATCACAAGCCTTTCCGGGCAAAAGCCCCACCTGCCCCAGGCCTCTTTCTAGAAACACTTGGCGGGCACCCGGAAAGGTGTTAGCGGGTGACATGGCGCCCATGGGCACCACATTGGGGACCCCTGACCCAGAGCATCATAATTCCTTACCATGGGCAATCTATTTAGCCCCATCTCTGTTTGTTTCAGATGACTCTTGAGGTCAGCTTATTCTTTTGTTTCCTGCCCCTGGCTTTCTGACCTACTTTTAATGTAGTTCTCATATGACGTTTTTCATTTTTAATGACTTTTTAAAAAAATAATTTCTCTACCTCCCGCCTTCCAGATTTTGCTTCATTCTGCAGCTCTCACTCACCTTTATTTTTCCCAGCAAGTCTGTTCATGAGATAGGACTTTCCCGTCCGATAAAGTCCTACTATAGCAACTACCACTACTGGCTGGTCTATTTTAGAGAGCACCCGTAGGGCTTCCGGACAGACGGTAAGATTGTTTTCCTTGTTCTCAATCAGGCACATGGGAGCAGACATATGGATTATGGAGGCCATTGCAGGTAACCCAGAAGATCTTTGATGGGGGCTGTTTAGGAAGGAAAAAGAGATAGGTGACACATAATTGGATATTTCAGGTACATATAGTATTCTAAACCACAGTTTCTGGAAGTAATAGAAATCTGCAACTATATAGTAAAGCTAAAGCTACAAGGTTTCCCTTGCTTGAAAGCCAGTCGAATCCGACTCTAGGGTTGCGGTACTCATCTCTGTTTCCAAGCCGAAGAGCCAGAGCTGTCCAAAGACGTTTCCGTGGTCATGTGGCCGGCATGACTAGACACCGAGGCACATGGAATGCTGTTACCTTCCCACCCAAGCGGTACCTGTTTATCTACTTGCAATTTCTTGTTTTCAAACTGCTAGGTTGGCAGGAGCTGGGGCCAGAGACAGGAGGCTCACTCCGCCATGCGGCACTTGGGTCTCGAACTGCTGAACTACCGACCTTTCCAGTCTGCAGTTCAGTATCTTAACCACTTGAGCCACTGCAGCCCTTACAACTGTATACACTTTAGCAAAAATTAAATATTGTTGTCATTTCCTGTGGCAAAACACCCATGACAGGAGGATATGCACACAGAGATCCAGTAGCCCGGAAGGAGCAGGCAGGACCTGGGGGGAGCATGTGCAATTGCCCTAGGCCTGGAATATGCGAGGGGGCACATCCAAAATAAGACTTAATGAAAGGACCAAATGGATCCTTTTTCATTCACAGCAGTAGGAAGACCGGTGAAAACAAGGGCAGGTAGGGTCAAGGTTAATGTCAGCATTTTGAGTCCCCTGCATGCTTCATTTCCTTCAGTGAAAGTAGGGATGCCAGCCTCCAGGTGGGGCCTGGGGATCCCCCGGAATTCCAGCTCATCTCTAGACTCCAGAGATCAGTTCTCCTGGAGAAAATGGATGCTTTGGAGGGTGGACTCTATGCCACTGTGCCCCACTGAGGTCCCTGTCCCCCCAAACCTCCAGCAGTTTCCCAACTGGATCTCCACCAGTGGCCAGGGGGGCCTGCCTGGCATCCCTAATTACTTCTTGACCTGCACATTGAATCAACTTAGGCTGCAATCACACGCACCTTTAGATCCAACATAGGTGCAAACGCCTGACGGATCTAAAGGCAGCAATCAGGCAGCAACATCTGGGAAGTGTCCCGCAGTCGTTGGCAACCCATGTTGCTCCGCTGCAGAAGTGAAGTTAAAAGACACTGGGGAAAGTCTGGTAGTAAACGGGTTTGGATGGGCCATGGGCAGACTTTCTCCTGTCTGATCGCTCAAGCACGTTCTCAAGCCATCAGGATGGTCTGATCAGGCCATCCCGGTTCGCTGCCGTTTCCCCTCCCCCCCCCTTTTGCAGTATGTGCATCATGGCATACTCCATAGGGGGCCCTTAATGCAGAGGTGCGATTCCTCATTTATGCGCATGGGAAACAAATGGCCAAAAAAAACCCCCGACTCACCTGCAGTTGTGTCTGATCACACAGGGACAGGCTGCACCCACAGCTACAGAGGGAGGTGTTATGAAGCAGGCTCTAATCCACAAAAGCTTCCGCCACAGTCAACTTTTTCGTTTGAATCTGGAAATTCAGAGATCCGAGCTGACAGATTGCCCAAACACTGTAACAGTACGTCAGTTGCTGAATTTTTTAGCTCTGTGGTATGATATCAGAAGAAGTGTGCCTGCACACAAAAGTTTATACCCACAATTAAACTTGTTGCTCTTAGAAGTGCCACTGGACTCAAACTTTGTTCTTTTTTTTTTATGGCCCCCCAAAGGGGATTTTTTTATTGCATTTTCTAATATCTACAGAAAGGAGGAGGGGTACTAACATAACTACAAGAAGGGGATGATAGAAAAGAAAATCCAAGTTATGGTGATTGTATACAATGCTTACAAATGTGGCATTAACAAATATAAACTTTCAGTTGTTAACCCTGAAGGTGACAGTTGAATTCAACGCTTAAAGAAGCTCTAGCTCATATTAACTGTTTGGAGTATACTTAAGTTTCTTTTATGCAAACATCAAGGATCCTCATCATCTAATTGCTGCAATTTCTGCTTGTCTGTCTGTTCCTTTCTGCCCATCTAACTATTTAAAATTTTTAAGTCAACCATTAGCTACCATCCAAAATTATTTAGGTACAGTTATTAAGTACATCCAAGTTAGGCTTAAATATGCTTCTCCTAAAGACTCTCCATTTACCCTCTTATTAAAGAGATAGGGAAGACAAAAAAGAACCTAAGTAAACATCAAATAGCATTCCCTTCCCCTCTTCCTTTTACAATACTAGTCTGAATTAACAAAATGTTTTAAAATTTCATTTGATCACTCATTTATCAAACATCCATCTTTTCTGTATAAGCCCTTCCCTCTTATATTTTCCAAACCTCCCCCCTCAAACAAAAGTCTTATCTCTGGAAAGGATCTTTACTGTAGAATCTTCTCCCCCTGATCTTCTTCAGCTCACAGTCCATTATCATATTACTGGTCTCTTCTGGAACTCTGTTATCTTCTGAAGCTTTAATCCACATAACCACCTTTCACCCAACATTTCATTAACTCTGTCTCTCCATCAAAATATACAGTACATTTTATTTTTTTTAGGAGGAGAGTTTCCCCTCCCCCCCACTTATTGTGGGAGAACAGAGTTGCTTTGCAGTCCCACCAATCTTTCACAGTGTGATTAAATGTTCAGTTGCTTTCAACTTCCTGAAGAAGATTCAGTTTCGTTTTAATTCTTTTGACGCCACAGACGCCATTTCCAAAGATGCTATTTCTGGAGCAAGGGGTCAGTTTATCGTCTTTTTATTACCAGATTACTAGGGTTTGTCGCCAGAGTCCCATAAATCCATCACATTATTTTGCTGCCTCCAAGGATTCTCTAGATCTATCCATCTTATTTCCAGTTCATTCCAAAATATTTTATTTTTATTTTTTAAAGGGGGGACTTCCCCCCCATTCAGTATTTCATAGCCATCACTCTCAGAGATGTTTGAAGTTTCTTTAAGAGAGAAAGAACACTTTCCAGTGCCTGGAGAAATTATTTTCAAATGTTCACACAGTCACTCTGTCTTTCGAGATGGGGAGTTTCCCACCCTGTCTGCTAGAGGAAGATTCTGCCTCATTTCCAGCCAATACTCAGGAAGCACTTTGACTATCGTAAGCTTTCTCTTTCAATATTTTCTCTCTTTTATGGCATCCTCTTCGCTCCCCCTTTACCCCCTAAGAGCTTTAGTTTTATATTGTTATATTGTTATACAAGGGGAGGGAATTCCCTTTCCTCCCTGCTTCTTCTTTTTTTTTTTGGGGGGGGGGGAAACTTTGCTGGTCTCTTACTGTGATGTTAACAGTCTTTTAAGGAGAAAATTCTAATTCTTCCTTCAAGCCATTTCTAGCAAACCATATAGAGCATTTTCATTTACTGCTTTTAAAGTCCCAGATGTTTGTTTATCTATTACTCAGTTCTCAGATCACAACGTTCCTCCAACACAGTCCCTTCAAGTTCCATTTATCCAGAAGTAATTTCTTTTATCTGGTCATTTGGGGGGGTCTGCAATTGTCTCCCCCACCCATGCTTGCAGGGATAGACTCTTCCCTCTAGTGCTTCATTAACTTGTACTCACACTTCTTCAGTTAATTCAACGGTTCAGCCAGTCGTTTAGTGAAAACTTGATCACCGCCCGCTTGGTTTTCCGGTACGCAAAGCCTCGGCCATTACAGGAACACAGCGGAGAGACCATCGGGGCAAAAGGACGCCCCCACCCCCAGAATAGAGCTGGGGGGGTGACGAACCTCAGCGCCCCCTGACTCAGGGCTCATCCTGAAACCCTGGGGAGAGGCGTACAATCGCTCCCCCTCTCTTACCCGCTGGTTTGCGGTCTGTTTCCCCAGGAGCTGGGAGAAACAGCTGCCATCAGCCTGCCAACCCGGAAACGCTCCAAACTTTGTTCTTTTGTAGGTGTAGCTACTACCACTGAATAAAGACTTTTTTCCTACCAAACATAGTTTTACTTATTTGGACCCTCCTTTGACTGAACACGGATTTCTCCATCATCTTGCTGCAGTGGCTGACGGGTGGAGTTTTGTTCACAGACATTCTGCAGCAATATTTATTTTTTATTTAATTTATATCCCGCCCTCCCCGCAAAAGCAGGCTCAGGACAGCTTACACAATTTGGCAGATAACAATTGAAATCCACATCAAATCGTCTAAAAACAGTTCAACTATAAACAATTCAGTGTCATAAAGTTCTGGCGATATTTGCTTAAACGATGGCGTACTATATGTGTGCATACAAAGGTCTAACTGAATGTTCTGCTCCGTGATCTTCCTGATACGAGCAGCGGCAGAGGCCGTAGATGTCAAAGCCAAGGGCCAGGGCTCTATAATTAAGGTGGTTGGTGGTGATAGTGGCGGTGGCTCCTTAGTTGAAAGCCTGGTGGAAGAGCTCCGTCTTGCAGGCCCTGCAATACCTTCCTCTCAGTCACTGTAGCCACACCACTAAAGGATCCATATATATATATATATATATATATATATATATATATATATATATATATAATTTATGTCCCCCATCTTTCTCCCCAGTGGGGACCCCAAAGCAGCTTACATGGTTCTCCTACCCTCACAAGACCCCTATGAGGTAGGTTATGCTGAAAATGTGTGACTGGCCCAAGGTCACCCAGCAAGCTTCCACGGCAAAATGGGGAATTCGAATCTGGGTCTCCCAGATCCTAATCTGACACTTCAACCCCCTACACAGATGCTACTTCACCATACTGCGGTTGGAGCAGCCAAAACACAAGCACAGAGATATCAAGGAGAAGCAATTGAAAACACCCTGAAGTTACACAATTTCAGACAACGCACATCTCGGAAGGTAGGCCAGTTGGCCTAGGAGAAGATTTGTAATCTCCACAGGAGGCCTCCTTCTCTTTCAGTCAGGTTATATGCTTCTGTCCAAGAACACTCTGCGTCTGAAATCAACGAAGAACCCCGAGTCTGGTGTACCAACAGAACAACTTCTTCCTCAGTGGCCTTCAGAAATTAATGAAGGTTTGCGAAAGGTCTGTGTTAGCATAGGGTTGCTATCTCTGGGTTGGGAAATTTGTGGAGATTTGGGGGATGGGGCCTGTGGAGGGTGGGTTTTGGGGACAGGAGAGACCTCAGTGGGGTATAATGCCATAGTACAGTTGACAGAACCTCTGCTGGAGAATTTACCAGGAGAAAGAGGAAGAGCCAGGCCATATTGCCGGCATTGCACAAGAAGTGACGTCGTCACGCCAGCGATGTCCAGGTGACGCTCAGGTAGGTGGGCAAAAACTCTGTGGCAGCAGCAGTTTTGACTATAGTTTTTGCCCAAATAGCAGTGGGCACAGAGTGCTGATGTCATTTTCTGTGCAATGCTGGCAACATGGCCTGGTAAGTCCCCTCTCCCATCAGTTGCCAGGAAGGACCTCGCGACCCTTTGCCGTAGAGCCCACCTTCCACAGCAGCCATTTTCTCCAGGGAAACTGATCTCCGTAATCTGGAGACCAGCCATAATCCTGGGAGATCTCCACCTGCCCCCTGGAGACTGGAACCCTTCGCATAGGATCTGGTTTGTTTTCGATTTCTCCCATAAGCCAGGTGAAAGGCTTATTTTCGATCCAGCTTAAAGGGGAAGTATATGGGGCCCAGACAAGTCACGCTGAATCAAATATGACCTGGATGGTCCCATATAAGGGAAGGGGGAATCTCCACGTGGAAAACTATCGATTGTTAGAAGTGGCTGGAATGTTCCGTACAAAACCACTCTCTGATAAGAACATTTGACTCCCCACCAAAAATAACAGCGTTTCTGATTTCCCAGAAATGTTTCTTTCTCTTTCTCTTTCACTTTCCAGCAAGAGACATTCACTGTGGCCTCATGATAACAACAAAGATGATTTCCCACAACTGTTTATCTTGAAAGGCAACGCCCTTGTGTTTCCATCCTCCTCAAGACAGCTGGCTTCAGATGTTTTGGCCTTATTTAATTTTTTTTGGCATCCTGTGTGTGGAAGGGCACATACTCAATAATTCCTGTAAGGCAGAGCCTGAGGAAGAGGGTTGCTGGATCAGCAAACTTGGAAACCATTTTTGCCCTTAAAGCTACATCAAAGGTTAGGTTACATATACTGAACAGTGAAGTGGGAAGGGCGACACACACATATACAAACCTTCCTCACAAGGCCTTTCTCTCTGGCTTTCAGAGATGAGGTTGGTGGAGAAGTAAAGAAGGGAGGTGTAAAGCAGATACTGTTATGTTACTGGGAGATGTCATCAACTACCTCGGATAAATGTGTGCTGGAATCATGCTGTAGAAATGAGATTCCTAGACATCCTAAATGACTGTGCGCTGGAACAGCTGGGCACAGAGCCAACCAGAGAGGTAGTGATCTTGACCTTTCTTTCTTTCTTTGGATTTATATTCCACCCTCCCCAGCGGGTCAAGCGAGCTCAGGACTTGGTTCTGAGCTAGGGTTGCCAAGTTGAAATTACCTTAGAACGGGGGAGTCCCACGCCGTCCCTGGAGCTTGTGCGCACGAGTGTGCGCGCCGCCATTATGACGCCACCCGGAAGTGACATCATTGCGTCGGGACATTGGGGGCAGGGCCACTAGGATTCAAGGGAAAACCATAGTTTTCCCTCAAAACATAGAGCGTCCCGCCCCCAACATGGCCAGCGTGATGATGTCACCTCCGGGTGACATCATCATGCTGGGGACGTTGCTGGAAGGGGGTGGAGTTCCCCTCGGGCACGATTTTCTGGCGGCAGGTAATGGGCCTCTCGGGCAGGGGTTCACCTGCCCCCCGAGGGACTTGGCAAGCCTATTCTGAGCAGGTCTCAAGACCTGGTGAGAGATGTACAGGTTACTGCACCAATTCGGAACAATGACCACAGTGCTATTAAATCCAGCATTCAGATCAATGGAAAGTTTCCCCTAAAGTCCATAACGGTGACGTGTGATTTCAAAAGAAGGAACTTTATAAAAATGAGGGGAATAGTAAAAAGGAATCTGAAGGGGAAACACAAGAGAGTCAGATCCCTAGAGCAGGGGTGTCGAACACATTTGTCATGAGGCCCGGATCTGACATAAATGAAACCTTGTTGGGCCGGGCCGTGTGAGTCGTAAAATGTAATGCCAGGTAGCGGAGATATAAACTTTATAAAGGATACAAACACAAAGGGGTTTTATTACTTAAAATAAAGTCACGCTTAAAACATTAGCACTCCTGCAATATTTTGTTTATTTAACAGTGGGTGATTTCCCACTAAAGCTGCCTCGGGGTTGCGCCGCCATTTGCCCCAATACCATTAGTCAATTTACACCTGAAGCCGCGGGGCTGCATTTACGAAACCTGCGGGTTGCGAAATCCGGAGGATTCGAAGCCGCGGGTCAAAATGCAGCCCCGCGGCTTCGGGTGTGAAATTGACTAATAGTATCGGGGCAAATGGCGGCGCAACCCCGAGGCAGCTTTAGTGGGAAATCACCCAGTGTCTGATAACAGACCCCTTTTGCTCTGAATTATTGCATCAAAATGTCTGTGCTGTTGCAATCCTGAATATGCTGTTCAGGTGTGTATCTGTAAGCTGCAAACCTACAATGACGCAGCAGCAGCAGCCGAACTGGAAGAAGAAGCAGAAGCAGCAGCAGAAGAAGAGATTGGATTTATACCCCGCCCTTCACTACCCAAAGGTGCCTCAGAGTGGCTTACAAACTCCTTTCCCTTCCCCTCCCCACAACAGACACCCTGTGAGGTAGGTGGGGCTCAGAGAGCTCTTGACAGAAACTGCTCTTTTTTCAAGAACAGCTCTTATCAGAGCTATGGCTTGCCCAAGGTCATCCAGCCAGGTGCAAGTGGAGGAGTGGGGAATCAAACCCGGTTCTCCCAGATTAGAGCCCGCGCACTTAACCACTACACCAAACTGGTATCCACTGTGGGCCTGACAGAAGCCCTCTGGGGGCTGATCCAGCCCCGAGCTGCATGTTTGACAGCCTTGCTTGGAAGCCAGATAGAATGCATCCCCCAGGTTAGAAAAGGCACTGCCGAGTCTAAAAGAACACCTGCATAGTTAACAACACAAGCCAAGGAAGCTATATAAACAGGCTTCTTTTCAAAACTGGAAGGTGTGCCCCACTGAATTGAACAGGAGGGACAAAAGGCTCTGGCAAAAGAAATGTAAATCAATTATTAGGCATGCAAAAAGAGGTTTTTGAGGAGCGGATTGCTTAAAGCATCAAGATAAACAATAATCATTTTTAAAAACATATCCAGAGCAGGAAACCAGCTAGAGAAGTACATGGGTCTTTGCTTGACAAAGGAATAAAGGGATCACTAAAGGAAGATGGGGAGATGGCAGAGAAGCTCTATGACTTGTTTACTTCTGTGTTCACTGTGGAAAGTATGGGGCATGTTTATGCCACCGCCACTATTTCCAGGAAAGGAGTCTAAAGAACTGAGCCGAATTGAGGTGACCAGAGATGAAGTTCCAGACCTACTGGGGAAATTAAAAACTAATAAGTCTTAGGGAACTCAAATATAACAGCTGGTCTACTAACCCATATATGTAACCTATCAATAAATCCAGCCCCTGTACAAGAAGACTGGAGAGTAGCAAATATTACCCAATTTTTTAAAAAGGGATCCAGAGAGGAACCAAGAAATTACAGGCAAGTCCCCCTAACATCTGTTCCAGGCAAATTAGTAGAAACTGCAATCGAAGGTAGAATTGTTAGGCACATAGAGGGACAATGCCTGCTGAGGGAAAATCAGCATGGCTTCTGCAAAGGGAACCAACCTTTTGGAGTTCTTTGAGAAAGTGAATAAGCATGTATACAACAGTGACTCAGTAGACGTTATATATCTGGTGTCAAGGAGTCCAACGCCAGACCCTGTGGGTTCCCAGGGTCTAGGCTGAGAGAGCGTGACTGACCCAAGGTCACCCAGTGAACTTCCATGGGGCGAGTGGGGATTTGAACCTGGGTCTCCCAGGTCCTAGTCCGACACCCTTAACCACTACACCACACTGGCTCATTATTATTGCTAGCAGGAACTTCAGTGGTTCCTTCTGCGGGCGCACTTGCGGATTATTTTTCTGTTCTCCACAGATGCTCACACACAGCATATATTTTCTAAATACTATACTGGTTTTTTTAACAGCAATATATTTAACTTATTTATTTAGAAAGCTGATCATGCTGCTTTTTTGCAACAAACACTCAGAACAGAGTAATGATAAAACACTGATTAAATCCAGGAATGCCGTCCAAAGGAGAGCTCCCTTCCGGCCTTCCTTCCGGCCCATCCATGCTTCATCCACAACCTCTAGGCCAGGAGAAGAGTCCTCTGTGTCTTGGAGAAACACCGTTCTCAAGAGATAACACATCCTCTCCTCCTGCCTGAATTACTGATCTGATGATTCAGATTCGCAATCTCAGACTGAAGTCTTCCTACTTCCCGCTGGTATCCTTCCTGCAACAGCCGGCTCTGCTCCTGTGGACGGGGGACAGCAGAACAAAGTCAGTGCTGATTACCACCTATATATCTCTGGCCCGTTTCTTCATACCCTCCCGTGCATCTGACGAAGAGTGCTGTGTTTCTCAAAAAGCTTATGCTGCAATAAAGTTTGTTAGTCTTAAAGGTGCTACTGGGCTCTTTACTATTTTGCAGCAGCAGACTAAGACGGCTAACTCCTCTGGCTCCGTGTCGGAAAATGAACTTCAGAAACTGAATCTGGGCTAAGGACAGAGTCCGTTATGTTTTATTCCTCCCCCCCCCCAACACACAAGAGGGCAGATTACATTCTTCATTTTATCCTCACAACAACCCTGCGAGATAGGCAGGCTAGTCTGAGAGACAGTGACTGGCCCAAGGTCACACTGGGAGGGACACGGGCAAGCAGGGATTCATGCCTGGCTGTTCTGAGTCCAATACTCTAACCCGGGGGGGGGGGGTTCCCCAGCTTTTTTGAGCCTGCAGGCACCTTTTGAGTTCTGACACAGTGTGATGGGCACAGCCACAAAATTGCCACCACAGGAGAAAGCGCCACCCACAAAATGGCCGCCAAATATTATCTGTAGTCACACAGTGAAAACCCTTGTGCTGGGTGGCAGCCGCTTCCAAAGCAGTATTTTTTTTAAAAATTTAAATCTGCATAGCCAATCAAATCCCTAATGGCCCACAAGAAACCTTGCTGGGCAAAACCCCACCTGGCCATGGCCACTTTCTAAAAACACTTGGCGGGCACCAGGAAAGGTGTTGATGGGCCCCATCAGCTCTAACCACTCCACAAACTGGCTCTCTTTCATCAACACTTTCTTTTGGAATGTTTTCCATCTCTCCACTGTGTTGCCCCTTGTCATGATCCTGAGCCTATAGCGGTGCGGCCTACAGGCTCTAGGGAGGCCTAGTGGCTCTATGGAAGCCTGTATTGGAGTAGCTATCAGGGCCTACATTTCCCAGGTACCCTCTGGACCCTGTGATTGGGTAACAGGGGGTTTTGGAGGGAAAACTACACCAGCAGAGGAGTAGAGGGTGGTGCCTGGGAGGAAGATATAAAAGGCCTGGCCCCAAATGGGAGGGTGTTCTTTCCCTCAGGGAGCAGGGCTGGTGAGGCTGCTGCAGAAAGAGGGATCCCTCATCCAAACGGGGTGAGTCGGTCTGAGACCAGGTACCTAGAGAAGGCTAGGACCATCCAGTCAGATACGTTAGGATTTATTATTTTACTGATTTACCCACCTTTACTGTGCTCATTATTCCTACATGTTTCAAACTACAGTTATTGTTAAAATCTCTTTCATAAAACTAGTTTGTTACTCAGCCTGGGTCCTCAGCCAGTGTTCCCTCGAAGCTGAGTTAGTGTGAGCTACCTCACAGTTATTTTAGCCTCCAGCTCACACATTTTTGCCTTCGCTCAGGAAGGGTGGCTCCAGAGCAAACAAATTTATGCAGCAGCCAAATCACTCGCTCAAAACTTTAATGCCAGTAGCTCACAAAGTAGAATTTTTGCTCACAAGACTCCACAGCTTAGAGGGAGCACTGGTCCTCACACCTCATTTGGTCACATATAAAGGGAAGCCTACTGAAAAAGTACTGCATAAAGGGGTAGGGCCCTCCTGAGGAGACCCATACCAGAGTGGCGGCAGCCGTTAGAGAACCTTCCTAGCCGCTGCCTGTGACACCCCACCATTTTTCATCGGCATACCTTAATAATTATATCAAACAAACATGAGCTCGATCTGGTGAACAGCAGCTGACTGACTGAAGCCAATGATAAAACTTCTACAGGTTTTATCCACATTTTGTAACTGGGGAAAAAAGCTCTAATGCAAACTGGTTCTGAACATCTTAGTCCAGGGAAGGGTGTGTCCATGGCATACAGTAAGTCCCAAACAGAATCCCTGACATTTCTGTTAAAAGGTCTCAAGGAGCTCCTGGTGAGAAAGACTTTTGCGTGCCTGGAAAGCTGTAGAGCCACTACTGGCCAGGGTAAACGATATGGAGCTAGACAGACCAACAGCCAGACCCGGTATAAAGAAGCTTCACAAGACACAAAAGCCACTTATTCATGAGCCACGTTTCCTGATCTGGGTAGAGCAGCATACATACAGAGGCAGGGGGTGGGCATTACCTGGAGCTTGTGGTTCAACACTCTCTCGTGTTCCCTCTGCAATCTCCTGTGTTCCTCCTCCATCTTGGCCTTGAGCTGTGCTTCATGTGCCCTGTAACTCCGTTCGTTTTGTTCGGCCATCCTCTGGGTCTGTTCTCTCAGCTGTCGTTGTAGCTCAGCTTCTCGCTGAGAAGCCGCAGCCCGGGCCTTTTCCGCTGCGGGGGGGGGGACAAAACAGTAAGAGTAAATGGTCCATGCTAGCCCGATGTTGTCAGATCTTGGAAGCTAAGTAGGGTTGGCCGGTTCAGTATTTGGATGGGAGACCACCCAGGGCTGCTATGCAAAGGAAGGCAATGTCAAACCACGTCTGAATGTCTCTTGCCTTGAAAAACCTATAGGGCCTTTTAATCACTCTCTCTGTGAGGAGGAGGAGGAGAAGAGGAGGAGGAGGAGGAGGAGAATGGATTTATACCCTGCCCTTCACTACCCTAAGGAGTCTTCTTTCCCTTCCCCTCCCCATAACTGACACCTTGTGAGGTAGGTGGGGCTCAGAGAGCTCTTCCGAGAGCTGCTCTTGAGAGAACAGCTTTGAAAGAACTTGTGACTGACCCAAGGTCACACCAGCACCTGCATGTGGAGGAGTGGGGAATCAAAACCTGGTTCTCCCAGATTAGAGCCCACGCTCCTAACCACTGCACCAAACTGCTGCACCAAACTGTCTCTCTGTGTGTGAGGCCACTTCACACACACGCAAGAGTATATCCACACATTAGGGATATTTGTTGGGTCCCAAAAGCATCGCACACAGGCCTGCAAGCATTATACATCTGAGAACGGCCCCAGAGAGGACGGAAGAGGTGGCCCGCTGGATCAGAACAATGTCCATCTCGTCCACTGTTCTGAGTCCATCATTGGCTAGCTGGATGCCTCTCGGTATCCCCAAGAAGGGCTTGATGGCCCTCCCTTGTGTAAGGCAGAGGACAGGGGTTTCCACTAGGAACCATTCTTGAAGGGGAACACAATTCCATCCCACCCCCAATGTAATATTCCTCATTGGCCCCCAGACAGAAGAATACTTTGACCGGTCCTGTTAGTATCTCTCTCTCCGGCCTCATTTACATATACAAGAGAATGAGGCTGTAGAATGGATCGCAAAGGGGCAGCCATATCAGTCTGTCATAGCATAATAAAACAGATATCTGGCAGCACATTGAAGACTAACAACACTTATTTCAATATGAGCTTGCGGCGGAGTACAGGTGGAAGATTTTAATGTTCCCTGTGTTGTAAACTCCCTGCAAACTGAAAGTAAGCACAGGAAGCAGAGTGGGGTGGAAGTTTTCTCCCTGCTGCACTACCTTTCTGCTTGCAAGGAGATTTTCACATGAAGAAGTATTCAGAACTGGGATTCACCCTGATGCAGTTCATTCTACAACCTCACACTCCTGCGTATACAAACAAGGCCTTAAATTCTGGGAAGGACAGAGGATCGAGTGCCACAGGGTGTGAGGATTTATGAATTAGAAGTACTTTAAAGCCATAGGCTTTTCCTGCATGGTTCCCCCCCCCATCAGTTCTGCCCCCATACTGCTTCGGTTTATCCTGATTTCCATACGCATTTCTGTGTCTTTCATTGTTCCTAACTCACACACACCCCAAGTTTTCCCCCCAGTACTTTTGAGACAACTTTTACCAGAGTCTTTTCTGGAAGCTGCTTTTGAGTCACCTTTTCGCTCGTGCATATTTCTTTCAGTCTTATTTTTGTCTCACCCATCCCCACCCACCTCCAGTCCACTTTTCAATGACTGGACTGCGGTCATCGTCAAACCACACCCTCTCTTTCCTGCTCTGAAAATAAGTGGATTTATCCCCCCCCTTAAAATGGCACCAAAAAATCAATACATCATTGTAATGATAGAATCAAGCAGGTTCTCTACATTCCCAGGTTTCTTTTTTTAAATAATGTAAGTCTCTGGACCTCTCCTTTAATTCTGCCTTTTTCTTTGTACCTCTGCAAGAGAAGGAGCTAGGGGCTTGCTTGTTTTGTTTTTTTAAAAGCTGGGAATTCAGAGAACCTGTTTAACCTATCATTAGATGAGCTGGTATTGTAGTGCCTTTTAAAAAAATGTAAGCCATGATATTGATATATCCATGTAAGCATTTGCAAAAAGTAAAAAAAGGAAGGGGTCCTATGATGTCGCTGATGATGCCACCAACGGCATCATTATTTGAGTCACATATGGAAGAAAATAAACTGACTCCATGCAGAAGGAGGGGCAACGTGCGAAAGAACCCTGCCCAAACCGATTCCAATGCTTGTGGATCGACTGCCAAGAAAATCAGGAGTACGTTGATCATGCGGAAAAGCCCTGCAAGCACATTTACTAGGAGGCAAGTCACATTCAGATTCAGTGGGACTTCCCCACAAACATGCACAGAGTTGAGCTGCAGAGCTACAACCTCCTGGGATATCAAAGACTAGACAAACACAACAGCCTGTCAAAGAAACAAGTTTCCAAGGCACTGAAAGCCCTATGAACCTTCAATCTGCTTCTGCCGGTCCGTGAGATTCCGATCAGCCTGCAGAATGGACTGGGCTGCTGTCTCCTTGGATTTCAGGAACTCCTGCAGGGCCGTCGAAGCCTTGAGTGAAACAGGGAGAGAGCAAGATGGTTCCATTTGAGTTTGCAATTCTCCTCCAGGCAAGGGAGGCTCGGTAAATGAGTGCACATTCTCAGATTCAACTGTGCACAGTTAGCACCCAGCAGTGGTGCGCAACAGGAATACAGGCCTACTCACCATTAGTCCTTTCTGAGGCGTCTGGTGATACCTCTCCACTGTTTTCCTCTGCTCCTCCAGAAAACATTGGTAGCCACCGGGTACTGCGTAGCTCCCGTTACAGATCTTCTCCTCCAGATCCTGGAACAGCTCCAAGAGCACGGCCTGGCAGCGATCCAAGGACGCCTGCTCATTGCGGCTGCAGATTTCCTCAAGCTTGGTCTGGATCTGGTTCTAGGGGTGGAAGGGAAGAAAGAACACACGGTAGATGCTCCCTGATGAAGAAAAGATGCTACATCCAGCACCGTGCCTTTCTCTCTCACATGGATTTCTACTGTTCGGTTACATTTTCCTGCTCATATTTTCAAACAGAGGTTATCACAAGGAACATCTATCAGGAAAGTTAGTGGTTCTTTAATAAGACACTAACTTTTCTGGAATAAAACCCAGAAGTGAAGCCTGACTCAGGAAACTGAGTTAGAGAAGCAGGTCTGAACTGCATTAGCTGTTTCTGTTATCCCCACCCTGGGGAAAATAACAGTAAATGCCTACTCTAAGAGACTATTCAGCAACCAGTTTCCTTGGTGGGCTCTTCTGAGACATAATAGGAGAAGGAGGAGAAGGAGAAGAAGAAGAGGAGGAGGAGGAAATTGGATTTATGCCCCACCCTTCACTACCCAAGGAAGTCTCAGAGCGGCTTACACACTCTTTTCCCTTCCCCTCCCCACAACAGACATCCTGTGAAGTAGGTGGGGCTGAGAGAGCTCTGACAGAAACTGCTCTTTTTCTAGAACAGCTGTGCCAGAACTATGGCTTGCCCAATGTCATCCAGCAGGGGCAAGTGGAGCGCCCTCTGCGCCCTCGCTCTAGGCTTGCTCCCTGGTTTACCCAGGAGTTACGGTTTATGAAGCGATTGCTGAGACGGCTAGAGAGACGGTGGCGCCGTGCTCGTGACGAAGCTGCAAGAGCATCTTCTAGGATGTTTATGAGATCCCATGAGATGGCAGTCAAAGCCGCAAAAAGAGAGTACTACGTGGCCACGATTGTGTCTGCGAGCTCACGTCCAGACCAATTATTTAGAACAGGCCAAATGCTAGGGAATTGGACATAGGCTGTGAAGCATTTGTGAGCTATTTCGTGGATGTCTTGTCACTCTGCCGCGACCTCCGCACCACAGTTGATACAGTGAGCGAGCTTGAGGCTCCATACACGTCTTCAATTCCAGTTCTGGATCATTTTGGCCCACTCAGCCTAGAGGAAGCTGACAAACTGCTCCTAGCTGTTTGCCCTACCACATGCTGCCTTGATCCGTGCCCTTCATGGCTAATTAAAGCTGGCCATGATGGGTTTCGAGGCACCCTGAGGGAGATTATCAACAAGTCCCTCACTGAAGGACAGTTCCCTGGGGTGCTTAAGGAAGCAGTGGTCCGCCCTCTGTTGAAAAAACCATCTCTGGATCCGGCTGAGTTGGCCAACTATCGGCCGGTTTCCAATTTGCCCTATTTGGGCAAATTAATAGAGAGGGTGGTAGCAAGTCAGCTACAGAACTTTTTGGATGACGCTTCCATCTTAGACTCCTTCCAGTCTGGCTTTCGCCCTGGTCATGGGATGGAGACGGCACTGGTTGCCCTCACGGATGACCTTCGTAGGCATTTGGATCGAGGCAGATCGGTGGTGCTGAACGTTGCTGGACCTAGGGGAACAGCAATCCAAGAGGCATCCACTGGGATTGTGGAGTGCCTCAAGAGGCAGTGCTTTCCCTGATGTTATTTAACATCTATATGTGCCCCCTTGCCCAGAGGCATGGGCTGGGATGTCACCAGTACACTGATGACACCCAGCTCTATCTGATGTTGGATGGCTGGTCCAACCCGTTCTGGGTGACCTGGACCAGGGATTGCAAGCCGTGGCTGGTTGGCTTAGGCTGAGTCAGCTGAAACTGAACCCGACAAAGATGGAGGTCCTGTGCTGGAGTCGGGGTGGTTCGGGGGTGGGGTTCCCACTCCCGACCTTCGACAGGGCGCCACTGGTGCCGGTGCCAAAGGTTAGGAGTTCGGGAGTGCGCCTGGATGCCTCCCTAATGATGGAGGCCCAGGTAACGGCCACTGCCAGGTCAGCCTTTTACCATCTTCAGCTGATCAGGCAGTTGGTTCCCTTCCTTAACATCTCTAGGCTTGACACGGCCCACCTAAAGGTGACAGGGAGGCCATCTGAGAGAGGGGGCCACGGGATGCTAGGCCTGGTATTATGCCAATTTAGCTGGGCAGGGCAAACCCTCCAATGGAGGAAGGAACCAGAACAGGCAGGCAGGGCTGGCCGTAATAAAAGCCACGCCTGACTAGAAGCCATGCCTTCTCTTTGCTTCCTGTGTGTGCGGGAGGGAGCTAATCCCACAGAAAGCCGGGACAGATGAGTGGTGGGCCAAGCCAATAGGACCTGCTTCGTTAACTGCCAGGGACTCAGGCCAAGGGACTTCGGATAGAAAGGAAAGTGGTGGGAAGAGAGGAGAAAGAGCCTGGGCGATCCATACTCCTTCCCCTCTTAGGACTGAGGCCTATCAAAGCCCCAAACAGTGAAGCCCTGTGGGGGGGGGAGGTGCGGCAGCCCTGGCCTACCCTGACAACACCACAGAGGCTCACATCGAAAATTGAAAATTTGGAAGCCACCACCTAGACGGAAAAGCTGTACACTTTATTCCTATGATGGATATAAACCTAGTACCTTCAGCTGCTTCTGGTATTCTTGGCCCTCATCCTTGAAGGCGCGATCCAGAAACACTTGGATGGCCTCTTTCTCACACTCCGTGTGCACTTTCAGCAGCTCTTCAACCGTCTCAGTCGGTAGCGTCAACATAAGTTCCGCCATCTTCTCATAGCGTTTTGCCCCGTCGTGCACAGCTGCTGAATTCTCTATCTGGGCCAAGGCCAGTACCGCATTCTCAATGCAAGGGATGGCCCCGCTGCGGATGGCGTCCACGTAGGTCACTGCGAGGTGCCCCAACACTGCAAAGGGAAGGAGAGAATGCTTATCACAAGCTCCCCAAACCCCTACGTCAGGGGTTCGCAACATGGCGCTTGCAAGTGCCATAACACCTGCCAACACCTTTCCTGGCCCCTATCAAGTGTTTTTAGAAAAGTGGGCAGGGCCTGGTGGGGCTTTTGCCCAGGAAGACTTCTGATTGGCCACTGGATATTTTAATGGCTGTGCAGATTTTAAAACATTGCTTTGGTAGCAGCTGCCACCATAGCACAAGGATCTTAACTGTGTGACTGAAGATCTCTCTGTCTGCTGATGGATGGACAGCTGGACTGTTCCCCAGAGGTATCGGACGGGGCATTATAGGCCATGACTGGATAGGTCAAACAAAGCCAATTGAAACTGAATCCAGTGAAGATGGAGGTCCTGTACCTGAGTCGTGGGAACTGGGATTGGGAAGGCCTCCTTATCCAACTCCCAGCCCTTGGTGGGACACCATTAGTGCCAGCGCCAAGGGTGAAGAGCCATGGGGTGCTCCTGGATTCCTCTCTTTCAGTGGAGGCCCAGATTGCCACCATTGCTCAATCGGCCTTCTATGAACACCCCCCAGGACTTAGCTACTGTGATCGATGCAATGGTCATTTCCAGACTAGATTATTGTAACTCACTCTACGTGGGGCTGTCCTTGAACTTGACCCAGAAACTGCAGCTAGTGCAGAATGTGGCAGCACGTATGCTGATGGCAATGCCTGCTGACAGAATACCAGCTCCAGTTAAAGGTTCTGACGTTAACCGTCAAGGCCCTATACAGCCAGGGACTTGCACATCTTTGGGATCACCTCTCCCCATAAGTGCCTTGCAGAGCATTGTGCTCAATTGACCAACATTTACTGGTTGTCCCCAGCCCCAAGGATGTTTGACTAGCCTCAGCCAGGGCCAGGGCTTTTCTGCCCTGGCCCCAGCCTCGTGGAACAAGCTCCCATTCGAGATCAGGTCCCTGTGGGATTTATTACAATTCCACAGGGCCCGTAAAACGGAGCTGTTCTGCCGGGCTTTCAGCTGAGGCGGCGGACATCCAAAATCCATCCTTGGCCTCCCCTACTGAAATCACTGACCCTTTGATCAGCCTAAACTGAGCATAGCAACATGAACCTTGATTGTTGTTGTTGCTGTTGTTCAGTCACACAGTCGAATCCAGTTCTTCATGACCCCATGGACTGCATCACGCCAGGCCCTCCTGTCTTCCGTCATGCTCTGGAGGTTGCTTAATTTCATGTCCATTGCATCGATAACACTGTCTAACCATCTCATCCTTTGCCATCCCCTTCTTCTTGACCTTCAGTCTTTCCCAGCATCAGTGTCTTCTCCAGTGAATACTCCCTTCTTATTCGGTGGCCAAAATATTTAAGCTTCAGCTTCAGTATCTGGCCTTCCAGGAAACAGTCAGGGTTGATTTCTTTTGGGACTGACTGATTTGATCTCCTTACAGTCCAAGGGACTCGCAAGAGGCTTCTCCAGCACCATAATTCGAAAGCATCTATTCTTCGGTGCTCGGCCTTCCTTATGGTCCAACTCTCGCAGCCATACATTACTACTGGGAATACCATCACTTTGACCATATGGACTTTTGTTGGCAGGGTGATGTCTCTACTTTTTATTACGCTGTCTAGGGTTGTCGTAGCTTTCCTCCCAAGGAGCAGGTGTCCTTTGCTTTCATGGCTGCAGTCACCGTCTGCAGTGATCTTGGATCCCAGGAAGTGAGGTCTGTCACTGCTTCCAAGACTTCCCCTTCTATTTGCCAAGGAATGATGGGGCCGGATGCCATGATCTTAGTTTTTTTGGTGTTGAGTTTCAAGCCGACTTTTGCGCTCTCCTCTTTCATCAGCAGCAGGAAGCTCTTGAGGTTGTCTTAAATTTCTGCCATTAAGAATGGTACTGTCTGCATACCTAGGCATACCTGAGGTTGTTGATGTTTTCCCCGGCAATCTAAATTCCGGTTTGTAATTCATCCAGGCCGGCGTTTCACATGATGTACTCTGCATATAAATTAAATAAGCAGGGTGACGTGAAAATATACATCCTTGGCGTACTCCTTTCCCTATGCTAAACCAATCAGTTGTTCCATATCCAGTTCTAACTGTCACTTCTTGACCCTCATACAGGTTTCTCAGGAGACATGTGAGGTGGTCTGGTACTCCCAACTCTTTAAGGACTTGCCACAGTTTGTTGTGATCCACACAGTCAAAGTTTTTAGCATAGTCAATGAAGCAGAAGTAGATGTTTTTCTGGTACTCCCTTGCGTTCTCCATAATCCAGCGAATGTTGGCAATTTGATCTGTGGTTCCTCTACCTCTTCGAAACCCAGCTTGTACTTTTGGCAGTTCTCTATCCACATACTGCTGAAGCCTAACCTGTAGGATCTTGAGCATGACTTTGCTAGTGTGTGAAATGAGTGCAATTGTGTGATAGTTTGAACATTCCTTGGCATTGCCTTTCTTTAGGATTGGAATGTAAACTGACCTTTTCCAATCCTGTGGCCACTGTTGTGTTTTCCAAATTTGCTGGCATATTGAGTGCAGCACCTTAACAGCATCATCTTTTAGGATTTTGAACAGCTCAGCTGGGATACTGTCACCTCTGCTAGCTTTGTTGTTAGTAATTCTTCGTAAGGTCCATTTGACTTCACACTCCAGGGTGTCTGGAGTTCAGTGATCACACCATTGTGGTTGTCAAGGACATTTAGAACCTTCTTATATAGTTCTTCTATGTATTCTTGCCACCTCTTCCTAAACTCTTCTGTTTCAGTTAGGTGCCTACCGTTTTTGTCCTTTATCATGGCCAGCTTTGCACAGAACGTTCCCTTGATTTCTCCAATTTTTCTTGAGAAGATCTCTAGCTCTTCCCATTCTATTGTTTTCTTCTATTAATTTACATTGTTCATTCGGGAAGGCCTCCTTATCTCTCCTTGCTGTTCTCTGGAAATCTGCATTCAGTTGGGTAGATCTTTTCCTTTTCACCTTTGCCTTTCACTTTCCTCCTTTCCTCTGTTATTTGTAAGGCCTCATCAGACAGCCACTTTGCTTTCTTGTATTTCTTTTTCTTTGGGATGGTGCTGATTGCTGCCTCCTGTACAATGTCACGAACCTCTGCACATAGTTCTTCAGGCACTCTATCAAATCTAGTCTATTAAACCTATTCTTCACCTCCACTGTATATTCATCAGGGATGTGATCTAGGTCAAACCTGAATGGTCCAGTAGTTTTCCCAACTTTCTTCAGTTTAAGCCTGAATTTTGCAATGAGTAGCTCATGATCTGAGCCACAGTGAGCTCCAGGTCTTGTTTTTACTGACTGGATAGAGCTTCTCCATCTTTGACTGCAAATCATATAATCAATCTGATTTTGGTGTTGTCCATCTGGTGATGTCCATGTGCAGAGTTGCCTCTTAGGTTGCTGGAAGAGGGTGTTCACTATGACCAGAGTGTTCTCTTGACAAAACTCTGTTAGCCTTTGGTCGGCTTAATTTTGTTCTCCAAGGCCAAACTTGTCCATTATTCCAGTTACCTTTTGACTTCCTACTTTAGCATTCCAGTCCCCTATGATTATAAGGAAATCTTTTTTGGTGTTAGTTCTAGGAGGTGGTGTAGGTCTTCATAGAATCGGTCCACTTCAGCCTCTTCTGCATCAGTGGTTGGGGCACAGACTTGAATTACTGTGATGCTGAATGGTTTGCCTTGGACTTGGACCAAGGTCATTCTATCGTTTTTGAGACTGTATCCCATTACTACCTTTCTCACTCTCTTGTTGACTATAGAGGCCACAACAATTTTTCTATGGGATTCCTGGCCACAATAGTAGATATAATGGTCTTCTGAATTAAATTTGCCCATTCCTGTCCATTTTAATTCACTGATTCCCAAGGTGTCAAAGTTCAGTCTTGCCATCTCATTTTTGACCACATCAAGCTTACCTTGCCTCATAGATCTTACATTCCAGGTTCCTATGCAGTATTGTTCTTTGCAGCATCGGACTTTCCTTTCACCATCAGACACGTCCACAGCTGAGCATCCTTTCAGCTTTGGCCCAGCCGCTTCACCCGTTCTGGGGTTATTTGTACATGCCCTCTGCTCTTCCCCAGTAGCATATTGGACACCTTCCAACCTGAGGGGCTCATCTTCCAGCATCATATCTTTTAGCCTTTTGTTACTGTCCATGGGGTTTTCTTGGCAAAGATACTGGAATGGGTTGCTATTTCCTTCTCCAGTGGATCACGTTTTGTCTGAGTTCGCTACTGTGGCTTGTCCGTCCTTGGTGGCCCTCCACGGCATAGCCTGCAGCCTCATCAAACCATGCAAGCCCCCCTCATCACATCAAGGCAGCTACGACTGTTTTAAATTATTGTTTTAATTATTTTAACTATTGTTGTTGAGATTTTGTGTCTTTGTAAGCCACCTTGAGCATGTCTGCAGAGATGGCGGGATAAAAATAGAATTATATAAAATAAATAAATAAAAAGGTAAGCTGTAGCCACCATTGTGGCTGTGCCAGAATTCCCAAGGTGCCCACAGGCTCAAAATGGTTGGGGACCCCCTGCCCTACACCATCCATCCATCAGCCTCCATATTCCAGCTCTACCTTCCTTGCCTGTGAAATTTCATGACCATTTTCGCCACATCCGTTCTGCTTCCACTTACATGTCCCCGTTACTGTGTGCCCCCCCGGGATCACTTTGGCCTCAGCCTTCTCAAAAATGTAGCTCCGGAACCGGTGTGCTTCTTCTATGAAGTCGGGGCTTAGCTTCCTCTCAGGCAAATCCTCCAGGTGCACCAATTCTTGGCGTGTGGCTGGGCGGTCAAAAACAAAGCACTTGCGGCTGGGGAAGTACTCGCGGATGTACTTCTTGGCAACGTCTAGCTTTTCAGGGGAACCTGCGAGAGAAACATAGACGCATTCAGTCAAATTAACAGGCCTTATGAGATGGTTTCTTCCATTACCAGTTTCCTGCACTGTGGCCAAACCAACAGTCCCTTCAGATCTACTGAGCAAATACAGCCAAGAGTGCCTGAGGCAGAAAATCCAAACTTCCGCTCCATAAGGTGATGAAATTTTGGGTCAATCTGCATTTAGCATTTGCTCTGTTGTTTTACCAAACCCACACTGGAACAGAAAAAGATGCAGTTCAAAACCACATTCAACTACCCCGGGCCAACACTGTACTGACTGCAGAGTCACTCCCGAATGGCCATAAAACGGCCATAAATCTATGCTGAAAGCCACCATAAAACCAGAGATCAAGCGAAGTGAAAGCAGCATGTAGTCTGGACACTGCCATAAAATGCAACACTCAATCAAAGTGAAAGTGGCATGCAATGGAGACGGGGATTTCTGTTCCAGTGTGACTTTGGTAAGACAGCAGAGCAAATGCTAGATGCAGACCGGGCCTTAATTTAGAAGACCACACCACTGAGAACTTGCAGCCCTTTTATGATGCTGCAGAACCTGACACTTGATGCGGGATGCCTCACCACACTCAATGGTAGGGTCAGCCCTAAACTTTGCAGTCCAGACACTTTTATCTTCCCTTTTTCCACTGAGTGCGCATTTGCTAAGAAACTTTCATTTTTAATTGTCTACCTTTTTCAAAAGTGCAACTTAAAAAAAGAAGTCATTATTCTAGAATATTCCTCATCTAAACAGTTCCTTATGATCATAAAGACCCCTGGATCAGATAACCTTTAACAATCCTCTATCTGTATACTATGTGTGGCCCGCATCTCCGAATAGCTAAATCTGCAGACTGGGGCCACACAGAGCCTAAACAGGTTTTTCAGCAAACATGGAGCACTCCTCAGGCATGCAGAAATCTGAAAATTAAAAAATGTGTATGTGTGTTTGTGTGTATATATATACATACATATATATACACACACACACATACATACAGAGAGAGAGAGAGACATGAGGGGTTTAAATCTCCCAAAAAGTAGCGTTCTCTGCGCAACTGCAGAGAACACGCCTATGTCAGGTGGTTGGTGGCAGTAGCTCCAGGGAGCCGCACTGGGTCCTGTGGTGGTGGCTGCACAGCCCAGAGATCCGCACTGAGTCCATGCAGCCTGGGAGCCGTGCTGGGCCTGGTGGTGGTGGATAGCAACAGCACAGCCTAGGAGCTGCCCTGGGCATGCCACTGAAGTCTGGGAACCACCCTGGGCATGTGACTGCCAGTGGCACAGCCTAGGAGCTGCACTGGACCCGCAGGTCTTGGAGCTGCCCTGAGCATGGGTCCATCAAGAAAGTGGAGGGAATCTCCCCTCATGAGTATCGTGGGCCTACACTTGTTTCTTCTAATACCCTGAGGATTACCTCACTTATGAAAATTCAGTATGCCAGAGGACCTGGTTCTTTAAGGAACAAACAACCACTATTTAATCATTTCCACAAATACACACATCAGTCTTTGGACCAGATGTGATTATTCTTCAGGTAGCTATGAGTCTATGACCTGCATGGTGATAGGCTCACACTGTGGTGTATACTATTGCTGGTTAAACTATTACACTGGTAATAGTTTAACCAGCAATAAAACAAAATCTCTTTTCTTCATTATTGACACAGTGGAGAGTAAATTACTACAGTTCTCTTCCCCACGTCCCAACCTATCAAGGAAAAAATACTGTTCTGGTGATGTTGCTGGAGTAAAAACAGGTTGCTTACCTGTAACTGATGATCTTCGAGTGGTCATCTGTGCATTCACACCCATGGGATTCAGTGCGCCTGCGCTGACCTGGTCGGTGTCTATACAAAGCTCACAACGGGATTTTCGCGCCCTCCGCCCCCAGGCATGCGCAGGAACCCCACCGCGCATGCCCAAGGGGCGGGGGCACGGACATCCCGCCAGTTCCTTCTGACCGCTATCAAGCCTAGCCATGTGTGAGAACAGCTGAGGATGACAGCAGTGGGGAAGGACGGGCGGGTGGTGTGAATGCACAGATGACCACTCGAAGATCATCAGTTACAGGTAAGCAACCTGTTTATCTTCTTCGTGGTCTCTGTGCATCACACCCATGGGAGATTAAAAAGCAGTGGCTCACCTGGAGGTGGGTGTTGTCAGACTCAGGGAGCCGTCGAAGAAAGGACCAGACGACCCAAGTCACCCTTCTGCTGGGCACGGACGTCCAGAGCGTAGTGTTTGATGAACGTGGTTGGCGTGGACCACGTAGCCGCTCTACAGATGGACGAGAGAGATGCGCCCTTCAGGAAGGCCGTTGAGGTCGCCATGGACCTGGTTGAGTGAGCCCTCAGACGAGAGGGAGGTAACTTTTTTGCTAGCGTGTAGCACAGCCGAATCGTCTCGACAATCCATTTGGAGAGTAGTTGAGACGTGATGCGGAGCCCCAGGGAGGGCGAGTTATAAGACAAGAACAGTGAGACGTCACGTCTGGTTGGCTGAGTCCGATTCAAGTAGAAAAGGAGTGCCCTCTTCACATCCAGTGTATGGAGCAAGCGTTGCCCGTCATCTTCTGGATGCGGAAAAAAATCCGGCAAGAATATTTCAGCCTTGAGATGGAACTCTGAAACAATCTTTGGGATGAAAGTCAAGTCCGGTACCAGACGCACGCCGTTCGGCAGGAAAACCAAGAAGGGTGGGTCATGTCAGAGTGCCATGAGTTCACTAACCCTTCTGGCTGAGGTGATTGCCAGTAGGAAGGCTGTCTTCCACGCTGCATACTTTAGGTCACAAGTGGCCATTGGTTCAAACGGCCGTCTGGTAAGTTGTCTCAATACCAGTGGTAGGTCCCACAGTTCTGTAGGTGCAGCTACAGGAGGGTACAATCTGATGAGGCCCTTCATGAACCGCTTAGCGGTCGGATGGGAGAAAATTGTGTGTCCCTCCATGCCCTGGTGGTAAGCGGAGATAGCCACCAAATAGACTCTAACCGATGAGTGGGATAGGCCCTGATCCCTAAGAAGCAGGAGGAAGTCCAGAATTTTGTCCAGGCCCACTGTGGTTGGATTGTCTGTAGACTTGTCCAAGTACGAGAGGAACTTTTGCCACTTTCTGCGGTAAGACGAGCGGGTCGATTCCTTTCTCGCATTACAGAGGACCTCTACAACTCGGGTGGAGAAATTCAAGGTTGGATCCTCCAGGCCGTCAACTTTAGGCTGTTCACCTCCGGATGGAGCACCTTGCCCCCTTCGGTGATGAGGAGATCTCGCACTCTGGGGAAGTGGTGGAACCTGGTCCCCGCCAGACGCAGTAGGATGGGGAACCAGGGTTGCCTGGGCCACCACGGAGCCACCAAGATGCAGTTTGGTTGAGATTTGGCCACCTTGTGTACTACTCTCAGGAGCAGGGGCAGTGGAGGGAACATGTACAAAAACGGGCCTGTCCAAGGTACCAGCAGGCCGTCTCCCAAAGAAAGGGGGTCCTTGCCTCCTTGGGTGCAAAAATATTTGCATTTTGTGTTCTCCCGCGAGGCGAACACGTCTATCGTTGGGGTCCCCCAACGGTCGAAGAGTGGTTGGAGGTAGATCTGATTCAGTTCCCACTCGTGATGGTGAGTGTAGCCTCTGCTGATCAGATCCGCTTTGATGTTTAGAACTCCGGGGATGTGTGTGGCCACGGGAACAATGTCGTTGGCAACGCACCAGTTCCAGAGGTCGATTGCGAGCCCACAGAGGTTCCTGGAGACGGTTCCTCCCTGACGATTCAGGTAGCTGAGTGCCGTGGTGTTGTCGGTGAGGATGGCAACACAGTGGCCTCGTAAGATGCGCTGAAAAGCTCGAAGAGCTAGAAAAATGGCCAGTAGTTCCAGGTAGTTGATATGCCTGTTTCTGGTGGCAGCATCCCACTGGTATCCTATACTGATGCCGTCGAGGTGGGCCCCCCATCCCCATAAGGAGGCATCTGTTGTCAGGGTGTAATGATGAGTGAGGGGAGAAAAAGGGGCACCCTTGGTAATGTTGGGGACAACAGTCCACCAGGTGAGAGAGTCCCGCACGGTATGTGTTGGGATCAGGATCTTTGACTGAGGCATGCGGTGTGGATGGAAACTCTTCAGAAACCAAAGTTGGAGAGGTCTCATGTGGAGTTTCGCCAGGGGAGGACCGAAGTTGTGGCGGACATGTGTCTGAGGAGGCGTTGAATGGCGTACACCGTCGAGGATGGAGCGTCTCGAATCGATGTTGCTAAGTTGGACAGGGTTTGGGCTCTGTCCATCGGTAGGAAGGCTTTGCCGGCCACAGTGTCGAGTAATGCCCCGATGAATTGCACCCTTTGAGACGGGTGGAGACAGGACTTTTGCAGGTTCACCTGAAGAGCAAGTGATGAGAGAAGGTGCAGAGTGAATGCAGTGTCCTTGCGTAGAGAGATCGGGGAGTCGGCCACCAGAAGCCAGTCGTCGATATAGGGGAAGATGGTGATCCCCTGAAGACGAAGGTGGGCCGCGACAACTACCATGGTCTTGGTGAAGACCCTCGGTGCCGTAGATATTCCGAAGGGGAGACATCGATATTGATAATGATGGTCTCCTATTGCGAAGCGGAGATACTGCCTGTGGGAGGGGTGGATATTTAGGTGGAAGTAGGCATCCTGGAGGTCGATGGTAGCCATCCAGGCGCCCAGCGGAATCAAGGGCAGTAGGGCTTGCAGGGTCGTCATCTTGAATTTTCGGTACCTTATATAGATGTTGAGACCCCGAAGATCCAAGATGGGACGTAGTCCTCCATCTCGCTTCAGTACGGCGAAGTACCGTCAGTAGAATCCCATCCGTTCGGAAATTTTTGGGACAGGTTCTATTGCCCTCTTCTTCAACAGGGAGTTGGTCTCCTGGAGAAGAATAGTGGAAGGAGGGGTGGGTCGGAAGGTCGGTAATGGTGGGAGGTCGATGAACTCGATGAAATAGCCATTGGCTATGATAGAAAGAACCCAGATGTCTGAGGTTATGGCTCTCCATACTGGAAGGAAGGGGTGGAGGCGGGTCAATTCTCTCGACGTCGAGAGGGTGGAGTCAAAGACCCTGATCGGCCCGCGGTTGGACTTGGGCCTTGCCTGTGGGTGTTGGGCACCCGATCTCGGTTTTGACTGATATGGTTGCTTATTGTACTTTGGAGACTGGCGGGGTCTCCAAACCGCGTCAGGGGATGGCTTTGTCGGATATGGACAACGGGGAGTATAACGGGACCACGATCTCTGTCTGTAGGACCTTTGTGGTGCTGAAACTCCCAAAGATTTTGAGGCTTTGATATTTTTATCCATCTCCTGCAAGGCAGCGTCGGTGGAGGAGTGGAATAAGCCGTCCCCGTCAAAGGGGAGATCCTCAATATAGGATCTAGTGTCCTGAGGTAGAGAGGTGGTCCGGAGCCACGCATGACGCCGGATCGATACTGCCGAAGCCATCGACGTCGAGAAAGCGTCTAAAGAGTGCTTTGCAGTGCTCAGGAGCTGTTTGGCTACAAGGAGGCCTTCCTTCTGGATGGATCTTGCCTCGGCACGCTTGTCCTCCGGCAGAGATGGGAGGAGCGCTGACATCCTCTGCCATAAAGCATACTCGTATCTCCCAAAACAGGCCAAATAATTAGAGGATTTGATCCCCAAGGCTGCAGAAGAGTAAACCCTACGGCCGTAGGCATCGATCTTTTTACTCTCTCTGTCGGACGGAGTGGAGTTAGAGCTTTTGGTCTTGGAAGATGTGGAAACGACCAAGGAATTCGGGCGAGGATGGAGATGGAGGAACGAGGTTCCCTCTTCTTGGACCTGGTACATGTGGTCTAAAAGCTTGGTGAAGACCGGTGCTGACGATGGTTTAGCCCACGGGGACTGAACCGCTTTTAAAAGGTGTTTGGACATCGGTAAGGCTATCGGCGTAGAGGCGTCGATCTCGATGATATCATACACCTCGTCAGCTGCGGATGGTTGGGTTTGGACAATAGGTAGGGCAAGAGAGTGTGCCATACGCTTTACTAAGTCCCCGTATGAGGACATGTCCTCCGAAGGAGAGATGGGGCTGCTCCCGGAGATGGATTGCTTGGGGGGGGGTTCGACATTGGAAAGAACGTCCTCCGGGTCATCGACATCGGAGTCACCCCGAGAGGAGGCGGAGTTGGAACTCGACTCTTGAGGTCTCGGTAGCAGTGGCTCGGCCATCGGCATTGGTGGAGCAGTGGCACGGTCGGAATGAGAAGGAGGAGACGGTGGAGGTTTCGACACTGTCGCCGAGGGCTGGTGGCGAGGCGAGCGTGAGCGGTATCGACAAGGTTCCCAAGGATCTGGGTACCCAGGGAAGTTCCACGGGCCCGAAGAAAACCAGTACGGCATCTCGTGCTTGTTTTCAAAGGGAAACTTCGGAGGTCGATATGGATAGGTTGCATGATACCTATCGTAGCGTGGACCATAGGATTCCTGCTCACGGTGGTCAGGACGATATGGAGATCTGGAACGGTCCCGAGGGCGATGTCGGGATCGACCGGATTGATCACTTGCCCACGATGTTGGCGAGGGGGATCGAGACCGCATTGCCTGGACATTCGTACCCAGATCGAGGTCGGTAGGAGGTGGCGACATCGACTGGGGAGGATCACGATGCCGAGGTGCTGTCGACACTGGGGGTCCAGACTGACGTGGTGGAGAGTCCAGAATTTGTATCGGAGGCTCCATGATGATTTTCGTCAGTTCCGGTGTCGAATAGGACAGTCGCGGGGGTTGCTGAGATGCTTCCGCACTAGCAGAGCCCCTAGGAGATCCAACGCCACTCACACCGTGAGATTTATGCGTGTCTCCCATCTTGCTCGAGCCCCGAGCCTTCGCCTTATCCCTCTTAGGCTTCTTCACCGGTGTTGACATGGATGAAGTCGCCTTCGATTTCGATTTCTTCGGAGGGGCCCCTCCGGTATCTGAAGAAGATCTCACTACCTTGGGAGGCTTCGGTGTTGGGGGATCCCTCTGTGTCGATACGGACGACTTCGATGTCGAGACGGCTGGTCTCGCAGTAGGAGGATCAGACTCCATTTCGGGAGCTGGAGGTGCGAGTGCCGATTCCCACAACGCGACCTTCAGCCTAGCGGCCCTGTTCTTTCTCATTTGGTTGGAGAAACGGGCACAGATGGAACAGGCGTCAGGCCGGTGAGTCTCCCCCAGACAAAAAACACAAAGTGAGTGCTCGTCTCTCAAGGCTAGCTTGCTTCCGCAGGAAGAGCACCTTTTAAAGCAGCCCCACTTACGACTTTCCATAAACAATGGAAAGGAGCCCTTCCACCCGGCAGGATGAAGGGCGGTGAGGTGGGGGGGAGGGGGGAGATTGGTCCGGAGACCTTGAAAAATCCACCAAAAAAGTGTGGATTAAGCGGAAAAATAGTTGAGTTACAATCGAAAGATCGGAGAAGAAAAAATAAAATAAAAATGTGAAGAGAAAGTTGTGAGTTTCGCTGAGGTAAATCGCTCTCAGAGACACCAACGCAAGCTGCTAACAGCGAGGCGGTCAGAAGAGAACTGGCGGGATGTCCGTGCCCCCGCCCCTTGGGCATGCACGGTGGGGTTCCTGAGCATGCCTGGGGGCGGAGGGCGCGAAAATCCCGTTGTGAGCTTTGTATAGACACCGACCAGGTCAGCGCAGGCGCACTGAATCCCATGGGTGTGATGCACAGAGACCACGAAGAAGATAGTTTGGTTGTTTTGGAGGGTGGGCACGAACACACACAGGATGACTGAAAGGTGTTTATTCCTATACTCTTTGGACTGAGGGAAGAATGTTCGGCATTTTGCCCACATCTTGCAACTAATCAGGTTTAAGGAACAAGGCCAAACCCATTAAGGCTGTTCACCCATCGGCTTCCCAAAGTACCTTCCCTCCTCTTCAAGGCGTTTTCCAGGTACTCATCCCCAGAGATGGGGTGTCCATCCAACTCCAGCTGCAGGGTGAAATCACGCACAGCCCAGATAAAAGTTGGGAAGAACCAGACGAAGTCATCAGGAATCTCATCCTCTTCCTCACAGTTCTGCCTGCCCGAGGCCTTAACCTTGATGAGCTCAGTCAGTTCCGTCACGTAGCTGGAACGGGGCTAAGGAAATGAAGATGCGGCTCCCCCAGAGCGGCCCAATAACTTTTCAACTGTCCCTGTTCATCTCTAATGAGAATCTAACATCTCACTTTCATTTCTACTAAGGTATTGTTTGCTCGTCTGTAATACCTACATTTCACTCCCTTCTTATTCCACATTTTGGACGAGCTTAGGAATCACATACACAGTTATTGTCACACCAAAGTCCTGATGGGATGGGCCCCCGTGTTTCATTCACTCTGGTTCTTCCAGCATAGCAGAAGAGCTAGAGGGGATCCGGATGCCTGAATTTTCCAAAAAAAAAGGATACTGTAGTTTCTCCAAAGCAAACTGGTCAATGGTGCCCATGCTGTTGTACACAAAGGTGCTGCTAAGCAGAATGGAGAGGGCAAACACCCACGAGTCGTTCTCAACATTGCTCTGCAGGGAGAGGATGCAGATGCTTAGCACAAAACATTGGGGCCGTGACAAGGAAATGGACTTAGTCTTCCGCCATACATGGAATGGGGAACTCTGTTGCCACTGCCATAGTCTGGCGTGACTTCCAAGAGCAGACCCGTAGCTACAGTGGGGCATTTTGGGGCTTGGCCCCCGGACTTCCTGCCAAGCCCCCCTGAATTCCTTTCAGCCCCGCCACCCCGACTCTCTGGCAAGTTATGGTGGCCACCACAAACTCTTCCTGTGCTGTTGGGGCCACTGATTCTCCTTGTCTTCCCTCTTTCCAGTGCTTTCTCTCCCCATTCCCACTCCCGCCTCCCCCCTCATCCTGGTAGAAACCTCCAGAGTATCTTTTCTGGAGAAAGGCAAGTGGGCAGGCCAGCAGCTGGGATGGGTGGAGGGGAGCACCGGCGAGGAGGCACAAGATGCCAAAGCTCAAGGCAGGCAGAGCTCAAGGCAGGCCAGGTGGAGGGTGCCGCTGCCACACCCAAGAGCACTGAGAAGTCGGTAATTAAATTACTTTTAATCAAATGAGCCAGTGCCCCAGTGCTCCCCTGAGGAATTAAAATGCCCCCTGACTTAGAAATTCCTGGCTCCAGGCCTGTCCAAGAGACTCCCAACCCCTTAAGGGGAGTCTGGAGTGGTGTCGTTTCCTGTGAGCGCAGACTCCACAATGGCCTTCCCTTGTCGCTATTTCCCTGATCCCGATTTACCTTCTCCACATCACCCAGTCCTTCCGTGTCCAATAGCACCAGGGTATGGTCAGGCTTTTTGGGGTGAGGTCGGCACCACATCCAGATGCCCTTGGTGTTTGCTTGTACTGTGGGACCCAGAGAAAATCCTGGAGGAGGGGGCAGAGAAGACAAGGAAATGAAGCTCGGCCCCCTGGGGAACCGTGGTTCTACCGTTTCCCTGTTATAGTATATCAGCAAATAAAACTTGCATTCAGCCAGAATAATTCCACACTTCTGGTTGCTCTCAGAAATCATCCCCCGTCCCACAAACTATAGTTTTAGCGAAGCACATGATAAGACAATGGAATCCTCACAATTTAACATTCTGCCCCCACAGATTTGTTCTGCTCTGGAATATTCATCCCTGTTCTGATCATCAAAAACAAATGAACACTGTGAATGCAGTTAACAAGTCTTATAACAATGCCTTTAAATAAATATTTTGAAATACCAAACAAGTGTACAGTTTTAATATATATTCAGCTATCAAAGTTTTCTTATACCAACTCCAAAAGTATTTAATACAAAGTGGAAAAGCTCCAAGATAGAGTTACAACGTAACACATAAAGCTCCCAAACTCTCAAAATGCAACTATCGTGATTTATAAATCAAGAATATAATGTAACACTACTATTTCCTTACTTGTCAACATGACAGATTTATATAGAAGATCAACAATTGTAAGTTACGTAACGACATGTATCCTAGCTATATAAACAGGTTTCTGTACTTTTTTTCAAAGCTGCACCTCCCTTCAGTTCTGGAGATCAAAATTCAAGTTGGAACCAATGCTTTAGGCAATCTCTTTTAACCAGTAGCCCTTCAGTGCAACATATCAGTACTCCTGTTCTCTGTTCTGAGGCAAACTCCATACCCCAGGTTTTGACCAACAGATCTGGAAACAGCCCATTTTCATGTTTCTTTTGTAATCAGTGCATCTTGGGATACATGACATAGCAAATTTCAGTTTCCTGGGAGGCCCGGAAGCATTTAAATGACCTGGGCCTACAATTCATTCTCCATTTTGAAGGAAATGATGTACACAGGTCTCCTTTTCACACTGCTCGAGAAATCAGAATGCCTTAGACTATGGGCGTACCTAATTTCAGCCTTCCGCCTGTTGCTGAAGTACCTTAACTGTTTTGATAACCCTGTGTTTGAGGCCCAATTGTTTCTACACACAAAATAATCTGGTTATATGTACCCTCTACCACAGAAAGAGGGCTAGCACAGATCCTCCAAAGACTCTAAAGTACAGGGAACACAGGATTGTCTGAGATGTTCGTACAGTGGGGGCAATAATCGTTCATGAGAGAGGCAGTGCCAATGGAGCCAAAATCTCTGTCAGTTAGAAGAACATGAATACATCCCACAATCTCACCTCCTTTATCTTTTCCGGCCAGCTTGTTCATGAGGTAAGACTTGCCAGTGCGGTACAGCCCCACAATGGCCACCACTACCACTGGCTGATTGATCCTCTGCAAGAGTTGTAGGGCTTCCTGGTTGACCTGCAGTTTCTCACCAGGGTTGTTCTCTATCAAACACATTGGTTCCTCCATGTTGTTTGGTTGAACCATTCTAGGAGCAGCCCGGGAGGACGATGGTGGAGGAACCTGCAGAGACAGAATCAGTGTTCTGTAAGCAAGAGGGTGCTAGGTTGAAGCTTCACAGACGCTAGAGTGTCTGCAAGATTTGTACAATCTCAAGACACCCCAAGTCAGAGAGCAAGGGGATCACAACCAAAGGAAGAAAGATGACTTGAGTGCCAAGGCACAAAAACCAAACAGGCTGTCCCTGGGATGGCAGCAGCCAGGGGTGATGGGGAGGTTTTTACTGGGTAAGAGTCAGCAAGAATTGCTGCCCATACTATCTTCAAGCTAGGCCAACAATTCAGTGTTGAATGGTTGGCCACAAGAAGAGCTTTCCCTTCCTATCCTCCAACTTGGCCAATCAGGCAACACTGGTCTCTGAAGATCCCTGCCTTGACACAAGGCCGACCTTTACTGCCATGAATGACACCATGGCTCAGTGGGCACTTTTGTTTGGAAAAAGCTACTGGGCTCATGTGGTTCCTATCCTGCAGTCTGTTTTGCTGAGGTTCTGTAGGAAAAGCTCCCTGCTGCAGCTCAGTCATACAGTACATGCCATCAGATCATAAAGACTCCAGGTTCGGTTCCTGGCATCCCCATTTACAGGTTCTCAGGGAGGTTTAAACTTTAATGCACTGCACTTGCCTTCTCTTTTCAGCCATTTCTGTCTCTTTCCCGCCCTTTGCTCTGCTTTCCAAAAGGGAGGGGGCAGAGGGACTTTACATACAGCCAATCACTGCAATGTATTTGCAAATGGCATTGTAGTTTGCAAGGTTGGTGTTGCTACTGGCTTCAGACTTGAAGCCCAACTAATAGCTTGTTTTCCCAGGGACAGGAGGGGGCGGAAGCACTGGCCAGTAGGATTACAGATAAGAGTGGGCACACTGCTTTTTGTCCAATCACTGAAGTTTGTCCTTTTTTAAATTCTTCTGTGTATGGCCAGAGAGCATAAAAGCAGGGGTCTCTGGCTGGCTGACTCCATTCCTGCTGAGAGAGCTTTGGTTGGAGATTGTGTGGCTGGCTTCTGCTTCAGCTACTCTCTGAGCCTGACTTTCCTGGAGCCTGAGACACTAACTTGGACTACTTCGGATCAAGATCCTGCCTGCTGGAGAACAGAAGACAGAAGACATCCACTGGTTTGACTGATTAGAACCAGTTTTTTCACTTTGTTGTGGGCTGGGCGTGGGGGTGGGGGGTGACTAGGCCTCTTGGTCCTAGGGCCTCTCAGGCCTCTTTCTGTTGTTGAGGGTTTTTTTGGTTCTTCTGGCTTGTGGTTTTCTTGTATTTTTGTTGTCTGTTGCACTTTCACATTTTTAAAATTTAAACTGTGATTGATATCTCTGGGCTTGCTGGATTTGGGGGTGGGGTGCATGACTGACTAAGTCTTCTGCCCAGGGCCTAGGCTCTCAGGCCTTTTCCTAGTTGTTTTTGGTTCTTCTGGTTTGCAGTTTTGTACTTTGTTGCCTGTTGCAGTTTTACTGCGATTGATATGTCTGTGGGCTTGTTGGTTGGGGCGGTGTGTGACTGATTAGGCCTTTGGTCTGGATGCCCCTAGAATTGGACTCCCTGGTCCACATTTTTCCAAACTTGGGGGGTATTTTGGGGAGAGGCTCCAGGAGCTGCAGCACAAATTTGGTGCTTCTACTTCAAACCCCCCCCCGCCCACTGAATACTCCTCAGAAGATTTTGCCATTGAATGCAATGGCACCATGGGATATAATGGGGCTGAATTTTTTTTGGTATTCCCAAATATTTCCAGATACCAATACATTACCGGTACTAGTATTTGGGTATATTCGGCAATACCGAAAAAAATCGGCTTCATTATATCCGAATCCAGGGAAAAGTCAAATTCTTTCCCCCTGCACACCCCTAACCAGACTAGGAAGCCTAACATTAAGCACATGGGATTTATTTCTTCTTGGCACAAAGATCATGGGCAAAGGGTCACTTACTAAATTGCTTTGGGACATTCTGGAACAAAGTGAGAAAAATAAATGCAGTGATCCTAGAGGGCAATGGCTGCATTAAAGCCTTCTCTCCCATGGACAAATATCGTTGCCGAATATCCATCCAATTCATAACAGGGGAGGGCTTTCACTTGCAAATCCTTGCAGGGCAGACATCACTTACCCTGGGTTCTTGTACTGACGGCTGGGGGATGCTGGGAGTCTCTTTCCTCTTTGGGGTTGTCCAGGGAGGCTCTATCACAGGCTCATTAAAATTCTTGTAATATTCCTGTTAAAAGGGAAAAAATGGTTTGGCTTCCTGATTCTATCTCCCAAAAGGGGCATTTCTTGCTTACTTCTAATGGAGACTGTTGTTATACATGTAAGCCTCGTAAAAATATTTATTCTTAAAAAGTGCATTTTATGTGCATAGTGCATAGTGGGCCCTAGCCTGGAAAGACTGCCCTCTAGATGGAGGCGCTTCCTACACAAAACACAGGAAGAAGGGGGTGGAATCCAAGAGCAAGAAGGAGGGAGAGAAGAAGCTGAGGTGTTTGCCTCCGGGGTGTGTGGAGAATTTCTTTAAAAAAAGAGAAGCTCCTAAGGAGAAAAGACTGTGGAGACAGGGAAAGACAGTTGGTAGAGGAATGACTGTCCTTTGGAGCGAGTGAGCCTTCAGTCCTAAGAGAGCACAGCTTCTTGGTGACTGTAAGGAAAAGTGGTTTCTCGGCGACTGTGAGGAAAAGCAGTTCGAGATTGTCTTCTCTTTTTGCCCTAAATACGAGACTATAAATTATAATTTTTATTCGTACTGTTCGTTAAAGCTCCCAATCTGAATCTATTGTTTCCCTCACCGTTCAATAAATGTTATTTGTTTAAGCGTGTTCAGGCTTTGAATGGAACATCCATATTTCTGTGACTACTAACCTGGCCCTTTTAGTACTAAAAGGGTTACATTTTGGGGAACTCATATGGTATTCAGGATCATAGGATTGTGCCCCTAGACTCCTGATGGAATCAGAACGGGCTGTAACACTGTATATGGCATAATCTGGTGGCAGGTTTATCAGAAGACTGGTGTAAGGGGATGTCTGTATAGCTTCAGAAATCTTTTCTGGTTATAGGGATGCTAGAGAGGCACAAAGCAGAGTGTTATATGGACCTCTGAGGCTGTGAGGGATACGCACAGTACTCAAACATCTACAGTGTGCTGCAAGTGTGTCTGTGCCAATGTTGTTACTGCAAGACGGGATGTGCAAGTTTTAGAAAATGGCTGAATGCCTCATGTGGGCCTCCTCCCCAGAGTGCCTGCCTCCAAGATGCACATTTCCATGGTCATTCTTTGTAAAGCATCCCAGGCAAGGCCATAAAAGCAGGTCAAAGCAGCACAGAGAACTACCTCAGCCACCAAAGCACCACCTCCTGGGCGGCGTGGAACTCCAGAGGTAGCCCCGGGCCCACCAGTGGGGTCAGGGAACCTTGGTTCAACAGGGGGAGCCCTATTCCTGGAAGGCAGGGCCATGCAGCTGGGCTCTTTGGGGGACTAAAAAAGGCTGTAACTGGAACATCCCACTGATTCCACCTTCCTCAGTTTCATGGGTATCCTTTCCCCAGCCGTCCTGTCTCCTCCGGCTGTCACAGACCAATCATATAAGGAAGACTAGTCAGGAATCTGGTGGCACCTGAATGGCCACAAGGCGTGACATCTCTCCCCTCCCCACCACCTTTCTGTTGTTTACAGCCTGAGATCCTGGAGAGCTACTGCCAGTCAGAGTCAGTGTTCCCTCTAAGCTGAGTTAGTGTGAGCCAGCTCAGTTTTTTAGCCTCCAGCTCACACATATTTTGGTCTTAGCTCAGGAAGGGAGGGCTCCAGAGCAAACTCATTTATGCAGCAGCCAAATCGCTCACTCACAACTTTAATGCCAGTGGCTCACTAAGTAGAATTTCTGCTCACGAGACTCCACCGCTTAGGGTCAGAGTAGACAACACCGACCTTGATGGACCAATGGTCCGATTCAGTAGAAGGCAGATTAACGTGTTCAATATTGACCCAGTAAATATTTCTGGCATGGCCACATCGAGACCCAAAACTCTTCCCAGTCCTACCGAAGAGGACGCTGCTTCTTGGCCATCACAGCTCTCGTTCAGAAAGATGGGTTCACCCAAAGACAACACATCCACAAATCGTTCCAGCATGGCAGACCACTCTGAAAAACACAATACATCATCACCACATGCTGCGGTAAGCATGCTTTCCCTTGTGTGACCTTGCAACCTGCCCTGAGCCCACTTGCGGGGAGGGTGAGGCAGAAATCGAAATAAATAAATGTAACATTCTGATTTTAACCTCCCGCTCAAATGCCAGGTTGCCAAATGATCAGGGAAAACAAGAGTCCGGTCTGCTCTTCTGCTTTTAACAGCAGCTTGAGCTGAAGGAATCAACAGGGGATAACTTCGCGTGGCATGGAAATAAGCCGTATTGCCCACGAATGCCTGAACATCAAGTTGCTGTTGCACAGAAGCAGGATAAAGATCTACGTGTGCCTGAACGCACATGAAGCCACGTTATACGGAATCAGACCATCGGTCCATCAAGGTCAGTACTGCCTACACAGACTGGCAGCGGCTCTACAGGGTCTCTGTAGGAGGTCTTTCACATTAACTACGGCTTGACCCTTTTTAACTGGAGATGCCGGGGACTGAACCTGAGGCCTCCTGCATTCAAGGAAGAGGCTCTTCCTCTGAGCCACAGTCCCTCCCAATGGCCAGGGCAGTAAAAATCACTCTTCACCAAGGGCAGTAAAGTGGCTTGAGCCAGGCCTAAACAAGAGGGGAAATATCCGAAAAATATCTGATACAAAAAGTATCCTCACCCTTCCCATTGACAAATTTACTTCCGAGGGAGTTCTTGGGCCTCTGATTCAGGATATAATCTTTCAACAACCAAAGCTGAGCCTGGAACATGGGATGCGGAAAGTCTGAAGAGACAACCTCCCTGTACTTTTCATCCACATGTGGGGAACGGAAACAAAATGCTTTCTGAGTGGGGAACAGGGCCTGGATACAGCTGGTTGGTGTGTTCTCCAAGGCTGAAACTGAAAACACATAAGAACAGAATCCTATTACCAGATGCTCAAATAAATAACTTGATAATTTATGGCAACAATCCCCCTTTCTGCTATCTTCCCACTTTCTAAACCAAGCCCAAGTTGTTGTATCTTTAAGCCTTCCAAGCAGTCCCCCTTCCCAAGGAACCCTGGGAGCAGTAGTTCTGGGGGAGAGAATTCTCAACACCTTCACTGAACTATAATTCCCAGGATTCTCGGGGAAAACCAACAGCTAAACTGACTTGGGTTTTTTCCCATTCTTATTTTCCTTGCTTATAAGTACCTGTTTCTTGGGGGGCGGGATTTCTGTTCTGCATGTGCTTTGCTCCCTCTAGTGGTCAGTTCTAGATTACACCGGTTAACATCCAGCATACCTCCCAGCAGATTTCAACGGCAGGTTTTTATGCCAGACATAAACCGATATAATATTGAATTGACCACCGGAGACAGCAAAACACAGGCAGAACAGGAAAACCTCCCCTAGAAAAAGGAACTTACAAATGAGGAAAACGAGAATGCTGGAAAGCCCTTTTTCTTGGTCTTACAGCAGAGTCCCAAGTACGGTGATGCTCTGATTTCAGTGGAATTTGCTTTCAGGTAACAGGATCCCAATCTAAGATATGGAAGCACACCTGGCGGAGAGGAGAGGAGGACATCCAGGTTATGATCCATGGCTTCTAGCGCCTCTTCCCAAAAGGAGTCAGATGCTACATCACGAAGGCACCACACAAAGTCAGGCAGCATGCCACTAAGCAGGAAGCTGTTCTCCAGAGGACAGTCCTCCAGGACTCGTACTCTGTCTGGGAGCATCTTCACATATCTGCAGGGAGGATGCTGGTTAAGGAAAAGAGAACTTCTGGAAGGCCAGGAGTGGATCTGGAGAGCATTCAGGGATTTTACTTTAGAGTGGAGAAGAACAAAGAATGAGAAATGCAATCCAGTTCCCCACCCTCCAGCTAATTAGATTTGCCATCTGTTTTCAAAAATTCTGGTGGCACAGGCTGGGTACCTCCAAGAATGCGCAGAGGGTCTTTTCAAGATTTAAAAAAGTGCTTATGAGCATGTACCTTTGATCAAACGCAGACTCTTCCTCTTCCCTTTGAACTATGCCACTGTTGGGGGGGGTTGCTAAAAAAGACCATCCCTCAAAATGAAAAAGAACTGAAAACACAACTTCACATCCTCCTGTTATGGTAACTAGCCATCCTCCCGACTTCACATCCTCCTGTTATGGGAACTAGCCAGGAGAACAAAATGCTGTTCAGGTGGCAATCCAGGTGACTACACATTTGGAAGTGTAAGGACGGCCTGAGCATAAGAAGGCAGACATCAAGGCAGGTTGAGGGTTCCCAGCAAATGACAAAGGAAGATGCCTGTTGTTAATATTGCAGAATGTTCACAGTCTATGCTGTGATCCAATAAAAGTTGCAGTAGGAAGGATACATCAGTTTATCAAGCTCTTCTTGGGGATCCCAGGCACCTTTGGTATTGTATATAAAGATATTGCAGAGCAGTACATCCAAAAGGAACAGTTTGAAGGAGACGGACTTCTCATCCTGTAGTGACACCAGAAGAGACATCAGGAACCGGAATTGACAACAGGAACCGGAAGTCGAGTGTGCCACCCTAGATATGTGTCTTTATTACTGAGAAACGTCTGATCCCTCTTGTCTACTATCGCATACTCAAGGTGGCTTAAAATTAAAACAAACCCACACACTAAACAGAAACAGGAAAATGCCTAGGACAGGACACAAGCGAAAAATGAGAATATGGCAGAGCTGCCAGCTTTTTAACTGGCTACTGCTGCTGTGCCTTGAACGGCCACTGGATTGGCAGTTTACCCTTCCAAGCTCCTGATTTCGGTGCAGAAAGCGAGGCTGGCACCCCCCCCCCCGGGCATGTTTCTGGGAGGTCTCCAGGCCCCCAACAGGAGGTTGGCATCGCCGGGGGGCTGCCACAAGCTGGCCTCGCCTAGGGCGCAGAAACACCTTGGGCCGGCCCTGTCTGCACCTCAGACTGCTCTCAAAGGCACAAGAGCAGGGCCAGGATGGATTTTTCATGATTCGGCAACCTCACTAGAGGTTACAAACCTTCACCTCATGATTTCTGCCTGGTATGCAGCAACAGAGCTTCTGTCTGTAGAAGACAAGACAGCAACTCAATTTTGCACAGTGCCGAACAGATGACTTAAGAGGAAAGAAATATACCCAGTTGTTTCCCCTCTGAGAAAAAGAGCTCACTAAAAACAGAAGTATTACTTTACGCACTATACAGTAATCCACTTATGCAATTCACTGCTACTAATAAACCATGCGCAGGTGTCCCCACCCATCTTGAGCCTATGGGAACCTCTGGAATTCTGACACAGTGTCAAGGGCATGGCTACAAAATGGCCGCCACAGGAGGCGGAGTCTCTTGGCTGCTGCCTCCTACCTTCAGTCACACAGTGAAGATTCTTGTGACATGGTGGGAGCCGCTCCCCAAACAACATTTGTTTAAAATCTGATTGGCCAATCAAAGCTCCAATGGCCAATCAGAAGCCTTGCTGGGCAAAAGCCCTACCTGGCTCCACCTACATTCTAAAAACACTTGGCGGGCACTAGAAAAGGTGTTGGTGGGCATTGTGGTGCCCACAGACACCAGGTTGGGGACCCCTTAGCTTACGTGGCACGTACGAAGACAAGCTCTATCAATTACCTGAGAGAAATGGAAGTCCCCAAGTACAAAATGCTTTATATCTTTCTAAATCCCAGCAGTTTGCCACAGGAGATAGCCACCATGCCTTGCTTGATAGCTTCCCGTGGCCTCTGGTTAATCCAGTTGAAAACTGGACTAGATTGCAAGTTCTTGTGGTCTCACAGAACTACCAAGGCAGCTGTCGAAAGAGACTGAAATGCTGCCTGACTATACGTTTCCATTTTCAAACACCAGAACGGCCTATCCCAAAACACGGGAAGAATCCTACCTCCTCCAGTCGCTCAGGAAGACCTTCCGTATCCAGCAACAGCAGGGTTTCATCCGGTCTTATTGGGTGGGGTGAACAACGCAGCCATATTCCTGGAGGATGGGGGGAGCCTGGAGGAAAGGGGGATGAAGAGGATGTAGGGGTGCCGCCATCTACAAGACCCGGGGGGAAGGACCCACGGAGGACGCTGGGGCACTCACCTTCATCTTGCCCCACCAGCTGGTCCAGAAGAAAGGATTTCCCAGTCCTCCTGGGCCCAAAGATGGCCACCACCTGGAGGGGCCCACCTAGAGCCTTCAAGAAGGACAAGGCAGCTGGGTTCACCCACAGGGTGCCCGAATCAGGGGATGGCTCCACGAGGCAGATCGATTCCATCACCCTGGCGAGAAAAGGAGCAAGAAGGCAAATGCGCAATCATCCTTATATCCTGGCAGTCGACATTCTTCTTAAGTAATTACGCATCTACTCATACGGAGGGCCAAAGATGCCATATATACCAAGCTATGCCATGGGCCCATCCAACCCATAGCCGTTCTGCAGCTCTCCAGGATCTCAGGTGGATATCTTTCCCAGTCCTGCCACCAGAGACCCCTTTGGATTGAGATTCTGGGGACCAATCCTGAGACCTTCTGTATGTTATTTGCCCCATACCGTGCCTAACGGATAAACTTTGTTTTCAGGTTTCTGTAATCATAGTCTCATTGCTTTGTTTTTGAGCTACCTCATTCCGTTGATTTATCTCACTTACGTAGTGTAATCAGCCTTCAGTCACAATGAGAAAGATGGGCTTTAAATAACATAGACAAATAAATTAGGAATGTCAGAACCTGCATGGCTTTAAAGTCCGACATGGCTTGGGACCAGGTATCTGAAGGATCATCTTCTCCCATATATTCCTGTTCAGGAATTAAGATCACAGGAAGATGCCCTCCTGACTGTCCCGCCAATTAAAGACAGTCATTTGGTGTGTACAGAAGACAGGGCCTTTTCCACAGCAGCCCCACAATTATGTTAAAAAACCTTCCCAGAGCGATGCACCTGGCCCCCTCATTGTCGATCTTCAGGAGAAAACTGAAGACAAGTTTTATTCAGGACGGGATTTTGATTGATTTAACTTGGCAGTCCTAACTGGAGATTTCAAACTGTGACTTTTATGCGTTTTATCACTGTTATTGTTAATGTGTCTTTTTTAAAAATAACATTTTATTTATATTTTCAGCCACTTCGAGTTCCACAAGGGAAAAAGGTGGTGAATCAATGTTTTAAATAAAATTAATAAATTAAACCCCAGTTTTATTAGAATATCCTGTCCTGCCCTGGTTTCAATTGCTTTTCTGCATGTTGTGTTGCGTCCGGTGAAGGGCGCAAGTACTACATTCTAACACTTAATAAGCGGCAAAAAGTGGACTCTTCCCCCCCCATACCCTCTCTCAGAACAAGGTAATAATAATAATAATAATAATATACTTTATTTGTCATTGTACATAGTACAACGAAATTAAAAGTGTAAAAGGAACAGAACAAGGTAACAGCTAAAGAAAAAGCAGCGTGCGCCCTTGTACATGTCAGATTAGTTAGTTGCAGAACCCGTAAGTTTGGATTCTCATCCTCTCTCATCACATCAACACACGTGAACCTGCCTGCGACTGACTCAGACCACCGGGTCCACCAGGGTCTGTAGTTAGTCAACTCAGACTGGCAAGCGGCTCTCCAGGGTCTCAGGCTTTTCACATGCCAAGAAGAGCCAGTACCCACTGAGCCACGTCCTCCCTCTTCCTCCTACCCGGGCGCTGCACTCCTTGTAAGGTCTGATTCAAACGCGACGATCGATGCTAGCGAGGCGAAAGAATTCACCCTTCAGGCTCTTGTATGGCTTGGAGCGCGTTTGCCTTGTCAATACCGGCGGGGTGGGGGAGCCGTCGCTCAAACCTGATTCTGGGGCGCTGGTCCGGTGTTAGAAGGTCCCTCCGGAGAGGCAGAGAAGCTTTGCGGCACCTTAAGGTTTATTGCACCAGACGTGAGCCCGTCTTGGTCAAGAGCGTCGCGGGGGTTCTTCCTCCAGCAGCAGGAGACTGTCCCGTCTGGGCTTTTGTGTGTCGGAAAGAAAAACAAGGGGGAACCGACCGAGCTCGGTAACTTGGGAGCGGCTGAAAAGAAGCTGCGGATCGACTCTTTGCATTTTCACTTTCGCTTCCCGCAGGGTCGATCGTGGGGTCTGGGAAAGCACAGAAATGGATTCACTTTCCTTTCCCGCTTTGCTAGAGCTGATAGACCGGGCTGGTTAATTCATTCATGCCCCCTCCCCTAATTCCTTCCGTCTTCCAGCCCCCTCCTGATTTCTCGTATTAAATGCCATTCCTGAGCACTGCTTTTCTAAGAGTTACGGGAATCTCCGCCGCCGATCATTTCCCCGGCCGCAGAGATCTCTGGGAAATGTAGGCCGGCAGGGATTATCCGTGCTGAGAAGGGAGAGAAACCGAAACTGCATGCGCCTGCCTAGGACATGGAAGAAGGAAGAGGACTGAATTAACTTTTGCCCTCCGGAAAGCCTCAGTATCACAGGAAAGCAAGAAGGTGTAAACTGCGACATTGCACGGCAAATATCAAGGGGAAAAAAGAAATCCCATTTTAGCCTCCTAAATATTGTGCCCTTTCAGACAATCAGGTGTGGTTGAGAGATGACATATGTTTAATAGGCGTGTTTCCCTCTAGTGGGCAACCAGTTGCACAGTTGTTGTATAGTGGGTTAGAAGCATAATGAAACCACAGACAAAGATGGTTCGCTATTATACAACAAGACAAAGTTACCTGGCCAGGTGGCCAACAATATACAAGATAAAGGGAATACCTCCTGGTGCCATTGGCGGGTTTGAATTCCTGCCTCCCTTCCCATTGGTTCTCCAAAGCAGAAGCCAGGAGCCCCAGTCCCATTGTTCACCAGGACTCAAGCTCTTTCGCTGGGGGCCTGAAGTGGTCCGCAGACACAACAGCAGTACAGAGGCCCCCTCCCCCCCAAACATGTCTACACATCTGCATGCAGGTGACATTCGTTCTTCCCTATGAACAGGATGATGTAAAAGCTGGGAAGGGTTGCAAGGGAGCAACCTGGAATTCCAAATAAACAGCAGGACCACAAAACACAATGAGATAAGAACGTAAGAGAAGCCAATGTTTGATCAGGCCAATGGCCTATCTAGTCCCAACACTAGTGGCCAAAAATACCAGGTGCTATCAGGAGGTCCACCAGTGGGTTGTATATTTTGTTTTAAAAAATACTCTAGCTCCTTTTTTGTCTCCGTCACAAACTTCTCGTTTTTCAAGTGTTGTACGTTCAGCTTCCAGTTAAATTTCTTAGAAGCGCCAGTCATTTTCAAAATTACAGGGTTATGATCTGCAAAAGTCCTTGGTAAAATATCTGCTTCTCCTATATTCTTCATCAAGCTCGTTGAGACCCAACACCTACCAATTCTAGACCAAGACAAAGTAAAGTCCTTTGTTATTTGGTTTCTTGTTCTCCAAGCATCAACTAATTTATATTCTTCTGCTAGCTGAAGAAAGATCTTTGGTAAAAGTGTTTCAGATTTTTTAGTCTGTTTAGCTGTTTTTCTATCTTGTATTTTATCGAAAATTGCAGTATAATCTCCAATCAAACAGTGTTCTTTGTATTCATGGGTTGCTAATTCTTGTTCTAGGCTCTAGTCTGTTGCTTCTCTGGAGCAGAAAAGGACACGTTTGGCGTTGACTGTAGAAGCAAATAAGCCTATTTCCAGAAAAAATGGGAATGAGATAATTGGTCTTGACTGACCACTGGTGGGACACAGAAGTGTCTCTGCTCAAGGAATCTGCTAGAATGTTGTGTACACTTGCTATGTGTATTGCGGAGAGGTGGACATTGCGTTCTATGGCTTAGTACCAAATTCACAATGCATCTGTGTGTAGCCTGATGGATCCTGTGCCCTCTTGCTTGTCTATATAAAATTTTGCCATTGTGTTGTCTGTGGGCAGCAGCGCTAGACACCTTTGAATGATATCTGAAAAAGAAAGGAGGGCATTCCATATAGTCCTGAGCTCTGGCACATTAATGTGAAACCAATTTCAGCCACAGACCGTCTGCCACTGGAGGTGTAGGTCCCACAATGTGCTCCCCCCCCGAGGAAAGCATCTGTAAAACTCTGTAAGTCATGTGAACATGACCCTAGCAGAATCGCCCGGAGAAGGTGGGAGAATGATGTCCACCACACTAAGGATTTGAGAATATCCCTAGAAATACAAAATTTCTTCCACTGCGGGTCAAGGGAAGGGGAGAATATATTGTGACAGCGGCGAGAATCATCTATGCAGCAAAATGGAAATTAAAAACCTATTTGAGAAATAGATCAATTCTGAAATCTGAGGAGAGATGGAGTGTTTATTATGCAAGCAGGAGACAAACTTAGAATGAGAAATAGTTTAAATTGTATATACATTTATTGCAGTATATATAAATGTTTTCTAATGCAGAAATAGAATGAGAATAGAATAGAATATTTTGAATAGACATGTAAGAGGAGTACATTTTGAACAAAAAATTATTTTTTATCTTTTATGTGAGATATATTATAGAATTTTTAAAAGATTTGATATATTAAAATTTATAGCCGGCATGTAGAAATGATAAAATATATAACAAGTTGTTGTTAGCCATTCAATTGTGTTCAACTTTTGGCAATTCTATGGGCTAGCTCTCTCCACGTTTTCCAATCTTGTACTGTTTCTTTGAGTGGTTCCATGCTCAGGCTGGTGTCGACTTTTATGGTGTCTAGCCACCATGTTCTTTGGCAGACCGGTTTTCTTTTGCCGGTAACCAATCCGAGCATAATTGCTTTTTCTAACGAGTTCTTCTGCATAACACAGAATATCCAATAACGATGAAATTAACAATATAGTTGTAAAATAGATTAGTTCTGAAACTTGAAATCTAAAATGTTTGAAGTAAGGACCATTGTATCCTATAGAATATATCTTAAAAAGTATAATGAAGGGGACGTTGGGGAGAAATATTTACCTCTTCTGTTCTAGATACCTTAAAATGTATAACCTTGATATATATAATTTGTTATATAATCCTTTTTTCTGTATCCCGTCTACATTATACTTTTGTTTTCTAAAAATACATATTTAAAAAAGAACTTCAGTAGTTCCTTCCGCAGGCGCACTTGTGGATTATTTTTCCGTTCTCAGCAGGTGCTTCCACATGGCAAATATTTTCTAAATACTATACTGGTTTTCTTAACAGCAACAGTTTTAACATATTTATTCAAAAAGCTGATAATACTGCTTTTTCATCACACAAACAGTCAAAATGGCTAGAGTGGTGATCAATGTTCCCTCTAAAATTCTACTTTGTGAGCTACTGGCATTAAAGTTTTGAGCGAGCGACTTGGCTGCTGCATAAATTAGTTTGCTCTGGAGCCATCCTTCCTGAGCGAAGACAAAAATGTGTGAGCTGGAGGCTAAAATAACTGTGAGCTAGCTCACACTAACTCAGCAGGGAACACTGGCTGAGGACCCAGGCTGAGTAACAAACTAGTTTTATTAAAGAGATTTTAACAATAACTGCCGTTTGAAACATGTAGGAAAAATGAGCACAGTAAAGGTAGGTAAATCAGTAAAATAATAAATCCTAACGTGTCTGACTGCATGGTCCCAGCCTTCTCTAGGTACCTGGTCTCAGACCGACTCACCCCGTTTGGATGAGGGTCCCTCTTTCTGCAGCAGCCTGAGCTAAGACAAAATCTGTGAACTGGAATCTAAAACAGTGTGAGCTAGCTCACACTAACTCAGCTTAGAGGGAACATTGGTGGTGATAGAACACTGATTAAATCCAGGAATGCCGTCCAAAGGAGATCTCCTTTCCTTCCTTCCATCTCATCCATGCTCCATCTGCAACCTCAAGGCCAGGAGAAGAGTCCTCTGGGTCCTTGAGAGGTACCGTTCTCAAGAGACAACACATATTCCCCGGCCTGAATTACTGATCCGATTATTCAGATTTGCATTCTCAGACTGAAGTCTTCCTGCGTCTCGCTCAAGTCCTTCCTGCAGTAGCCGGTTCTTGTATCGTGGGGAAGGGAGAAAAGTCAGTGCTGGTTAGTTGCCGTGTCAGAAAATGAACTTCAAAAACTGAATCTGAGGTAAGGACAGAATCCGTTATGTTTTAGTCCCCCTCATACACAAGAGGGCAGGTTACATTCTTCATTTTATCCTCACAACAGCCCCGCAAGCATAGCTGTGAGACAGTGACTGGGAGTGACATGGGCAAGCAGTGATTCATACCTGGCTGTCCTGAGTCCAGTACTCTAACCTGGCGGTGTTCTCCAGCTTTTTTGAGCCTGCAGGCACCTTTCTGGCACAGTGTAATGGGCACAGCCACAAAATGGCCGCCACAGGAGACAGAACCACCCACAAAATGGCTGCCACATGCTTATCCGTAGTCACGCAGTGAAAATCCTTGTGCTGGCACGCGCTTCCAAAATAATATTTTGCTAAAAAACTGCATAGCCAATCAAATCTCCAATGGCCCACAGGAAACCTTGCTGAGCAAATGCCCCACCTGGTTATGCCCACTTTCTAAAAACACTTTGTGGGCACCAGGAAAGGTGTTGATGGGCACCATCAGCTTTAACCACTCCACAAACTGGCTCTGTATCTTCAATACACCTTCATTTAGAGGGTTCCATTTCTCCACTGTGTTGCCCCTGTTATCACACAAACTTAGTTTTGTGTTTTTCCAGTCCAGTTTTTCATCTGCATACATTTATAATATCAAACAAACATGAGCTCGATCTGGCAAACGGCACCTGACTGGCTGAATGATGCCAGTGATAAAACTTCTACAAACTTTTATCCACATTCTGTAACCGGGAGAAAAAACGCTGAAGCAAACTGGTTCTGAAAAACAGGGTTGCACTTACTTGTAACTGTCGTTCATTGACGACTTCTGTGCAGCCTCACATTGGGACTGCCTTAGGGCCGGCTGGCCACGGAGACCGACTTTCTAGCTAAAAGAATCTATAACTGGGCAGTCCACCCTCAGGGCTATCTGAGCATGTGCGCGCTTTCCCACAGAAATCGTCACCTGACCTAGGACGGACTGCCCCCATTCCCTCAGTTCCTACCAAGCTGCTGTGAGCCTCAGTATTAAAACATTATATATACAATGAAACAGGGTTGGGATCACCCACAGTGTCCTCAGGGAAAGGCTCAGAAGCAGTCTCACGGCTAACATGAGACCAGTGAATGAGTGTCAGTATCTTGGAACAGAGCGTGGTATGGGGATCAGATCCGATAGGACAGGATTCACGATCCAATACAGGCATCGGTTCCGTGTCAAACCTGACTTCCGACGGTTCCCGGTCCCGTCTATCAAGGTAGCAAGGTGACATGAGGTACTTATGGTGGCGTGGCACAGATGGTTTCACATAAGATGGAACCACAGGTTCTACAGGTAGAAAAGGTGCTGGGTGGTTAAGCTCCAGCTCAGACAGGGACTCCTGACCCAAGGCTAGATGTGGGGATGGAGTCCACGGAATGGGCTGAATCAGAACCATGGGGCCCTTCACAGACTTCGGAGGCGCCTGGGTGTCGGTAGTCTTGAAGCAATCCTTGTCCTTCAACTTGGATTTTTTTGTGTCACTTAGTAGGAGGCTCAGAATGGTTTCAAGGCTGACCAGATGGGACCAGTGAAGCAGAGCGCCTGCACACCTTATCCTGCCTGGAGCTGACCAAGGCAGCAGGTTTAGGTGACGCAGCAGGAACCGAAGTCAGAACTGTCAGAACTGGTTTCATGGACAGTGGATTGGAGGTGGAACCGAATGCTGGGCCCGAGAGTGGATATGTTATAGACACAAACTGGCTCGCACCAGGCTTACTGGGAAGCAAAGAGGACAGAGCTCTCTCCCAAAGGGCAACTTACAAACCTGGGGCTTGTGGTTCAGCACCCTCTCCTTTCCTCATCCCCTCCAGGGAGGAACACAAAACCACAAAAGAAATAGCAGTCAGTAAGGAATATCCATCTAATTACTTTATTGTGCAGTAAAGGGAGGCAAACTCAAGTTGACATTCCAAACCACCTCCATTTATCACCTCTCCCGGCCTCATTCCCTTCCCCTCAGTGGCCAAGTACTCCGGAGTCTGCTATCTGCCTAAAACAGAGGTTCCCAAACTTATTTGGCCTACCCCCCCCTTTTCAGAAAAAAAATTACTCAGCGCCCCCCTGGAAATCTACCTTCAAGAAGTGAACAAAAAGATGCAGTGACAGATTTGCACATAGGAAAGAAAGATGTTGTTGTAAATAAGACACTTTGACGCTCAAAATTTAAAAAAGTATTTTATAAAATCAACCATAGTAACATTTGCATACACACAGAAAATTAAGATAATGAAGGCTGTGACTGGCTGTGGGGACCCCTCTCCACCTCCCTCCCTGATCCCAGGGAAGACCAGGAGAAGGCCGGAAAAGGCTGCTTTAAATAGGTCCCGGACTCTTCTTTCTTTATGCTTCCGCCACCCCCTTATTTTTATTCAGTGCCCCTGAATTGTACCCAAAGCTCCTACCGCCCACCTGGATTGTTCCAGCACCCCCCCAAGGGGCAGTATTGCCCACTGTGGGAACCAGTGGCCTAAAACATACCAAAACTTTGATATGACCCCCCTCCCATCATCATGGATCATCATGGATTGTATGTTCATTCTAATTAGCCATTTAAGCATTCAAAGTGTGGCAGATAACATTAATGAGGTCATTAAGCATGCGTATTTGTCAGTGTCTATGTCGCAGTCCAGATTCTTCTACACCCTCCTTCCCATCTTATCTCTAGGTTTTTGCTACTTTGCCTGATTCCTCAGGACAACTTATAATTCAGCCATTGTTCACATGCTGTTGCTTTCAGCTCGTTTTAACTATTTCATTTTCCTCACTTTGTTGCCTCCTCTGTTCCGCTTCCAACTTGGCCTTGAGCTGTGCTTCCTGTGCCCTGAAATAAAACAAAATGGTAAGAGAATATTTACCCTAGCCTGGATGGTCCAAGCTGGCCCGATGTCATCAGATCTTGGAAGCTAAGCAGGGTTGGCCCTGGTCAGTATTTGGATGGGAGACCACCCAGGATTGCCACGCAGAGGAAGGCAATGTCAAACCTCTGAATGTCTCTTGTCTTGAAAAACCTATGGAGTTGCCATAAGTCGGCTGTGACTTGAGGACACTTCACACACACACACATAAGAGTATATCCACACATTAGGGGTATTCGTTGTGTCCCAAAAGCATCACAGGCTTGCAAGCATTATACACCTGAAAACAGTCCCAGAGAGAACAGAAGAGGTGGCCCATTGGATCAGAACAATATCTATCTCGTCCAGTGTTCTGAGTCCATCATTGGCTAGCTTGATGCCTCTCGGTATCCCCAAGCAGGGCTTGATGGCCCTCCCTTGTGTAAGGCAGAGGACGGAGGTTTCCACTAGGAACTATTTTTGAAGGGGAACACAGTTCCATCCCACCCCCAATGTAATAATATGGAGCGTGTAGGGTAAAATTCCTCATTGGCTCCAGACAGAAGAATACTTTGACTGGACCTGTTAGTATCTCTCTCTTCAGACTCATTTACATATGCAAGAGAATGAGGCGGTAGGATGGATCGCAAAGGGAGAGCCGTATTAGTCTGTCATTGCATAACAAAACAGAAGTCTGGCGGCACCTTGAAGACTAACAACACTTATTAATATTACAGCAAAACGTAGCTCTCTGATGAAAGATAACTATAATAAAGTGTTATAAGACATTTAAAAAGATTTAGAGAAATGGACAAAGCTTCAAGTATCACTAATGGGTAGAATAGCAATTCTGAAAATGAATATTCTACCACGTTTGATGTTTTTATTCCAGACCCTGCCGATATGTATTAAAACAAAACTTTTTTGACAAATTGAATAAACTGACACAACACTTTATATGGCAAGGGAAAAAAACAAGAATTAAACTGAAAGCCTTGCAGGATGCAAAAGATAATGCTGGATTTGGAGTACCAGATTGGAAGAATTACTATAGGGCAGCAAGTTTGGTTCGGCCGAGAGAATGGATTTTACTCGAAGATCATAGGCTGCTGACTCTAGATGGACATGACTTAAAACTGGGATGGCATGCATTCCTATGGTATGGGAAAGCTTCTGGACATAAATATTTTAAAAATCATTTAATAAGAAGATCATTATTGACAACCTGGGAAAAGATATGTCCAATGAAAATTCCAAGATGGGTATCTCCAGTGGAAGCTTTTTCTCAACCAGTATTGACTTCAAAACAAGCGGTTATCAGATACGCAGTACTGCTAGATGATGGAAATAATTCAAAGTCTCAGGAAGAATGAAAGAAAAGGGAAATAAATTTAGACTGGTGGACCAGAGTACAAGTGGAATCTAGATATATTAAGGATAAACAGACAGATGGATTTTATTTAGAACAAGGTGCATTTGAAAAATTATTATGTACTTCAAAAGAGAAAGTTATTAAGAAAATATATGGTATGCTAATGCATTTGAAAATGCAGGATGAAATAGTTAAAGAATGTATGATTAAATGGATGCAAAATCTAGGCTATAACATAGACTTGTCACAATGAAGTAAAATATGGAATGTGAATATCAAGTTGACTAAATCTGTTTCATTTAAAGAAAATTTGTATAAAATGTTCTGTAGATGGCACCTAACCCCAGATAGATTCGCTAAAATGTATAAAAACTTGAGTAACAGATGCTGGAAATATAATAATTATGTTGGATCATACTATCATATGTGGTGGACATGTAAAAAAGTTCATAAATACTGAAGTACATACTTTTTTACAATCAGTGTTGAATATTACAATAGCTTTTAAACCAGAAATATTTCTGTTAAACTGTTTACCAGATGACTTAGATAAGAATCATAGATACTTTATTTTACATATTATAACAGCAGCTAGAATCTTATTTGCAACGACATGGAGGACATTGAAAATCCCAACCCTTGATGAGTCGATAACAAAGAGTATGGAATGTGCTGAAACGGACAGATTGACAGATATACTAAAAGGAAAAATAGAAGAAGAATTTATGGGACCATGGAGGATGTTCTATGACTGGTTAAAGCATTAGTACTGAGAAACTAAGACTAAATGAAGAACAATAAGAAAGATGTTTATAATGGTTGTGAAACTTTTATGAGAAGATTTGCATGCAGAATGCCAAGTTGGGTTTTTTATATATATAACTCTGTATTCTTTTTTCCCCTTCTTTTCCCTTTCCCCCTTTCTGTATATAAACTAATAAAACTTTATAACAGGAAGACTAACAACACTTATTTCAATATGAGCTTGCAGCAGAGTACGGGTGGAAGATTGGAATGTTCTCTGTTTTGTAAACTCCCTGCAAACAGAAAGTAAGCACAGGAAGCAGAGAGTGAGGTAGAAGTTTTCTCCCTGCTGTACTACCTTTCTGTTTGCATGGAGATTTTCATATGAAGTGGTATTCAGAACTGGAATTCACCCTGATGCAGTTCATTCTACAGCCTCACACTCCTGCATATACAAACAAGGCCTTAAGTTCTGGGAAGTACAGAGGATCAAGTGCCACAGGGTGTGAGGATTTATGAATCAGAAGTACTTTAAAGCCATAGGCTTTTCCCTCATAGTTCCCCCCCCACCCCCAGTTCTGCCTCCATACTGCTTCAGTTTATCCTGATTTCCATATGCATTTCGGTGCCTTCTGTTTTTCCTACCCCACCCAAGTTTTTCCCCCAGTGCTTTTGAGACCACTTTTACCACTGTCTTTTCTGGAAGCCGCTTTTGAGTTGCCTTCTTCCTCGTGCATAATGTTCCTTTCAGTCTTATTTTTGTCTTGCCCACCCCCACCCACCTCCAGCCCATTTTTCAATGACTGGACTGCGGTTCTTGTCAAACCACACCTTCTCTTCCCTGCCCTGAAGATGAGTAGTTTTATTCCCCACCCTCTTTTTTAAAATGGCACCAAAATATCAATATACTATTATAACAGTAGATCAAGCAGGTTATCTGAATTTCCAGATTTCCTTTTTTTTTTTAAAAAAAAAGTAAGTCTCTGGGCTCCTCCTTTGATAATGCCTTTTTCTTTGTACCTCCGCAAGGGAAGGAGCTAGGGCCTTGCTTGTTTTTTTAAATAAAAGCTGAGAATTCAGAGAACCTGCTTAACCTATCATTACCACAGTACAGTGATATATTGGTATTATAGTGCCTTTTTAAAAAAATGTAGCCCTGATATTGATATATCAGTGTAAGCATTCACAGAAAGTAAAAAAGGAAGGGGTGCTATGATGTCACTGATGATGCCACCAATGGCAACGGCACCCTCCCTTAAAAATCCTGATTATTTAAGGCACATATGGAAGAAAATAAACTGACTCCACAACTGTAAGAAATGCACAGGGAGGGGAAACACGCAGAAGAACCCTGCCCAAACCGATTCCAATGCTTGTGGATCGACTGCCAAGAAAACCAGGAGTATGTTGATGGTGCAAGCGCATTTACCAGGAGGCAAATCACATTCGGATTCAGTGGGACTTCCCCAAAAACAGGCACAGAGTTGGGCTGCAGAGCTATGAGCTCCTGGGGTATCAAAGACTAGACAGACACAACCACGTGTCAAAGAAACAGGTTTCCAAGACATTGAAAGCCCTACGAACCTTCAATCTTCTGTTGGTCTGTGAGATTCCGGTAAGCCTGCAGAATGAACGGGGCTGCTGTCTCCTTGGAATTCAGGAAGTCCTGCAGGGCCATCGAAGCCTTGAGTGAAACAGGGAGAGAGCAAGACGGTTCATTTGAGTTTGCAGTTCTCTTCCATGCAAGAGAGGCTCTGTAAATGAGTGCACATTCTCAGATTCCACTGTGCACAGTTAGAACCCAGCAGTGGTGATCAACAGGAATCAACTCACCATTAGTCCCTTCTGAGGCATCTGGTGATACTTCTCCATTGTTTTCCCCTGGTCCTCCAGGAAACATTCATGGCCACCTGGTACTGCGTAGCTCCCGTTAGAGATCTTTTCCTCCAGATCCCAGAACAGCTCCAAGAGCACGGCCTGGCAGCGATCCAAGGACTCCTGCTCATTTTGTCTGCAGATTTCCTTGAGCTTGGTTTGGATCTGGTTCTAGGGGTGGAAGGGAAGAAAGAACACATGGTAGATTCCCTCTGATTAAGAAAAGATGGTACGTCCAGCACTGTGCCTTCTCTTTCTCACATGGATTTCTATTGTTAGGAGAAATTCTCCTGCTCATACCTTCAAACAGAGAATATCACAAGGAACATCTATCAGGAAAGCTAGTAGTTCTTTAATAAGACACTCAGTTTCCTGGAATAAAACCCAGAAGTGAAGCCGGACTCAGGAAACTGAGTTAGAGAAGCAGGTCTGAACTGCATTAGCCGTTTCTGTTATCCCCACCCTGGGGAAAATAACAGTAATGGCCAACTCTAGGAGCCTGTTCAGGAACCAGTTTCCTTGATGGGCCCTTCTGAGATGTAATCAGGGCTATTTTTGGGCAGGAACGCACAGGAACAGAGTTCCGGCTGGCTTCAGAGTTGCACTGTCAGGGGTGTGGCCTAATATGCTAATGAGTTTCTACTATTGGGTGTGACCTATTATGCTAATGAGTTCCTGCTGGCTTTTTCTGCAAAAAAAGCCCTGGATGCAATACATGTGCCCTATGCCCTAAAAAACTTTTTTGGTGTGAGAAATAATGTGGTGTCCAAGAAGAACAAGGTGACCTTTGCTAGAACTATCAGCAACTACCAGTAATGGCTGGCCTACCTGTCCTAAGCACCGGGCTCTTTTGCATTCTCATCCTCCTTGCATGTGTGTCCCAATTGCTTTTTTTTTTGTTTTCTGCATGTGTTTTCCTCCCTCTAGTGGTCGATTCAATATTACATCTTTGTATGTCCAACAAGAAACCCTGCCGTTTAAATCTGGAAGGAGATGGGCCAGACATACAACGATGCAACATTGAACTGACTACTACAGGGAGCAAAACACATGTAGAAAGGTATGAGGATGCAGAAGAGCCTGCTGTGATCGTCTCTGCTGCCACACTAGTCAATCAGATCCTGAACTTGAGTAAAGTCAAAATTGTTGCCTCACACAGGGAAAGTGCCTATCTTCTCAAGTCTCTCTCTCCAAACCATTCCTCTTAATTTGGACATGAATAGGAACAAAGTTTTATGGCTTCGGGATGGTGCTGGGTGTTTCTTTTTTAAAGGTACACTCCCCGCACACATGGGGCACAGAAGTTCAATGCGTGCTGGCCTGTGCTGTGCCTGTCCCACAGAACATGCACCAGAATCGCAGGGGTTTGTGGCAGGAGATTTCTAGCATGTCTGTCAGCATGAAAAAGGTTAACTGAATATTCAGGCACAGCCCCATAGTCCGAACTTCCCAAAACTCCAGGACAGAGAACAGGCAATGCTGGCATCCCCAACCACAGCCATTGGCCCACAAGGGCTCTTCCCTGTGCCGGGCAGCTCTGAGAGAGGGTCAGGAGAGTTGACAAACAAAATTCAGGCAGGAAAAGCAGCTGGGCATATCTCCAGGCTTGACATGGGCCTCTCTAAAGGTGGCAGGGAGGCCACCTGAGAGTGCGGGCCACGGGATGCTAGGCCTGGTATTATGCCAACCCAGCTGGGTAGGGCAAACCCTCCAGTGAGGGAAGGAACAAGCAGGCAAGGCTGGCCATTATAAAAGCTACACCTGACTAGCAGCCATGCCTTCCCTTTGCTTCCTGTGGGTGGGGGGCAAGCTAATCCCACAGGAAGCCAGGACAGATAAGTGGGTGGGCCAGGCCAATGGAGCCTTCTTCGTAACAAACTGGGGCAAAAAGGGAGGGGGGGGAAACTGAACCTAGAAACCTGGGTTCCAGAACCTGAAAAGGTTAGTCAAATAGAAAAGAGGGCCAACAATAAAAGCTTAATATATCTGTAGTATATAAAAGGATACCTGTATTTATTAACAAAGAATTTAAAAATCTAGAAGGGCCCAGTCACACTTCATGTAAAAATACCAGAATCTAACACACAAGGGCTGATGGACTTGACCTGAGGCGTTTCGGCCTGCATAGGCCTTCTTCAGAGGTCAAACACAGTGAGGAACATATTGGCTTCTATAATGGTACAGTACAATCATACAGATGTAAAATATAAATATAAGAAGGACCAGATGGGAATTGCTGTAAAAAATAGAAAAATTGGAAATTAAATACATACAATAAAATAAATTAATTATAAATATATTCTACTAAAAAACCCTATTGACTTACTTCCAATTCTGTACTAGGCACAGAATAAAAGTATAAATGAGGCCTCCAAAGGTGCAATCACATGCCAAGTAGTGTTTCACTGGTAATAATTCTAGATTATATGCAGGCCGAAACGCCTTGTGTGTTAGATTCTGGTATTTTTACATGAGGTGTGATTGGGCCCTTATATATTTTTAAATTCTTTGTTAATAAATATGTGTATCTTTTTATACTATAGATATATTGTTATGTATGGAGAGACATAAATGAAAGAGCTTGATTCCAGCTCCCATTGAAACCTGGTATCCTAAACATCACAAACTGATTGGACGCTTTGCACAGTTGTCCAATCAGGAAACAAGATATGTGCAGGCGGGAAACGGTATGATTGGTCTTTGTGTCTGTAATATGATTGGTCCTTACTGTACATATGGGCGTGGCTTTGCAAGCCCAGACTGTTTAAAAAGGAGCCTGTTGCTCCCTAGTTTCGCTGTCATCCTATCTTGTCCTAACCTCTGTAAATAAATCTGACTTCACTGTTCAAAGAGCTGCTGCCTGAGTCTCATATCTAACATATATTAAGCTTTTATTGTTTACCCTCTTTTCTATTTGACTAACCTTTTCAGGTTCTGGATGCCTTCTTCGTAACAACCAGGGACTCAGGCCAAAGAGAACTTGCCCTAGTTCTCCCTGTGCCTAGCCGGCTGGAAAGGAAAACAGTGGGGAGAGAGGAGAAAGAGCCTGGGTGATCCGTACTTCTTTCTCTCTCGGAACTGAGGCCTATCAAGGCCCCAAACAGTGAAGCCTGGTGGGGGGGCGGTGGCAGCCCTGGCCTACCCTGACAACACCACAGAGGCTCACATCGAATGCAGAAATTTTGGAAGCCATCACCCAGACAGAGAAGCTGTACACCTTATCCCCATGATGGATATAAACCCAGTACCTTCAGCTGCTTCTGGTATTCTTGGCCCTCATCCTTGAAGGCGCGATCCAGAAACACTTGGATGGCCTCTTTCTCGCACTCCGTGTGCACTTCCATCAGCTCTTCAACCGTCTCAGTTGGCAGCTTCAACTTAAGTTCCACCATCTCCTCATAGCGTTTTACCCCGTCGTGCACAGCTGCTGAATTCTCAATCTGGGCCAAGGCCAGTATCACATTCTCAATGCAAGGGATGGCCCCGCTGCGGATGGCGTCCACATAGGTCACTGCGAAGTGCCCCAATACTGCAAAGGGAAAGAGAGAATGCTTATCACAAGCTCCCCAAACCCCTACATCAAGGGTCTGCAGCATGGTGCTTGTAGGCAATATTCCCTCTAAGCTGAGTTAGGGTGAGCTAGCTCACAGATTCTTAGCCTCCAGCTTACACATTTTTGTCTTAGTTCAGGAAGGACAGCTCCAGAGCAAACTAATTTATGCAGTACCCAAATCGCTCACTCACAACTGCAATGCCAGTAGCTCACAAAGTAGAATTTTTGCTCACAAGACTCCACAGCTTAGAGGGAGTATTGTTTGCGGGTGCCATAACACCTGCCAACACCTTTCCTGGTGTTTTTAGAAAAGTGGGCGTGGCCAGGAGGGGCTTTTGCCCAGCAAGACTTCTGATTGGCTGTGCAGATTTTTAAAAACATTGCTTTGGTAGCAGCAGCCACCATGGCACAAGGTTCTTAACTGTGTGACTGAAGGTAAGCTGTAGCAGCCATTTGTGGCTGGCTTTGCATCCTATGGCAGCCATTTTGTGGCTGTGCCCACTATGCTGTACCAGAATTCCAGACTCAAATGGCTGGGGACCCCCTGCCCTACACCATCCATCTATCAGCCTCCATATTCCAGCCCTGCTTTCCTTGTCTGTGATATTTCATGACTGCTTTCACTATATCAATTTCTGCTTCCACTTACATGTCCCCGTCACTGTCTGCCCCCCCGGGATCACTTTGGCCTCAGCCGTCTCAAAAATGTAGCTCCGGAACCGGTGTGCGTCTTCTATGAAGTCGGGGTTTAGGTTCCTCTCAGGCAAATCTTCCAGATGCACCAATTCTTGACTTACGGCTGCGTGGTCAAAGACAAAGCACTTGCGGCTGGGGAAGTACTCGCGGATGTACTTCTTGATAACATCTAGCTTTTCAGGGGAACCTGCGAGAGAAACATAGATGCATTCAGTCGGATCAACAGGCCTTATGAGGTGGTTTCCTGCACTGTGGCCACACCAACAGTCCCTTCAGATCTACTGAGCAGACACAGCCAAGACATATCAGTGCCTGAGGCAGAAAATCCAAACTTCCACTCCACAAGGTGATGAAATTTAATTTAGAAAACCACAACACTGATAATTTGCAGCCCTTTTATGATGCCGCAGAACCTGACACTTGATGCGGGATGCCTCACCACACTTAATGGTAGGGTCAGCCTTCAATTTTGCAGTCCAGACACTTTTATCTTCCCTTTTCCAGTGAGCGCACATTTGCTAAGAAACTTTCATTTTTAATTGTCTACCTTTTTCAAAAGTGCAACTTAAAAAAAGAAGTCATTATGCTAGAATATTCCTCATGTTAACAGTTCCTTATTAGCATAAAGACCCCTGCTAAATCCTCTGTCTATATACTATATTAGCAATGTGTAGCCCCCATCTCTGAATAGCTAAAACTGCAGACAGGAGCCACATAGATGCTAAACAGGTTTCTCAGCCAATGTGGGGCACTCCCCAGGTTTGCAGAAAAATCTGAATTTTTAAAAAAAATATATGAGGGGTTTAAATCCCCCCAAAATAAAGTAGCATTCTCTGCACAAGCACAGAGAACACACCTCAGGCGGTCAGTGGCGGTGTCTCCAGGGAGCTGTGCTGGGTCCAGTGGTGGTGGCAGCACAGCCCAGAGTTCCAAACTAGATCCGGCACTGGCCACGCAGCCTGGGAACTGTGCTGGGCCTGGTGGAGGCAGTAGCAGCACAACCTGGAAGCTGCCCTGGGCATACTGCTGAAGCTTGAGAGCCACACTGGGTATGGTACTGATGGTGGCGCAGCCTGGGAACTGCACTGGACCCCCAGGCCTGGGAGTCGCACTGAGCATGGGCCTGTCAAGAAAGTGCATGGAGGAAATCCCTTCCACAACCATTGTGGGCCTACACTTGTTTCTTCTAATATCCTGAGGATTACCTCATTTATGGAAATTCAGTATGCCAGAGGGCCTAGTTCTATAAAGAACAAACAACCATTAATAATCACTTCCACAAATACACACATCAGTCTTCGGACCAGACATGATTGTTCTTCAGGTAGCTATGAGTCTATAACTTACATGTTGATTCCACACACCAAGGCTGACACTGGTAATAGTTTAACCCAGCAGTAAAGAAATCTCTTTTCTGCATTATTGACACAGTGGGGAGTAAATTACTACTGTTCTCTTCCCACGTCCCAACCTATCAAGAAAAAATACCTTTCCGGTAATGTTTCTGGGGTAAAATTCGGTTGTTTAGGAGGGTGGGTGTGAACACATGCAGGATGACTGAAAGGTATTTATTCCCACTCTTTGGTCTGAGGGAAGCATGTTTGGGATTTAGCCCACATCTTGTGACTAATCAGGTTTAAACAACAAGGCCTAGCCTGTCACGGCTCAGGTGGGGTGTCACCTGACGCTGCCACCAATCTGGTTATACGATCCCTTGAGAAGGCCCAGAGCACCCTCCCAAGACTTTCAGACCTCCCTTATTTGGCCAAATAATAGGTGTGAGGACCAGGCAGAGTAAACAACAAATAAAAGATTTATTTTACAGGAGGTCAATCAAATATACGAAACAAACAAGGTGCAAGAATAATAACGATAAGTGGGTGAAGAGAAAAGAAACCAAATGTCCTAATGCGACTAGACTCACAGTCCCTAGCTCACTGTCTTAGTTGGGCCTGAGTCTTCTTAGCCTTTCTCTCCGGGTGAGGGTCCCTCCCAGCAGCAGCCTTCCTTCTGGCCCTGCTCTCTTGGAAGAAAGAACAGCTCTTCTTCTGTACCAGCTCTTTTACTATAAGTCCCCTTTCTCTATGATTGGCTAAAATTGGCACCAAAACCTCTCAGGGATTAGGGTTGCCAAGTCGACTTACCTGCAAAGCGGGGGATTCCTGGCTCCGTCATCACATCGCCCAAGTTGGGGGTGGGGGCACCGTGACTCAAGGGAAAACCGTAGAGTTTTCCCTCAATTGACGCCCTCCAGCAGGGGTGGAGTTCCCCCCGGGGCCCAATCCACCGCCAGTGGGTAACGGGCCTCCTGGACGGGAATTTATCCGCCCCCAGCAGGGGCTTGGCAAGCCTATCAAGGACTTCTGGGAGTTGTAGGCCTGGCCTCCTTCTACTGCTAGTCAGGTTCCCTGGGCCTGCTAGGCCTTTGCTTGTACAGCCCAGATCATGGCAGCCCATTAAGGCTGTTCACACATCAGCTCCCCAAAGTACCTTCCCTCTTCTTCAAGGCGTTCTCCAGGTACTCATCCCCAGAGATGGGGCATCCCTCCAACTCCAGCTGCGGGGTGAAGTCACACACAGCCCAGATAAAAGTTGGGAAGAAACAGCTGAAGTCATCAGGAATTTCGTCCTCTTCCTCACGGTTCTGCCTGCCCGAGGCCTTAACCTTGATAAGCTCCGTCAGTTTCGTCACGTGGCTGGAACTGGGCTAAGGAAATGAAGATGCGGTTCCCCCAGAACCGGCCAATAACTTTTCAACTGTCCCACATCTCCAATGAAAATCTAGTGTCTTACATTTCTACTAAGTGTAACAGTGGCAACTTTCCATGGGAGAAAAAGACACCACAAAACCTAGCAGACCCTCTGAACCTCCTAACAGCACTACAGTCCAGTAGCCAGACTTGGCATGAGAGGTGACTTGCTTAGGAGACTAAGAGATCATTGTCACGTTAAGGGACACAAGCTCATGACAGGGCCAACACTGTTGCCAAATTCCTCCAAGTATTCCCCCCTCCTTCCTCTCTACTCCTCTGAAGAACAAAGGCTGGATAATTACTGCCCCTGGCCCCAAGGTTACACAACTAAATGGCTAAAAAGCTGACTATTGTCTTCCAGGATACAGACAGAAGAACAGATTTCCCCAGGGCTATTTTGGGCCAGGAAAGCACAGGAACAGAGTTCCGGCTGGCTCCTGAGTTGGCCACGCCCAGCAGGAACTCATTAGCATAATAGGCCACACCCAACAGCAGGAATTCATTAGGATTGGCTACATTAGGGCTGTGTGGCCTAACATGCAAAGGAGTTCCTGCTCCAAAAAAAAGCCCTGGGTCTTGACAACAAACAAGGTAAACAGAATAAGAAGCAAAAGGTGGGTGTGGCTGGATGATCACACTTCTGGCAACATGGGGGTGTGGCATTATATGCTAATGAGCTGTGTTGTCAGGGGTGTGGCCTAATATGCTAATGAGTCCCTGCTGGGCTTTTTCTACAAAAAAAGGCCTGGATTTCCCTCCTATTCGTCCACTACCTCCTTTTCTTTCAAATATCTTGTGTGTATGCTCTTCAGTCTGTGCGTACATATTTAAATTCTGCTATTTTCCTAAAATAAATTTATTCTCTCTTAATGTTGGCCTGGTTCTTGGCTCCATAAATGGGTTTAAAGGGACAGATCTCTGTAAACACTGGTAGCCAGATCTCGCTTAATACTCTACTTCTCACCGAGGCCTGACATTTAGCTAAATTCCCCCAAGAAATTGATGGCAGCAATTCAGCTTCTTAAATCTAAGCTGGTAGGGGTAACATAAGCCATTGCTTGGTTGTCTGTAATACCTACATTTCACCTTATTCCACATTTTGAACAAGTTTAGGAATCACACAAACAATTATTGTCACACTGAAGTCCTGATAGGAAGGGCCCCTGTGTTTCATTAACTCTGGTTCTGCCAGCATAGCATGAGAGCTAGAGGGGATCCGGATGCCTGAATTTTCCAAAAAAAAGGATACTGTAGTTTCTCCAAAGCAAACTGGTCAATGGTGCCCATGCTGTTGTACACAAAGGTGCTGCTAAGCAGAATGCAGAGGGCAAACACCCACGAGTCGTTCTCAACATTGCTCTGCCAGGAGAGGATGCAAATGTTTAGCACAAAACATTGGGGCTGTCTTCCACCGAACAAGGAATGGGGCACTCTGTTGTCACTGCCACAGTCTGGAGAGATTTCCAAGAGACTCCCAAGCCCTTAAGGGTAGTCTGGAGTGGTGTAGTTTCCTGCGAGCAAAGCCTCCACAATGGCCTTCCCTTGTCGCTATTTCCCTGATCCCGATTTACCTTCTCCACATCACCCAGTCCTTCCGTGTCCAATAGCACCAAGGTATGGTCAGGCTTTTTGGGGTGAGGTCGGCACCACATCCAGATACCCTTGGTGTTTGCTTGTACTGTGGGACCCAGAGAAAATCCTGGGAGAGGGGGCAGAGAAGACAAGGAAATGAAACTCAGCCCCATGGGGAACAGTGGTTCTACCATTTCCCTGTTATGGTATATGGGTAAATGAAACCTGCATTCATCCAGAATACATACACACCTTCTGGTTGCTCTCAGAAACCGTCCCCAGTCCCACAAACCATGGTTTTATTGAGATGTGTGATAAGACAATGGAATCCTCACAATTTGACATTCTGCCCCCACAGACTTTATTTATTTATTAAATTTCTATCCCGCCCTCCCTGCGGAAGGGCTCAGGACGGCTTACAATCAAGGGCTTACCACGGCTTACAATCAAGGACTTGTTCTGCCCTGGAATGCTCATCTCTGTTCTGAGGCAAACTTCACACCCCAAGTTTTCATCAACAGATTTGGAAACAGCCCGTTTTCATGTTTCTTTCATAGTCAGTGCATTTGGGGATAAATTTATTTATTTATGGGATTTTTATTCTGCCCTCCCCAATCACAACAAATCAAGACAAAGTCTTGTTATGTTAAAATCACATTAAAATCATGAAAACATGACATAGCACTGTGTGACAGAGTGTTGGACTAGATGGGCCATTGGCCTGATTCAACATTGGCTTCTCTTATGTTCTCTTATTTCAGTTTCCTGGGAGGCCTGGAAGCACTTAAATGACCTAGGCCTACAATTCATTCTCCATTTTGAAGGAAACAATATACACACATCTCCTTTTCACACTGCTCCATAAATCAGAATGCCTTGGACTATGGGAGTACCAAATTTCAGCCTTCTACCTGTTGCTGAAGTACCTTAACTGTTCTGATAACCCTATGTTTGAGGCCCAAGGCTACACAAAAAGTAATCTGGTTAGATGTACCCTCCAGCACAGAAAGAGGATTAGCACAGAGCCTCTAAAGACTCTAAAGTGTTGGGGAAAATAGTCCAAATACTTTAATGCTCAGAGTTTGCAATGAATCTTTGCTTCACTGGAGAGGAGACATTTCTTTCTGTTAAAAACTTAATTTCTAAGGGTAAAAGCTAGAGATGTAAAATTTCCAGAAATTTTGAAGCTTGGAAAAAAGCTCAGAAATTTTGAAGCTCGGGTTTTTTCCAGAAAAAGCTTGGAAATTTTGAAGCTCGTTTTTTTTCCAGAAAAAAACTGAAATTTCAGAAAAATTGAAAAAAAATGCTACATTAGCAATTCTGTTTTCTTTTCCGGATTGAAAGTCATTCTGTTACTTTAGAACATAAAATATGACTATGGACAATTTTACTTGGCATGAAATTATCACAACTAGCATATTAAAAATATAGTGTATCCAAACAATTACTACAAACAGAACTTACTTATTATATAATATTTATTTGTAATTGAAACAAACGGAGCAACAATATTTTGGTGTAGTGGTTAGGAGCATGGACTCTAATCTGGGAGAACTGGGTTTGATTCCACACTCCTCTACTTGCACCTGCTGGTGCGACCTTCGGTCAGTCACAAGTTCTCCCAGAGTTGTTCTCTCAAGAGCAGTTCTGGAAAGAGCTCTCTCAGCCCCACCTACCTCACAGGGTGTCTGTTGTGGGAAGGGAAAGGAAAAGGAGATTGTAAGCTGCTCTGAGACGCCTTCGAGCAATGAAGGGTGGGGTATAAATCCAAACTCTTCTCTTCTTCTTCTTCTTAACGGTTTACTAGTTGATGTGGTACAGACAAAAAAACCTCCACAAAACAATTTTTAAAAATCCAGAAGTAACAATTATTCATATTTCCTCTCCACAGTATTAGATAAAATTTAAAAAACCCATTCTCATAAAAAGAACTGAAAAGGGGGAAAGTGTATAGAAGGGAGTGTGGGGCTAAGTTTCAATGAATGGGCGTGAAATTTAATTAGAATCATTTTCTGAGCTGTAATTATCAGTTTCGGTCTCTGTTTCTGCAGCTACTCTGCTGTGTCTGTCATTATCACGTTCCATAATCAATTTCTTTTCTTTTTTCAATTTTTTCAGGGGGGGGGGCTTCAGGAAAAAAACAGGAAAAAAAACCCAGTTTTTTTCAGAATTTTTCCAGTTTTTTCCTGGGCCTTCACATCTCTAGTAAAAGGTACATAGGAAACCTACAAACAGAAGAGCTATTTAGAGCTACATTGTTGCATCTTACTGCTACAAAAACATGGTCACACAACAAACCGCAACAATGGAGAATCCTCCTTCTTTCTTGACCCCTAAATGGAAATCACCTGAACAGATTAACCGATCAGTACCATTTACTTTCATGGGCTATTCTTGCATTGGCTGTCTGCCAGGTTTCCCTTCCAGGTCAGTCTAAACAATAGCATAGAATGGTAACCAGATTAACCCTATAATGACTGGATTAGACCTTGCAACTCATACATTTCCAACAAAGTACAGGGAACACAGGATTGTCTGAGCTATTCCTACAGTGAGGGCAACAAGTGTTCATGATAGAGGCATTGCCAACGGAGCCAAAATCTCTGTCACTTAGCAGAACATGAATATATCCCACAATCTCACCTCCTTTATCCTTTCCTGCCAACTCGTTCATGAGGTAAGACTTGCCAGTATGGGACAGCCCCACAATGGCCACCACTACCACTGGCTGATGGATCCTCTGCAAGAGCTGTAGGGCTTCCTGGCTGACCTGCAGTTTCTCACCCGGGTTGTTCTCTATCAAACACACTGGCTCCTCCATGTTGTTTGGTTGAACCATTCTAGGGGCAGCCTGGTAGGACGATGGGGGAGGAACCTGTAGAGACAGAATCAATGTTCTATAAGCAAGAGGGTGCTAGGTTGAAGCTTCACAGACAGTAGAGTGTCTGCAAGATTTGTACAGTCTCAAGACACCCCAAGTCAGAGAGCAAGGGGATCGCAACCAAATGAAGAAAGATGACTTGAGTGCCATGGCACAAAAACCGAATGGGCTGTCCCTGGGATGGCAGCCATCAGGGGTGGTGGGGAAGGCCTGACTGGGTAAAAGTCAGCAAGAATTGCTGCCCATACTATCTTCCAGCTTGGCCCATCATTTAGTGTTGAATGATTGCTCAGAAGAATTGCCGCCCATACTGTCTTAAAGCTTGGCCAACCATTAAGTGTTGAAGGGTTGGCCACAAGAAGTGCTTCCTGTCACGGCTCCTGTTGCGCCTGAGCCCTCAGAAGTCGTGGAGGAGCTAAGTGTCAACAGGGATGAGCTCCTCCCACCAGAAACCTCCACACCTGAAAACATGGCGAGCTCCAAGCCCAGCCCAGCAAGAGCTGGGGCAGATCGCTGCCCGAGCGACACGCCCCCGACTCGCCTCCACCGGTGTCTTGTTTACGGGAGAAGTGCGGCAGGACATGCGCACCCGGCGTTCATTTAGCCCAGAGTATTAGTGGGAGCCGGGCTGTGCTCGGAGCGTGCTAATTACCAGCTGCTGGGATTACTACTTAGCCCGTGCTGGCACAGCATCAAACTCGTGCCAGCAACTAGTCGCATCCGCAAAGCTCTGTGCCATACTACTCCGGTTCCTGACGCCTCGTTCTTGGTTTGATCCCTCTGGCTCCTCGACCTCGGCTCATCTTGACCTCGCTACTCTGCACCTCACACCCCCGGACTCCTGACCCTTGGCTCTCGGACTCTTGACTCACGGCTCTCGGACTTTGGACCCTCGACTCTCGGACCTCCTGACCACGCTACCGGTTGGTACTTTAGACTTGGCTCCCCGGTTTTCTCGGCTTGCTCAGCTTCTAACTCCGAACTGTCTCTCGACCACCCCGCTCGTCTTACCCCTTGAACTTGGTTGTTTGGTCTCGGCCGGCTCTGACCTTGGACTGTGCTCTGACCACTCCACGCTTGCCTGGCCTTGCACCCCAGCCCGTGACACTTCCCATGCTATCTTCCAGCTTGGCCAACCAGGCAACACCAATCTCTGAAGACACAAGGCCTTGACACAAGGTCTACCTTTACCGCCATGAATGACACCATGGCTCAGTGGGTGCTTTTGTTTGGAAAGAGTCATTGGACTCATGTGGTTCCTGTCTTGCGGTCTGTTTTGCAGTGGTTCTATAGAGTAAGCTCCCTACTGCAGCTCAGTCATACAGTACATGCCTTCAATTCATAAGACTCCAGATTCGGTTCCTGGAATCTCCCTTTACAGGTTCTCAGGAGCACCTTTAAGAACAACGAAGTTTTACTCTAGGTAGGGTATAAGCTTTCGTGTGCATGCACACTTCTTCAGATATCAAATGTGCATGCACACAAAAGCTTATACCCAGAATAAGTCTTTGATGGTCTTAGCCACTGGACTGAAACTTTGTTCTGCTACTTCGGACCACGCGTGAATCTAGGTTCTCAGGGAGCGAGACTAGGAAGTCTTACATTCAGCACATGAGATTTCTCTTTCTTGGCACAAAGATCATGTGCAAAGGGTCACCGACTAAATTACTTTGGGACAATCTGGAGTAAGGTGAGAAAAATAAATGCAGTGATCCTAGAGGGCAATGGCTGCATTAAAGCCTTCTCTACCATAGACGAATATTGTTGCCGAATGTCCGTCCAATTCATAACAGGAGGAGGCTTTAACTTGCAAATCCTTGCAGGGCAGGCATCACTTACCTGGGATTCTTGTACTGGCACCTGGGGAACCCTGGGAATCTTTTCCCTCTTTGGGACTGTCCAAGTAAAATTCATCTCAGGATCAATCACGGGCTCATTAGAATTCTCGTAATTTTCCTGTTGGAAAGGGGAAAAGATGGTTTGGCTTCCCGACCCTATCTCCCTGCTTATTTTTAATGGAGGCTGTGTTGTTATACATGATGTAAGCCTTGTAAAAATATTTATTAATTAAAAAAAAATGCATTGTGGCCCCTAACCTGGAAACACTGCCCTCAGATGGAGGCGCTTCCTACAGAGAGCCTGGGAAGAAGCGGGTGAATTCCAAGAGGGAGAAGCAGGGGAAGAAGAAGCTGAGGGTGTGGAGAATTTCTAAAGAAGAAGCTCCTGAGGAGAAAGGACGGTGGAGACAGAGAAAGGCAGATGGCGGGCGGCCCTCTTCTGGAGCGAGCCTTAGATCCTGGTATCACTTACCCTAGGCTCTTGTACCAGGCACCAGGAGAGCCAGTTTGGTGTAGTGGTTAAGTGCGCAGACTCTAATCTGGGAGAAGCCGGTTTGATTCCCCACTCCTCCACTTGCACCCGCTAGATGACCTTGGGCAAGCCATAGTTCTGGCAGAGCTGTTCTTGAAAAAGAGCAGCTTCTGTCAGAGCTCTCTCAGCCCCACCTACCTCACAGGGTGTCTGTTGTGGGGAGGGGAAGGGAAAGGAGGTTGTAAGCTGCTCTGAGACTCCTCTGGGTAGTGAAGAGCGGGGTGTAAATCCAATCTCTTCCTCCTCCTCTTCTTCTCTTCTTCTTCTTCTTCTTCTTCTTTTTCTTTTTATTTTCTTTGGAGTTGCCCAGGAAGGATCTATCACGGAGTCATTTAAAATTTCACCATTTTCCTGTTGGAAGAAAAAAAAATTGGTTTGGCTTCCCAATCCTATCGCCCCCAAAGGGCATTTCCTGATAGTTCCAACTGAGGCTGTTGGAAAAGAACCCACTTTAACTGACCACCAAGTACATAAACAATCTCCTCAGAGAATTCCTGGACCCCCATTGGTTATAGCTGGCGCAAAGCCTTGTGGGGATTGTAGGCTGTCTGCTTCCCACTCCCAGGCAGGTCTCTTAGGCCTCAGTAGGCCCAGTCCTGCACAGATCTCCAGAGGCTTACACAGATCACGACAAAGGCAAAGGCAGGCAATGGTAAACCACCTCTGAACATCTCTTGCCTTGAAAACCTTAGGGCAGGGGTGTCGAACTCATTTGTTATGAGGGCCAGATCTGACATAAATGAGACCTTGTTGGGCCGGGTCATGAGTGTCATAAAATATAATGCTAGGTAATGGAGATCTAAACTTTATATAAAGGACACAAACACAAAAGGTTTTTTTAACTTAAAGCGAAAACATGCTTAAAACATTACCTCTGTAAGCTGCAATCCTACTTTTGATTTATTGACATTCATCACAGAACTCTCATGCTCAGAGTTCTGAGTCTAGGACCCAGGTTAAAACATGAAATGGCTGAGTGAGTAAGAGTCTGGGGAAGCAATTGATGGTGCAGCAGCAGCAGCAGCAGAACTGGAAGCAGGAGATGGCCAGTTCCACTGCGGGCCTGATGGAAGCCCTCCAGGGCCTGATCTGGCCCCTGGGTTGCATGTTTGACACCCCTGCTGTATACAGTATAATCTGGTGGCATGTTCATTAGAAGACTGGCGTAAGGGGATTTGTATATAATTTAAGAACTCTTTTCTGGTTATAGGAATACCAGAGGGCACAAAGAAGGGACAGTGCAGAGTGTTGTACAGACTTTTGAGAGTGTGAGGGTGTGCTGCAAGTGTATATCTGACAATATCGTTAATGCAAGACAAGATGTGCAAGTCATGTTTAAAAAAAATGGCTGAATGCCTCATGTGAGCCTCCTCCCCAGAATGCCTGTCTCCAAGATGCACATTTCCATGGTCATTCTTTGTAAAGCATCCCAGGCAAGGCCATAAAAGCAGGTCAAAACAGCACAGAGAACTACTTCAACCACCAAACCACCAACTCCTGGACGGCATGGAACTCCAGAGGTAGCCAGTGGGGCCAGGGAACCTTGGTTCAACAGGGGCAGCCCTATTCCCAGAAGGCAGGTCCGTGCAGCTGGGCTCTTTGGGGGACTAGAACGGGCTTTAGAATTCTTTCGAAAAAGGCCGTAACTGGAACATCCCACTGATTCCACCTTCCTCAATTTCACAGGTATCCTTCCCCCAACCATCCCGTCTCCTCCGGCTGTCACAGACCAATCGTATAAGGAAGACTAGTCGGGAATCTGGTGGCACCAGAATGGCCACAAGGCGTGACATCTCTCCCCTCCTCACCACCTTTCCGTTGTCTACAGTTTTGCATGTAAATACATCTGCCTCGTGGTTGGACGATGCACCCGATGAAGCGAGCTCTTCCCCACAAGAATTTTATGCTGGAATCAACTCTGGTTAGTCTTTTAAGATGTCATTGGATTTCTCTTTTATTTTGCTGCTACCCATCTGGAATTACAGTCACAGAGGATTTCCTATGTGAGCTTCCCAAGCAGTCTGGAAGCAAGTTCCCCCAGGGGGGCAGGGGTTTGCCCATCCAAAGGGCTCCCAACTTCCCGGTCCAGATCTGGCCAGCAGGGGGAAACCCACCCTCAAAGTGCCCAGATCGGGCCAACGTGCCCGGGGCGATGATGTCGCCTGGAAGTGACATCATCACACCGGGTATGTCGCCAGGCAACACTCTAGCAATCAGCCTGAAAACTCTATGGTACTATAGAGTTTTCAGGCTGATTGCTAGAGTGTCAACCGGCAACGTGCCCGGTGTGATGACGTCACTTCCTGGCAACATCATTGCGGCTCATGCGTGCATAGTACGCATGCGAAAGTCCCGGGCTGGGATCGAGTCTCCCCCACCACGCCAGGTAAGACACTTGGCAACCCTATCTTGCAGAGGTATTACAATATACAGTAGGGGAAGGGTCATGCCTCTCTGGTGGAGCATCTGTTTGGCATGCAGAAGGTCCCAGGTTCAATCCTCAGCATCTCCAGCTAAAAAAGGGACCAGGCAGCAGGTGATGTAAGAGACCGCAGCCTGAGACCCTGGAGAGTCGCTGCCTGTCAGAGCAGACAATACCAACCTTGATGGACTGATGGACCGATTCAGTAGAAGGCAGATTCATGTGTTCAATACTGGACTCCCTGACCCAGTGAATATTTCTGGCTTGGCCACCCCCAGGCCCAAACTCTTCCCCATTCTTACCAGATAGAATGCTGCAGCTTGGGGATCGAAGGTCTTGTTCACAATGATGGGTTCGTTCAAAGACAGCACATCTGCAAAGCGTTCCAGGGCGGCCGACCAATCTGAAAAAACACAATACATCACCATCAGAATGTTAAGTACCAGCGGACCTCTGGAGAGTCCCTTTAACGTTCTGATTTTAACCCACTGCACCAATGCCAGGTTGCCAAATGATCAGGGAAAACAAGAGTCCAGTCTGCTCTTCTGCTTTTAGCAGCAGCTTGAGCTGAAGGAATCAACAGGGAATACTTCGCGTGGTACGGAAATAAGCCGTATTGCCCACGAATGCCTGAACATCAAGTTGCTGTTGCACAGAAGCAGGATAAAGATCTACGTGTGCCTGGACGCACACGAAGCCGCCTTATACGGAATCAGACCGTCAGTCCATCAAGGTCAGTACTGCCTACACAGACTGGCAGCAGCCCTCCAGGGTCTCTAGGAGGTCTTTCACATTAACTACAGCTTGGCCCTTTTTAACTGGAGATGCCGGGGACTGAACCTGGGGTGTCCTGCATTCAAGGAAGAGGCTCTTCCACTGAGTCGCAGTCCCTTCCCAATGGCCAGGGCAGTAAAAATCACCCTTCACCAAGGGCAGTAAAGTGGCTTGAGCCAGTCTGAAATATACTGGCTCATGGTTTATTGTGATTTCAGCTCAACTCAAGACAGACAAGCTGGGTCCAAGCCCTGCTTAAATCCCTGCAACACACCACACCCAAACACACACCCACTCCCCGTGATAGACTATTTACAGTGCAAGGTTCAACCACTGGTTAATTCTAGGATCCGGGCGAGCCTATAGGTCTGTTCCAGAATCCTAGCCAGCTTTTGTTAGGCAGCCGAAGCTGCGCTTATTCGCGCGAGCGGTAGGAGCTCATGCACAAGTACATGTGGCCATTCCAATACATAACACAGTCCTAAACAAGAGGGGAAATATCTGAAAAATATCTGGTATGAAAAGTATCCTCACCCTTCCCATTCGAAAATCTACTTCCGGGTGAGTTCTTGGGCCTCTGATTCAGGATATAATCTTTAAATGAACAAAGCCGAGCCTGGAACATGGGGTGCAGAATGTCTGAAGAGGCATCCTCCCCGTCCTTTCCATCCGCATGCGGGGAGCAGAAACAAAATGCTTTCTGGGTGGGGAACAGGGTCTGGATACAGCTAACTGTTGTGTTCTTCGAGGCTGAAACTGCAAATACATAAGAACAGGAACCTCTCACGAAATGCTAAAAAAACCCAAACCCAAAACGTGGCAATTTATGCCAACAATCTCCTTTTCTGACTTCTTCCCACTTTCCAAACCAAGCCCAAGCTGTTGTATCTTTACTTCCAAGCAGACCCCCCTCCCAAAGAACCCTGGGAGCCACAGTTCTGGGAGAGAGTATTCTCAGCACCTTCACTGAACTATAATTCCCAGGATTCTCTGGGGAAGACCACAGCTAAACTGGTTTTTTAAAAACTGACTTCGGCTTTTCCACATTCTCATTTTCCTCACTTGTAAGTTCTTGTTTTTAGAGGGTGTTTCTGTTCCACACGTGCTTTGCTCCCTCTACTGGTCAGTTCTATATTATACTGGTTAATGTCCAGCATACCTCCCAGCAGATTAAAACTGCAGGTTTTTATGCCAGACATAAACCGGTGTAATATCGAATTGACCACTGGAGAAAGCAAAACATGTGTAGAACAGAAGAATTTCCCTGAAGAAACAGTGAGGAAAATGAGAATGCTGAAAAGCCTTTTCTTTGGTTTTACAGCAGAGTCCCAAATATGGTGATGCTCTGGTTTCAGTGGGAATGGTTTTCAAGTAACAGGATCCCAACCTGCCTCCAAGAGGCAAGGAGGTGGCTAAGATATGGGAGCATACCTGCCAGAGGGGAGACGATGATGTCCAAGTTAAGAGCCACATCTTGTAGCACCCTTTCCTCAGATGCCACATCACGAAGGCACCACACAAAATCAGGCAGCATGCTACTAAGCAGGAACCTGTTCACCAGAGGACAATCCTCCAGGACTCGTACTTTGTCTGGGAGCATATTCACATATCTGCAGGGAGGATGCTGGTTGAGGAAAACAGAACTTCTGGAAGGCCAGGAGTGGATTGTGAAAGCATTTGGGGATTTGATTTCAGAGAGGAGAGAAACGAAGACTGAGAAATGCAATCCAATTTCCCACCCCCCATGCAATTAGATTTCCCATTTATTTTCAAAAATTCTATTGCCATGGGCTGGGTGCCTCTGAGCATGTACAAAGAGTCTTTTCAAGGAGATTTAAAAAGTACTTATGAGCACGTACCTTTGATCAAATGCAAACACTTCCTCTTCCCTTTGAACTGTGCCACTGTTGGGGTTTTTTGGCTAATAGACCATCCCTCAAAAATGAAAAATAACTTAAAACACAAAGGGTTCCTGGCTTTACATCCTCCTGTTATGGCAACTAGCCAGAACAAAATTCTGCTCAGGTGGCAATCCAAGTGATTTCACATTTGGAAGCGTAAGGACAGTCAGAGGCAGAAATCCAAGATGCAGGTTGAGGATTCCCACCAAATGACAAAGGAAGAATCCTATTGTTAATGTTGCAGAATATTCACAGTCTATGCTGTGATCCAATAAAAGCTGCAGTAGGAAGGATACATCAGTTTATCAAGCTCTTCTTGGGAATCCCAGGCACCTTTGGTGTTGTATATAAAGATATTGCAGAGCAGTACATCCAAAAGGAACAATTTGAAGGAGATAGATCTCTCATCCTGTAGTGATACCAGAAGAGACATCAGGAACGAGAAGTGACATTAGGAACCGGAAGTCGAGTGTGCCACCCCAGATGTGTGTCTTTATTACTGAGAAATGTCTGACCCCTCTTGTCTACTATCGCATACTCAAGGTGGCTTAAAATTAAAACCAGCACACACAGTAAACAGAAACAGGAAAATTCCTACAACAGGACAAAGCCAAAAACGAGAACATTACAGAGCTGCCAACTTTTTAACTGGCTACTATAGCTGTGCCTTGAATGGCCACTGGGTCCGCAGATAATGTTTGCCCTTCCAAGCTGTGAAAAACATTTTGAGCGCCTGATTTCTGCACCTCAAACTGCTCTTAAAGGCACAACAGCAGGGCCAGGATGGATCTTCCACGATTTGGCAACCTCACCAGAAGTGACGAACTTTCACCTCATGATTTCTGCCTGATATGCAGCAACAGAGCTTCGGTCCATAAAAGAAAAGACAGCAACCTGATTTTGCACAGTGCTGAAGAGATTGCTTAAGAGGAAAGAAATACACCTAGTTGTCCCCCCCCCAAGAAAAACAGCTAGCTAAAAACAGAAGTATTATTTTATGCACTATACAGTAATCCACTTATGCAATTCACTGCTACTAATAAACCATTAGCAGGTGTCCCCACCCATCTTGAGCCTATGGACACCTTTGGAATTCTGACACAGTGTCAAGGGCATGGCTACAAAATGGCCGCCTCAGGAGGCAGAGTCTCTTGGCTGCTGCCTCCCACCTTCAGGCACACAGTGAAGATCCTTGTGACATGGTGGGAGCTGCTCCCAAAGCAACATTTTTTAGAAATCTGCAGCCAATTAAAACTCCAATGGCCAATTAGAAGCCTTGCTGGGAAAAAGTCCTACCTGACTCCACCTACTTTCTAAAAACACTTGGCGGGCACTAGAAAAGTTGTTGGTTGGCACTGTGGTGCCCACAGACACCATGTTGGGGACCCCTTAGCTTACGTGGCATGTACAAAGACAAGATCTATCAATTACTTTAGAGAAATGAAGCCTCCAAGTACAAACACTTTATAACTTTCTAAATCCCAGAAGTTTCCACAGGAGATAGCTACCATGCCTTGCTTGATAGATGGCCTTTGATTGACTAGACCCAAATGATCTGATGCCAGCAGAGAAAGGCACATCGTCAGTCCAGGTCCCCACGCTCTCCAGGTGACCAAACAGAGTCCAATCTGGGTCACCAGAAAGTGTTAACCAAATACGTCATGTTGCCTGGTATGTCAATGCCCAATGATGAACATACCCAGTGAGATTACAGAAGCAGACAGAACTTTATTGCAATAAAGGGGTCCCTGGTAGGAAAACCAAGGAATCTGTTAGTAAGGCATCACCATTAGCTTTTTATCCCATGCAGTAAACAACTTTTAGACATGCACAGATGTCTTCAAATGAGGAAGCTTAAATTTCCTTCATGTCAACATTACATTTGCTAAGCATACATTTCTCTTGCCCTTATTTAGAATACTTTATGCAATCTTGCCTGTTTTTCACTAGCCATCCTGCTCAGTAAACTGTGTTCAAGACCCTCTTACCCAGTTTACCACATCCTGCTTCGCACAGCACAATTTCTGGAATCATCTTCCCTAAGCAGCACTCATAGACAACAATATGGCATTAGTCTGGCCAGGGGTCTTTTTTGGGGGGTAACCTTTTTTCCCACCATAGAGAACAATGGAGAGAATAGGGGAAACCTGTTTGGGGGCCCATAGAATTGGACCCCCTGGTCCAATGTTCTTGAAACTTGGTGGGTATCTTGAGGAGGGGCTCCATAAGCTACCCTGTGAGTTTGGAGCCTCTCTCTCAAACCCCCTCCCCTCCAGCCCCCAGAATATACCCTATGTTTTCACCATTGACTTCAATGGCCCATAGGATATAATGGGGCCGAATTGCTGCCAAATTTCTTTCATTCCATCCTTTCCTTCTCTCTTTTTCCTCTTTCCCTCCTTCTTCTCTTCTCTCTTTCTCTCTTTCTTTCCCACCTTCTTCTCTTCTCTTTTTTCTCCTTTCCCTCTTTCCTTCCTTCCCCTTTCCTTCTCTTTCTTTCCCTCTTTCCTTACTTCTTTCCTTTCCTCTATTCTCTCTCTTTCCTTCCCTCTTTCCTCCTTCTGTGGCCCAACTCTCATAAGAAGGAGTTTAAACTTTAAACCCCTTCTCTCTTAGCTCCCCCACCCAGGCCAACTGGGGAAGGGAAGGGGAGGCTTTTGAAGATGCCTCCCCCCCTTTTGCTTCCCCTTCTGACATCACTTCTGGTGATGTCATGGGGCGTGGCATATGCTAATAGCTCATTAGCATACCATATGCTAATGAGCTCCTGCCGCTGTTTTTCTATAAAAAGACCCCTGAGTCTAGCTATCGCAAGTTCTTATGGTCTCACAGAACTAATGAGATAGCTGTTAAAAGATACTGAAATGTTGACTGACTTTATGTTTTCATTTTCAAACACCAGAATGGCCTACCCAAAAAATGGGAAGAATCCTACCTTCTCCATTTGTTCAGGAAGACCTTCCGTATCCAGGAACACCAGATTTTCATCTGGTATTGTTGGGTGGGGCGAACAATGCAACCATATTCCTGCAGAACGTGGGAAGCCTGAAGGAAAAGAGGATAAAGAGGATGAAGGGGTGCCACATCTACAAGACCCTGGGGCAGGACCCATGGAGGACCATGGAGCACTCACATTTATCTTGCCCCATCAACTGGTCCAGGAGGAATGATTTCCCAGTCCCCTTGGGCCCAAAGATGGCCACCACCCAGAGGCGGCCAGTCACAGCCTTCAGGAAGGACAGGGCAGCTGGGTTCACCTGCAGGGTGCCCGAATCAGGGGATGGCTCCACAAGGCAGATTGATTCCATCACCCTGACGAAAAAGGAGCAAGAAGTCAAATGTGCAGTCAAGCCATCCTTATAAACTGGTTGTCCACATTCTTCTTAATTAATTACGAATCTACACATATGGAGGGCCAAAAATGCAATATATAACAAACTGTGCCATAGGTCCATCCGATCCACAGTTGTAGTTCTCCAGCATTTCAAGCGGATATCCTTCCCAGTTCTGCCACCAGAGACCCCTTTGGATAGAGATTTTGGGGTCCAATCCTGGGACCTTCTGTATGTTATTTGCCCCATACTGTGCCTAATGGGTAAACTATGTTTTCAGGTTGCTGTAACCATAATCCTATTACTTTTTAATAAGCTGTCTCATTCTATGAATGAAAGGCCACAGACTGAAATGAGAGTCCCTGGGAGTGCCAGAAGTGTTCTGGGACAGGAATGACATGCCCCAGAAGAGAATGACAGCCCCTGGGAGAAGCAGAAGCAATCTGGGATTGCAATGACAGGCCCCAGATTGGAATGATAGCCCCTGGGGGTAGCAGATGTGTTCTGGGGCTGGAATGACAGGCCTCAGAGTGGAATGACAGCCCCTGGGAGAAGCAGAAGCATTCTGGGACTGGAATCACAAACCGTAGAGTGGAATTAAATACTTTAAATTCTAATTAATATTTCTGGAAGATGTGTAGCTATCACAAAATCAGCTCCACCTCAGTAATTATCCTGCCTGTTGGCTCCTCGATTTCCCTGCAAATTCATGAGATCAATATGAGCCACCTTCTCTGTTGTCAATTATAAATCTTGCCCCTTTCCCCCCCTTTGATTTCCAGTGTCCAGTTCTGCTGCCTTCCCGACCTCCATTTTCCCATTATGTGTCACACCCTGCCTGAGTTCCTTGCACACTGATGCCACTCCGTTGACCACTTACCAAGGGCACCCCTCCATAGCATCAGTGAAAAACCCCATCCTGTACTCTATCTCAGGGGTCCCCAACTGTTTTGAGCCTGCAACATTTTTTGTAATTCTGACACAGCATGGTGGGTGCAGACACAAAATGACTGCTGCAGGAGGCAGAGTGAGCCAGGAAAGGATGGCCACAGCATACCTTCAGTCACATAGTGGCAATCCTCATTATGTGGTGGCAGGGGCTGTCATTCCCCTGTAGAGGCTGTCATTCCAGTCCCAGATTGCTTCTGCTTCTCCCACGGGCTGTCATTCCACACTGGAGCCTATCATTACAGTACCAGAACACATCATCTACCCCCCGGGCTGTCGTTCCAGTCCTAGAATGCTTCTGCTACTCCCAGGGGCTGTCCTTCCACTCTGGGAGCTGTCGTTCCAGTCCCAGAATGCTTCTGCTAACCCCAGGGGCTATCATTCCATGTTGGGGCCTGTCATTCCAGTCCCAGATTGCTTCTGCTTCTCCCAGGGGTTTCATTCCACTCTGGGGGCTGCCATTCCAGTCCCAGAACACATCTACCCCCAAGGGATGTCATCACACTCTGACAGGGGTGGCCAAACTTGCTTAACATAAGAGCCACGTAGTAGAAACATCAGATGTCTGAGAGCCGCAAGACATGAACAAATATTACACACATTTTTATTGGAAAATATGCAAGTTTGCTTTTTATTAACATTAAATAAGACTGCCAGAAATAAAAACAAAAGGGATAATGATATTTAAAGAGATAAATGCTTTCTCCAAGCTGGCGCCGGGGGGTGTGTGTGTGTGTGTGTTGAGAACGCACTTAAAGTTGCTTTCTTTCTCTGCTCCCCTCCACCTCAAGCCTACCCAGGAAGAGGAAAACTGGCCAGGGAAGAGAAGACCAGTCCGGGAGGCATGCCTACCCTTCACTTCCCCAGCTGTTGTACTGGGAGCCACACAATATATGTGAAAGAGCCATAAGTGGCTCCAGCACCACAGTCTGGCCACCCCTGCTCTATGGCCTGTAATTCCAACCCTGGAATGCTTCTGCTACTTCAAGGGGCTGCCATTCCACTTTGGGGGCTGTCATTACAGTCCCAGAATGCCTCTGCTACTTCCAGGGAAAGTCATTCCACCCTGGGGCCTGTCATTCTAGTTCCAAAACACTTCTACTTCCAGAGACTGTCATTCCACTCTGGGACCTGTCATTCCAGTCCCAGAATGCTTCTGGTACCTTCTGGGACCGTCATTCCACTCCCAGAACACATCTCCTATCCCCAAGGACTGACATTCCACTCTGGGGGCTGTCATTATAGTTCCCAAATGCTTCTGCTACTTCCAGGGGTTGTCATTCTACTCTGGGGGTTGTCATTCCAGTCCCAGAACACTCCTGCTACTTCTGGGGCTGTCATTCCACTCTGGGGCTGTCATTCCAGTCCCAGAGCACATCTCCTACTCCCAAGGACTGTCATTTCTCTCTGAGGCCTGTCATCCCAGTCTCAGAAAACATCTCCTACCCCTAGAGATTGTCATTCCATTCTATGGCCTGTAATTCTAGTTCCAGAACGCTTCTCCTAATCCCAGGGGCTGTCATTCCTCTCTGGGGTCTGTCATTCCAATCTCAAAACACATCTCCTACCCCCTCTCATTCCACTCTGAGGACTGTCATTCCAGTTCCAGAACACTCCTGCTACCCCCAGGGCTGTCATTCCACTCTGGGGACTTTCATTCCACTTCCAGAACACATCTTCTATCCTCAGGGGCTGTCATTCCACTTTGGGGCCTGCCACTCCAGTCCCAAAGTAGTCTACCTGGATCCAGAGACCATCATGGAAAATCCATTTTGCATTTTCTTTGCAACTCATCTTGTGCTGTAATGTACTTCAATGGAGCCCATGCACGTCAATTGGCATTCCTGGCTCCCATTATTTCCAATGGGCCTTCAAGCCTCTCCCATTGTTTTCAATGGGCTGTCTTATAATTCCTTTTAATACATCCCCCCCCCCGCCCGGTCCCACACGCCTGAAGCTGCCTTCTATGGAATCACACCCTTGGCCCATCAGATTCAGTATTGTCTATTCAGGCCACTGACAGCGGCTCTCCATGGTCACAGGCTGAGGTCTTTCATATCACCACCGGATCCTTCAAACTGAAGATGCCGGGGACTGAACCTAGGACTTTCTGCATCCCAAGCAGATACTCTGCCACACTTCCTCCCACCTGGGCCGCTGGGCTCCTCATAAGCCCTGATTCAACCGCGAAGATCGATGCTAGCGAGGCAAAAGATTTCACTCATCAGATTCTTGCACGGCTTGGAGCGCGTTTGCCTCGCCGCCAGCCCGGGGGGGGGGGGAGAGCCGTCGCTCAAACCTGAATCTGGGCCGCTGGTCTGGTGTTAGAAGATCCTTCCGGAGAGTAAGAGAAGCCTTGCAGGGTACCTTAAAGACTAATTAATTTATTGCACCAGCAGCAGCTTCCGTGAGCCCTTCTTGGTCAAGAGTGTCGCAGAAGTTTTTCCTCCGGCAGAGGAGATTGTCCCATCTGGGCTTTTATGTGGTCGAAACAGAAAAGGAGAACCGCCCAAGCTCGGTAACTCGGGAGTGGTTGAAAAGAAACTGTAGGTCGGCTCTCTTTGCATTTTCACTTTCGATTTCCGCAGGGCCGATCGCGGGGTTGGGAAAGCACGGAAATGGATTCACTTGCCTATCCCACTTTGCTAAAGTTGATAAATAGGGCTAGTTAATTCATTCATCCCCAAACCCCTTCAGTCTTCCAGCCCCCTCCTGATTTGCTGCCCTTTCTTGTATTAGATATCATTTTTCGGCACTGCTTTTCTATGCATTACGGGAATCTCCGCCGCCGATCATTTTTCCAGGCCGGAGAGAACTCTGGGAAATGTAGTTCTGTGAAGTCCGGCAGGAATTATCCACGCTGGGAAGGGAGAGAGACCGAAACGGCATGCGCCTGTCTAGGAGATGGAGGAAGGAAGAGGACTTAAGTAACTTTTGCCCTCTGGAAAGCCATAGCATCACGAAAGCATGAGGGAATAAAGTGCAATGCTGCAGGGCCAGCGGCAAAAAAGAATTCCAATTCCAGCCTCCTAATTTCTGTGCCTTCTCAGATAATCAGGGGTGATTGAGAGACGACTTCTGTTTAATAAGCACGTTCCTCTCTACTGGGCAATGGTTCCTACTGACCCCCCGCCTCCGAAACGTATCTACACATCCATCTACATGTGGGAGACATTGGTTCTTCACTAGGATGAGGATGGTGTAAAAGCTGGGAAGGATTAAGAACATAAGAGAAGCCAATGTTGGATCAGGCCATCCAGTCCAACACTCTGTGGCCAAGAATACCAGGTGCTCTCAGGAGGCCCACCAGTGGGGCCAGGACACTAGAAGCCCTCCCACTGTTGACCCCCCCCCCCAAGCACCAAGTATACAGAGCCTCACTTGCCCCAGACCCAGAGTTCCTATCTACACCTTGTGGCTAATAGCCACTGATGGCAACATAACAATCGGGAATGCCAAATAAACAATATGTCTGCAAAACACAGATATGTTAAAGACATCTGATAGCAATGTTTTAGAAATGGAAACCCAGAAATATTACACAGGCCACAAAAGCTCCAGAGAATTCACATTCCAGTACCTTTCCCATGCAATAAGGAGTAAAAAAATAGAGGGTTCTTTTTACCATATGTGGTGGTCATGTGATAAAGCGAAAGCATTCTGGTCTAATATACATTGTGTGATGCAGAAAATATTAAAAATCCCAATTGAGAGAAAGCCAGAACTTCTTCTCCTTGGTTTGAGAATGGAAAAAATTCCACAAGAAAAAAGGACATTGCTATGGTACATGATTACGTCGGCGAGAATGACCTTTGCTCAGCAATGGAAAATGGAGAAGGTGCCAGATATACATGACTGGTTGAGAAAATTGCTATTTTTAGCGGAAATGGACAAAATGACAAAGAAACTAAATGGACAAATGGCAGAACAGTATATAAAAGATTGGGAAGGATTGAAACTGTATCTAGAAACTGAATACAGAATGAAGGGGAAAATATATAATTTGGATACGTATGGATATTGAACAAGAAGTGAAATGAATTCTGAACTGTATTATACTGTTTTTTGAAAATATGTTGGAATTGTAGAGGTTTATATAATTGAAATAAGTTACCTGGTTTGTTGATGCATATAAGTTTAAACTTGATTACCGTCTGTATATATCTTTGTTTGTTATTAGCAGTGTTGGAAGCCTATTAGGGGGGTGGGGGGATGGGATGGGAACTTTTTGTCTTTAAAATTGTATTGGTAACGTAATTGAAAGTGTTGAGCGTATTCCAATAAAATTTTGTTTAAAAAAAAAAAAAAAAGCTCCAGAGAATTCACATTCCAGTACCTTTCCCATGCAATTAGGAGTGACAGAGGGCCTATTAATTGGTTAGCATAGAGAGGGGTTGCCAGCCCCCCACCTCCCAGCCACTGGTGGGAGATGGGCAGGTACTGGGTAGTATGGCCAGATCCAGGATGGGAAACTCCTGGAGATTTGGGGATGGAGCCTGGGGAGGAAGGAAACCTCAGTGGGGTACAAGGCCATACAGTCTACCCTCCAAAGCACCCATTGTCTCCAGGGGAACTGATCTCTGTAGTCTGGAGATGAGGTGTAATTCCAGGGGATCCCCAGGTCCCACCAGGAGGCTGGCATCTTTAGGCATGGAGCACAGGGAAGTGCGTGTCCTGCTCTGTTTTTGCACAGAACAAGAAATTGCACGGAAACAGCACTGCAACGTGGCCTCCCTGAATCCTTTGCAGCTTGGTTCATCATGGCCATTTAGGCCCATGTGAGATATAGATTTGGTTCTGCTTCCTTAGAACCTGGCTTCGTAGTGTATTTTGGGTTGGCAATGAGTTTGGTCAGGATTGGAAAGCGGTTGGTGAAATTTAAACAGTGCGCTGCTCTTGTTTCTACCCTATTGTTATTCTGCGCCTCTAACATATCCTCTTGTAGGATACTGTAGTTCCAATAATGCCTGCTATAAATCCTTCAAGTGAGTATCTCTATCTGAGGGGTTGGAGCAGAAGCGACTAGAGCACAGGGCTTAGCTATACACAATGGATTATTTGATGTGGTTGGAGTGAGAGCTGAAAGCTATCCATTGTGTGTGTAGCCAAGCCCTACGCTATACTCCATTCACATCTCCTCCAACTCCTCCGACAGAGATACTCACTTGAAGGAGCTACAGCAGTTGTTTTTGGAACTACAATATCTTCCTGATACAGTGAAAAAGATGATTGGAAAGGCCAGAATGATACCCAGGGACAGCTTGCTACAAGACAATCCCAAAGAAAATGACAGCAGAACACCGCTGGTGGTCACCAACCTCTCACAAGCCAGTTCAAAACATTATTAATGACCTACAACCGATGCTGGATAGTGACACTTCCCTCACACAGGCACCGGGCGGGGGGGGCTGACCTTTTCTTGCTTACAGACAGCCTGCTAACCTAAAACAACTTCTCACCTGCAATGGTAAACTACATAACAGTAACATGGACTCTGGTACCGAGGCCTGCAAGAAACCAAGATGCCGGCTTTGCTGTCATATGAATCTGAGCAATACCATCAGTGGACCCAGCAACAAAAATATGATTTTATGAGACAATGCCAGATGTAATAGACACTCTTCACTGGTGGTAACTGTTGAAATTGTGTTAATATTAAGTTAAAGAAGGACAGAACGTTCTCTTTTAAATGATTAAGCTGAGGTATATTTAGACATGTTATGAATGTTCTAACGTAAGTGGTTATGTTGATAAATACTTATCCTGTAAATTGTTGGTATAACTGAAAATTGAATAAAATATATTAAAAATAGATATATATGATTTTATAGATCCCCCTGACAAAGCCTGCATGGTGAAATGCATAAGGACTTTATGTCATAATATACCTGTCACCTATCACCTGGCATTTTCCCCTTTGGTTCTGGTAATGAATAACTGCCACAAAGCCCAGAGATGCTCATCTGGTTAGCCCAGAGATCTGGCCATCTGGTGGATAACAAGTGTGTGTAATGCAGGATAAATTAATCCTTTAATGAGAGATGGCCGCTGTATAGGGACTGAACATAATTAAGATTTCCCCTAAATGTGTATTGTTTACAACAATAGTCAATCATTAGTTGCTGTAGATTTTCTGGGTTGTGTGGCCGTGGTCTTGGCATTGTAGGACCTGATGTTTCGCCAGTAGCTGTGACTGGCATCCTCAGAGGTATAACACAGAAAGATGGAGTACTCTCTGTGCCAAGGTGAGCAGAAAAAGGTGAGGCAAGTAATTTATATCTACCCTGGAAGGTGAGGTAGGGCTGAGTCATTATCTTGTAGTTCTCCAGGCTATGAACATGCTAATGGAGGAGCTTTTCCTGAGGAGGTTTTTTTGTCTATGGATTGTTTCCTGAGGATGTTTCCTGTTTCCTGAGGAGGCTCTTTTGCATGTGGATTGGCTGTTGAACTTCTAATCTTATCTGTAGTGCCATTGTCAGCTGCGGAGCATTTTGTGTTTTTCAGGACAGGAAACCATGCCCTATTTATTTTTAAACTCTCTTCTTTCCTGTTAGTCAGTCAGTCTATAGAACAAGCAAGCCAGCTAGCCAGAGTTACACTTTCTTCTGAAGTATAATGGCATAGGGTCTGAACACACAGCAGCGGAATGGGGGTTTACCCCACCACCCTACAAGGCACCCAAGTTTCACGGTGAAGCAGAGATCCACATCCAACCCCCCAAATAAATCCTCCAAGTCTTGTAGCACCTTCAAGATTAACAAAACTTTATTCCAGCATAAGCTTTCATGGACTACAGCCTACTTTTTCAGCTACAGCACTGGATTTGTTCTTTTGTATAGATATGCAACCCCCTCCCTGCCCTCAACTTGTTTCAAGTGGAATGTGTTTCATCTTCACATTGCAGCCCTCACCGCAGGCCTGTAGCCAGAAAATTGGGGGAGGGGGGAAATGAGTACTATGGTGGTGAGCACATCATTATTTGTTTACTTTATTATGAATGAGCTATGACGTAGTACAAAGTCTCTACAAGGAATCATTCTACAGAGAAAGTTAAATGATAATCCATTTTGTTGAAATCTGTTGCACAAATATGTGTCCTGTATGCTTCTCACTGAATGAATCACACTAGAGAGTCTGGCTTGGAGAAGTGAAAGTAAATGATTTTATTTGCAAATAAGCAGGTGGTACAATCTTTTATAATAGCATAGCATCACATATCTCAACTTGGTCATTTGCATCTTTTGATTGGTTTACAGCTTTTGATCGGTTTACAGCTTTTTTTTTTTTTTTGAGCCCCCCGAAGGGGATTTTTTATTTGCATTTTTCTAGACACTACAAACTATAAAAGAAAAGGGGAGGGAAAACATCTACCACTAGGGAGAAAGAAAAGATAACCACTACTAACTAAAACCCCAAGAGATGGAGATCTTCAAAAATGCTTATATTCGTATTAGTCTAATAAAAAAGCTTTAAAAGCATTGAGCATGTCTAATAGTCCCAGTTCTGCATCAGCTTAACTATTTACCCAATTCAAGAACCCTCCCCAGTCATCTCATAAAATAAAAGCTTTGTATGGACTTTCAAAGTCTCAGTTCTTATTTTTGCTTCTCCTTGCACTCTCTCAGCTGGTAGCTTTGTTTGGGAGCAGCCGCCCCCTTTTCTGCATCAGAGTCCTCGTCGGAAGACACAGAGTCCAATTCGCCAGTAGATTTGCTGTCTTCTTCTTTCGTATCCTCTTCTGTATCTCCCAGTTGCAGCCGCAGGAACTCACGTGCTTTAAAAACAGAGTCAATTTTTTCTCTTTTCTCCTTTATTTTGAAAGTGACGCCTTTGGGAATTAACCTGTATGCAATGCTGTTTGTTTGTAAAAAAAGGATTAAGTCCTTATACTTCTCTCTTTTTTCTTATCTCAAATGGAACATCTTTTAATATCCTTATATTGTTGCCTCCAATTTTCAGGGGTGTATTCCTGTCGCTTTTAAAATTAAGTCTCTTAAATTTCTCTTTGAGAATCTCACGACAATTTCCCCTGACAGATTATTCTTTTTGATGTACGTAGAGTAGGCTCTATAAACCACATCCATTTCGCTTAATATGTCTTCTGCTTTTAAATCTGTCATTGGGGCCAGTGCATTGCTCAGTAGTTGCTTAAGATTCTCATTGGGAGTCTCAGTCACCCCTTGGAACCGGAGTACCATATTTGCTCTCTCCATTTGCAGCTGCAGCAGTTGAATTTCCTCCGAAGCTTGCGTCTTTTCTAGCATTTGCATCTTTTTTTCTGGTTTTTTTTGAGCTGGCATCAAGTTCCAATACTTTTTCAGCCACCTGCTCTGTTTTCTTTGTAGTTTCCGCAAGTTGCAGTTGCTGTGCTGCAAAATTCTGGTTTAGAGTTGTCAATTGCTGGTTGATGTTAGTCATCTGGTCCAGTAGAGGGCGTAAAGAGTCTGCTAGAAGCTTAGGAAACTCTGGTCTCTTCCGCTCTTGGACTCATGCCGCCTGGTGGTTTTGGTTTCAATCCTTTTTCGGGTCGCCTCCCCACCATCTTTCTGGATTGTTTACTTTAACTGAAAATTCATAAAATCTCTGAAAGTCTCCAAAACGCTCAAACTTTTACTGGTAAGGTTCTTAAAGTTGGTATCTTAGCTTATTTTTCTGCTCTCCCCTAGCTGTTCTGCTTTTGAATCTCTGCGTGTGGGAGGGGGAGGGGCCCCTCCCCCACTCATTTCCCATGGTACTACCTAGGGGGGTGTTTTCTTTTTAAAACACTGATTTTACGCTTTTATATAACTCCCTGCTCATCGCTTGTCTTGCGACTTCGCTTGCATTCGTTTAATCGCTCGATCTCCGCCGCTTGTCTCGGCTGGCAGCTCTAAATCCATGCGGACGCATAGCGGTCGGACCATTGGGGTGGAGGAGCGCCTCGATTCCTCAGCATCACGCTGGCGAAGAGGCAGTCCCTCCAAAGCCCCTTGGCTGGGAGCCTTTTCGCCAAGGCTCCCGGGGAGTAGCGATTGCTCGCCCCCCCCCAAAGCCGCTAGGACGCAGATTGTGCCCCAGGAGCACCCCGGAGGCACATCTGCTTGCGAATTGCCATTAACCAGAAGTGATTGGTTTACAGCTTTTGATTGGTTTACAGCTATGGCGCAGCAGGTTTACATCTTTTGATTGGCTTACAGCTATGGTGCAGCAATTCTAGCACACATTTCTAACTATTTTCTCTATTGCAGCTGCGCAACATTGTACAACTGTCCACGCGCCCACTACCTGCAGGCTGTTTGACCTTGGCCTTATTTGGAGAGTTCCACTCTGTGTCTATGATGTGAGTGCATGGAGTGATCACTTCCTACAAAGCCAAATATCCCCTTCTTTTATTTACACATGATGAACAGAGTCTTGTAAATGCATGAAGATCCTCACCCCCATATTGTCCCACTTTCCTGGGTTGCAGTGTGCCAAATGGGAATCCCACCACCACCAATGTATCACCATAAAAGTGTGATTTTTTTCCTCTGAGCATGAAATGAGGCTTTGCTTACAGAGATCACAGATGAAGGTGCATTCGGGGAGGCAGGGGGGCCCTTTTGATTCACAACACCATCATCTTCCATTGAACTCATCCCCCCCCCAGAAGTCCCAAGCGCTGCTCCGGTTTAGCTCCACATGACTTCCTATAAGGACTTAAAGATAGCTGGAATGCAATATGGTTGCCAACCTCCAGGTGGTGCCTGGAGATCTCCCAGATTTACAAGTGATCACTGTACCAGAGAGATCTCTTCCCCTGGAGAAAATGGACTACTTTAGAGGACAGACTCTGTGGTATTATACCTGATTAACGTCCCTTCCCCCACCTTCCCCAACCTCCATCTCCCAAATCTCCAGGAATTTCCCAACATGGAGTTGGCAGCCCTAGTGAGTATGTGCGCACACACTTTTCCTTCGCAGCTTCAGCCTGCCTGGCTTTTTTGCTTCACGCAGCTGGGGAGGGTCCCCTCTACAGATATGCAGATTGACTCCCCTCTGCCGCCGAACCCACTTAAAAGGCAAAATGGTTGCCAGCACCAATTCATTACCACCATTTCACAGAGATTTTAAAATGCTGTGATGTCCTGATTCACTGTGGGCTTGTGGTATGGAATTCTTTCACACACACACACCACCCCAAGTGTTTTCAAGGGCCAAAACAGCTGCATGGGGACCAGCCTACACTGTAAAATGGTCATGAATTCACTTGTGAGTGGCACAATACAGAGGCGACGGCTGCCACCATCACCCCCTCTGATTCCAACCACCTTTGAACACTCCCCACCTAGGCTAAAATAGAGGGGGGCCCCAAAAAAGCTACAGTGTGCTACAGTGCTGCAGATCAGAGGAATCCATGACTGGCGTGAGCTAGCAAGCTAAGGTGGAGAAAAGACTGTGTCACCTGCTTCAGAGCCCAGCCAAATCAACTACTTTGTGCAGGAAGCAAAGTGCAAAGCAAAAGCCTGGGGAGGATGTGGGAAGAGGGAAAGAGACACTGTCCCTCATTGGCAAAGCCTGGGAGGAAAGCAGGAGGAGGGAAGGCAAATCTCTTTCTCATTGACAAAGCCTAGGAGGAAGGAGGGAAGGAGAATCTCTCTCTCATTGGCCTGGGAGAGAGGCAGGAGTAGGGAAGGAAATGCCTTCTCTCACTGGCAGAAGACCTATGACAGATTTCACAACCCCTAGTGCTGATTGGAGGGGCATGACAAATGATTGGTGGGGCCATGACCCTTTGTGCATCACCATGGCTACAGGCCTTCCTCACCCCATCCTGTTCCACTTTTAAATGTTAGTTTCTTCATTCTTCAAATGTAATAATGGAATTTTTGTATTAACAGATACTCCAAAACAACTGCTAAATAATTGATTTTTAAACACCGATAAAAGATAGCTCTCTGTTCATTTCCCACCCCACTCACCATTCTGTTTGCCCTCCATCTGCAGCCCTAAAGAATCCCCCATCTTTTCATTAGAGCTGGCCTGATGCTTTTCTCAAAGGATCACACAAGAGTCACCCCGGCTTTCCTTCAGCAGGGTTCTCAGTTCCTTGATCTCATCCTGCATCCTTGCGGCTTCAGTTCTGTATCCTTCTTCCTGAAGGCGTCTCTCCTCCTAGGGAGGGCGATGAAGAATACAGTCAGTTCCAGCAGATCAGAAAGCAAAGACGGATGTTGGGGTTGCGAAAGGCCTTATGGTCAGACCTGTAGCTACAGTGGGGCATCTCAGGGCTAGGCATCCCCAACTTGCTGGCAGGGCCCCCTGACTTCCCATCCAGCCCAGGGCATCACGGCCTTCTCCCCTGGATTAATTTGATTACCCAGTGCCCCCTAAGAAATTTAAATGCCCCCCTGACTTAAAAATCCTGGCTATGGGCCTGCTTATGGTAAAAGAGACATAGACAGAGCCAGCAAAACCACCAACAGAGGCAAAGGCTACTCCTGCAGGGAGCAACTCTGGAAGGGTGAGCAAATTCTTGATGACTTCCCCTCTCCACATTCCCCTAGTGCAGCTTCATCTCTGGCCTCTAGTTTTGAATGGGGAAAAGAGTCTCCAAGATGGTGCTGGCATCTGTAGGCAGTCAGTAACATCTCCCCAATATTCAGTATATTCCTCCTGCAAGCCAAATTGTGCAAGGCCAGCATATGAAAACGCAGAATGGAACCACTATCTCTTCACACAGAGTGCTCATGGGACAGCTTGGCTATCAGGGGGCCTCCCAGAGCAGTGAGGGGAGGGGAGGTGCCCCATTTCTTCCATGCCTAAGACCATACCTGTGAATGTGCCAGGATGGATGACTGCCCTGGAAGGGGTGGGCAGAGTTACAATGATCTATACAACCTGGCAGTGGAAATTCCCTGGCGGGAGAGTCCCTCATTATTAGGGCAACTTACTTGAGTGAAAAGGAAACCTTCTTACCTGCAGCTTTATATACAACATCCTATCGAACTCTAGTTGTTGAATCTTCCTGTCCTGTTCCATCTTGGCCAATAACTGTCTCTTGAGCTCCTCATAACTCTTTTCTTTCTCCTCAGCCATTTTTTGGGTCTCTTCTCTCAGTTTCCTTTGCAGCGCTGCTTCCTTTTCAGCTGCTTGAGCCCGGACTTTTTCCACTGCAGAGAAAGAGACCAATAGGGAGGGTATGTTTGTGCAGTAGGAGCTTTCAGTCCTGGAAGCAATATAGGTCTTCAAATATTTGGCTTTTATTAGGCAGCAGCCTTCATTTAGACTGGCTTGTACAGAATGCAAAAAAACACCCAAGAAATGTTAACTTGCATTTGTTTGTTGGGTTTGGGAAAGTGCATTTGTTCACAATGGAGCTGGGCTTACTGTGGTCTTTTAATTACCTTGAAAGGTCCATCATGCTTTATAATGTACTTGAGAAAAGCATCTATAGCTATCAAAATCCCTCTTGGCCTCATGACTCAGCTACAAGATAATCATAACCCGCTTTGGGGCCCTGACCCACAGTCTGAGAACCTTTGCCCTAACCATTTTTCTGCCTGTCCTTTTCATTACTTTGGGTCAATTCCTTCTACATTTTTACAAGATGTTTGTTTCCAGCTGAGAGAGCCAGGGTGGTATAGTGGTTAAGAGTGTTGGACCAGTATCTAGAAGACGTGGGTTCAAATCTCCACTTTTGCCATGGAAGCTCGGCTGGGTGACCTTGGGCCAGTCACACACTCTCTGCCTAACCTACCTCTCCGGGCTGTTGTGAGGATAAAATGGAGGAGAGAAGAACAGTGCAAGCCACTTTGGGTCACCACTGGGGAGAAAGGTGGGGTACAAATTAAGTAAGTAAGTAAGTAAATAAAATTGTCTTAAACAGCATTAGGAATTGCCTGAGCCAAGGGCCGAATCTGCATTTGTCTTTCCCACCAGTGTCCCCGCCTTTTGACTCTGTCTTCAAAGAAGCTGTCCATGTGTGGTGTCGTTTTCACACCTCAACAGTGCTAGCATAGTTTCTCACGTCCACATCTGTTTATCGCCCTCTCCGGGCGGCTCCACTGTCACTGCACCTCTGCACTGCTTTAAAAGAATCTTCTCCAAACAACATTCAAACAAGCATAGAGAAAGATGGCATCACAGCAGCACGCAACTGATTAAAAATTGAAAATGCAGATTTGACCAAGCTTTATAAAATAAACCCAGTAGCTTGCAAGAATTCAGCTCCTCTGCCTGACTTAAGATAAAGGTCGAATCTGCATTTGTCTTTCCCACCGGTGTCCCAGCCTTCTGACTCCGTCTTCAAAAAAACTGTCTATATTTGTTTTCGTTTTCGTTTTCTCACTTCAACTTTGCTAGTATAATTTTGCCCATCTGCATATGTTTATCACCCTCTCGTGGCAGCTCCATTGTCACTGCGCCTCCGTACCACTTTAAATGAATCTTCTCCGAACAACTTTCAAACAAGCATAGAGAAAGATGGCGTCATAGCAGCACGAAACTGATTTAAAAGTGCAAATGCAGATTCGACCAAAGAAAGCAAGTGTTCCGGGAGCTCAACTCAAAATGAACACTAGAAATGTAAATACAGCAGGAAAAATATAATGCAGACCTATGATTCAGTTTTACAACATAACAGAATGAAATGGCTAGGCTTTTAATATATGAATCAACTCCAACGAAGGATGTGAATTGAATCAGGGAATTTGATGGATTTTGCCTATAGATCCTTGTGCCTACTCCCATGGACTACAAATCTCTCAGTGTGCTAGTTCTCATCAAGCTCAAGTTCTAGCCTGGTGAGCTGTTTGAGCATTCCTAGAAAGGGGCCCACGGTTCCTAAATCACCTGCAGGGTTTCTTTCTTCCTGGACAGATGGAGTTTGTCCAGCTTGCAGCCAAATATGAAAATATTCTTTCAGAGAGGTCAGAGAATGGGAAAAACAAATGAGAGAATAATAGGGGACTTCATGCTCAGGAAAAAGGGGCCTAAACCATCTCTCCCAAAAGCCATTTATCGCCTCTACAAACAAGGGTTTACCTTCAGCCTCCTTCTCTTTTTGTGTCAGATTATGGTCAGCCTTCAGGATAGATTGGGCTGCTGCCTCATGGGATTTCAGGTAGTCTTGCAGGGCTCTGGAAGCCTGAATGGAACAAGGAGAGAACAGGACAGTTCACTTGAGCTTCTATTCCACACTATACATAGGATTGTGAAAAGACCTGCAAAATCTGAGTCAACTTTGTTTCAGAGTTGACTTTATCAGCCCTTATTATTATTATTTTATTTTTACAGAGAACAGGTCAGAAGGCGCAAAAGTTGGATGGAGGGCAAATTCCCCATACAGAGAATGCGCAAAGTTTTCCAAGGTCAGAGGTGGGGATCCCAAAGCAGTCAAGCGTCAGGCTTCAGGGATGCCAAACGAATCGACAGCATCCCCCATGCCAATCCTCCATGTGCTGGAGGTAGGATAATGCTGTTTCCCTACCGAACTAGTTGTCTTCTCTTCCGATTCAGAGGAGGGAATGGGGAGAACATGTGGAAGTTAAACGAGGGCAGTCGCTGTGGTTATTTTCCCACAGAACCAAGAGGGGAGTAGGTGATGTGCTGCATTCTGTAATAGTCCATCTTCCCTGGACTCTAGGGCAGGTGTGTCAAACTCATTTGTTATGAGGGCTGGATCTGACATAGAATCATAGAATGTTAGAGTTGGAAGGGACCTTTGCAGGTCATCTAGTCCAACCCCTTGCACTCTGCAGAAGCATAGCCAAAAGATAGCCCTGCAACATACCCGGAAGATGGTAATCCAGCCTCCACTTGAAAAAGTTTAGCGAAGGAGCGTCCACCACCTCCCGAGGCAGTCTGTTCCACTGCTCAACCACTCTTACAGTTAGGAAGTTTCTCCTGATATTTAGCTGGTAATGACTCCCTTGAAATTTCCACCCATTAGATCTAGTCTTGGAATCCGGAGCAAGAGAGAATAGATCTGCTCCATCTTCTACATGACAGCCCTTCAGATATTTGAAGACTGCAATCGTGTCCCCTCTAAGTCTTCACTTTCCCAGGCTAAACATCTGAATGAGACCTTGTTGGGCCGGGCCATGTGTGTCATAAAATGTAACGCCAGGTAGTGGAGGTATAAACTTTATAAAGGACACAAAGGGTTTTTTTTTTACTTCAGATAAGAACATGCTTAAAACATCAGCACTCTTGCAATATTTTGTTTATTTAACAGTGTCTGATAACTGACACCTCTTGCTCTGAATGATTGCATCAAAATGTCTGTGCTGTTGCAATCTTGAGTATGCTGTTCAGGTGTGTGTCTGTAAGCTGCAAACCTACGATGATACAGCAGCCACAGAACTGGAAAGGAAGCAGAAGACAGCCAGTTCCACTGCGGGCCTGATAGAAGCCCTCTGGGGGCCTGACCCAGCCTCCGGGCCGCATATTTGACACCCCTGCTCTAGTGACCAGTGGATATTTTATTCAGTTAAAGGCAGTCGTAGAAGTAGTGACAGACTTCACGTTCCTGGGATCCCAGATCATTGCAGATGGTGACTGCAGCCATGAAATTAAAAGACGCCTGCTCCTTGGGAGGAAAGCAATGGCAAACCTAAACAGCATGATAAAAAGCAGAGACATCACCCTGCCAACAAAAGTCCGCATGGGCAAAGCAATGGTATTCCCCGTAGTAATGTATGGCTGCGAGAGGAAGGCTGAGCGCCGAAGAATAGATTCTTTTGAACTATGGTGCTGGAGAAGACTCTTGAGAGTCCCTTGGACTGCAAGGAGATCAAATCATTCAATCTGAAAAGAAACCAACCCTGACTGTTCCTGGAAGGCCAGATCCTGAAGTTGAAGCTCAAATACTTTGGCCACCAAATGAGAAGGGTGCACTCACTGGAGAAGACCCTGATGCTGGGAAAGATTGAAGGTCAAAGAAGAAGGGGACGGCAAAGGATGAGATGGTTTGACCGTGTCATTGATGCAACAAACATGAAATTGAGCAAACTTCAGAGGACAGAGGAAGACAGGAGGGCCTGGCATGATCTGGTCCATGGGGTCGTGAAGAGTCGGACTCGACTGTGCGACTGAACAACAAAAAGGCAAACCCTGAATATGAGCTCAACCCTGAATTCCCACAACAGGGACAGCCACTTTGAAGACTGCCTTTTTAAAATCTGTTTCTACAAAGACCTACCGAGTCTTGAAAAGAAGCGTGACAAACAGAAATTCACTAGGTGACGCTTATCCTGGCACGGTGTTTCCGTGACACAAGAAGCTTCCCCTAATGAATCCATGCTTGTCATATATCTGTTAAAGGCCCAGGAGCCTTGCCAGAAAAAGACAGCAGTCTTAATCACATGTGCCCCTTGCAAGCACCATGAGTGCTGACAGCAACACCTCTGCGGGTTCGTATCCCCCCAATGCTGTGTGGACTGCACTGGCTGCCTATTGAATTCCAGATCCATTTCAAGGTGCTGGTGCTTACCTTTAAAGACCTATACGGCCAGGGGCCAGCATACCGTTGGGATCGCCTCTCCACATATGAGCCCTGTTAGGGCACTGAGGTCCACAAATCAACATCTCTTGGTGGTCCCCGCCCCGGCCCCAGAGATGTCCAATTAGCCTCAACTAGGGCCATGGCTTTTTCAACCTCATCTCTTGGCCCGTCTCCCATCGGTGGCCTGGATCTGAATTGACACCAGGACACCCACCGTTGTATTTTAGTCTAATCGATTCTCTGTTTTTACATGGTATTTTATGATTTCAACCTGTGTAAACTTCCTTTAACATTGTTTTAATGGTATCATACTAATTGATGTAAACCGCCCTGAGCCTGTTTGCAGGGAGGGCGGTATATAAATCAAATAAATAAGTGAATACATTTAAAAAAACAAACATGACCTGGTAGTTATGGGTGCTTCAGGTTCCTGATCTGTGCTGTGCAGAGCATCCACAGTCACACAACTTCCTGAACTGTCTGGTTGACAACTTCCTTCATCATCAGTAGACCTAAGGGGTGGCCCTATGAAGATCAACCTTGACTTCGCTGTGATCAGTACCGCTGGATGGGGCCGAGTAACATCGAGTAACATCCCTTTTGCTATGTAAGATACTGGGGAGTCCATTTTGCAAATCTGATCCCATCTTGTTAAATTTTGATTGTAACTATTGAGCACTTTAACGTCAATTGTTTTTGTAATGTATCCATCTCAGAACACGTGCCCAGGCCAGCCATGTGCTCAGACCGGTTCCAGCCAGTCCATGCAGCCGGGCGAAGTGCCTGAGCTTCGCTCCAGAGGACAATGGACAGTAGGATCCTAGCTCCCTCCCAATCAGGGAGCCGGAATCAATGTAATCAATCAAAGTAAATAGTCCAATCACGGGGTTGGGGTGTGTTGGGGTGTGGTTTTCTTTGGGAATAAAAGCTGGCTTGCGAGCCGGCTTCACTTGTCTTGTTCCTAATCTAATAAAAAAGTATGAGAGCTGAAATCACTAGTCAGTCTCAGTACTTTTCAGTTTTATCCTGTTTTTATGTTATTTTATGCTTCGGCACATGGTGCCCTATTGTAAGCCACCCTGTTTGCGGGGAGGGCAGGGTAAAAATGTAATAAATCATCATCATCATCATCAAATGGTGGAGGAAGCTACGAGGGGCCGAGCCATACTCGACTTAATATTGGCCAACAGGCAAAAGATGGTATATGGGGTGAAGGTGGTGGGGACCTTAGGGGAAAGTGACTATGTCCTTCTAGAATTCCTTTTTGCTATGGGGGAACCAAGGAAGTTCACAACCACACGTGTAAGTTAGATTTCAGGAAGGCAGACTTTAATGAACTCAGAGGCATGATGAGAATCACTCCATGGGCAAGACTGCTGGAAGGGAAAGGAGCAAGTGGAAGGGTGGGCTCTCCTAAAACAAGAGCTCTGGCAAGCTCAAGCTGTCACTATTCCAACAAGAAGGGGAAGCTTCCAAGAAGAAGCTCAAGCTGTCACTATTCCAACAAGAAGGGGAAAATGGTAGGGGATCCAAGAAGCCGATATGGAGAACTGCGTGATGTGCTAAGGGAGAAAAAGGAAATGTTCATGAAATGGAGATGAGGACATACCTCTAAAGAAGAGTATCTGCGGTTTGCTAGGCACTGCAGATCGGCCATCAGAGAGGCCAAAGCTCACAGTGAGCTAAAGCTGGCCAGGGAGGCTTGCGACAACAAGAAACTCTTCTTCAGATATGTGAGGAACAAACGCAAGATGAAAGAGTTGATGGGCCCACTGTTGGGTGAAAATGAAGAAATTCTGACAGAGGACAGAGAGAAAGCAGAAAGGCTCAACGCCTATTTTGCCTCAGGTTTTTTCCCCTGAAGAAGAGACAGGTCCATCTAGAGATGGTAGTAGGCAAGTCACAGCATCTGAGTTGCTGGTTGTCATGGACAGAGAGGTAGTCGAGAAGCACCTGGCTGCACTGAATGAGCACAAATCTCCCGGGCCAGATGGTATGCACCCAAGAGCACTCAAAGAACTTTCTGGAGAGCTTGCAGAACCTTTGTCCATCATCTCCCAGACCTCTTGGAGGATGGGAGACGTGCCACAAGACTGGAGGGGGCAGATGTTATCCCAATTTTAAAAAAAGGGAGGCGGGATGACCCAGAGAACTACAGGCCAGTCAGTCTGACCTCTGTCCCAAGGAAGATACTGGAGCAGATTTTAAATGGATTGATCTGCGAGCATCTAAAGAACAACTTCGTGATCCAGGGAAATCAGCATGGATTTGTCCCCAACAGGTCCTGCCAGACCAACCTCATTTCCTTCTTTGATCGAGTGATAAGCTTACTGGATTGAGGGAATGCTGTTGATGTTGTTTACCTGCATTTCAATAAAGCTTTTGACAGGGTTTCCCATGATGTTCTGATGGGTAAACTAAAGGACTGTGGACTGGACTGTAGGATAGTTAGGTGGATAGGGAACTGGTTGGAGAACCGCACTCAGAGAGTATGAGCAGCCACTGTGATGCAGCAACAAAAAAGGCTAATGCAATCTTGGGCTGTATCAACAAAAGCATAACATCCAGATCACAAGATGTCACAGTCCCGCTGTACACTGCATTGGTCAGGCTGCACCTTGGAGTATTGTGTGCAGTTCTGGAGGCCTCACTACAAAAAGGATGTGGACAGAATGGAGCGGGTGCAGAGGGGAGCGACGAGGATGACCTATATCACTACTAAATGTAGATTATAAAATTTTTGCAGCAATCATAGCCTCCAGATTCAAAAAGGTAATGATCCAAGTGATCCATCGAGATCAGTCAGGATTCTTACCAAAAAGACAAATAAAAAATAATTTAAGGACAATTGTAAACATTTTAGAATATTATGAACATCACCCTGGAAAGCAATTAGCCTTGATGTTCCTGGATGCGGAAAAAGCATTTGATAATGTTAACTGGGACTTCTTGAAGCTTAAGTTGGAAACATGGTACTGTGGTGAAAACTTTATGACACTGGTATCAGCCATATATAAAGAACAATGGGTGAAAATAATTGTTAATGGTGAATTAATTCAAAACATTTCTATTCAGAAAGGAACGCAACAGGGGTGTCCACTCTCCCCACTATTATTTATTTTTGGATTGGAGACGCTGAATGAGTTGGTGAGAGAAAATCCAAAAATACTAGAGCTTCAAATTAAACAAGAAAAATTTAAATTACAAGCTTTCACCCATGACCTTGTATTTATTGTAGAAGACCTAATATCATTGATACCACACCTGTTAAAGGTTATAAAAAACTATGGTGGCGTAGCTGGATTTAAAATGAATTTGGGCAAAACTAAGATACTGATAAAAAACTGTACTAAAGAGAAGATAAATGAAATCAGAAGAATCTCAAATATAGAGGTAGTAAATAAGATTAAATATTTAGGCATCACACTTTCAAATAGGAATAGTAGTCTATATGAAAATAATTATAAGACCTTGCTAGAAGATATAAAAAAAGAGAAAAATGGCATGATCTCCATATATCGTTCATGGGCAGAATTGCCACTATAAAAATGAATATTCTTCCACGATTCCTATTTTTGGCACAATGTATACCGATATTAAAAAACAAAAACTTTTGTGAAGAACTGGATCAACACGTTAGAAAGTTTATATGGCAATCCAAGAAACCCTGTATTAAAATGAGGTTGCTCCGAGATAAAGAAGAGAGAGGGGATCGGTCTACCGGATTGGTATCTTTATTATCAAGCGGCGGTCATGGGATGGATTCACGAATGGATACAATTAGAAGATAAAAGATTTTTGAACTTGGAAGGACATGACCTACACATGGGTTGGCATGCCTGTGTGGTACGATAAAGATAAGATGCAACAAAACTTCCATTATAAACATATAATAAGAGCAGCATTAATCAAGATATGGAGGAAAATTAAGGAAAGATTCTATTCTAAAATACCTAACTGGGTTTCACTGCTTGAGGCTTTTATAATGCCAACTTTGTTAACAGATAACAAAAGGGCTATATATGAGATATTGTTAACGGAAAGCAATGAATTGAAATCTGCTGAGACGTTACAAAAAATGCATATTAAACTTACCAATTGGGAAAAGATACAACTGCAATCAAGGTTTACCAAAGATAAAGTAATAAGTTTTGTCAAAACAAAGTCAGAGCTAGACAAAATATGGCTGTCAACCGCCGATAAAATGATTAAAAAATTATATAATTGGCTACTGCGAGAAGAATTGCAAGAGGAGACGGTAAAACCGTGTATGATATCCTGGATGCAAGACATAGGATATAGTTTAACACTAGAGGATTGGGCAAAGACATGGAAATCTACTACATTATTGAGATCCACACCGTATAAGGAAAATATATAAAATGTTCTATAGATGGTACTGGACCCCTGATAAATTATCTAAATGTTATAAAGGTGTATCAGGGACATGCTGGAGATGTAAAAAGAATGTGGGCACTTTTTACCATATATGGTGGCGATGTGAGAAAATTTCTAAGTATTGGGGATCGATTAAACAATTTGTATTAGAGATTTTGGGGACAGAATTACAACTTGCCCCAGAAACTTATTTGCTCAATATAACATTAGATGGAATTAAAAAGGATGATCTATATATTATATTATAATATATATATATCCTTACTGCATCTAGAATCCTTATTGCAAAATGCTGGAAAACAGATATAGTACCTAGTAGAGATGAACTAATGAACTGGGAAACTTTCTCAGTGGAGGATGGTAAGCAGTGGGGTACCACAGGGATTGGTACTCGGTCCAATGCTTTTTAACTTGTTTATTAACAATTTAGAATTGGGAGTAAGCAGTGAAGTAGCTAAATTTGCAGATGACACGAAGTTGTTCAGAGTGGTGAAAACCAGGGAGGATTGTGAGGCACTCCAAAGGGATCTGTCGAGGATGGGTGAGTGGGTGTCAACATGGCAAATGGGGTTCAATGTGGCCAAGTGCAAAGTGGAGCCAAAAATCCTAAATATAAATACACATTGATGGGGTCTGAACTGGCAGAGACGGACCAAGAGAGAGATCTTGGAGTCATAGTAGATAACTCAATGAAAATGTCTAGACAGTGTGTAACCGCAATAAAGAAGGCCAACACTATGCTGGGGATTATTAGGGAGGGAACTGAAAACAAATCAGCCAGTATCATAATGCCCCTGTATAAATCATTGGTGCGACCTCATTTGGAATACTGTGTACAGTTCTGGTCGCCACACCTCAAAAAGGATATTATAGCATTGGAAAAAGTGCAGAGAAGGGCAACTAGAATGATAAAAGGGTTGGAACATTTTCCCTATGAAGAAAGGTTAAAACGCTTGGGGCTCTTTAGCTTGGAGAAACAATGGCTGAGGGGTGACATGATCAAGGTTTATAAGATTATGCATGGGATAGAGCAGGTTGAGAAAGAAGTATTTTTCTCCCTTTCTCACAATACAAGAACTTGTGGGCACTCCATGAAATTGCTGAGCAGTCGGGTTAGAACAGATAAAAGGAAGTACTTCTTCACCCAAAGAGTGATTAACACATGGAATTCACTGCCACAGGAGGTGGTGGCAGCTACAAGCAGAGGGAATTAGATAAACATATAGAGCAGGTATAGATGGGAACTCTCAGTCTGGGGCAGGTGATGCACTCTATTCTTGGTGCTGGAGGGGGCAGCAGTGGGAGGGCTTCTAGTGTCCTGGCCCCACTGCTGGACCTTCTGATGGCACCTGGTATTTTTGGCTACTGTGTGACAGAGTGTTGACTAGATGGGCCATTGGCCTGATTCAGCATTGGCTTCTCTTATGTTCTTATGTTCTTAATCGTGAAAATGTGTGAAATAGCTGAAATGGATAAAATAAATATGATTTTGTCAGGGAAAGACAATAAGGTGTATCAAAAAAGATGGTATAAATTTAACAAAGCAATAAGAGAAAACATGTAACGTGATGTAAACTCCAAAGATGATTGTATATGTAAAATTTGTCGTTCTGTGTGGAAAATAGATAAATAAACTATATTAAAAAAAGAGGATGACCGGGGACCTGGAAACCAAGCCCTGTGAGGAAAGGCTGAGAGACTTGGGAATGTTCAGTCTGGAGAAGAGGAGGTTGAGGGGGGACAGGATGGCTCTCTTGAAGTATTTGAAGGGCTGCCACTTAGAGGAGGACAGGGAGCTGTTCCCTTTGGCAGCAGAGGAGAGGACTCGCAATAATGGGTTTAAATTGACGGGAAAGTACCAGCTAGATATTAGGGAAAACTTTTTGACAGTAAGAGTTGTGCAACGTTGGAATTGGCTGCCTAGGGTGTTGGTGAGCTCCCCCTCCCTGGCAGTCTTTGAGCAGCGTCTGGACAAACCCTTGTCAGAGATGCTCTAGAATGATCCTGCATTGAGCAGGGGGTTGGACAAGATGGCCTGGATGGCCCTGTCCAACTCTGCAATTCTATGATTCTGTGATAGAACACTTGGGATTGGAAGATCAGCTACCAACCTGAGTGGCAGAAAAAAAGACGGGAGATTTTTATCGAGAGGCAAACTGCAGAGGGTTTAGAGGGCAGAGCAGGTCTCGTCTGACCAGAAGGTGCCTACTGGGAAAGAGGGATTTACAGGGGTGCTGGCTGATGTCCAGTGCTGGCTCTAGAAAGACACGTTTCTAGGGAAGAAAGGGCAACATATTTTCCAAGGACGGAACTGAAGCTCGTGCAGAAGGGACAGCAATTCCATACACACACACACACCCCATGGGATGTGTGTGTCCCAGAGGCTGTTTACTGTGCATCAACTCACCATTAGTCCTTTCTCAGGATCTTGCTCATACTTCTCTAATTGTTCTTCCCGGTCATTCAGGAACTGCTGGTAACCACCAGGTACTGCGTAGATTCCACTGGCAATCTTCTTCTCCAGGTCCTGGAACAGCCGTGTGAGCAGGCCCTGGCAGCAATCTAGTGATGCCTTTGCGTTGCAAGAACACAAGTCCTGAAGCTTGGCCTCCAGCATCGTCTGGGGCAGGGGGAAGAGAAAAGCAGAGTTTGATAGAACAGCTGCTCCCTAAGGAAGAAACACCGGAGAGTCTCCCTCTTGTACTGTCTAGGAGACAACAATAAATAGAGATGGGAGGAAACAAGGTCTCATTGCTCTACCAGCCCCCCCACCCCTGACCATCAATCAACACGGGCTTACGACCCATATAGATAGATAGCATCCATTATAAAAGGAGCTTCTAGGGTAGAGATGAGTAACTGGAGATGGGCTCAGTGCCCAACAATCTCCTGAGGTGCTAACACAGAGGAAGGAGAAGTGTCTGGACGGAAGGTTTGGAGGTGGTGGCGATTGGGACCTGCTGGCTGTTCACTTTGTTGGGAAGAGCAAACAGCTCTAGCTTCCAGCCTCCTCTCAAAGGGAGCTTTCCCATAAAAAGAGCTGTTGCGTAGAGGAAGTTTCTGCAAGGCTATTTTTGGGCAGGAACGCACAGGAACGGATTTCCAGCTGGCTTCCAAGTTGGCCACGCCTACGGCCTTCCCCTGGGTTCCCCAGGCGCCTCACAAGCCATGGGGCGCCAGGGAAGCCAATCCAATCCAGGGAGGGGGAAGGCAGTTTAAACTGCCTGCCCCCCTCGGGTTCCCCAGGCGCCCCCCGCAAGCCGCGGGACACACGGGGAAGCCGATCCTGGTAGGGAGCTGCGCTGTCAGGGGTGTGGCCTAATATGCTAATGAGTTTCTGCTGTTGGGTGTGGCCTATTATGGTAATGAGTTCCTGCTGGGCTTTTTCTACAAAAAAAGCCCTGAGTTTCTGAATATACATGTGTCCCCTGGGACCAGAAATGCCTTTTTGACCCACTGGAACCAGGAGGCTAGATCCACAGCAGTCTTGTGGTCGCCATCCCAGACCAATTTCATCCATGCTAAGAACCCCAGTATCACTTCCTGGAACAGATCCAAGATTCAGTTCTTAGACAACAATAAGCCCACTGTCCCTGAGGGAAAGGAAACCGCCTTTTTCCCTTCTCTAACTCTGCACCCAACCTAACCTTTTGCCAGATAGGGACAAGTCCATTAGCAGGGACATTTTCAGATAGTCACATTTCCACTAATGAGTCAATCTCAATACCTTCAGTTGTTTCTGGTATTCTTGATCCTTGTCGTTGAAGGAACGGGCCATGAACGTTTTAATGGCTTCCTTTTCGCACTGGCTGTGCGCTTTCAGCAATTCTTCTATAGTTTCAGTAGGCAGCTTCAAAAGTTGCTTCTTCATGCCCTCATAGTGTTTAATGGCTTCTTGCACAGCGGCTGAATTCTCGATCTGGGCCAAGGCCAGCACCGCGTTTTCAATGCAGGGCACGTCACCACTGCGGATGGAATCCACATAGGTCCCTGCCAGGTTCCCTAACACTGTGAAAAGGAGGGGAGAACGGTCATGGATTTAGCTTGCTGGATTTCTAACCTACCTCATCTTGAGAAACTCAGGTTGCATTCTTTAGCACACTTACCATGGAACTTCTTAGGACTGCGTTGTCAGGATGCATAACAACACCATTTGTATAAAATAAACAGTGTTGACAGGAATGATGAAGACGAGAGGCGCTGTGTAGGAAGAGGTGAAAGGTGCAGGAAGAGGTGAAAAGAAACAGTCTAGCCCAAAATGTCAGTGAACTGAGAAGCAGAACCTAAGAGGAGAACGGGTGGAGAAGGTAAAGAGCCAAGGAAAGCAACTAAGGTAATGAGAAAGTCATAATTCCAAGGCTAAGAACAGGAGGAGCTATAGGAAGATAAAGGTCAAGAAGCCAGTGATGTGTATACCCGCACAGAGTACCGTTTGAGTGTTTTGTGTTAATATACTCAACCATAGTTCATCCTAGCTCCAAATTTTACATTGTACATAGTTTGATTATTACTGGTTGCGGTCACACGCACGAGATAACATTGGGGGGGGAGCGAGGCTATTTGCTCTGTAGGAATTTGACCCGCATTTGTGCGATCACACAGTCCCTGGGAGCTGCGGGGGCAGCCCACCACTGCATGATCAGACGCAACCGCGGGTGAATCGGGGGGGGGGTTGGCTGCGTGTTTCCGGTGTGCTTCACTGAGGGATCAAGGATTCGCATCTCCGCACTGAGTGCTCCCTATGCAGTGTGCGATTATGTGCTTACCAAAATGGGGGGGAAATAACAGCATGGAGTCAGGATGGCCTGATCAGACCATCCCAATGTCATGGGAGGGTGCTGGAGCAATCACACAGGGGAAAGTCCATTCCTGGCCCGTAGCAACCCGTTTCCTGCCGGATTTTCCCTAGTGTCTTTTTACCCCACTTCTGTGGCGGAGCAAAACGGGTTGCTGACAGGTGTGGGACGCTTGGCAGATGTTCTTGTGTGATCGCACCCTTAAAATCCACTCGGCATTCGCGCCTATGGCGCGCCTAATTCTGCGTGTGATCACGACCATTATTTTTTAGTAAACAGTGATGCAGTTGCACAAGAGGCTACAGACTGTAAGATGAAAGAACCGGAACGGGGTGGGGTACAGATCTGTCTTTCAAGTCACTCTTTCGTGACAATCTGATACCAGATGCTGAGAAGGAGGAGACAGCCTGCACTTGTTGGGGTTTCTTCACCGTTGCAAAGATTTGAGCCAAATCTATGGGAGGAAGCTGGTAGAGTCCAAAACACTAACCAGAGCCTCATTGAAGCAACCAGCTCTGAAAAGGCCTTGGGACCATCCAAGAACATCCAAGAGGAGTTAGAGAGTTCCTCCAGCATGCCAGGAGTTACAAGGAGCCAACACGGAAATGAGCTTACATCACAAGTACAGAAGCCTGGTCATATCTCGAGGTCTGGGCCATGTCCCTGTCTCCCACCAGCCTTTCTACCCATACCCCTTTCTTCTACTCACACGTCCCAGTCACCACATGCCCTCCCTGGATCACTTTGGCCTCAGCGTTCTCGTATATGTATTGAAGGAAGATGTCCACCTCCTTCACAAAGCTAGGATACAGCTTTGATTCAGACAAGTTCTCCAGATTCTTCAGCTCTTTCCGTTCAGTGGGACGATCAAAGACAAAGCACTTGCGGCTGGGGAAGTACTGGCGGATGCACTTCTTGGCAAGGTCCAGTTTTTCAGGGTTGCCTAGAGAAGAGAGAAAGGAAGACTTAAACACGAGGGCAAATCAACCAGCCAACTTCAGGACTGGCATGTTCCATCCTTGGTCTCCTGCCCCACACCACACAGAGGCAATACAAATGCTCAGGCAGGCATTTATTTATTTGTTTGTTTGTTTGTTAGGCTTGTATCCCACCCTCCCGCCGAGGCGGTTCAGGGCGGCTTACAACAGTAGACTAATATACAATACAACCACAAAATACATTAAATTACATTATAATACATTTAAAATACATTAAATACATTAAAATACATTTAAAATACATTAAAATACATTAAAATATGGCGGCCTTCTTATAAAGTGCTGTAAGGGATGTTGGTGCCAATAGGCAAGCATATCAAATGCCTGTGCTGGAGCCATTGCGGCGGTGCCAATGTGGCCTCATCTCAAAATGCTTGTCGGAAAAGCTCGGTTTTTACCGCTCTACGGAACTGTTGTAGATCACGTAGTGCCCGGATCTCAACCGGGAGCTCGTTCCATAACTTTGGTGCAGCTAACGAGAACGCCCTGGATCTTGTTGTTACTAGCCTGGCGTCTCGAGGGACCAAGCAGTTTTGGGTCCCTGAACGCAGTGCTCTCGTGGGAACGTGCGGGGAAAGGCGGTCCCTCAGGTAGACAGGCTCCAGACCATTTAGGGCTTTAAAGGTCAAAACCAGCACTTTGAAGCGTATCCAGAATGCTATTGGCAGCCAGTGCAGCTGCTTCAGCACAGGTTGGATGTGTTCCCGCATGGGGAGTCCCATCAACAGCCTGGCTGCCGCATTCTGCACCAGCTGCAGCTTCCGGAGTTGCCCCAAGGGCAGCCCCATGTAGAGAGCATTGCAGTAATCAAGCCTCGAGGTGACCAAAGCGTGGATCACTGATGCCAGATCATTGCGTTCAAGGAAGGGGACCAACTGCCTGATTAGCCGAAGATGGAAAAAGGCTGCTTTGGCAGTGGCTGCTACCTGGGCCTCCATTGACAAGGAAGCATCCAGGAGCACTCCCAAACTCCTGACCCTCGGCGCTGGCACCAGAGGCGCCCCACCGAATACCGGGAGAGGGACCGCTAACACCGTACCGCTCCGATTCAGGCACAGGACCTCCGTCTTCGTCGGATTCAATTTCAGGTGACTCAGCCTAAGCCAGCCCGCTACATCCCGCAGCGCTCGGTCCAGGTCTTCCGGGTTAGAGCCAGACTGGCCACCCAACAACAGATAGAGCTGGATGTCATCCGCATATTGGTGACACCCCAGCCCATGCCTCCGTGCAATCTGGGCAAGGGGGCGCATATAGATGTTAAATAGCATCGGGGAGAGAACTGCTCCTTGGGGCACTCCACAAACCAGGGGGTGCCTTTGGGACAACTTCTCCCCATGCGCCACCCTTTGTCCCCGACTTTGGAGAAAAGAGACAAGCCATTGCAAGGCAAGGCCCCGAATCCCCACATCGGTGAGGCGGTGGGCAAGCAACTCATGGTCGACCATGTCGAACGCCGCCAACAGGTCCAACAACAGGAGCACCGCCGTCCCGCCCCGATCCAGATGCCTGCGGAGGTCATCCGTGAGGGCGACCAGTGCTATCTCAGTCCCGTGGCCCGGGCGGAAGCCGGACTGGAACGGGTCTAGTATGGAAGTGTCATCTAGGTAGGCCTGCAACTGTCTCGCCACTGCCCTCTCTATTAATTTGCCCAAATAGGGCAAATTAGAAACTGGCCGGTAATTAGTCAATTCGACCGGGTCCAAAGATGGTTTTTTTAAGAGAGGACGGACCGTCGCTTCCTTGAGGGCCCCAGGAAAGCGTCCCTTGGATAGGGACCTGTTGACAATATCTCTGAGGGCGCTTCGAAACCCCTCTCGGCCAGCTTTAATTAGCCAGGAGGGGCACGGATCAAGGTTGCAGGTGGTTGGGCGTACAGTCGAGATCAGCCTATCAACTTCCTCTAGGCTGAGGAGTCCGAAACGATCCAGAATGGGACCAGAAGACGTGCATGGAGCCTCAAGTTCAGACACTGTCTCAAGTGTGGCTGGGAGGTCGTGGCGAAGTGACAAGACTTTGTCTGCAAAATAGCTCGCAAAAGCCTCACAGCCAATATCCAATTCCCTCACATTTTGTCTGCTCTGCGGCAGGGTAGTTAATGACCGAATAATTCTATATACTTGTGCCGGGCATGAGCTTGCAGACGCAATCTCAGCCGCGTAGAACTCCTTCTTTGCGGCCTTGACTGCCATCTCATACGACTTCATAAACGTTCGATAGGATGTTCTTGATACTTCGTCCCGAGCTCGCCGCCACTGTCTCTCTAGTTGTCTGAGCCCTCGCTTCATCAGCCTCAGCTCTTGGGTATACCAAGGAGCCAGCCCCCGTCGAGGGCGCAGAGGGCGTCTAGGAGTGATCTCGTCGATGGCCGCCAAGAGTCGGTTGTTCCAGTCCTCGACTAGCCCATCCAGCGAGTCGCCAGGGGGCAATGGATCCCGGAGAGCCATCTGAAGCCGCAATGGGTCCATCTGGCTTCACGGGCGAGCCAAAATCGGCTCACCGCCCAAACAGGGTTGGGGTGACACGTTCACCCGGGCCCTCAGGGCATAGTGGTCCGACCATGGTACTGCCGTAGCAGTAATCCGGTCCACTGTAATCCCAGCCGCAAAGATCAAATCAAGCGTGTGGCCGGCCTGATGAGTGGGAACCGTTACATATTGGGAGAGTCCCAGCGCCGCCATGGACGATGCTAGGTCCACCGCTCGGGTGGCGGTCGCGTCGTCGGCATGGACATTGAAGTCCCCCAAGACCAAAAGCCTGGGGTGTTCCAGCGCCCAGCCCGACACGGCCTCCACCAGAGATGGCAGGCTATCCGCCGTTGCGTTGGGCGGTCGGTACACCAGCCAGACAGCCAAACTCTCCCCGGCTTCCAAGACAAAGCCGGCACACTCAATGCCCGAGATCTTGGCGACCGGGAGTGCCCTGAAGGAGTAAGCCTCCCGAACAAACAGAGCCACTCCTCCCCCCGCCCCAACGTCCGGGATTGGTGGAGGACCGAAAACCCAGGAGGAGCCATCTGGGAGAGAGCAACTGTCTCCCCATCTCGCACCCAGGTCTCGGTCACACACGCCAGGTCCATATCTTGGTCCCGAAGGAAATCTCGAACGACCGTGGTCTTATTGTTTATGGACCTGGCGTTACACAACACCAATGTCGGAGAGGGGTTTGTCCTCCTTGCCCCACTGTCTGTCACCCTTGGGATGGGACGCAGACTGGAAGGTGGCCGAGCTTCCCTGTTTCTCTGCCCCCTTCCCTTTCCTCATTGCCTGGTCCCACCGCTATACCTTCCCCTCCCCGAGAGCACCGGGATCTCCTGGCCAATCATTGCTGCACCTGGTGATCTTCGTCTGCCGCAATAGACAAACCCCAGATTCCCTGACAGCTGATGGTGATCCGGTCTACGACAAGTTGATATTGCTCACTAAGGGGCCCGTTTACTGCTGATAACCGCTTCTAATTTAACTGCCCAAGCCTAAACTCAGTAGCTTCCTGATGCCTTTTTTTTACCTATCTTTCTATTTTATTTACTACTTTATCTTACCCCCCCAACCAGTAAACTCAATGCTGACCAGTGTTCCCTCTAAGCTGAGTTAGTGTGAGCTAGCTCACAGTTTTTGAGCCTCTGGCTCACACGTTTTTGTCTTAGCTCAGGAAGGATGGCTCCAGAGCAAACTAATTTATGAAGTAGCCAAATCGCTGACTCACAACTTCAATTCCTCAGCATGGGCCCGGGAAGGCCGGTGGGTGGGGTCTTTGGGCCTCCCACGGGCCCCAGCACTTTGGCGCGGGCCTGGGAAGGCCGGCGGGTGGGGTCTTCAAGCCTGCCATGGGCCACAGCACCTTGGCGCGGGCCCGGGAAGGCCAGTGGACAGGTGGGCTGTTCAAGCCTCCCGCAGCGGGGGCAGGGCGGACTCAGAAGCCAGCCAGAAAGCCGTTCCAGGGCGTTCCGGCCCAAAAATAGCCCTGCACATTGGAATGCTTCAACTGGCTCTTGTAAGCCCATCAGGCTTAGTATCCTCACATTACACCTTCAATGTCCCTAGCTGTTGGGGCTTCCCTTTTTTGAACATATTCCTCCCCTTCCCAAAGAACAGCAAGGATTTCTGTGGTGCCTTAAAGGCTATCAAATTAATTGTGGCACAAGCTTTGCCTAGAAGTACCCTTCTTCCGCTGCAAAGCATTCTCCAGATATTCATCTGCAGATATGGGGTGTCCGTTGTGTTCAAGCTCCAGTGAGAAATCACGCACAGCCCAGATGAATGCTGGGAAGAACCTGAGAAAGTCATCAGAAGCATCTTTCTTAGAGTTTTCCAGGGGTCTGGCCTTCACCTTGATGCACTTAGTCAGCTCTGTCACATACCTGCGATCTCACTAAGGAAATGAAGACATCTGCTCCCCCGTATGGGGCGATCATTTCCTAAGTGTTCCCAAGAAATGCAGTGCTTCACCTATACATGTTATGCTGTAATGTAAGTGAGAGTGTTTGATTGCAAGGTGACTAGAGGCCTACAGCTGTTAAATTCCACCCTGCCTGAGTAACCAAATCAGCAAACCCATCATCCTGACTCTCAAAACAGACAACTACTTACTCGGGGTGGGGGGACGACGACAACACAACAGGGCACAGAGGCTGAGGCCTTCCCTGATATCTTGTCCTGGCACTGGTATTCAGAGGTGTATTGCCTCTGAACGTGGAGGTTCCCTTTAGTCACCATGGCTAGTAGCCACTGATAGACCTGTCCTCCATGAACCTATCTGATCCTCTTTTAAAGCCATCTGTGCCTGGGGCCATCAGTATATCATCTGGCAGCGAATTCCTCATTTTAATCACTAGCCTTGCTAAATCCCTTATAACTATTGTATGTTTTGTATCTTTCTGGACTTGCTCACTAGGGATGCCAGGCTCCAGGTGGGACCTGGGGATCCCCCGGAATTACAGGTCATCTTCAAACTACAGAGATCAGCTCCCCTGCAGAAAATGGGATGCTTTGGAAGGTGGGCTCATATGGCATTGTATCCACTGAGGTCCCTGTCCTCCCCAGGCTCCACCCCCAGATCCCCAAGAGTTTCCCATCCTGGATCTGACAACCCTACCAACCCCCACCGACAGCCAGGGAGGACCTGGCAACTCCACAGGTATAGCTAGTAGCTACCTGTGTGTACAGACTCGAGGTGGTCTTTGCACATGCTTACAGTGCCATATTTGATAGGTCTTTGCACATGCTTGCAGTGTCGTATTTGGCTGGTTTTTCTTAATCACGTCAAATACATTTCTCCTCGTATGTAAGTCCATGCCGAGAGTGGCAATGGCCAATAACACACATACTATGTCAACAAAAACAAACAAACAAAAACCACCATCCTCAATCTGTTTGGGTTGCCAGATGGGGAAGAAGAGAGGAATTTTATATCTCCATTTGTTCAGAAGGATACTGCAGTTTTTCCAAGGCACACTGGTCAATGGTGTTCATGCTGTTGTACACAAGAGAGCTGCTAAGCAGAACGGAGAGGGCAAATATCCACGAGTCGTTCTCAGTATTGCTCTGCAGGAAAGGAAGCATGAAATGATCAGCATAAAAGTAAATCTCAATGAAGACTACTCTGCATCTAGGCTGGTGGTGGCGAACCTATGGCACGCGTGCCAGAGAGGGCACGCAGAACCCTCTCTGTGCGCATGCACACCGTAGCCCCAGCCATCGGAGCACCCATAAGGCAGGGCGCTCCACCTCCACTCCTCCCCACTCTGTACCTCCACCACCCGCCAATCTGCTGCCTGCCCGTCTCCCGTCCCAGTCCCAGGGGCCCCTGGGAAGCCCTCCCTGACCCTCCCATATTCTCAGGGCCGCACTAAAGCGCGGGCCCCTGGGAAGCCCTCCCTGACCCCCCAGTCTTCGCAGGGCCACGCTAAAGCACGGGCCCCTGGGAAGCCCTCCCCGACCCCCGGCTTCGCAGGGCTGCACTAAAGCTGGGCCCTGGGAAGCCCTCCCCAATCCCCGTTCTTTGCAGGGCTGCACTAAAGCTGGGCCCCTGGGAAGCCCTCCCTGACCCCCCAGTCTTCGCAGGGCCACGCTAAAGCACGGGCCCCTGGGAAGCCCTCCCCGACCCCCGGTCTTCGCAGGGCTGCACTAAAGCTGGGCCCCTGGGAAGCCCACCCCGACCCCCCATCTTTGCAGGGCCACACTAAAGCACGGGCCCCTGGGAAGCCCTTCCTGACACCCCATCTTTGCAGGGCCAAGCTAAGCATGTCCCCCCCGATAGCAATGCAAAGAGTCCAGTGGCATCTTTAAGACCAATCAAGACTGATTTCCCACAAGCTGCTGCTCCACGCTCACTCTTCCCTTTGCCCCACCGTATACACAGATCTGCCCTCAGAGAGAGCTTTTACCTAAATAAGCCTTGGTCTTAAAAGTGCCACTGGACTCTTTGCATTGCTACGGTGGGGGGAAGAAACACGCAGATCTGCCTCACAGAGAGCTTTTACCTAAATAAGCCTTGGAGCGATTTCCCACAAGCTGCTGCTTTGTGCTCCCTCTTCCCTTTGTGTGAATTTCACACCATGTGCTGGGCGGTGGCATTTTGCCTCGCAGCTTCGCCCGATTTCCCCAGCATCTCAATCCTGTTTTTTGAGGATTGAGTAGACGCGGGGAGAATCAGGTGAAACTGCAAGGCAAAATGCTCCCCACCCAGCACATGGTGTGAAATTGACAAGATTGGGGCAGAGGGAAGAGGGAGCGCAAAGCAACAGCTTGTGGTAAATCACTCCAAGGCTTATTTAGATAAAAGCTCTCTGTGACGGCAGATATACGTGTTTCTCCCCCCCCCCGTAGCAATGCAAAGAGTCCAGTGGCACCTTTAAAAGAGAGAGAGAGATCCAGGCTGTCTTAAAACGCTGGGTCGGTTCTGTGTGTGTGTGAGAAAGATCGTGATCCAGGCTGTCTTAAAACGTGGGGGGGGGGGGTGAGGGAGAGAGAGAGAGAAAGAGAGAGAGAGAGATCTCTAGACTGTCTTAAAATACTGGGTTGGTTCTGTGTGTGTGAGAAAGACGGAGACCTCCTCCTCTTCTTCTTTACAACCCCTTGGCTTAAATTGTATTTTCAAATGGCCATCCCTATTAGAACTTTACACTTCAGAATCAGTGTGCTTATTAAACCTGTGTACTGGTGATCAGTAACTACATTTACTAGTGAGGCAACTTAACTCTTTCTCCCCCTGCTTACCAATCTCATGTTTTTCTTTTAAGACAAAAGATGTTAATGTATGAGTTGTTTTTTTCTAAACTAAAACCTCAGTATTCAGGCTAAATTGCCATGTTGGCACTTTGTGATACTTAAGTGGGTTTTGGGTTGCAGTTTGGGCATTCGGTCTCTAAAAGGTTCACCATCACTGATCTAGGCCAACTCTGTGGGTACAGAATGGGAAACATTGCCTGGAGGTCCCCTTCAGCTCTTATTACCTCAATTTGGGGTGGCGTCTACCACTCCCAAGATTTTGGGGTAGACACTCAGATCAGGTCCTCTCACATGGCCCCGACTCACCTTCTCCACATCACCCAGGCCTTCTGTGTCCAGTAGCACCAAGGTGTGGCCATGTTTTTTGGGGTGAGGAAGGCACCACATCCAGATGCCCATAGTGTTTGCCTGTATCGTAGCGCCCAGAGAAAAACCTGTCATAGATACAATGGATAAGGAATGAGAGCTCAAGAATTAGGGTTTCAGTTCCCAGAACAGCTCTGACAATCCTCTTAAGATAAAGTTTACTGACCTTTGCAAAGCAAGCCGATATCTGAGCCCCCATCTAAGTCCAATGATGTAGGCACTTGATTCTATGGGGGCTATTCCGGATGATAAAATGGCACATCCCTGCAAGCCCTGATCCAGCCGTACACTGTAGGGTTACCAGCTCTGGGCTGAGAAATAACTGAAGATTTGGGAGGTGGAGCCTGAGGGAGGCGGGATTTGGGCAGGGGAGGGGCTGGCCTTCGATGGGGTATAATACGTGGCCGAGACCTGGGTGCTCGGCTTACTGGAACAAGCTCCCTGGTGAGATCAGGGCCCTACGGGACCTCTCACAGTTCTGCAGGGTCGTGAAAACGGAGCTGGTTTTATGTGAGCCACCCTGAGCCTGCTTTGGCGGGGAGGTCGGGGTAGAAGTCGAAATAGTACATAAATAAATAAATAATGCCACAGAGTACACTTTCCAAAGCGGTCATTTTCTCGGGGCGAACTGATCTCCGTTGCCTGGAGATCAGATGTAACAGCAGGAGATCTCCAGCCACCACCTGGAACTTGGCAACCCTAATGGCGATGTCCTGTTCAAATGCAAATGAATGGGAATGCAAAGCAACAGCAGGGAGAGGGGAGAAAAGGACTTCTCTATAACAGCTCTGGCACGTAGGAGGGCCCCAGTGGAAGGTTAACCATTAAGCAGACTAAGCACGTGCTTAGGGCACCAGGGCCGAAAAAAATGTAGAAAAATGCCTTTCAGGTCATGAATATTGGAACATTGATACATTTAACTTGTGAAATATTGAAATAAATGCTGTATTGCATTTTTGCAGAACTTTATGTAGCCAAAGCTTGGCTTAGTTTGTACAGTATATTGTGTTCTCATATAAATAAATGTTTGTATTGCTGTAAACTGCATTGTCTATCTGGTCAGACAGGTCAGCAACTAAAATGGACTGGGGTCAGTGTGGAAAGGAGGGGGGGCACCAAGATTGGTCAGTGCTTAGGGCACCAGTGAGCCTTAGTCCGCCCTTAGTCCGCCCCAGCATTCAGAGACTGGGAATGGGAAGTGCAGGCCTAATCTACAGCAAAGAAAAAATATAGGCTGCGGTCACACTGGAGGCTCAGCACGATCTGGCTGCACCTCTATTTGCAGCGCTTTAAATCACTGTGGGAGGTTTTGATCAGACATCCCACCCGGGACTGGCTTAACTGCGCACTCGCCCCATGGTTGATTGTTCAGATTGCTGCAGCATTCTTTTTTTTTTTTGTCTTTCACTCGTGCGTGTAAGCATGTATCCAAAGCTCTGGCTGCTTTTTGACAGCTCCACAATCTCTCTGACAAGTACTCCAGCCCCTCTCTGCCTCCTTCCCTTCGCCTCCCTTTCCTGGAATATGGGGGGAGGGTATAAAGTGAAGATTTAGAGTAGTCCCATTGATGTCAGTGCATTTACCATTGTCTCAATCATGGGATGCTCTCAGACTCTGACACAGAAACAGGAGAGAGGGGTTGGGGGGGATTTCTCTCTGGAAAACAACTCCTCTGGGCACTCCCAATCCAAAATGATGACTTGGCCACAGTGATTGACAATGCCAGGGGCAATTGTTCGCTTATGTGCACAGAGCTACCTGATAAAAAACAAACAAACAAACAAAGGAGGCGGAAATGGAAGGGAAGGTTCAGACTTCCCAAACAGCTTGACTGCCCAACAGGGGGGTTCAGATGTCAGGAAATGCAGGGTGGAAGCGCTGGCATCCATGGACTTTCCCTGGTGCCTGATTACTCTGCTTCCAAAGCGGGACAACACGGGGTGCTAACGACTGGGGTGTGAAAGGCAGATGTTGTTGTCTGATCGTGCTGTTTAAATCCGCAAAGGTAATGCTACTATTTCGTTGCAAACTGCTCGTGTGACCGCAGCCATAGGCAAGAGACTGGCGGTCAATGGGAGAATCATCCTAGACAACTTTTGCACGTTGTGACGGACTTAAAGATCTGGGACCAGCAGAAAGTAAACATAGAACACTGCTGAGTCACATGACGGACTGAGGAGGGGGCCATTTAACTCGGAACCCTCAGTGATTGGCATTTAACAGACAAAATGTTCCATTTGGAATTGGCAGTTGAGAAGCTGCAGGGAGTTCATTGTGGGACAGAGAGCTAACAGGGAGTCTGTTAGCAAACTGGATCTCTGTAGCTCTGTGGAAACAGCCTGTGAACAGTTTACGAAAAGAACTGGGGCTTGAGAGCAATCTGCACTGATTCTTCTAATATACTGTGATGAATAAAAGTATAAGACCTGAGTGGTCACAGACACCAAAGACACTGCTCCACAGGGACTTATATAGTGGCTGAGCAAAGGCTAGAGGATCTGGCAGGAGTCTGGAAAGCTGGTTTGGTGACCAGGGAGACTCAGAGGGACCTGTTAGTAAAAGCCCAAGGAAAACCACTAAAGGAGTGACTGGAGAGTGAGATCTGAGGTGTGTTTAGAGAACTGATGAACATCTATGTATGAACGGAAAGTAATAAACATACAGCCTAAGTGAACATAAAGGACAGAGCTAAAGCCTGAAAGGAAACAAAATATCCTCTATACAACTTCCATCCCCCTGTTGTGTTGTTTGTAAATAAAGCCTGTTCAGTTTTAACGTTAGCAAGCTGTGGTGCCTATCTGTTTCACGTTAAATACACTTAGCAGTAGTCCTTACACATATCCCTGACCAAGAAGTAAAACAATTACCCCGAAGAGACTATTTTTAGATTTGCTTAGAGGACTGGTCAGAAGAAATCAGTAGCAGCTCTGACCAAGCACCACATGCAGACCCTCACAGTACTGTCTGTATAAAAGGGGTGTGTGTCATACACGCATACTTGAGATTGGTAGCAGGGAGCACCATGGCCATGCAAAGGCATTTTGTGGCCAAAAGAACCCCTGACAAATGACTGCCCTATCCTGGATGACCCAGGTTAGCCCAGTCTTATCAGGTTTGAAAGCTAGGCAGGGTTGGCCCTGGTTAGTACTTGAATGGGAGGCAAGGCAGGATATAAATAGAAATTAACAAATAAATAAATACCAGGGAAGTCCAGGACTGCTACACAGAGGCAGGGAATGGCAAACCATCTCTGAATATCTCTTGCCCTGAAAACCCTACAGAATTGCCATAAGTCAGCTGGGACTTGACGGCACTTTCTCCCACCAGTTTGGTGTAGTGGTTAGGAGTGCAGACTCTAATCAGGGAGAACCGGGTTTGATTCCCCTCTCCTCCACGTGCAGCTGCCGGTGTGACCTTGGGTCAGCCATAAGTTCTCTCTGAGCTGTTCTCTCAAGGGCAGTCTGAGAGCTGTCTCAGCTCCACCTACCTCGCAGGGTGTTTGTGTGGGGAGGGGAAGGGAAAGGGATTGTAAACTGCTCTGAGACCCCTTTGGGTACTGAAGGGCGGGCGGGGTATAAATCCAATCTCTTCTTTTTCTCTTCCCGTGTTAGTCTCACCCAGCCCAAATTCCCCATTTGGCAGGAAACCATAAATGCCTCACCTTTGTCCTTTCCGGCCAGCTTGTTCATGAGGTAAGACTTCCCAGTGCGGTACAGCCCCACAATAGCGACGACTACCACAGGCTGCCGAATGTCCTGCAGGAGCTGTAGGGCTTTCTGGTTGATTTTCAGTGACTCATTCAACTTGTTCTCGATCAGGCAAATCGGCTTCTCCATGGTTTTAGGCTGAGCTGAAGAGGGGTAGCCGCGGAAGGAAATGGAAGAACCTACTGGGACATGAAGTCAAGTGGGTCCTGTGTTCAGAATACTGGTCCATTCTGCACCTGGCATTCACAACACATTTTATCAGCACTTGACCTGGTTACCCCTTGCCTCAAAATATCGGTTTTCAATGCATTGCCTTGGATCATTGGTATGCAGATTTTCCTGTGTCAGGCAGTCATTGGCCACCTTAAGCCAAGTAATTCATGGCAAGGCAATAAATACAGAGGGGGAAATAGGGGCAGGGGAACTAAGAGAGATCAATGAAGCTGTGTCAAGTTGTCTGCTTATTGTTCCCTTGGAATAAGAAGCGGAGGAAGGAAAAGGTGCTGCTCCAAAGCACATTCAGATACATAATTCATAAACATAAACACAATTTCAACAGGAAAGAAGAGAGTTTAAAAATAAATAGGGCATGGTTTCCTGTCCTGAAAAACACAAAATGCTCTACAGCTGGCAATAGCAATACAGATAAGATTAGAGTTTCAATAGCCATTCCAGCTGGGGAAGGGAAGGGGAGGCTTTTGAAGATGCCCCCCCCCCTTTGCTTCCCCTTCTGACATCACTTCTGGTGATGTCAGGGGGCGTGGCATATCCTAATAGCCTAGTAGCTCATTAGCATACCATATGCTAATGAGCTCCTACAGCTCTTTTTCTATGAAAAGACCCCTGGGTATAAGGCAATGACAGTCGGACCCTTAGAAGAAAAGATCCCTCCCTTAATGTGGCACAAATAATCCCTTCCTGGCTTTGGAAGACATCAAGGCTGTAGGTCTGTCTTTCAGGCTAATATATGATGGAACCAGAGGGAGAAAGGCGATACTTACGGACTTGATTTACTGCTGCTAAGCCGCCTCGATACCCTGCTCAGGTACGGCACAACTTTGCTGTCTTTCCCTCAGAAACGTGTTTGGAGCGATTCACAGAACTTCTGCTCTGCCTGGACTCTGATATGGCTTTTTATAACAGCCAAGAAGGGGTGTTTCCTCCCATGCCCACTTTTGCTTTTGATTCCTCCAAAGCCAGTAGTTGTGATTTCCCGGCAAACGAACTCCCTGTGTCCTGAAAAGCCCTAGTCAAGTTCTTGTAATTGCAAAAGTGGGGGGAGGTTGAAATTTCAGAGACAGTGTGGTGCAGTGGTTAAGAGCAACAAACTCTGATCTGGAGAACTGGGTTCAATTCCCCACTCCTCTACATGAAGCCAGCTGGGTGGCCTTGGGTCAGTCACAGCCAGCCCCGTAGCTAAGGACTTTTTGGGAAGGGGGCCTGAGGGGGGCTGCCAGCTAACTCAATCAAAAGCACCAGGGCAAGGGCTGCAGCGGCGGCAGCTTCCCTCCCTCTTCCCCCACCTGCGAAGCGTCCGGGTCCAGCCCCCCCCCCAAAGGAGCCCCAGTGCCTCTCCCCACGGCAATGTTCCCTCTAAGCCGTGAGAAAAAATTCTACTCTGTGAGCTACCGGCATTCAAGTTGTGAACGAGCAATTGGGCTGCTGCATAAATCAGTTTGCTCTGGAGCCATCCGTCCTGAGCTAAGACAAAAATTTGTGAGCCGGAGGCTAAAGAACTGTGAGCTAGCTCACACTAAGTCAGCTTAGAGGGAACACTGCAAGCTAGCTCACACTAAGTCAGCTTAGAGGGAACACTGCCCCATGGTACAGCACAAGGGGCGGCATGATCTCCGCTCTCAGCTCCCTCCCAAGGCACCCAGTGGCCAGGGTGGAAATGAAGGTGCGGTATATGGGCTTGTTAGCGCACTGGAGTGTATCTGGGCATGCCTGGGCAGGGCCAGAGGAGGCGCCCGCCTACCTCCTCGCCTTGCCTGCCTGGCTGGGCTTTACCTGCTGGTGGTGGGCAGTGTGGCAAGCATTTGGTGGGAGCCCAAGATGTAGGCTTCTCCCCCCATCATTCATGCAGTTCTCTCAGCCCAACCGCACCACTGCTGCTGCTACTGGTGCCTCCACCACCTCTGAAATCACTGCCCTTGCTGACAGGCAGTCCAGGGAGGTGGGGAAGGGGAGCCGAGGCTCAGGAAGGGGGCCCATGAAGACTGCTCGGGAGCCGGGCTCTATGGGCCCCACAGTAGTTCCAGGCCTGGTCGCAGCTCCTTCAGAGCGCTCTCAGCCCCCCCAAAATAAGTCTAGCTCACCACAAAAGAGCTGGAGCTTAAGGCTGCCACACAGTCTTCAGGTGTCCTGGCTATACTACACATGATGCCATACTATAATAATTATTATGTTGTTGAAGGCTTTCACAGCCGGAGTTCATTAGGTGCTGTAGATCTTCTGGGTTGTGTGGCCGTGGTCTTGGCATTGTAGGACCTGACATTTCACCAGTAGCTGTGACTGGCATCTTCAGATGTATAACACAGAAAGATGGAGGGCTCTCTGTGTCAAGGTGAGCAGAAAAATGGTAGGCAGGTAGGACAGGAAACCATGCCCTATTTATTTTTAAACTCTCTTCTTTCATGAAACATGAAAGACACTGCACACTTGGCCAACCTGAAAAATCAGCAGTGGCTGAACATAGCCTAACCCAAACAGGACACAGCATTTCGTTCCAAAACACTGAAAGCCTGGACAACACTTCCAATTATCATGTCAGATTACATAGGGAAGCCATTGAAATTCATAAACATAAACACAATTTCAAAAGGAAAGGAGAGAGTTTAAAAATAAATAGGGCATGGTTTCCTGTCCTGAAAAACACAAAATGCTCTACAGCTGGCAATAGCATTACAGATAAGATTAGAGTTTCAATAGCCATTCCACACACAAAAGAACCTCCTCAGGAAACAGGAAACCTTCTCAGGAAACAATCTATAGACAAAAGAACCTCCTCAAGAAAGCTCCTCCATTAGCATGTTCATAGCCTGGAGAACTCCTACAAGATTAATGACTCAGCCCTACCCCACCTTCCAGGGTAGATATAAATTACCTGCCTATCATTTTTCTGCTCACCTTGACACAGAGAGTACTCCATCTTTCTGTGTTATACCTCTGAGGATGCCAGTCACAGCTACTGGCGAAACGTCAGGCCCTACAATGCCAAGACCACGGCCACACAACCCAGAAAATCTACAGTAACTATAATTATTATTATTAGTTGAAATCTGTCTCCAATGGGTTGCGTCAAAATGGCCTGAGATCAGCTCATCATCATTGATGATAGTTGTGTAATTTTGCTTTTGCTTTTGCTCACAGTCTACGAATCTCATACCTCAGCCGTGTGCTCAACTCGTGACTGAGGTACATAGAAGATGTAAAATGCAAGTCTGTGATCAGGCAAGCAAAAAGGGAATATGAGGAGCATATCGCAAAAAACATAAAGGCCAACAATAAAACTTTCTTCAAATACATTAGAAGTAAGAAACCAGCCAGCGAGGCAGTGGGGCCCTTGGATGACCAAGGGGTAAAAGGAGTAGTGAAGGATGATAGGGAAATGGCTGAGAAGCTGAATGCATTTTTTGCCTCTGTCTTCACTGTGGAAGAGAAGAAGTGCTTGCCCACTCCAGAAGCACCAATTTCGGGAGGGGGTTTGAAAGACCTGAATCAGATTGCGGTGACAAGAGAGGAAGTCCTCCGACTGATGGACAATTTAAAAACTAATAAATCACCAGGCCCGGATGGCATTCATCCGAGAGTTCTGAAAGAACTCAAATGTGAACTTGTGGATCTCCTTACATTAATATGTAATTTTTCTTTAAAATCTGCCTCCATTCCTGAGGACTGGAAGGTAGCTAATGTCACTCCCATCTTTAAAAAGGGCTCCAGGGGAGATCCAGGAAATTACAGGCCAGTCAGTCTGACATCAATACCGGGTAAGTTGGTGGAAACTGTTATTAAGGAAAGAATTAGTAGGCACATTGATGAACAAAAACTATTGAGGCAGACTCAGCATGGGTTCTGTAAGGGAAGATCTTGTCTCACTAACCTGTTAGTGTTTTTTTGAGGGAGTGAACAAACATGCGGACAAGGGGGACCCAATAGATATTATTTACCTTGACTTCCGGAAAGCTTTTGATACAGTTCCTCATCAAAGGCTCCTAAGTAAGCTCAATAGTCATGGGATAAAAGGACAAGTCCTCTTGTGGATCAAAAAATGGCTTATAAATAGGAAACAGAGAGTGAGTATAAATGGGAAACTTTCTCAGTAGAGGGTGGTAAGCAGTGGGGTACCACAGGGATCAGTACTAGGTCCGATGCTTTTTAACTTGTTTATTAACGATTTAGAATTGGGAGTAAGCAGTGAAGTGGCTAAATTTGCAGATGACACCAAGTTGTTCAGGGTGGTGAAAATCAGGGAGGATTGTGAGGCACTCCAAAGGGATCTGTCAAGGATGGGTGAGAGGGCGTCAACGTGGCAAATGGGGTTCAATGTGGCCAAGTGCAAAGTGATGCACATTGGAGCCAAAAATCCTAAATATAAATACACGTTGATGGGGTCTGAACTGGCAGAGACGGACCAAGAGAGAGATCTTGGAGTCGTAGATAACTCAATGGAAATGTCTAGACAGTGTGTAACTGCAATAAAGAAGGCCAATGCTATGCTGGGGATTATTAGGAAGGGACCTGAAAACAAATCAGCCAGTATCATAATGCCCCTGTATAAATCATTGGTGCGACCTCATTTGGAATACTGTGTACAGTTCTGGTCGCCACACCTCAAAAAGGATATTATAGCATTGGAAAAAGTGCAGAGAAGGGCAACTAGAATGATAAAAGGGTTGGAACACCTTCCCTATGAAGAAAGGTTAAAACGCTTGGGGCTCTTTAGCTTGGAGAAACGATGGCTGAGGGGTGACATGATCGAGGTTTATAAGATTATGAATGGGATAGAGCAGGTTGAGAAAGAAGTACTTTTCTCCCTTTCTCATAATATAAGAACTCATGGGCACTCCATGAAATTGCTGAGCAGTCAGATTAGAACAGATAAAAGGAAGTCCTTTGCTAAGGTGCTACTGAACTCAAATCTGTTTACTGGAATCAATACGGCTATCCTCTGAAATTGTACAGGAAGGCATATCTATATCTATCTGTCTGTTTGTCTGTCTGTGTGTTGACGTGCTGGCGACGGCTCACCCACTCTCCCATTGGCCACTGGGGAAACTGCCTTGGTGTCCTATTGGCCCACCTCGCCAGCTCCTCCATTCTAACACCCCCACTTTTGACGTGTTGTATCTTGGGAGTTGTAGTTCTCACCTGGCCTTACAGCAACCACAGTAGCGTTGCCAGCCTCCAGGTGGGGCCTGGGGATCTCCCACTTTTACAGCTGATTTCCAGCTGACAGAGATTGGAGAAAATGACGGCTTTGGAGGGTGGACTCTGTGGCATTGGACCATGCTGAGGCTCCTCCCCTCCCCTCTCCACACCCTGCCCTCTCCGGGATCCACCCCTAAAGTCTCCAGGTATTTTCCAACCCAGACCTGGCAACCCTAAACCAAAGCAAAGGGAGTTAGAACTACAGCTCCCAAATTGGGAGTCCCAAGAGGCCGTGGGGCATTAGCAGGGAGTCAGTTAAAATGTTAATCAGTTAATGTGTTAAATGGGAAGCAACTTTGGAAATGAAAGGGGTTGGAAGGAAAGGGAAGGCCTGGACATCTCTCTGAATTAAAGCTGCTCTCCAGACTACAGAGATCAGTCCTCATGGAGAAAATGGTTGCTTTGGAGGGTGAGGTCTATGGCATTAGACCTCACTGAAGTCCTTCAACAAACCTGGCCCTCCCCATAGTATTGCCAACCTCCAGGCGGCACCTGGAGATCTCCAAGATCAGTTCTCCTGGAGAAAACGGCTGCTTTGGGCAGTGGACTTTATGGCGTTATACCCTGCTGAGGCCCCCTGCCCCAAAACCCTCCCCTCCCCAGGCTCTATCTCTCAAATCTACAGGTATTTCCCAACCCAGAGTTGGCAACCCTGTAACTAGCTACGGAACTGCTTTCCAGACCCTTGAAACCCAGAAAACATGACGAGGTGCTTTTCTACCTTAGCTGCCGCTGCATAGCCCCAAATCAACATGTCAGGGGTGGAGGGAACCATGCCTGTTACCATGAGGCTGTCCACCCATACTACCCACTTGGGGCAGCAAAATGACTTGAGACAGCCCTGCCAAGCAGAAGGAAATAAACATGGCTCGCCTCCCTCTATTTTCCCCTTCCCTCCGCCGCCCCACCAGCCACAGCTGGGACACTCACCCGGAGCTTGTTGTATTTCTTCCCACAACGGGCCTTACTCCTAGTTTTATATAATGGAAGTCCTGTTGCAGTTTTACTGTGCAATCCTTAAGCAGGTCTACTCAGGGTCTTACCCAGGTCTATTCAGTAGCATTACTCCCAGGAAATGCTCATAGGATTCTACTGTGAATTTCTGAAAAACTGTAGGCAGTTTTTTCCTGTTGTGTTGTTTCTTGTATTCCCCAATGTTGGGTTTGTTTTATTGTATTATTTTTTTGTACGCTAATGATTTTATTGCATTGTTTTCTAAATCTGTAATCAGCCTTGAATGTTAATGAGAAAAGTGATCTGTGAATGAAGTAAAATGATAAATGAAATAAACTGTTCAGAATGTGATGGTAACTTACAGCATACGATGCCAGTTTCACCAGTTACTCGGCTCAATTTATACTGCTGCTCTTAATGTTTAAAGTGTTGAACCACTTTGTCTACTTTAAACAGTCTGACCCCAGGATACCCAAAGGACTGCCTACTCTGTCTCAAGCCTACCTGTAAATTAATATCCTCCATAGAATCTCCACTCTGTGCCTTCTTAGCATCTGATGTTGGGCCTAGGGTTACCACATCCTCCATGGACATCGGTGGGGTGGAAGGGTAGGGTGGCCAGATCCATGCTGGAAAACAGCTGGAGATCCGGGGATGACCCTGGGGAGGACAGGGACCTTGGTGGGGTACAATGGCAGAGTCCATCCTTCAAAACATCAATTTCCTCCAGGCAAACTAATCTCTATAGATGGGAGATCCCCCTCCAGGGGATCCCCAGGTCTCACCTGGATGCTGGCATCCCTAATTGGACTGGTGGCTATCAGCACAGCCTCCTTCAAGTGGCATCGCAAGGATGCCATTCTCTCCCGGGAGCAGGCTACGATAAAGAGCTTTTCCGTTTTAAATTTACAGTGAAGAGCTACGGATGCTGAAAGTCACCTTTGTGGATGGGCCAGGCTCCAGTGTGGTCAGCTTTGTAGCTTTAGCTTTTTATTCAGAAAAAGTTTTGATATTTATGTTGGCATTTTGCTGTTTTTTGTTAGCTGCTTTAGGAGACATTTTGTTGGTGTGGCCTATTTGACTGTTTCTTTTTTATAGGCTTGCTACTTTTGCTTCAAAGCTAGCTTTTTTGCGGGGGGGAGGACTGGTGTTCTAAAATTCCTCATTGTAAACTGACCTGGGGGATCCATTTTGGATAAAAGGGAAGAACAAAAATGTTTTACATAAATAAATGTGTTGAACTTGTGGGCACTCAATGAAATTGCTGAGCGGCTGGGTTAGAATGGATAAAAGGAAGTATTTCTTCACCCAAAGAGTGATCAACACATGGAATTCACTGCCACAGGAGGTGGTGGCTGTTAGCTAGTTTTCCCCTATAGAGTCTGCCCTCCAAAGCTATCATTTCCTCCAGGGGAAGGAGATCAGTTGTGATGTCAGGAGCGCTCAGGCCTCACCTTGAGGTTAGTAAACAGGATTGCCAAGTCTAAGCTGGGAAATTCCTGGAGATTTGGGGGCAGAGACTGGGAGAGGAAGTTCAGCAGGGATGTGATGCCAGGGGGTCTACCCTCTTAAAGTGCCATTTCTGTCAGAAATGATCTCTGTAGTGTATAGATCAATGGGCCATTGTCCTAATCCAACATTGGCTTCTCTTAGGTTCAATGTGTGTGTAGAAGAAAAAAAATTCAAAACTGTGACTAGAAGTTGGCAACCCTACTGAGGTACGATTTGGGATGGTCCCTGTGGCTTATTTTGCAGCGCAGAGGGGTTAAATCCCAGTTACTATTAAAACCGAAGCTGCCACTTGGAACCAAAATAAGGAAGCGTTGCTTCCGCTCAGGGTCAGGTTAGTTTTTCCACCTGAATTTTCTGCATAAAGACTTTTTTTAAAACCACTAAATAACTACAAATTTGGGCTTGACCACAGTGGGCATTCTGGATACTAGATTCTCTCACAACCTGTCAGCTTCAAGTAAACCCTGTCCGTCTCTCTAACTCCTCTCCTATGGAATATATACTCCTTTCCCATTACTCTCTATGCACACAAGGTTATTTTTTTAAAAAGTTCTCCGCTCCTGCTCCCCCCTCATCTCCCGCATTGCTTTCATTACATCCCTCTTCCATTCTACCCATTTTCCTAATGGTTCAGCCCAACGGACCCTGCCTCCCTTAGAACGCTCGGAGCCGTCATTCTCTCCCCGCCCCCTTCTCGCGCGACAGGCGCTCTCGTCGTCCATTGGCTGTTTTCTAAAGACGGCGGGAAAAGCTACAGTTTAGCGGAAAATGATCAAAGCCGCTCCGTTCTGATTGGTCGCGAGGGCCGGGGGTGATAAAAGGCGACTGCTGATTGACTGACTGCCCACACGGAGGATGTGAAGAATGCTGTGATTCGTTCCTTCGCTCCAAAGGACCGTTTTATTTGTAGGATTGCTTGCGAATATATTGATATTCAGAAAGAGTCCTGGTTTGTAGTGTAGTGATCCGCACAGGTAGCCCACATTCATTATTCCTCAGCTTCAAGGTGACCTGGTAACAATCCCATCAAAATGTTACCTCATGAACCCCGAGGATGGCCTTAGCCTGCCTCAAGAGTGGTCCTCTGATCAAAAGTCTGCGTTACCTCACAACAGCCAATTTGCTTATGGCCCCAGCTGTTCTGCAATTACCACAAAGTGTCATATTTTTAATAACAATGGCACAACCTAGCTAAATTAGTTTCCCCTTGCCTTGCAGTTGCCCTGGGGCATTAGTTTTTCCTCAAAGCATGTCTTGATTTCCAGACAGTTGCTATGTCTAAACATCCCTGCACGTGGGCATCATGAATGAGGTGCCCTTCCAAGGAATATAGTCCCAGAGGCCCTCCACCCTTAAGGTGACAAAAAGTTTCTATGGCAATTCCGCCATGTTAGTCTTTGTAAGTCACTTCAATAGAATATGACACATGATCCTTTGCAGATGTCTGTTCACTAGGAGATACCCAGAATTGGTAACTTTGGCATGACAGGTGGCTACGGTTACCCACAGATGTCCTCTTTATTGGTTTCTGTCCCCCTTTGTGCTCTTTTTTAAAAAAAACCTGATAAAAATGCCCTCTTTTAGGGTCGGAAAGTTAGGCATATTCCTAGCTAGTAGCAATTATCACAGTGTAAATAGTAGGGATATTTAAAATGAGATTTGTCATAGTGATCACTTGTTTGAAGTACTCAGCTGGGAAATATGTCCTCTTTTTTGCTTTTCAAAATATGGTAACCCTATAGGTGGCAATTGCTGCACCAGATCTTATCAGGGAGTAGGGCAAAGCAGATGCAGCAGGTTCGGTGTGTGTGTGCGTGTGTGTGTGCACCATTTTCTTGCAAAATCCCCAAAGAAGCCATTTTCCATTTGCAAAAGTGTACATCTCCACCTCTGTGGCTCCAATTTTAAATATTCTGAATTGCAAGTACTTTCCCTGGAAATCTGGTAAGGGCTCATTCCCAAATATAGGCTGGGATATATCATTTTTTAGACTTTTCTTACTGTCCATGGGGTTTTCTTGGCAAAGATACTGGAGTGGGTTGCCATTTCCTTCTCCAGTGGATCACACTTGGTCTGAGTTCTCTGCTGTGGCCTGTCCGTCTTGGGTGGCCCTCCATGGCATAGCCCACAGCCTCATCAAACCATGCAAGCCCCCTCGCCATGATCCATGAGGGAGTTAGACAGTGTCACCGATGCAACAAACATGAAATTGAGCAAGCTTCAGAGGACAACAGAAGACAAGGAGGGCCTAGCATGATCTGGTCCATGGGGTCGCGAAGAGTCAGACTTGACTGTGCGACTGAACAACAACATATCATTTTTAAAAAAAATCAGCCCAGGAATTGGGAGTCTTATCTTGCTTTTTGTTTCCAGGGATAAAAATGTCAAAAGGTGAATGCTGGGGAACCCGCACCTCTCAATTCACCTCCCACATCTGGCATGTATTTATTTATCTTTGTCTGGATGATTCTGCTCCGGTAGTGATCTAAACTGCTATTGGGAAAGGTGCAGAAAGACACAAGATTTTTTTTCAGGTGTATATGTGGCCAGCTGGGTGTGGTGTCCAAGTCTCTGGTGTATACACTTGATGTGGCTAGGATGCGCATAAGCAGATGGCTCTAACATTTGAAACACCCAGTGCTATTCTATACCAAATAATGATCGTTTTAGAGGGTACTAGAGTCTAGTAGCACCTTAGAAACCAAAAAGATTTTCAGGATATAAGCTTTGGAGAGTCAAAGCTCCATTTGTCGGATACAAGTCGGAATGGAGATCTCTAAGTCCTTATATCCGTGGGGAACCCAGTAATGGCTATCCCTGAATCCTTACATCCCAGGGGATATAAGGACTTGGATCTCCACTCCTACTTGTATCTAACAAAGGGAGCTTTGATTCTCAGAATCTTATAAGGTGCTACTGGGCTTGAATCCAGCGGTTATACCAAATAAAAATGGTGAGATTGGAGGGTCTTGTGTTCTCTTTTAAAAGACATGTTTTCCCTCCCTTTCAGGTTCATGCGTCATGGCTGACAAGGAAGTCCTCGACACTACCGCTGCACCCCTTATTCAGTGCTGCCCCTCAGACTCCACCACGGATGACAGCAGCACCCAAGAAGAATGCACGCTGTCTTCCCTTGTACGCTCTCCAACCTGTGCCCGCTGCCGCAATCATGGCATCAAGGTTCCACTGAAAGGCCACAAGAATAGCTGTCAGTTCCAGGGCTGCCAGTGTGACAAATGCATCCTTATTCTGTACGTTTGAAGCCAGAGCACTTGTGATGTAGTGGTTAGACTGTGGGACTAGGAATGAGGAGGTGTTAGTGGTGGTGGAAAGCGCCATCAAGTCACAGCTGACCCACAGTGACCCCATAGGGCTTTCAAGGCAAGAGATGAGCAGAGGTGGTTTGCCATTCCCCACCTCTGTGTAGAGACCTTGGACTTCCTTGGTAGTCTCCCATCCAAGTACTAACCTGGGCCAACACTGCTTAGCTCCAAGATCTGATGCGATCAGGTTAACCTGGGCCATCCATGTCAAGGTTAGGGATAAGGATAAGCAGGACTCTTTTTGTAGCAGGAACCCCTTTGCATATTAGGCAACACACCCCTAAGGTAGCCAATTCTCCAAGAGCTAAAGGAGCTCTGCTTACAGGGGCTACTGTAAGCTCTTGGAGGATTGGCTACATTAGGGGTGTGTGGCCTAATATGCAAAGGAGTTCCTGCTACAAAAAGAGCGCTGATAAGAGGGTTAGAATTCCTTTTCAGCCATATTCTGCTAGGTGGCCCTGGACCAGTCTCTGTCTGTCTGTCTGTCTCTCTTTCTCTCAGCTTAACCTACTTCACACTGTTGTTGTGAGGATAAAATGGAGGAGGGAGTGAACACTGAGACCGATTTCCCACAAGCAGCTGCGCCACCCTTGTGCTTCCCTTTCCCCCGATTGCATTAGTCGATTTCCCACTACTTGCTGCACGGCTGCGTTTTGACCTTTTTGAGAACGCGAAGATGCAGGGGAAATCAGGGGATGCTGCGGGTCAAAATGTGGCCGTGCAGCAAATAGTGTGAAATTGTCTAATGCAATCAGGGGAAAGGGAAGCGTGAGGGTGATGCAGCTGCTTGTGGGAAATCAGTCTGATGAATGTCTTGGAGTATTATAACACTTGGAACAGAAAACTCCCTGGGACTCAACAGGGATATTGGTTTCTTACCTCATTACATATGCTAACTCATTCAATCCTCACGTGTATTCTCAACAAGAAGGACTATACATCCTCTGTATTTTAGTGTTGTTTTTTTCAGAATAGTATATTAGAATACTGAATGTAATGTAATATTGGGATGTTTTGCTGCATCCACTTCAAAAAAGAAAAAATGCTGTTAAGTTACCTCCATGCCTGAGAGAAGAGAATGGGGAGTATCAGTTTACTTCCCACAATTAGAAAAGAAACCTTTACACATTTATCTGCTGTTTTGACATATTTATTGCTTTACAACTGTTGACCTTATCACCTTAGCTTGTTATTTAGTTTTGTCTTTGAATGTCTTCATCATGTTTCATGTTAATTTGCTGTTCAGCCCGTCTGTAAGTTTGAACCTTACCTACCATCCCAGGATAGTTGAAAAAGTGTGCACGCACACAGACGCTCATACCTTGAATAAAACTTCGTTGGTCTTAAAGTTACCACTGGACTCTAAATTTGTTCTACGACTTCAGACCAACACAATGGACCACCTGGATCTGTCTTGGAGGTTAAAACTGCAATAAATAACGATAAGAAAGGAGCTGCCAATGGGCGATGACCCCTTTGCACTGTTCGGAGATGTACCACAGATAGTCTAGTTAGTCTAGTATAGATCTTATAGTGTGGATCTCAGTAGGTGGCACTGTTCCCCTATGAATAAGAGCCTGATCGTATGGGACTGGAAGCGCCTGAGTACTACATCCCTCATGTTATGCGTCATGAGAAAGGGGCTCCGTAGCTCACAGTGTGTGATGCTAAAGAGAGTTACACCCTTCAAAGTGCTCTAAATCTATTCGGTGGCAAACCTGTCACTGAAACCGGAAACACCAATCCCCAAGGGTTGAGGAGGGAGGGGAGGGGGTCCCCTAAGATTCACTGTCTTCAATTATTATATGCTATATATTTGTGCTATATTTTTGTTTTCTCCGCTCCTTTTAAAAAAAAAAACTTCTCTCAGGCAGCGGCGCCGTGTCATGGCTGCCCAGGTGGCCTTACGCCGACAGCAGGAGATAGAGCTGAGAAGGCAGTTAGCCAGTGGTTTGCTGCAGCTTCAAGATGGCAGCCCGTCGGACTCTTTCCATTTGGCCAAATCACTGAAAGGGATCAAGTCCTGCAAAGTAGGGGCAGGTAAGATAGCCCTATCATTAAGTGGAAATATATGGAAGGGTGGGTGGGTGGGAACTGACACAAGTAAGTTAACATGTTTTACTCTAAAGACAGGGGTGTCGAACTCATTTGTTATGGGGACAGGATCTGACATAAATGAGACCTTGTTGGGCCAGGGCCGTGTGTGTCATAAAATGTAAAGCCAGATAGCGGAGATGTAAACATTCTAAAGGACACAAACACAGAGGGGTTTTTTTTACTTAAAAACGTGCTTAAAACATCAGCACTCTTGCAATATTTTGTTTATTTCACAGTATCTGATAACTGACACCTCTTGCTCTGAATTATTGCATCAAAATGTCTGTGCCGTTGCAATCTTGCTGTTCAGGTGTGTATCCATAAGCCAGTGTTTTTCAACCACTGTGCCGTGGCACACTAGTGTGCCGTGAGATATTGTCAGGTGTGCCGTGGGAAAAATTCCAATTTCATCCGTAACATATGAACAATTATAAAATAAAGTATTATTATTTCGTAATAAAGTAATTATAAAATAATTTCTTTGTGTTTATTTGATTCCTATTCAAGAGAATTACTTTATATATAGTCAATATAGGCACAGAGTTAAATTTTTTTAACATTTTCTAATGGTGGTGTGCCTCGTGATTTTTTTCATGAAAAAAGTGTGCCTTTGCACAAAAAGGTTGAAAAACACTGCATAAGCTGCCAACTTACCCTGACACAGCAGCAGCAGAACTGGAAGAAGAAGCAGAAGACAGCCAGTTCCACTGTGGGCCTGACAGAAGCCCCTCCGGGGTTCTGATCCAGCCCCCGAGCCACATGTTTGACACCCCTGCTCTAAGAGGTGTCTTCAGGAAACATCTCATCTCATCTATTTTACTACATTTTAAAACAGCGATTTCAGGCCACAATAGCCTTACTGACCACAGGATGGCCTACTTCTGAGTAAACACGTATCGTATTGGGCTGTTAGACCACATTCCTATATTCACTAAGCATCCAAAGAACCAGTGAAATCAGAAATGTTTATTTCCAAGTAAACGTATCTAGGATTTGGCTGCACAGGTCTGGAAACAAATCTCCAAAGAAGCCATTTCCCATTTGCAAAACTGTACGCTATTGTTTTATTACAATGTTTGTAGTTAGGCCTTAGGTTGCCAACTCTGGATTGAGAAATATCTGGAAATTTGGGGGGTGGAGCTTGGGGCAGGCAGGGTTTGGGGAGGGGAAGGACCTCCACAATGTCACAGAGTCTACTTTCCAAAGCAGCCATTTTCTCCAAAGGAGCTAATTCCCGTCATCTGGAGATCAGTTGTAATTCTGGGAGACCTTCAGGCCCTGCCCTGGAGGCTGGCAACCCTAGGCCCTTAAGATTAGACTCCCAGTTATTTGACCTGCTGGATCTTGAGGTATGGTTTGCCTCGGTTGTCACATCTTCCATTCGGAAACACTGAACCGATCTACTCTTTTAGCTCTAGCTCAGGGATGGCCAAACTTGCTTAACGTAAGAGCCACACAGAATAAACGTCAGATGTTTGAGAGCCGCAAGACACAAACAAATATCACACACGCGCTTTTATTGGAAAATATGCCAATTTGCTTTTTATTAACATTAAATTAGACTGTGTGAAAGAGCCGCGTGTGGCTGCACATGAAGGCCAAACAGACTTGGAGTTTTGGTCTGACTTTGCTCAGGGTCATGGCCCATCGTTGGGGCCAGATGACTCAGAGACGTATCCTCTCTTCACCGCACAGGGAAGAAGGAGAATGCAGAGCCACTGGATGAATCGGAGGACGGCCTCAGAGGGGCCACAGGATTCCTCAGACGACAGAAGCGGAGAGCCATGAGGAAGGTGAGAAAAGGGGATGGTACAACCAACGTTCCCTGTGATTGCTTCTTGTTTGACAGGATCATTTCCACACTTCAGTAACGTGTATATCTATTGTGCATTCTCCTCTAGGAAGGTTCCTGGCTGCCACTCCCTCGCTGTTCTAAAGCGACAGAGCTGCCCTGGGCCCTTGGAGGACATCCACCCCCTCACACGGCTTGGTTTCCACCACCTCTTCCTATGCCCCCTCCATCCTTCTGCCAGTTCTTGCCGCAGGAACATGCCTTTCATGTTCAGACTATGGGAGGTGGGTAGTCCGTTTCTCTGATGAGATGATGTGGTTGAATGGTATTCAATACTGGGTTCTAGACACATTGCAGTGATCAGCTCTAGTTTACTTAGTGATTTCAGCAGTCTACAAGGCAACACTAGCAGGTCTGGAGCCCTGCTTATAAGCATGCAAAACACCACACCCAACACACACACACTCCCAGCGGTAGGCTATTTACATCACACTGCTTATCTTTAGGTTAGTTCCTGGATCCAGATGAGCTATTGTTCTGTAGAAGCAAACTCAGCCCATTCTAGGCACAGCTGGAGGAAAGGCTTAGGCTCAATACATAACAAATGGCTTGGAATCTGAGAAAACAGCAAACATATTGGGAGGCCTTGGAACGTCTTTCCAAGCTCTCACAGTGAATGCAGCATAACAACATTATCCATGGGTGCGGTAACATCTTATAGATATTTTCTTCATCTTCTAGGGTGCCACTAGACTAACATGGCTACCTCTCTGGAATGATGAGCATGATGGGTGTTTTATCTCCCACCGCTGTTGTTAGGACAACTGATAGTTATTGTAAAGCCCTTCGCATCATTACAGGACAATAAAAAAAGACCATGCAGTTCAAAGATAGCATGCCGACAAACGGTTTATTTCTCCTACAAGGAACTTCGCTGGGGAAACGAAACTTTTGAAGATGAATTCGTGTTGTTAATGTCTTGACGAGACAGCCACAGCTAATTCATTCTTCTATTTTAGATCAAGGGCCCCAACCTTTTCGAGCCTGAGGTCATCTTTGTAATTCTGACATGGCCTGGTGGGCGCTGCTTCTGATTGGCTGCCACAGCCTGCCTTCAATCCAGATCCTTGTGCTGCGGTGGCAGCTGCTGCCAAAGCAATGTTTTTAAAAATCTGCACAGCCAATCAAATCTCCAGTGGCCAATCAGGAGCCTTGCTGAGCAGAAGCCCTGCCTCTACCCACCGCTAGGGATGCCAGCCTCCAGGTGGGACCTGGGGATCCCCTGGAATTACATCTCATCTCCGGACTACAGAGATCTGTTCCCCCTGGAGAATAATGGATGCTTTGGAGGGTGGACCTCATACCCCACTGAAGTCCCCATCCATCCTAGGCTCTATCATCAAATCTCCAGGAGTTTCCCACCTGTGGCCAGGGGGGACCTGGCAACTCTAACCTGCTCACTTTCTAAAGCCACTTGGCAGGCTGTTTTAGTTGCGCACAAGCTGGGGTTCTATAAAGAATCATGGGGGGCATCTTTAGAAGTCCCACCTGTCAGGACCTCCCTCTTCAGGACTTTCTAACAGGTTTGAGCAGATTCTCCTCACCCCTTCTTTTAACTGACATTCAGCTGCTTTCAACATTCTGAAGCAAATTTAGTCCTCATTAAGCTGAGGTATTGTGACTTTTTGGCAAGCGCTTGATCCAGTTACAGGCTGTTTTTCTTCACACCTGGGGAGGTGTTCTCTGAGTAGCAAAAGACACCTACCTTGTCTGCAGGTAGCCCTTTCATTATCCACACAGGCACCAGATGCCTTACTGTTAGACCCAGTGATAATCAACAGGGAAGTAATAGATACTCTGGTACATGACACTTTCCCAGTAATAGTTCTTGTTTTTGCATATTTAGCTCTAAAGTGTATTATGAAGTTCAAACTGTCTGGGACCTCAAGCACTGTTCAAGTTGGCTCTGAACAAAAAGATACTGCCTCATGGACCTAACTAAATGATACACGGTCCTCCGGTCAAATCCAGCATTTGGGTTCTCAGCTGGGAACTCCATTCTCAGGCATGCGGGGCCCAATTAGGATTGAGACTGCAGAATATAGGGGGAGGCTGCTTATTCCCCCATCCTCTGGTTTTCTCAATCCAAAATGGCTTGGGGGTAGGGATTCCAGCCTCCAGGTGGGACCTGGGGACCCCCTAGAATTACAGCTCATGTCCCAACTACAGAGATCCATTCCCCTGGAGAAAATGGAGGCTTTGGAAGGTGGACTCTGGCACTGAATCCCACTGAGGTCTCTGTCCTCCCCAGGCTCCATCCCCCAAATCTCCAGGAGTTGCCCAGCCTGGATCTGGGGGGCCCTGCCCCCCCATCCCCTGCCAGTGGCCAGGGGGGACCTGGCAACCTGACCTGGTGGGCACTGTTTGCCGTATCAGGGAAACTTTTGAAATCACTACAATACATGGGAAGCCTACCAGGGACAAACAGCTGCCCCCTTTGACATTGGGGAAATGGTAGTGGAGTGAAGAAGGCTGAAACCCCCTTTCCTTGCATGCTACAATCCCAACCTGAATGAGGTCCCACACACCTGGGAACTGAGTTCCCAGAAGGAAACTCACAAACATGTGTGGATCACATGGACCTGATGAAAAACTTAACATTTAGTTAGGCCGACAGAACGCTGCTCTCAAATGTCCATTTTTTCATACCGCACACTTCCTATTGACCTTTACCTTCAAGGTCTGTCAGCAGTGGCTTGTTTCTTTTCCTACAGGTTGTAATAGCAGTGAAGACTTGTACATGCCAGACAGTTACATGGCAGCCCCAGGACAGATGTTTCACCAGGCCTCTGGTACCTCCTGGTGCTTACCTGCACCTGCTGATCTGACCAGGTATATTGCACTTCTCTGGCACATGAGCACAGCAAGCATTTACGGCTAACTACTGAACAGGGAAACAACTGGGAGCTTCCTAAATGCAAACATGGATGTATCGGAGCTAACCTAAGACTGAGAGATTGTAATCCTTGCTCCCCAAAGAGTCCCAGACGTGCAATAAATCTGGCTCTCATGATTATTTTCACAGGCAGAACAAGTACATGCTTCACAAGACAAAAGTCCTTGTAGACTTTTGAAGTCTGTAGGCATTCACCAGGGTTTCCTAGTTAGTCTCCACAGAACACGCTGGATGCCTGGCTAAACAAAACAGCAGCTCCTCAGCATCATGTCACGTTGAAATGTCGCACTAGCACACCTACCACAAACATCTGCTCGATCAGCGTCCTCAAATATCTTCCGTTTTGTAAAACACTTTGTGTAAAATGTTTACACAGATAGTGATTTTTCTAAACACACAGAAGAAACTCTGGCTGCTGTCAAAGCGCCCCTTGCTCTGCGATCAAAAACAGCAATCTAGGCAAGGCAGGATGTGAACAGCTGATCATACCGACTGGAAACATGTATTTGTTGGGAATTAATAACACTAATAACCCCAGGAGTACCTGATCTCTAGCACGTGGGAATAAATCTGCTTTTCAGCTGTAATCCTAAACACCCTTGATATCAACGGGGCTTTCGTCCCATGCAGCGTTTTCACTATCAAGATATCAGTGTTATTTCACTAGTCCCCGAAAAGGACCAATCCTGCTGCTTCTCTTCCAAAGGACATGCCCAGAATATAGGAAGGTACTTATAAAGCGAGGTACTTCTCCAATATAGTTTTTAGGGCTTTTAAACTGTTTTATTCTTTGTTCAGTATATTGTTATGTTGTAACCCACCCTGAGCCCCCTTATAGGGAGGGCGGGGTAAAAGAATAAATAAATAAATAAATAAAAACTTGTGGCCGTCATTAAAGAGATGCACAAGTGAATAGAAAAAGCAGGAAATGATCTCCAATAGAAATCCCTGAGACACAAAATAGATGAACTGATGAAAGAAAAACAGCTTTTGTTGATAAAGGAAATGTTCAAGCTGTCAGTGACACCGAACTTTTATCTAGGTGGCAGCACAAATCCACAGACAAGAAGCAAGGAGAGCAGAGACTAGAATAATCTAGATGGGATAATTAGAGCAATGAAAGTCTGGTGAATATCTTTACTGCTGGAACAATGATCTGGCTAAAATTCTTGAAACAGTCGTGCATAACTCGGGGTCTTGTACACTCCTCTGCTGCAACAGAAATTGTCCCACGGACAATGCTACTGATGTATCATTTATTTTTCTGGCACCTGCACAGCAACAGCCGTCTACACAAACAAACATTTACTGCAAACAGCAAGTGGTGGGTGGAAATGTGACGTGAACTTGGGAGAATGGCAGCTGCAGAAGCCCCCCCAACTTCCCCCTCAACAGTCTGTGGTTCAGCTAGGACAGAAGGTGAGTGGGAAGCAAGCTGCCACTGAGGCGCTCCAGAAACAGGACTGACGCTCGCTCTCGCTCTCTCCTTTTCCCTCTTCAGCCGCCTGGCCCTGAACCCCCTGAGCGGCAACATGGATTTAAGCAGACGTCCAAAGATGGCATCGTTGGGAGGTCAGGTATTTGGACCCTTAATACATTGCAGAACAAGATCCCATAACGTGGAACTCCCCCCCGCCCCCGCCCCGATTTTTCAACCTATACAAACTAGGAAACACTTTTTTAAAAAAATAAAACATTTTAGTCAATGTTTCCTCTAAGCTGGGTTAGTGTGAGCTAGCTCATAGTTTTTTAGCCTCCAGCTCACACATTTTTCTGTTAGCTCAGGAAGGACGGCTCCAGAGCTTACAACTTTAATGCCAGTAGCTCAGAAAGTAGAATTCTTGCTCAGAAGACTCCACAGCTTAGAGGGAGAGTTGATTTCAGTTATTGCAAAAAGGTACTGAAACCGACCACTGGGATTCTGCAGTTTGTCCTTCCTTCAGCATGTTTGAATGCACACATGACGCACAGTGGATCTTCTCCACTGTTTGGTTCCATTTCCAGTCTCTGGCCTACCAAAGTATAAGCATCTCACACAGAAGGAGAGTAGTCTGAGGTCTCTGTCTTAAGAATGGAGAGTTTCCTTTTACTGACATTTGGACCGGGATTCCCCTGACCCGTTTTGCGGGTGCCTCCTCTGCCAGTGAAAGTGTAAAGTACTGGGTTTCGGGCCTCATGACTCGGACGACGACATAAGAGAAGACGCGTTTATTCGTACTTCACATAAGACAAGAACACACAGTAACGGCCGGAGGCCAACTATATACAGTTAGGGGGGACGGCCCTATATTCCTATTGGCGGGTTTGAATCGCCCGCCAATGCTGCCATTGGTTCACTACTGGCGAGCTCAGGAACCTAGTCCCTATTGTTCTCAGAGAGCGAAGCTTGGCTGTATTTCGCCAGCTCTGCCTTCTGATCCCAGGACACAACACCCCTCCCCCATAGTTCGTCTCCTATCAGGTGACGTAGTCCTTTAAGTATGCTGGTGGCCTCCTTTCTCTTAGCGAACGTCGGGGGCCGGTACCGGACTGGCGGGGCCCCTATCAGGTGATCCGCCAGCACAAGGAGCTTGGACCTCTGGTAGTAGCCGAGGCGGTGACGGTGGCGGCTGTAACGGTGGCGGCAGTGGCGGCGGCGGTTCAGCTGTCACCGGGGCCCCTCCGGATTCCGTGGACTTTCTGGCGCTGGCTCCGCTGTCGGTGCTTGCGGTCGATCGGATGATGGGGCAGCGGCGGCATTTCCCGGTAACTGGATCTCTGCGTCGGGGTCTTGCCGCCTCCGGAGCTGGTCGACGTGTTTACGGAGGACCCGGTCCCCATCGGTTAGGACTTCGTATGACACCGGCCCGGTGGGTTTTAGGATGCGCCCTGCCCCCCACTGCGGCCCCGCCCCATAGTTCCGGAAGTAGACAGGGTCTCCCGGTAGGAAGCTTCGGGGCGCCTCTCTGTTCTCGACCAGCTTTCTCTCGGGGGCTCGGTCCGGGTGGAGTCTGTCTAATAAAGTGGCAGGGCGGCGGCCCATTAATAGTTCTGCGGGGCAATGCCCGGAGATGGGGTTTGGGGTGGTGCGGTATGTGAGAAGGAAGCGGGCCAGCCGGAACTCCCAGTCCCCCTCCGTTATGCGGCTCAGGGCCTCTTTGGCGGTGCGTACCGTCCTCTCCGCCTGTCCATTGGTTGCCGGGTGGAAGGGCGCTGATCGTATGTGCCTGATGAGGTTCCTTTCGAGGAACGCTTGAAACTCAGCAGATGTGAACGCTGCCCCGTTGTCCGACACGATTGTGTCGGGTAACCCGTGCGTCGCGAATATTTTCCGCAGGGCCCTTATTGCCGCTTTGGCAGAGGTGGTAGACACTGGGCTTATTTCCACCCATTTCGAGTAGGAGTCTACCGTCACCATGAACTGGAGCCCCTGAAACGGCCCCGCAAAGTCTATGTGTAGGCGTGACCACGGCTTGTGGGTAGACTCCTCAGCTTTGGGTTGGCGCTCTCGGGGGATTGGGGCGGACTTCCTGACACCGTGTGCACCCTCGGACCCAGGTTTCAATTGCGGCGTCCATCCCGGGCCACCACACGTAGCTCCTTGCCAGAGCTTTCATTCGTACGATACCGGGGTGGGCCTCATGTAGCGTTTCTAGAACCCCTTGTCTCATGGGCCCCGGGATGACCACCCTGTCCCCCCATAACAAGCACCCTTTTAAAGCGGATAGCTCTTCCCGCCTGGCTTTGTATGCCGTGAACTCTGGCCCTGTCTGTTCCGCTGGCCATCCCCTCACCACCCAGTTTAGGACCCGGGAGAGAATGGGATCTCGGGACGTGCGGGCGGCCACGTCTGCAGCCTGAAGGGGGGTTAGGCAGCTCCTCCATTAACAATACTGCGGGAGCCGGGGCCGGATCTTCCCCTGTATGCGGCAGCGGCAGGCGGCTCAGGCATCGGCATGACCCAGCGCCTTGCCCGGCCGATGCTCCAGCTGGTACTGGTAGCCCGCCAAAAACAAGGACCAGCGCAACACCTGGGGCGACAGTACCTGCGGCGTTTGTTTGTCCGCCGCAAACAGTCCCAAGAGCGGCTTATGATCTGTTACGAGCGTGAAGGGCCGCCCGTACACAAAGTTGTGAAACTTTTTTACCCCCGCCACCAGTGCCAAGCCCTCCCGGTCGATTTGAGCATAGTTCCGCTCCGCGGGGGACAGCGTGCGGGAGTAGTAAGCCACCGGGACTTCCCCTCCCATCTGGTAGCTTGTGGGCCAAGACTGCCCCGACCCCGTACGGTGATGCGTCGCACGCAAGGATTACCGGGAGCTTTTCATCAAAGTGGGCGAGCACCGCGTTCGAAATCAATAGTACTTTAACCCCCGAAACGCCTCGAAAGCCTCCTTGCTTGCCAGAACCGTACATTTCTTGGGGCTCCCCGGGACCACTGCAGTGGTTTGGCAAGAAGCAGACGATGAGAGTCGAGGGGTCACCTGTTTATGTGCTTTGATACCAGGCTACCTGTTGAAGTGCAGGGAGAGAGAAGCCAACTTCTGTTGGAAATAATCTGTAATCCCATCAGACGTGAAAGAGGTATCCTACTTTTCCTTTCTGGTCCATTCAGTTTCTGGGCTGAGCAGAACAGAGGGATGTGTAGTTGAGCAGGATAGAGGCTAAGACTAGCGAAGGTTTGCCACCCGATCCTATGCAAGTTTACTCTGAAGTGAATGCTAGTGAATTCAGTGGGGCTTGCTCTCTAAGGAAGTGTCCACAGTACTGCAGCCTACACACTCTCCATTCGAACAAAGACTTTGTTACACAATGCAGGGACCAGGCCACATGACTAATTGCAAGGTCAGTTTGAATTTCTCAAAGTATCTCCCAAATTCAGCCAGCACTCCTCCTCCATCCCACAAACCAGAAAGCTTCAGTAATAGATCTCGTGCCTCCAATGCCCAACACACAAATCCACCAGGAGTTAGATCAAAACTGAGGCTCTCCACATATTTCCAAAGTCTCTGGCATGAGAGTTACCTGGGTGAGGGGAATGGGATACGCAGGAGCCGTCCTTCTTGTGTCTCAGCCCCACAAAAAAGGAACAGGTGGAATCTGTTCATGAGGTGTTCATCAGCCCTGCCGACGTACGTTCATTAATCACACGGCTAATGGTTTCTCCTCTCTCTTTCAGCCCACCTCTTCCGCTCACGTTTCAGTCTGGCCCACCAGGGGGTTTATCTTCTCGCCCCTCTCCGAACAGCAGCTCCAGAAAGAGGCCGCCGAAGCCCTGATGGTGCTGAGAAACGCCCCCCAGGCAGGTCCCGTTCTTGCCACATCAGGTCTCCTGCCCCCGGTCAGCTCTACGCCCGCCCTGATGGCTTCACCGGCTTTCTCTCACCCATCGGAGGCAGCTCACAGCTTTGCGGTGCCCAGCCCCTTCCACCAGCACCCCCAGTACTTTATGCCACATTATGGTATCCATGCTGTAAAACCCTCCAAGGATATAGCCTTGAAAGGACCCCAGATGCCCCCGGACCCACTGACTGTCCACAGGGAGCAGGTCCCGGGCCCCCTCTTCCTTCCATGGCTCCACAGCAGTCCTCTTCCCCAGCAGTATAAAAACGTCCGCCTGTTCTCCATTGCCCCATCCCGGGGTCCTCAGCTGGCCACTTCTCTCATGGTCTCTGGCATCCAAGCGGTCAAACCCAGCCTGGGAGGGGCTTCTAATGTCAGCCACCACCATTTCCCCCTAGCTTGGCCACCTACCACACTGCCCCCAGCCCCACACCAAAGACCATCTGCATGCCACAGGCAATCGAGGAGGGCTGGATTTCAGAGGCAAATGTCAACGTCTCCACTGCAGCCAGTTCCACACACGGCATTCCTCAGATGTTGCCCTTCTGTGTCCCGCCGATGGACTTCTCTCTCGCCCCAGTGGCCCTCCCAGGCAGCATTTCCTGTGCCCCACTCGGGATGGAAGTGCACAGGGTCCCCAGGCTGTCGCTACTGAATCCCACCCCATACCTCCTAGCTCAGCAATCTTTCCCGGACACGGCGTTTCCCCTGAGGCAGAAATCACCGCAAAGCCATCAGCAGCAGAGCCAAGGACAAAGGTGTTCCAGTCAAGGGCACGCCGAGGACGAGAGCGCCAGCAGCCACAAGGAGCCTGGGAGCAAGGATCCAAAAGGTAGGGGTCAGAATCTCAAAAAGGATATTAGAGCATTGGGAAAAGTACAGAAAAGGGCAACTAGGGTGATAAAAGGGTTGGAACACTTCCTCTAGGAAGAAAGGTTAAAACGCTTGGAGCTCTTTAGCTTGGAGAAATGACAGCTGAGGGGTGACATAATCGAGGTTTATAAGATTATGCATGGGATAGAACAGGTAGAGAAAGAGGTACTTTTCTCCCTTTCCCACAATACAAGAGCTCTTGGGCACTCCATGAAATTGCTGAGCAGTCAGGTTAGAACGGATAAAAGGAAGGACTTCACCCAAAGAGTGATTAGCACATGGAATTCACTGCCACAGGAGATGGTGGCAGCTACAAGCATGGACAGCTTCAAGAGGGAATTGGATAACCAAATGGAACAGAGGTCCATCAGTGGCTATTAGCCACAAGGTATAGATAGGAACTCTCAGTCTGGGGCCAGTGATGCTCTGTATTCTTGGTGCTGGGGGGGGGCAACAGTGGGAGGGGCTTCTAGTGTCCTGGCCCCACTGGTGGACCTCCTGATGGCACCTGGTATTTTTGGCCACTGTGTGACAGAGTGTTGGACTGGATGGGCCATTGGCCTGATCCAACATTGGCTTCTCTTATGTTCTTATTCTTATGTTTTGAGTCAGGAAAACAGTTCCAGGCTGGGGTGGGGAGAATTAAATTTCCCTCGTGCTTCAGTCCCGATCTGAAGTGGGTCCCATGTACCTGCTATTTAAAAAAGAGAAAGAAACTCAGGAAACCTAGTTGGGAGATCTAGTCACAGAATTCCTAACGTTTTGATTGGCTTGTCCCCAGATGACTTTAAAAAACGAATGTATGGAGTCCATCCATCTGGATAATGATTCTGGTGTACCTTTTAGGGATATTGTTAGGACTAGTGATGTCACAGATGACAAGCATTTTGAGCTGTTAGGGGAAAGCATTATACAAGGATTTAAAGTTCTGGAAATCTCCCTTCATAAAGCAGCATGCTAGCTGTAACAATCTGTCTGTACTTCGAGGGATCGGCCCAAAACTTTTAAGCACATGGGCGTATATAGGAGTTTTGGAAGGAGGGAAGCTTCCTTTCTCATGCAGATATCCATGTCCATTTCTTTCTTAAAGAGCTGGGATCATTTACCAGTGGGGATGAGTCTCTACTGTCAGCAGGTCAACAGACACCGAAGCAAAAAGTGTTAAGGATACACACAAGCGGGCTTGGGAAGGGTCTCTGTCTTGCTAGGAGTTCTCATTTCAGCGGCCAAGAGGGAAAACTCTGTATTGCTCTCCCCTAAATCGAGAATCCGCTGCAAGAAAACAGATCTCCCAGAGTACCAGAACCAAGCGGCAGCATCCACATCACAAGGGGGCAGCTGATTTGGCCACTGGGCGCTTCTTCTTTGGAATGTGCCTGTCCTAAGAAAAAAACCCACCTTCGCCTTTGTTCAGAGGTCACACAGCTGGGCTCCCCCCCCCATGGGACAGACGGCATTCTTCAAATCCCTTATTCCAGATTAGTCCCATTGAAGTCAATTTGAGACTCATGGGATTTGAGGGCTCTGGGTGACGTGCAGAGTACAATAGAGCAGAACTTGAATGTCTGGAAGAAAGAATCCATCAAGAAAGAGCTGCAGCAAGTGAAGGAATGGGGCACTGAGCATCTTGCCCCAAAGACACTTTCCTAAATGCACTGCGGCGACTTGGGTCAAGCGGCCCTATCACAGCCATCACTCAGGGCCCCATTCACACAGGACTCCTGGAGCGTGCCCACCTGCTCCCGATGACGGCCAGGGCCAGCCTGGGTTCACTCCAGGTCAGGCAGAAGGCGGTGCAGTTTCCAGTCACCTTTCTATCTCCTGGCTGAGCCTGGGGATTAATCCCGTATCAGCCACACGGTCTGTACAAACAGCAGGCCGGCGCACTGCAGGATACCAGTCTGAACCGCTCTCATGAGATGGCTGTGGTCAACAGGGGAAGCAGGCAGGCAGCCTGGGAGGTTCGTGTCTCAGAGGTTTCACATGGCTTCTGCATTCCGTTTAGATTCCACCGAAGCGGGACCCGACTTCCTCCTCGCAGCCAGGCAAGCCTCCCCGAGCCAGCAGCCTCCTCACCTCCACCAGGCCAGCTCCTCCCCCTCCATCTCCCTCAACATCGGCCAGATGGGCTCCATCTCCCTCCCCAGCTAGGCTCCCCCGGAGCTGGCTGCGAGGGCTCCGCCTGCCTGCGTGGGAACGAGGCAGGGAGGGCAAGATCTGTTCTTCCAGGACCGTGGTCTTTCAAGGCCAGAGCAGCCGGGCACGGCCCAGAGTCTGCGTCTCGCTCATTCGTTGTGCAACCACAAATGGTTTTATTGCGGCAACTCAAAGCCAGTCTTCAGTTTTAACACATTCTGTTCAGTTTTTTGACTAGTTCCATTACCGGATGAGGACCAGATTTTAATTTGTGTGCGTGTGTGAAGGAGATTCTGGAGCGTTGTGTTTTAAAAACAGCCTGTTGGGAGTTGGGTTTCTTAACAAAATGGTTTCAAAGCAGTAAAAAAAAGTTCCTTGTAGGGGAGAAGCGCTCTTGTAATGAATTTCTGCCACTTTTAAATAAATGACACCGAAACGATTAATGAACGAGGGAGGATTTTAAGGGACATAAAGGATTGCGTCTGCTTGGAAGGAGGCTCCTGCCATTGATTTTGTGACCAGGGAGCAGACAGGCTCGTTACATTCTCTGCCTCCCCGTTGTTTGCTGCCAATAAAAATGTTGAGAAGAATTGCAGTGGCTGTATGGATTTCTGCCTCTAGGCTACAAGACTGAAACACTTCCTCCTCGTTCCTACTCGATGCTTATCTAGAGCTATTTCAAGAGGGCACTTTAGTTTTTTAATAAGTCAGAGCTCTTTAGATTCTGGACCCAAAAGGCTTAAAATATTGTTTATTTCACTTATGCGCTATCCTTCTTTCGTCACGGTACCCAGCAGCGTGCTGACGGTCCCCAGGGAGGCCCCATCCTGGCACTGATGAGCTCTGGCCCCGCTTTGGACCTGCACTGCCTCACAGGCCTTCCCCCATATATCGGGACTTGGGCTCCTGCTTAGATGCAAGCTTTTTACTCGTCAATACTGAAGGAGCAGAATTTATTAAAGGGGGTGGGGGTATGTTATTGTTGCATGTATATTTTGGGTTATGTAAAAAGAAGCTGGTGAGTGACACAAGAAAAAGAAGAAGAGGAAGAAGAAGAAGAAGAAGAAGAAGAAGAAGAAGAAGAAGAAGAAGAAGAAGAAGAAGAAGAAGAAGAAGAAGAAGAAGAAGAAGGAGAAGAAGAAGAAGAAGAGGAAGAAGAAGTGATTACTAGAGTTGCTGTAGATTTTCCGGGTTGCGTGGCCGTGGTCTTGGCATTGCAGGACCTGACGTTTTGCCTGCAGCTGTGACTGGCATCCTCAGAGGTATAACACAGAAAGATGATGTACTTTCTGTGTACTCTCTGTGTATCTTGACACAGAGAGTCCTCCATCTTTCTGTGTTATACCTCTGAGGATGCCAGTCACAGCTACTGACGAAACGTCAGGTCCTACAATGCCAAGACCATGGCCACACAACCCGGAAAATCTACAGCAACTAATGAACTCCGGCTGTGAAAGCCTTCGACAACATATTGATTACTAGAGTGACAGAGAAGAGATTGCTAGAGTGACAGAGAAGAAGAAGAAGAAGAGATTGCTAGAGTGTCAGAGAAGAGATTGCTAGAGTGACAGAGGAGGAGGAGAGATTGCTATACCCCACTTTGCTCTAAGGAGTCTCAAAGCAGCTTAACGCCTTCCCTTCCTCTCCCCAGAACAGGCACCTTGTGAGGTAGGTGGGGATGAGAGAGTGCTGAGAGAACGGTGACCGGCCCAAGGTCACCCAGCAGACTTCGGGCAGGGAGTGGGGAATCAAACCCAGTTCCCTGGGTCAGGGTCCACCGCTCTTAACCACTACACCACACAGCCCACAGAAACTCCCCTGCGTGCTGAAGCTTTTCAAATGCATGCTCCCTACATATTTTCAACACGAGGGCTAGAACCATAGTAAAAGGTTAAGAATGCACGCTGCAGGTTCATCGGCTAGTTTGCTTGGTTGGTTTGTTTCCGGAACTATGAGTCCACGGGGAACTTCCTGTAGGACCAGCGCTTGTGGCAGAGTGAGAGGTAGGCTGTGTGTATATGTGGGTAGGGGAGCTGACAGTGAAAGCCAGGTTTCAGCAGAGGGTGGGGAAACAGAGGAAGATCATCTGCTTTCCTTTTCTCTGGTGTAGAAGAGGAGTTGAAGGGAGCAGGCTTGGGAGGAGATCACAAAAGGCAGCTTAGCAGACATCTCTGTTTCATTATCGAGCTCACAGCCCCAAGCATGGCTTGACTTCTACAGGGTATGCAGGTGTGTTAAGGTGGCTGTGACTGTGTACATGGAAATATTCACATGGAATCTGGCACATGTCATGTTATCTCGGGTTCTGGAAGAACCTCGGGTTTGATTTTTGTGGTGACCGACCCTGTGGGAACACAACTTTAAAGATTTTTTTTTTAAAAAAATAGTCCTTCTCCACGACCGCATTTTAACTATTGGAAAGAACTGGTCACCGAGAGCCATGTATCCATAGCCCACCCTTCAAGCCCCTCCAGAGGAGAACATCTGCTTAAGAGACCCGCTAAGAGGATTGGCGCAGGCCTCAGCTGAGGACAGCCATGTCAGCACTCGGCTCATGTTGCTAATGGGATTGTAATGGATCCTGATGACAGGACAGAGGACAAGAGCAAAACTGAAGGGGGCTTAAGAGCAGCTCTTCCCAGCAGGCAGATGGAGGCTTTATTGGAGATAATTATAGTGTGAAAGGATCAGATGTGCCAAAGATGGCGGCGGGGGGGGGGGGAGAGACTGCCTCGTCTAAGGCAAGCCTGGGGGGACAAACCCTTTTCCTCTTCCCTTCTGATTGAAAAGACCTGAAGATAAGGAAATGTTTCTTTGGAAGGCTGGGCCACTCAGCGAAGAGGCCTGAGAGCCAAAGAAGCAGGCGTATTTAAGGAACATATAAACTACTTTGCTGAGATTTCTGCAATTACAGGAGTTGCCCCCCCCCCATCACTGCTTTGCTCTTAAAAGTTTCTCTTCAGGGCTGTGTACTAGAGTGACTCATGTCAATATAGACAGTGATATTCCAGCCAACATAAATTCCATATCTGGAATGTGCAAGAAGAGCAAAAACCAATTCATGTTGCTTGTTAAGCGCTTGAAGCTCGCCTTCTCTAGGAAAATTTTAACTCCTAAAAGTTTTCACTCAAGGAACCCTGGAAGTTAGAGTTAGATGAGAGTCCTGGCCATTTTTAAAAAATTAGAAGTCCAAAACCAACCCCAGTTAAAGAATTATAATTCCCAGGATTTAGGGGGGGGTGTCTCTCAGCGCCAATTGCCTACACCATCCTTTCTTTTTAGCGCCCTGGAGGGATTAGTGAACATGTGGCGCCCCCGCGTGGCTAATCGAAAGAATGCAGCACTGCTGAGAGTAGACTACAATTTCAGGAACCAGGTTTGGGGGAAATTACATTGATGTGATTGCAGCTGTGCATTCATTTGACGACTTTCAACAAAGCAAGTGGTCTTTACACATGCGCTTGAGGATAACAGTACAGGGTTCCCTGCGCCTTGGTGTTTAGTCATGCCGGCCACATGACCACGGAAACGTCTTCGGACAGCACTGGCTCTTCGGCTTTGAAACGGAGATGAGCACCGCAACCCTAGAGTCGGATTCGACTGGCTTTCGAGCAAGGGAACCTTTACCTAATAACCATTCAGATCTATTCCAAAGACTATGCAAATAGTCCAATACAGTTCAACAAATTCCTAACAGTTGATAAAATGTCCACAAAACTAAAAGGAGTAACAGTTAATAGATGTTCACAAAACACAGTTGCTAAGAGGTGTGGTGTTGCTAACCCTAACCATGACGGTCCAGGTTCCCAGCCATTTCTTTTCAGGACTTCCCTGGGGCCTCCTCCAGTGATGGAACACCAAGCTCTACATACTACTCTTGACTGTATACAGCAGTCTATATTCCAACTAGCCCTGGAGTGTTTAGAACACTCTAGAGTACTGTATAAAAGCTAAATATTATTATTACTACCTTCCACGTGCTTTCTCCTCCACTGCCAAAATGATTTTTAATTGCTTTGTTTTTTTTTAAAATAAGTGTTTTCACCTCCAAAGCATTGCCATTATTTTGGGGGTGCAGCGTTTTCACCTCGGCAGGCGATGTGCACATATACCTGTTGAATTTCTGCCTCGTTGCACATGAGTTAAAGGCCTAGGGGACTTGAAGCGTGCGTGCCTGCGGCTTTTTCTACCAGTCCAGAGACTGGCACCCCCAGGGAAATCGGCCAGTTGGAATTTTAAACACATAGGGATTATTTGTGGGGAACGGGCCAGCAACTATAGCTTTCCAACTACTAGTTTTTCCGCTGGCAAAATTACTGGGTTAAAAATTACAAAAAAAATTACTTTTGCCAGGCAGAAGCAATCTGGTGCGTGCATAGGCGGAAAAGGGAGAGTAATGAAACAGATGCGCTGTTTAAATAAATATACTTAGATATAACGTTGCATTTCTTAAGCACCTTTTAAACAGGCGACATATAAACATAAACGCAAACGCGAGTAGCCCCGGATCAACTGAACCCGCTTCCTAGCCCGCACTTTCTAAGACCAGCTGCCTGGGGAGTGTAGGGAGGGTTTACGGAACAGCTCCATAAAAGAGGGAGGGTACCTAGAACAGCCGGAAGGGCGTAATTGGGAGACGATGAATGGAACAGCGGATAGAGTGGCCGGTGCCATTCCCGCCGCGTCACGGGGGGAGATGAGAGAGCGCAGCCTCTTCCCCTCAAGTCGCCCTATCCTATGGTTCCGTCCAAGGCGCAGCAGAAACCGCTTTGAGCGCGGCCGACACGGACCGAAGGTTGTAAGTTGGTGGCCGCAAGAGCTCCTTTCGCCTCTGAGGAACCTCACTCACTGATTTCCTTCTACCCAGCCCCGGTGAGCATTTCCCCCCCTCTCCCGTGGAATGGTACTGGCTTTATCCCGAGTAGACTCAAGACGAGAACAAACCATTGTCTGTGGATGGGGGCGGGATAGTGGAATAACTCATTTTCCCTTTCTGGGGAATGCTAATTCCACTCTTCGGCGGACAGTCGTTGAAAGAGAACGTGGGAATTCGGCAGTCTCACGCGCGGAACCTCGGTGAAGAAGACTGTGTCACCCATTCCCCCCCCCGTCCGCCCCTATTGTTTGCGTTGGTACTGGCCTCACGCATTGGCAGGGTATTTTCAGAGCCTGGAGAGGGACCGTACCAATAGGCGCGGGAGGGAGGACTGGACAGAACCATTATGACCACAGGCGGGGGAGAGGGAGAGCGGCTGTGGCATTGTTCTCCTGCGTTGCTTGGGGCTTGGGGCTTTTATTGACAGCTTTTACACCTCTTGCAAGTGTGCCCGTTCCAATATTAAAGGTAAACACCCCAAATGGCAGCAACTTCTCTTTTATGAATGAAGCCCCATTGTGCACCTAGGCACAATGGAAGGTAGCTTCCAACCCTGCCCCCCCACCCGTCTACCTGGAAAGGGATCCTCAGTAGAGGCAGGGTGGGTCTCGGTTGGCGCTTAGTCCACTCGCGAACCTCCGAATAACAGTGTTCGTATCCCCACCCTCCAGTTTTGCAAAACAGGATTTGCAAAACAAAAACAAAAAAAAACCCCGACGCATCTCCTCCCCTTTTTTTGAAGAATGGGCCTGCCTGGTTCTTTGTGAGGCTGAGGGGGGCTAGGTTAAACCACTCGCCTTGGGCGGGGGTGGCCGTGGAGGAAGGAGGCTGGAGGCAGTTTTGATCGCTGGATGACCCGCAGCAGCGAGTTCTATGCACAGAACCCTTGCGTGCAAAATCCAGATTCACCCTGGCCTGCTCTCGTTTGGTCGCGGAGGACAGAAGAGATAGGAGGTGTAACGTGTGTGTGGTTTGTGCTTTTTCTCCTCCCCCGCCAACAGGAGCCGCAGGAGGGACCATGGGTGACGGGGACAAGAACCCAGCCGCCGTGCCCACCCCGGTGGATGACGTTCATGGAGATGGGCGATGGATGTCGTTGGTGAGAAATTGGGCAGGGGAGGGAGAGAGGGCCACTAGGAGGCGCAGTGCTGCAGAAAACAAAGCTGGGATGAGAAAGGGCGGGTCTTGGTGGGGTTCCAGCCCTTGTTTCTGTCTCTTGTCCCCATTCAATCCCTGGAAAGAACTTGATCAGCAGCACCTCTGCGACCTTTCAGGAGGAAGAGCCCCTTTTCAGGGCGTCTTCCAGCTCTTTTAGATTGCTTGTTGTTCTTGTTGTCCATTTGGTCCTGTCCAACTCTTGGTGAATCTATGGGCCATCTCTCCCCATTTTCCGATCTTGCCCTGTTTCTTTAAGCCATTCCATGCTCAGACTGGTGTCCACTTCTACAGTGTCTAGCCACTGTGTTCTTTGGAGCCTGGTTTCCTTTTGCTGCTACCCAATCCAAGCACAATTGCTTTTTCTAGTGAGTTCTTCTGCATGAGGTGGCCAAAATAAGTCAGTCACAGTTTTATGATTGCAGATACCATGTGGGTTCAGAATTGTCCCTCTCCCTAACTTAACCAGGAAGAACAAAGTTTGCGTTCAGGGGCACCTGTAAGACCAGCAAAATTTGGTGTAGTGGTTTAATGTAGTGGTTAAGAGCATGGACTCTAATCGACTCTAATCTGGGAGAACCGGGTTTGAGTCCCCACTCCTCCACATGCAGCTGCTGGTGTGACCTTGGGTCAGTCACAAGTTCTCTCAGAGCTGTTCACTCAAGAGCAGTCCTGGAAAGAGCTCTCTCAGCCCCACTGACCTCACAGGGTGTCTGTTATGGGGAGGGGAAGGGAAGGGAGATTGTAAGCTGCTCTGAGACTCCTTCAGGTAGTGGGTGGGGTATATATCCAATCTCCCCTTCTTATTCAAGGTATAAGCTTTCATGTGCACGCACACTTATTCGGGTGTGCCTGCACATGAAAGCTTATACTTGAATAAAACTTTTGTGGGTCTTAAAGGTGCCCTATTGGACTCAAACTTTGTTGTGCTGCTTCAGACCAGCACAGCTACCCCACCTGAATGTATTAACAAGGAAGAGAATGTATTAACAAGGAAGAATGTATTAACAAGGTCGGGTGGGGTGGGGTCAGAAAGCCCTTCCGGCAGAGGCAGATGTCTTTATGACCCGCGTCTCAGTCCCACCCGGACCTGGGTGGCCCAGGCTAGCCTGATGTCATCGGATCTTGAAGCTCAGCAGGGTCAGCCCTGGTCGGTATTTGGACGGGAGACCACCAAGGAATACCAGGGCCACAGAGCAGAGGCAGGCAATGGCACATCCCCTCTGCACATCTGTTGCCTTGAAACATCTGTGGGGTGGCCATATGTCAGCTTCGGCTTGATGGCAAAAACAGAGTAATAATTTCACCCCCCCCGAGTTAGATTCACTTCTCCTGTCCCAGAAGGGTAGGCTGATGTGACAAAAGGCCAGAGGCTTGACGTGGCATGTTTTGCCACCTGTGTTCCCTCTAAGCTGAGTTGGCGTGAGCCGGCTCAGTTTCTTAGCCTCCAGCTCGCACATTTTCATCTTAGCTCAGGAAGGGACGGCCCCAGAGCAAACCAATTTATGCAGGAGCCAAATCGCTCGCTCACAGCTTTAATGCCGGCAGCTCACAAAGTAGTATTTTTGCTCACAAGTCTCCACGGGTTAGAGGGAGCGTTGCAGTGGAGACCATCATGCACTTAGGCCGCTCGCTAGAAGGGAACGTGACAGTATGGAAACAATTTTGGGGCCGTTGCGTTTCTTGGTGTGCAAAAGTTTCCAGTTCTGCAGAGCTCTCTGCTTTAAACCAGCTGCGTAGGCACTGCCTGGCTTTTGTGTCCGGTACCTTAGGTGGTCGCCCCACCCTCTGTGGGCATCGCCCCCTTCCTGACACCCCTCTGCCTCTCTCCCGTCAAACAGCACCAGCGCTTCATCGCCGACAGCAAAGACAAGGAGCCCGAGGTCGTGTTCATCGGGGACTCTCTGCTGCAGCTCTTACATCAGTTGGAGGTGAGGCGGCTTTGGGACCTCCCCTGCAAACGTCAGCCGCAAGAGGGACGGGCGGGGTGGAGCAGACAGGTGGATTCTTGACAGCCGACGCTCTTTTCTTTTCTTCTCAGATTTGGAGGGAGCTGTTCTCCCCCCTCCACGCGCTCAATTTCGGCATGGGAGGAGATGCAACCCAGCACGTGCTCTGGCGCCTGCAGGACGGGGAACTGCAACACATCCGGCCAAAGGTATGAGGCTGAATGGCAGCGTGCCAGGTTGGTGTAGTGGTTAAGAGCGCGGACTGTAATCTGGGAGAACCAGGTTTGATTCCCCACTCCTCCACATGCAGCTACTGGGTGACCTTGGATAAGTCACACAGTTCTCTTGGAGCTGTTCTTTCAAGGGCAGTCCTCGAGAGAGCTCTCTCAGCCCCACCTACCTCAGAGGGTGTCTGTTGGGGGGAGGGGAAGGGAAAGGGATCATAAGCCCCACTGAGACTCCTTCGGGTAGTGAAGGGCGGTGTATAAGTCCAATTCCTTCTCTCTCTTCACGTGCTATATACTTACACAACCGGTCCACCTAGCCCAGCGTTTTCCGCCCTGCTTGGCAACCACAAGCTGAGGTTTCCAGTAGACGTTCTCTCCCAGCTCTTGGTACCTGATATCCTTTCACTGGGGGCAGCCCCGGGACTTTGGACATGCAAAACATGTGCCCTGCCAGTGAACCGCACACCCTCCCCAGGAGTTCTTTCTCCCATGCAGGAGATTTCTGAGACGTGTATAACAGAAAGAGACAGAGGCTGCCCCACGGGAGCTTTGGTGGCAGGGCAAGGGACAGGAGCAATGGATGTCACGGATGGGTAAAAACCTGGCCGTATCGACACGTTCTGCCTGTTGTGCTGATGTTCTCATGTGGGCTTTCACCCAGATACGACACTGATGTGCAGAGGGGTGCCATTTCCATCTCCTGCGTTTCTTCCAGTGGCCAGGGCACAAGGGCAGGAGGGAGGGGGCAGACTGCTGGGAGGTTGCCCATCCAATGTAGACAAATAGTCAGCTCTAGAAGGAGGGCTTAATTTCTTTCCCCCCAGAAGATAAACCCAATATAGCCAAGGCGACTGTTCGGGGAGAAGGTCTGCGTCTGTTCTGCACCCAAGGAAGCCGAAATAAACCGTGCAGATTTGCTTGCAATGAATTTCCCCCATCTCCCTCCAGGAATGAGGTTTTTTGGGGAAAAGACAACTTTGTCCTTTCCCTTTTGCAAGACCGGGAGGGAACGATTAGGAAAGACATCAGCAATGGCCAAGGAGTAGTATGAGTAGAGTGTCTTCCCACCCCCCGCAAAATAGCCTGAACTCTTCGGCAGTGGCGGACAAGCACAAATATCCACGTGTGTCAGTCCATCTTGCATAATTCTGGTTTCATTCAAGGAGGGAGAGGGGCTGTGGGGCTCTGTGGTAGAGCCTCGGCTTGGCATTGAATCATACGAGCTGGAAGGGACCTCCAAGGTCATCTAGTCCAACCAGGCAGAAGGTCCCAGGTTCAATCCCTGGCATCTCCAGTGAAAAGGACCAGGCAGTAGGCGATGGGAAAGACCTCCGCCTGAGACCCTGGAGAGCGGCTGCCCATCTGAGTAGACAATACTGACCTTGATGGATCAAGAGTCCGATTCAGTGTAAGGCAGCCGCATGTGTGTGAGGGAGGAGGGGAAACTGAAATCCTGTTCCACTGTTTCCTCTCCCATCATCTGAGGTGGCACCAGGCACTTTCGAGCACATCTGCACATCCCTGAGGACTATTTATTTCTTTTATTAGATTTCTACCCCACCCTCCCAGCAAAGCCGACTAGAACCTTGCTTATGAAAGAAAATAAAAGCTGGGATTTGTCCAGTTGATGAATCCTGCACCCAGTTATGTATTTATGAAATCTTAACGTTTTCAGAACATGCCAGATCCCTTTAGCTGCTGGAACCATCTCTCCTCGATCGGCTACATCCTGCATCGGTTTCTTTCCGGCCTCTGCACTTTCTGCAAAGGCTCTCGGGCTTTCAGCCACACCTCTGAGGGCTAATCACTGGCTTGGGGTGGTGGTGGGGGAATTACTGTTGTTAAAATCCCAGGTTTTGCGCATCTTGGTGGCCGAGCCAAAACCCGCAGAAGGCAGACCACAGTTCTTACCTTAGGCGGGTCTTGCACAGGGAACCGCTGTGGTGAGCAGAGCTGCTAAAACGTTATTTTGCTTTCTCCCCCCGCAAGATCGTGGTCGTCTGGGTGGGCACCAATAACCACGGCCACACAGCGGAGCAGGTGGCGCTTGGCATAGAGGCCATCGTGCACCTCATCAATCAGCAGCAGCCGCAGGCCCGCGTGGTCGTCTTGGTGAGTGCCGACGGTGGGGGGGTGGAGCCTCGGGGGCGGAGAGCCTCAGGGGGCGGGGCTGTCCCTGGACCCACCCTTGTCACCTCTGTCCTGGTCTAGGGCTTGCTGCCGCGAGGCAAGAACCCCAACCCACTCCGGGAGAAGAACCAGAGGGTGAACGAACTGCTGGAGGCCAAGGTGCCACTGCTGCCCAACGCCACCTTCCTCGACGCCGACCCGGGCTTCGTGCACTCGGACGGGACCATCAGCCACCACGACATGTACGATTACCTCCACCTGAGTCGCCACGGTTACGCACGGTTCTGCCCGGCGCTCCACCGGCTGCTGCTGAGCTTGCTGGGAGAATGCAACGCCAAGGCCTCTTGACCGCTCTGGTTCCCGCTTGGCCGGGATGGAGGGGGGCCCCCTCTCCTTTCTGGGCTGGGGGAGGGCCGGAGGCAACTCTGGGGGCAGCCGGAGCACACGGCCCCCCTTTGGTCTTCAATAAGCGCAGATCCTCCAGATGTTCGTCTCCTTCGCCCACCTGACCAAATTGGATTACTTCAGCCTGGGTCCGTTCAGCTCTTTTAACGGTTTAAGCTGCTGGGTGAGGGGGGCGGTGGTGTCAAGACGCCCGTTGGCTGACAAAACGCCGAGAAGCTGAGCGGAGAGTAAGCTCGCTTTTGTTTACTTAATAAAAATGGTGCGTATTTCCAATTGTGGCGTTCGAGTCCAGTTTTGCTGCTTTAAGGGAACTTTCCTTGAAGTCGCTGGAATATCCACCCTTGATCATCACAGAAAACGCCTCGGCGACAGAGGGGCCGAAGGTGCTTTACTCAAAACGGACATGACTCCTAGCCTGTGGGGAAATCTGCACGGCTGTGCGAGTCCAGGCCTGTAGCCATAGGGGAGGGGCACTTGGGGGCGACGCTCCCTCCCGCCTTGCCCTGCCCCCCCGGGAGCCTGGGGCAACTGGCGACTACTGCACTCGCCAGCGGCAGCTGCACACACAAGCTGGTTGGCCAGCCCTGGATGTTTTCCAACCTCACACTGAGACAGCTGGCTACAACATATTGCCCATTCGAAGTGAGAATTGGCTTTCCTCAGCAGCCCTTCCGAGGCCAGGGAGTCAACTTCCATAGGGAAAAATACTTGGGGTAAACCACTGGTTCCCAAAGTGGGCAATACTGCCCCCTGGGGGGTGCTGGAACGGTCCAGGTGGGTGGTAGGAGCCTTGGGTGCAACTGGGGGGGGGGTGCCTTGAATAAAAATAAGGGGGTGGTGGAAGCATAAAGAAAGAAGAGTCCAGAACTGATCTAAAGCAGACTTTTCCTGCCTTCTCCTGGTCTTCCCTGGGATCAAGGAGGGAGGGGGAGGGTCCCCGCAGCCAATCACAGTCATGCATATGCACATACACCCTCGGAAGACCAGTGGTGCTGCTGCTGGGCTATTATGGGGTGGTTGCTGCTGGCCTCTGGCTTCAGGCCAACTTCATCTTTACTTACAACATCTTTACTATGTGCAAATCTGTCACAGCATCTTTCTGTCCACTTCTTGAAGGTAGATTTCCAGGGGGGCACTGAGTAATTTTTTTCTGAAAAGGGGGCAGCGGGCCAAATAAGTTTGGGAACCTCTGGGGTAAACTAAAACCGAACGCTCGATGGTGCTGCAGCAGTCGTGAAAACACAGGAAAGGCGAAAAAGAGAGGTCTGCTGACCAGCAAAGATTGCCTGGAAGAGCTGGAGAATTTGAGGGAGCCTGTAAATTCAACGGGTGAGCTTTCCAAAGGACCCTCTTGCCTTTCATGCACTTCTTGGTGGAAGAGCCAGAAACAGCCTGAAAGCAAGAGCAGCTTTGTTTCAGCCTCACGCCCGTGGAGTTGGGGTAGTTTGGCTGCATGGTGTAGTGGTTAGGGCGTCTCTTCGCCATGGACATGGACGTGATCTCGACCTGGGTGGTCCTCTGCTGGCTTGGCCTCCTTTCCCTCCCCGCCAGCTCTGGCGGCACTTACTTAGATCACCACCAATTATATTAGTCACTAATCCAATTAGTGGCTCTCTAATTAAGCTCCCCACTCCCCCACTGACCATTTCGCCCCCGCCGAAAATTTTCTGACTGTGGGCCTCTGTGAGTCGCAGGTTAGAATCCTGCCAGCTCTTGAACATTCACCAGACTAAAGATCAGAGCTGAACTCTTGGCCAGTGGGTTTCTGAGCACTGAGAAGCTTGGATGCTTCTGAATTGAATGGAGAATAAAATGGAGGAGAGATGAGTGACGTAAGCCCCCGTGGGTCCCCACTGGTGGAAAAAGTGGGGTATAAGTGAATTAAATAAACTGCCTGCGGCTGGGCCCCTGCGTGCCTATTCCTCCTCTGTTGTTCAAAGTCTGGGACACTAGGGCCTCCTTTGTGGCCTGAATACACTCCTGAAAAAGAAACTGAAAGAAAAACAAAATCGGGGGGGGGGGGGAAGGTAAGTTACAGTTTGCAAGTCAGGGAAAAAAGAAGTCGAAAAGCCAGTCGTCTGGTTTAAACACATGCAGTTCTAAAAGTCGACAGCCCGGGTGCTGCACGTCTGAACTTTGACACCTGTAAAAGGTGCAAATCACCATAATTTATTCTACTGCTGCCAAATTGGGGGGGAACGGGGGACGACATACCAAGAACAACACAGAACCAATGCTCCCTCTACGCTGTGGAGTCTTGTGAGCACAAATTAAAGTTGTGAGCGAGCGATTTGGCTGTGGCATAAATTAATTTGCTCTGGAGCCATCCTTCCTGAATTAAGACTAAAATGTATGAGCTGGAGGCTAAAAAACCATGAGCTAGCTCACACTAACTGAGCCTAGAGGGAACACTGCACAGAACGCACCTGAAGCTTGGACCCTGCCGCCCAGGTGGGACTTACGCTTTCGAGACGTCTGCAGGCGTCGCCTATCCGCTCCTCCACAGGCACATGGCCTAAAATGCTGCCTTTAACAAAACCCAAGTGGCAGAACCAGAACAATCTCAGGGGGCCAATTTCTAGGCAGCCCGGTGCCGCCCCCCTGCCCCGCCTGTGCTTGTTGCAGAATTACCCATACCTGCGATGACGGTGAAGGGATATGCTCCGGGAACATACGTGACTGAACGACTCCGCGGTCGACGTGATTGTTAAAGAGCTTTAATAGCATGTGAGGTGGGGCCACCCCGATACAGAAGGGGTCACACATGGTCAACATGTGGCTCCGGCCACCAGCGCGCTCACGCTTGGGGAGGAGCCCCCCGCCTGCCGGCACAGCGCTCCAGCCGGGTTGTCTCCCGCACCCAAAGACCGTCTTCTGCTCCTGGCTGGATTCGGGCCGTGCGCTGCCGAGTCAGTACGGCTCTTCCCCCCCCAATAACTCCACTCCCTGTTTTGACCACACGGAGGAGGGAAAGTCGACCTTCCGATGATACACTCCCCGCCTCCTCCTCCTCCTCCTCTCCTCATTGGGCCTTTCGCCTGTTAAGGAGGCACTTCCCGCCCCTCTCTGCAGCAGTGGGTGGAAAGACTCCCTCCCCCTCCCCAGTTAACTGACACAGAAGCAACGAGTATGCATTGGGGGGTGGGGTGGGGTACAGTCTGGAAATATTCGACGTTTGTTAAAAGGAGGAAGGGGGACTAGAATCCGCCACTTTACAGGTTATCCGTTGCCCACGGCCTGCTGCACCCACCCCCACCCCTGGAGATCTCCTCGTGGCATCTCCACCTGTGTCCTGGAATGGCTGATGTTTCTTCCGCGCCACCCCTCCGATCCGTGGGAGGGACCTGGAGGAGTCCGCCGCCGACACGACCCCCGGCGAAATGGCCGGGGAGGAGCGTGAGGGAGACTGGGAAGCGTCCGCGCAGGACAAAGGGTAACCGATATCCCCTCTTCAGTCCCTTTTTTGGGAAGGCAAAGTTAGCAGGGGAAGAGCAGGTGTGGGGAGGAGAGATGGGGGGCAAAGCTCCGGGACCCTTCCCTCCCCCCCTGCAAGGCTGTTTTATATCTTGCTCAGCAGCTCGGTTGCTGTTCGTTCATCTGCCGCTGGTGTTGCTGCCGTTGCCACCACCCCCAGGGGAAGACTGCTGGTTACAGTCCCAGCCAGCAGCTGTGGTGGAAGGCGGGGCCGGGGGAGCCGTGGCCTCCGCCCCGCCCGGTGCCAAGTCCTGTGCCAGGGCCAGTTCCAAAGGCTGCCCTTCAGCGGGGCCGCCTTGGACGGCGGAACTGCCGGGCTCCGGTGTGCTGGGCGCCTGCTCCGTCGGGGTGGCCGCCTGCATGATCTTCTGCCGCACCTCTCGGATCTTGAGCTGCAAGCAGACCTTGGTGGGGAAGATGTCGGAGTAGCGGGCCTGGAAAGCCGCAGTGGCTTGGGCTGCGGAAGGAGGACACAGCTCCTGTCAGGGCCATGGCGGGAGGATGCGGGAGGGGCATAGCAGATCACCACAGGAGCAGCAGCCCCCCCCCTTTGCAGACAGATGCGGGAGCAGAAGGGAGAGACATTCTTTCCTGAAGCAGCAGCTCAGTCCCCGGGAGACCTCATGGGGACGGACGGGAGGACAAAAATGCCAAGAGAACAGGCCTATAGCCAGGATTTTTTTTAATTTGGGGGGGCCTTTAAATAAGTCAGGGGGCACCCCGCACACCCCCACCCCCACCCCAGGGAGCGCCACAGCTCAGGGGTATAACATCTGGCATCAACCTCTGGCATCTCCTGTTAAAACAATCCAGCAGGAGGTGATGTTGCCTCCACCCGAGATCCCGGAGAGCTGCCACCAGTCTGAGTCAAAAGGGTCAGGTTGTTGGTGACGTGAACAGACATCTACCCCGAGACCCTGGAGAGTGGCTGCCCGTCAGGGTAGACAATACTGACTTCGGTGGAACAGCGGGTTTGATTCAGTGTAAGGCAACTCCCTTTCTTTGGCTTAGAAGCCTTTTTAAAAGGGGGGAGGGGGTTGTGACTAAAAACGAATAGCGCACGCCTTGGAACCTCCCTGCAAAAGCCATGCCGGCTACCGGCCGCCCTCTCAGGACGCCCCTCGTACCTGAAGGGAAGAAGCCGTGATCCTGAAAGAGCTGCATGACCAAAGCTCTCCTCTGGTCCAAGGTGCGGCGGAGCGACGAGTATGGCACCTTCTCGTACTCCAGCTCTCCGAGGACGTCCTCTGCATCGGTGCCTGCAAGGAGGAGGAGGAGGAGGAGAAGAGATGAGGAAGAGACTGGATTTACACCCCGCCCTTCACTACCCGAAGGAGTCTCAGAGCGGCTTCCGATCTCCTTTCCCCTTTCCCTTCCCCACCACAGACACCCTGTGAGGTAGGTGGGGCTGAGAGAGCTCTCTCGAGAACTGCTTGTGAGAGAACAGCTCTGAGAGAACTGTGACTGACCCAAGGTCACACCAGCAGCTGCAAGGAGACAAGGACTGCCTAGCTGGAGCTCACGGTAAACAGGAGAGCTCTTGTGAAGCCAACCAGCTTACTGGCACTCCAGGGCCACTGTCTGTCCATCTCTCTCTCTCTCCTGCCAAGACCTTCTGAGCCCAGCAGCCTCGCCAAATCTCGAAATCGGGCAGCTGACAATTGTTAACCAGGTTCATGATGAGCCCCCGTAACTGTTTTGGGTGTTGCGATTGAGAAAGGGGCTGGGGGTGCCAAAGGGGAACCAAGAACTGTCTCGGCAGCCGGGAGAGGGGGCGCTTCTGCTTCAAGTACAACCCCCAGTCGTCGTCATCCCCCCGTCTCTAGCCCCGGCCCTCTTTCTTCGCCTACCAGTTTTGTCGAAGGTAAAGATGTCTCCCTCGCACTTGGCGCTCTTGGGGGTGTTGGGCTCCGAACTGCAGCTGGAGCGTCGGCGCATCTTCCGCTTGGGGGAGATGGGGTCCTCGGTGGAGGAGTCGAGGTCTGAAAAGGAACAGGCACACTTCTCATGTCAGCTGGCCGGAGGGGATGGGCACACAAGCCCTGCATCAAAGGAAAGCCAACTAACACAGCTCGGGCTCCAGACTGGCCCAGTGCCTTTGAAATCTTTTGCTGACGCTTCCAACAGCCCTCCAAGGTAGACTGCTCCTTCCCCCATCTTATCTATCGCATTTGTAACCCACTTCCCTCCAGGGAGATCAGGGTGGTGTTTTGCAAGGCCGCTCAACTTGGCTGAGACAGAACTTGAACTCGGTTCTCCAAGGTCTAAAGTCATCTCTTTATGCTCAGTCCCAAGGTACTCAGAAAGGTGTTAAATCCACGTGGTTTATTCCAGTCTTGCACCACCAAGGGCACATTAGTTGATAGTCCATAAACATTTCCCCAAGCCCACCTGCTCATGCTTGCCAGTGCTATTCCCTTTGAGGCACATAAGTAGTTTTATCTTCTTTCAGGTTATCTCCTTTCCAATTTATAAAAGCATTCCCTGACTGGTCCTCTGGAGGACATTCTTATTCTAACATGGACAGCCATTAGGGATGTGCATTCGGCTTTCCTGAACCGAAAAAAAATACTGAATAAATACCTTATCGGTATTTTTAAAGCCGAATACAAATTCAGAAAACTTTTCGGCCTCCAAATGCAGTTTCCCAAATTTTCCTGGCTTTTCCGCTTTCAGGTAACCAAAAACCAGCTACCCTCTGGCTCTGGCTTCCCTAGTCAATTTCACTCCCTGCCAGTCAGCTGTGGGTGTGAAACTGACCATGGAAAGCCTCCTCTCTACCTTCCCTCCTCCAGCTGCCCCAGGGCAGCTGGAGAAGCACAGGCAAAGAGCCCAGCCATGTTTAAATGCCTTTTTTCCCCTCTCCCAGTCCAGGGAGCGGAAAGAAAGACAGCTAGACATGCCTGGCTTCCCTGCCTGCGCTTCTCTAGGGGCCCCGCAGCTGCGGGGCCACTGGAGAGGGGCAGGCAAGGAGCCCAGGCATGCTTCCACGCCTGCCCTGTTATTTCCCAGCTTCCCCCATGGCGAAGAAGCTCAGAGGGGAAAGAAGGGGGGGAGAAGGCATGTTTAAATGCCTTTCTCTCCCTCCCCGATCTTGAAAAAAAGAACCTCAACGGGCTTCCAGAAGGAAAGAAGATATTTTTACATGCCTCCCTTCCCTTCTGTCAGGTATATCAGACCCGAATATATATTTGGGAGTGCCAAATATTTCTCCAGTCCTGATACTTTACCAGTATTGGACCGGGGATATTCAGCATTTACCTTTATTTTTCAGGTCTGATATACCCAAAGCCGAAAAATAATAACTTTTTTTTTTTGCACATCCCTAATCACCATACCATGACACCACAGATTCTCACGGGACACTCCCAAGGAGACTTCCACCTCCCAGACTGTGCCGGTCTTCCACCCACAACCCCTGTTCAGGTCGAGCTGCACAGCTCACCGGTGGAGTTCTTGCGTTTCTTGCGGTAGCTGCCCAGGATGGCACGGGGTGAGGTGGCGAGGGACTGCAGCGTGGGCGAGGGCAACACCTCCTCCGGCTTGAATTCAGGCAGCTCGGCAAAACGCTCCTCGAAATCCACCTCCGACAGAACCCTGCTGGGGGGAGGGAAACGGAAGGGAGGGTATGGGTCACAGAGTGCGGCTAACTGCTTCCCCCAGGGTGGGCCCATAAGGCTTCCCACCGTAACAGCCTGCTTGTGCTTTGGCCATCTTGAAACAGGGCTGCCCCCCCCCCCCCTGGCTGGCTCTGAGGTCTGTTCTCCATCCGTGCCATGGAACACTGGATCGCTTGGCAAGTTACACAAGTCACGAGACCCAGAAGGGAAGAGGGTGACACCCAGCAAAGCCAGCATGACTTGGTACAGATGGCCAAGGGCACTAGTTTGGGCCCAAGAAGAACAGTTCTACACGTCAGCTTCAGGAGGCAAGAAAGCAGCACATCGACATGTTCAGGAGGCATGTGCAAGGCGTTAACGTGAGCGAGATCACCTAGGAACTCGCGGTGCAAGAAGGAGCTGTTGTGTTCAGGTCAATGACGTGCCCTGGAAGCCTCTACCAGCCGTGTGCGTTCGGCATCCGACAAAGCCTGAACCCTTCAGGTTGGATCCGGACTACGGGGAGGATGCAATTTGGGGCCAATTTCCCCTTCCTGCTCACAGCAACCTCTGACCGGGCGCACATGCCGTTCTTGGGAGTCTCGTGGGGGAAGGGGCAGTTCTGGCCAACTTTCCCTTCCCTTCGTTCCATCCTTGAGACTCTCTTGCCTCTCGGGAGGAGCAGTGCAGGGAGATCAATGAACCACCACGGGAGGCAGGGAGGAAAGGTTCTGTTCCACTGACGGAAGTACTTTCCATTTTGAGGAAAATTTAGTCTGGGTTCAAGTGCCTTTGGTCTTGCAACCGTTCTGCCTTCACGGAACCCCTTTTCCACACTGCCGTGGCCCACAGGGCACATACTCATGCATGCACAGCACTCAACAAATACGTTGGGCTTTGTTATTGCTTCGGGGTGCACTCCGTGCTCCCCTCGGTCTGCCTGCTGCAGGGGAAGACTGGGAGTTGCAAGGATCCTGAAGAGAACACCTGCTTAACTTTTCCTCCCCACCGGGGAAGGACAGGGGCACAATGGCAGAAAGATACGCTTTGTGTGCTGGAGGTCCCAGGCTCAGTTTGTGGCACCGGGAGTTCAAGTACCTCTGGCGGCAGCTTTCATTGAAAAGCTTTCCTGGCCAGAGACCCCAGAAAACCACTGCCAGTTGGAATACTGAGCTAGATGAATCCAGAACTTGACATGAATCCGCCCCAACAGCTATCTTAGGAAGCCAGGGCTCAAGATCAGGCCCCCTGTCACCAGCTAGCCCCCCATCACTCACTTGTCGACAGAGTCAAACGTCTTCTTCAGCGGAGGAGGCCGGACTTTCACTTTCTTCCCCACAGGCCCCTCCTTTTGTTCAGGCCCTTCGGACGCCGAGGCTCCGCCCCTGGAGCTCTCCCCGGAGCTCAGCAGGCCGGGACTGTGGGAAGATGAGCCCGTGGGTGGCGCTGAAGCCTCGGGGCGACCCTCTGCTCTCCAGTCAGGGGAAGTGGGGAATTTCAGAGCCTGCAGGAGAGCGTGGCGAATGCTGGTGAGTGGTTTGGAAACGTAATGGCAAAGACAAGGGGCAGACGGCGGGACAGAAATTAGAAGGACATTATTCAGGGAGAACTTGCATTCATGGGGTAGGATGGGAGGACGACTTGGGAGCTGGGGGAATGCAACCAAATCGAAGTTTCAGAGGGTAGCGGTCTAAAGGAAAACAGCCAATTTTGATCAAGATACGTAGCCAAGTCAGTCTGTCTGTAGCAGCAGAAAAGGGCAAGAGACCAGGAGCACCTTTGAGACTAACTAAATATGTGGCAGGGGAATGAACTTTCCGGAGTCACTGCTCGCTTCTTCAGATATGGCTAGAATGGGAGTCCATCTGTCCTATTTACTGCAAAGTGGAGTGATTTCAGATACTGAATGACATTAGCGGGGAGATGACAACAGCAGGTGAGCAATGCTCCCTCTCAGTCTATGGAGTCCTGTGAGCGAAAATTCTACTTTTGTGAGCTCCAGGCATTAAAGTTGTGAGCGATCGATTTGGCTACTGCATGAATTAGTTTGCTCCGGAGCCCTCCTTCCTTAAGGTAAAGATAAAAAATGTGTGAGCCGGAGGCTAAAAAACTGTGAGCTAGCTCACACTAACTCAGCTTAGAGAGAACACTGCAGGTGAGTCCAAATTTGAGTCCAGTTACACCTTTAGAGACCAACCCTCTGACAAAGGGAGCTTCGGCTCTCGAAAGTTTACAACCTGAAAATCTCATTGGTCTCTACGGTGCAATTGGACTTGAATCTTCCTTTTTTGGGGGGGTGTCAAATCCCAGCTGACTGACGGTGACTGCTTACAGGGTTTTCAAGGCAAGAGACGTTCAGACATGGTCTGCCATCGCCCACTTCTGTGTAGAGGGAGATGCTGGAATCCCTTGGTGACCTCCCATCCAAATCTCTGACCATGGCCAACCCTGCTTAAGCTTCCGAAATCTGATGAGATTGGGGCTACCTGGGGCCGTCCAGGTCGGGACGGACTCAAATCTAAACCCATGACCCTTAGGAAGCCTAACCTTGGCTTCGAAAAGAAACTTCTGCAAGCAGCTTGAGCTTGAGTTTGGGAAGAGCCTCTACAAAAGAGAAGACATTCTGTAACTGGGGACGACGGGCAGCAAGATCGAAGGCCTTTCTGAACACGATGCACAGACAGGATCGCTAGAACAGTGTTCTCAGGTTCGCTGCATGTTGTGGCTAGGGGTGTGCATTCGGCTACAGCCGAACCGAAAAAATACCCAAAAAACACCTTGTCGGTATTTTTTGGGTATCTCATTAGCCGAATACAGGTTACAGTTCTGTATTTGGTTATTGGTATAGCTGAACCCGAAAATGCTGTAATTATCCAGCTTTTTTTCTGGTTCATTTTGCTATACATAAGAACATAAGAACATAAGAGAAGCCAATGTTGAATCAGGCCAATGGCCCATCTAGTCCAACACTTGTCACACAGGCCAAAATATACCAGGTGCCATCAGGAGGTCCAGCAGTGCGGCCAGGGCACCAGAAGCCTCCCACTGCTGCCCCCTGCTGCCCCTCCAGCACCATACAAAGGTCTCATTAAACCTAACAGCTGACTCAGCCGCCAGTCAGCTGTTGGGTTTAAATGCTTTTCTTTCCCTCCCCGGGTCACCTGGAGAAGATCAGGAAGGGAAGCAGGCATGTTTGCCTGGCTGCTCTCGGTCTCCCCAGCCAGCCCGCCAAGGCGCGCAGGCTGGGGAGACCAGCCAGGCAAACATGCCCCCTTTCCTTCCCTGGGCCTCTCTGCTCTTGCAGAGAAGCCCGGGGCAGGGGCCATGTTTAAATGCCTTTCTTTCCCTCCCCAATCTCACTGACTCCCAGCTGACTGGTGGGAATTGAAATTGACAGGGAAATCTGTAGGGTCTACCAGATGGAAAGAAGGCATTCTAACATGCTTCCTTTCTCTCGTATGGTGTAGATCGGACCCGAATATATTCGGGAATACCGAATATAGCCCCAGTCTGAATACCTTACCAGTATTTTACTGGAGAACTTCAGCATTTACCAAAATCTTTTGGGTCTGATTTACCCGAACCCGAAAAAAAACAGCATTTTTTTTTTGTGCACACCCCTAGTGTGGCTACTGAGGATGAAACAACAGTGGGAAAAGGGGTCAGGGCAAGGGTCTGGGGGCCACCTTACCGTCTCAGTCCCTTTGCCGCTCGGCGGGGCAGGCAGCGGGTCACGGACCGCCCTCTCCTCACTGGGCCCAGTCGATGTTTCCCGCTGGCTCCAGGCTTCGGCAGTCGGCATCTCTGTTACCGGAGGCTGCTGGGGAGACGGGGGAGACACCGGCTCCCAGGAATCCCGCTTCAGTTCCTGGGGCTTGGCTGGTCCCGCCGGACTCTGTTCAGCACCCCGAGATGCAGGGGAAGGTGGTGGTTCTTGGGGCCCCGTGTCCCGCGAAACCCGCTCTCCAGCAGCTTCAGCCTCCCGGTGGTAGCGTGTCCCTCCAGGCTCCTGCTGCTGACCCACAGCAGAGCGACCCGAACCTGGTGACGGGGCTGATTCGTACGAGCCGACAGGGATGCTGGCGATGGCGGCCTTCACCTTCTGGGGAGGCTTGAGGGGCGGGCGTTGAGGCCGGGCAGCTGCTGAAGGGATGACCTGGGTGGCTGGAGGGAATGCAGGTAGGGGAAACAGTCACAGACAGCCACAGTTACCCAAAGAGAGTCTGTCCACTGGTGTCCATTCCCGCCTTCTATCCTCCATATTCAGGACTAGATGGACTCTGGGATTACAGGCAGGCTGACAAAACATACAAACTCAGCATGGAATGTTGGATTGTCTACAGTTGTCTTTTTATCAAATGAACAGAACCTCCCAAATTTCTAGCCCTTATTGGCTACCCTTAAGAGCACGAGGGCTGTGGTGAAATCTCCGGAGCCAGAAAGGGTTACAGTAAGATTTCTACTGGTGTGTGTGTGTGTGTCTGCATGTGCTCTATCACTTCAGTGTTCCCCCACCTCCTCATAAACAGCAAAAATTAAGTTATGCAAAATAAGCAACTGCATGCGAAACCTCTTGTTTGGCAGGGTAGAAACTCTAATGCAGAACTCTGGTTCTGAGAGTACACAGAGATGAAACAGAGGCCAAAAGCCACTTCTGCTGCCACTGTTTCCCACTGTGCCATACCTGAGGAGACAAGGCCCTGGCTGGGACCTCCGGAGCTCTGGGTGCTGCCCCCTTTGGGCAGGATGGCCGTGGGAGAAGAGACCGTGCCGGTGCTTGTGGCTGCTACCGTGTAGACCACGCTGGGGGTGGGTGGCTGGGCCGGGCTGGTCCCCGTGGGGCTGGGGTAGATGGCAGTGATGACCTGCCCCTGTCCGGAGCAGGAAGCCGGCAGCTGGGGGCTCTGGAGCGGGGACACCCCCACTTGCCCCGGAGCCAACAGAGGGCTCTGACCTGAGAGGAAGCAGAACAGGGAGACAGGAATCAGACAGGTGGAAGGAAATCGAACAGCCACACGCGAAGCCGGTTCCACCACAACCACCTCCAGAGCTCTTCTCCCCCCGCCGCCACCACTTCCCCGCCCCCAACGGATCCACCCAACCCCAGCCCCAGCCACCCCCTGCCCCGCAGCTGCCTCCCCGGCCTTACCCGAGAGCAGCGGCTGCACTATGGCCTGCCCGTTTGGCCCGATCGCCGTGAAACCCAGCGCCATGGGGGCAGGGCCCACCGGGGACTGGACGTAGGTGGTGGCAGGGGCGGCCGGGGGGACGCTGGGCTGCGTGTGGGAGGCCGAGGTGCCGAGGGACAGGGGGTGCCCAGCCGCTGACTGCACGTAGGTGATCCTGGGGGCAGAGAGAGGGAGCGGGGGGGTTAAAGGGGGTTTGGCTGCTGAAATGGCACGAGAACACCCCCCTACCCTGCATGCCCCCAGGATCGGGCACGGTCGTTGGTGCAGCCGACACGTACCTGGTGGAGGAGGGCAACAGGACCTTCTGGGCTTGGCTTGGAGAGCCCACGACGGCCGTGGCTACCGTGCCCTGGAGGGCGGCAGGGCTGAGCGGGGGCACCAGCGCGGCGTTGCTTTGCGAAGAGGGCTGGGGCTGAACCACTGGCACCGGCGTGAGCTGGATGATCTAGGGCACAGCAGAAGAGACAGCATCAGCATCAAGCAAGACAGACTGGAAAGACACTGAACTGGCTAGCATTTAAGAGTCTAGCACACGGGTGTCAAACATAAGGCCCAGGGGCCAGGATCAGCCCATCCGGGACTTTATGTGGCCCGTGAGCACCAGATGCAAGGGAGGGAGTGCTGGAGGGGAGTGGGCGGAGCCACTCCATTGTGGCTTCAGCATGGCAGACCAACCTTGTCTGCAGCAGTCAAGTATCGTGGGGGCATCTGCCCAATTCTGCATTGCTGCCTCTCTAGTCTGCCCCTGTGGGTTTTCCTCTGCACCCCCCCTCCCAGCCCATAGGGCCTTGTAGTGAGGCGACACCAACTTGGAGCTTACCAGCTACTGTGCTTTATACAATTTCTATCTCCAGTACCTGGCATTACATTTTATGGCACACATGGCCCGATGAAGTGACATTTATGTCAGATCCGGCCCTTGTAGCAAATGAGTTTGACACGACTGGTCTAGCAGATAAGCTGCCCTCAAACACAAACTGCAGAAAGGCCACATCATCTGGGATCTGGCAGCGGGCACTTCCAGACCTAAGCCGGATGGCGCCCGTCTGCTCCTCCCCTCTTTCCCCATTGAGCAGGCCCCCTCCCCTCTCCCCGCTTCCACTGACCTTACTCGCCGGCTGGCTCCCATTCTGCACTGGCACGGGGAACGGTGGGGTCACCAGAGGCAGCTGGGCAGCTGTGGTGGTCCGCACGGTCACCTGGGAGGTTGCCATGGGCACCAGGACCTTGCCTTGCACCTGGAGGCCTGCGGGGGGGACCACTGGCCCGGACCTGAGGTGGGCTGAACTCCCGGGAGATGGGGCTTGGACTGGAGACACGGACTGAACTGCAGCCAAAAGGGAGACAGGAAAAAAGAGAGAAAAGGTCTTCTGTTAGAATAGGGTCAGCTGGCGAGCGCCTGGGTCAGCGATGCTTCATTCCAGCACCAACTAACACATACGAATGGATGTCTTCTACTATCTTTTACCGACTTGGGGCCATTAATCCATCAAGATCGCTGGTGTCTGCTTGGACCGGCAGCAGATCTAAAGGGTTGTGGACAGAGGCCTCTCCCATCACCTGCTACCAGATCGTTTAACTGCAGATGCTAAGGATTGAACTGGCAGCCTTCTGCACACCAAGCAAATGCTCTACCACTGAGCCACGGCCCTTCCCCATCAGAGGACAGTCTTCTCCAGAACAGTAGCGTGGGGTTCAGAGGACAGTTCTGCCCACACCAGATTAGTTAAGAAGAAGCAAACAACCATGATATATTATGCCAAAAAAGTCTCCAAAGACTTTTCCAATATTCAGCTTACTGGAAGCAATCCAAACGCCGTCATGCATATTATATCTCGTTTCGTATAACTTTATCAAAGTGGGTGGCGTTGAAATACCTATATCTAATTACAAAGATAAAATTCTGTAACAAGAATTTTATCTTTGTAATTAGATATAGGTATTTCAACGATACCCGCTTTGATAAGGTTATACGAAACGAGATATAATATGCATGGTTCGTTGGTGTTGACGGCGTTTGAATTGCTTCCAGTAAACTGAATATCGGAAAAAGAAATTTCTAGTCTTTGGAGACTTTTTTTGGTATAATACATCACGGTTGTTTGCTTCTTCTCAACTTCCATCCCGTGATCTCTCCCTTTGGTTTGCATCACACCAGGTTAATGACAACCATCTTGAATGACTCAAGAGTTTCTATGTCACACAATATGTGCAAAAACTGAGGAAAGAAGTAGTCTTACAGTACAGGTCTTCTCTTAGAACTTGAACATCCTTGTTTCCCCTCGGGAGCGGAAAAACTACAGGCTGGTTTTCTACCCAGCTCACAATAAGATCTGGCAGAGTCGCCGCTGCCCGGATAAACTTCCCTCACAGGCTGGATCTCACGAACGGCTGGCTGGTGCTAAAATGAGAAATCGCCCACCCACTCTGTGCCACAGCGGCTCCTCCGGGGGCTTCTGGCAGTTCAGTCCCAAGCCTGTGGGTTTCTTAACAACAGTGCAAGCACACACGAATGGAGGAAAGAGGCGGGGGAGTCAACTGAACAGTTGCAGAGGACACTCGGAGGATGGGACTGGGGTGGAGAGAACCACTTTGCTTGCTGCCTTCTCCTAAACATTTCCATGCAAGGGGAGATAAAGTTTTGCCGTTTCTGAAGTGTGGAGTTAAGTAGATTTTGCTCTGCCAAACTGATCACTGCTGCTGAAAAGATGCTCATGCTGCTCTTTCTCCAGGACTGGTTTCCCACGTCTAGGAGCACTGGGCAGTCCCCCTGTGGTGCTTCTAAAGCATGACCAAGTTAGGGGTCCTGGCAAGCCGGCCAGACTGCCTGCGTGGGCACCTCAGATATTCTGCTCGTGGCCAGGGAGGACTTCTCAAGGTCCCCCTGGCCAATCTTAGGAACTGTCTTGGGACACGGTGAAGGAGGCAGTGGGTCTCTACTCAGACCGGCAACTGCTGTCCAGGGTCTCAGGCGGAGGCCTTTCCCATCACCTACTGCCTGGTCCTTTTAACTAGAGATGCCGGGGATTGAACCTGGGACCTTCTGCATGCCAAGCAGAGACTCTGCCACTGACCCATGGCCTCCTCCCACTGAGCCACCGGCGCTGCCGCCCACTATACAGGGCAGTGTGGGCTTCTGATCAGAGATACACAGGATCAGCCCACAAAGTGCAGAAAAAGTTCCATCTTAAACAAACCCAGAAAAGCCCGCACCTACCTTTGGGTGCTGAAGATACAACAGTGACGCTGTTATTACTGCTTCCTGGCGCAGGCTGGATGATGGGGATCGCCTGGGGCGCGGTGATGACCTTCCCATTGGCCGGGGGCAGAGTGAAGTGGATGCTGGCGGCTCCGGGGCCCCCCGCCCCGGCCGGCACCTTCCCTCCGGCCACCTGCAGCTGCTGAGGCAAAGTGGGCAAGATGTACTGCACCTGGGTGATGCTGCCGGCCTTGCCCGCTGTCCCGGAGAGGATGCCTTGGGGCTGCAGGATGCTGAGGGGCACCGGGCCGTTCTGCCCCGGCCCTGGAGGGTTCTGGGTGATGAACTGCACCGAGGGCTGCTGGGTGATGGCGGCACCGGGCGGCAGGACCGTCACTGGGATGCCAGCCCCTCCGGTGCCGCTTGGCTGCCCGTAGCCCTGAGTCCCCACCAGAAGGTTGGTCACGACGCTGCCCTGGCTCGGAGCGCCTTTGCTCATGGTAGCCAAACCCTGCCCGATGAGCGGCCCGGCCACTAAATGAGGAGACGTGGCTTGAATCCCAGGCATCGTGGAGGGCTGCGGGTGCTTCTTGTCGGTGTAGAGGAGTCCGATGCGGCCCATGGGGACCCCTTCAGGCTTGCTGCTGCCGTCGCAGGGCGGAGGGCTGAGCAAGGGCGGCCCCTCCCCTGACCCGCGCGGGAAGGGCTTGCTGGCGATGGGCACGGGCGTGCTGCTGACCGGCTTGACCACGTTGGTGACCACGGTGGAGGCCGTGCGGACCAGGTTGGGCGCCCCGCTGTAGCCGATCACCCCCATGCTGGGGGCGCTCATGGAAGGGGCCGTCACCAGCACCGTGCCGGAGGCCAGGCGGGAGGCGTCGGGCAGCACCACGGCCTGAACCACGCTGCTGGGCGGAGAGATGACCGAATGCGTGGGTGGGGCGGGGAGCGGCGTTCCAGAGTCCACGGCCGCCTGGGGACCGCCAGCACTATCTGTCCGCTTCCGCCTGTAGGGGGCCGCCGTGGGGTCAAAGCGGGGCTCCGGGCGCTTCACCGGAGCACTGTGAGGAGAGAGCCCGCCTCGGGAGTCTTGGCTCTTGAAGGTGTTGGACGTCATCTGGAAGGAGCTGTAGGACCTGGGAGGAGGGGGCTGCTGCTCGGGGCCGTGAGACGGCGGGGGCTCTAGGTCCAGGGGGGTGGCGGTGGGCGACAGGGGGCAAAGGCACCGGAGGAGGGGGGCAGGGCCGCCGATCGGATCACTGGAGAGAACACCTTACGCCCGAAGTCCTACAAGGAGAGGATGTATACATCAGAAATAACGTATTTACTAACTTACTTTGTACACCACCCTTGCCCCCCAATGGGGGACCCACGGTGGCTTACATAATTCTCCTCTCCCCCATTTTATGCTCACAACAAACCTGCGAGGTGGGCTAGGATGAGAGTGCGTGACTGGCCCAGGGTCACCCGGCAAACTTCCACTGCAAAGTGGGGATTCGAACCCAGTTCTCCCAGATTCTAGTCCGACACTAACCACTACACCATGCTGGCTCTCAGTAATTACCAGACTACTGCAAAGTGCTGTGCTTCAGGCTACCCTTGAAGAGTGTTTGGAGGGTACAGCTAAGTGCAGAATGCTGCAGCTAGACGGCTGACGGGGTTAGATGGGAGCAGGGGACCCCAATATATTATAGCAATTACACAGTCTACCGATCCACTCCAAATCCTAATTCAAGGTGTTGGTTTTGACCCTTCCAAAGCCATGCATGGCTAGAAAATCGTGTTATCTGAAGGACGGTCTTCTCCCACATGTTCCTGCCCAGGGGTTAAGACCACAAGGAGAACATGTTGGATCATATTATCGTATGTGGTGGACATGTATAAAGGTTCATAAATACTAGATTGAAGTACATACTTTCTTACAATCAGTGTTGAATATTACAATAGTTTTTAAACCAGAAGTATTCTTCTTAAACTGTCTACCAGATGACTTAGATAAGAATCATTGATCGTTTATTTTTCATGTTATAACAGCAGCCAGAATCTTATTCGCAACGACACCGAGGACATTGAAAATCCCCAACGTTTAATGCATTGATAACAAAGATTATGGAATGTGCTGAAACGGACAGATTGACAAATATACTAAAAGGAAAAATGGAAGAATTTATGGGACCATGGAGGGCGTTCTATGACTGGTTGAAGCATAAGTACTGAGAAACTAAGACTAAATGAAGAACAATAAGAAAGATGGTTATAATAGTCATGAAACTTTCAGGAGAAGTTTTGCATGCAGGACACTAATTTGGAATTTTTCATACAACTCTGTACTCTCCCCCTCCCTTCTTTTTCCTTCCCCCCCTTTCTATATATAAACTAATAAAACTCTATTTTTTTAAAAAAAGATCACAGGGAGAGGGCCCCCCGCTGCCTCATCAACCAAAGAGGCTCGTTTGGCAGGGACACAAACAGAGGGCCTTTTTGGTGGCAGCCCCACGATTTATGGAACAACTTCTCTAGGGAGGTGCAGGGAGGTGCACCTGGCCCTTCAGTCTTTCAGGAGACAGCGGAAGGCGCTTTTATTTAGGGACTGCTTTTGGTTAAGTCTACTAGCAGTCCCAAGTAGCGATTTTTTAAACCTCGGTTTTACATTTATAATGCGTTTTTATTTGTGGTGGTTTTATATCTATGTTCGTAAGCCGCCCTAAGCTACGTAAGGGAAAAAGGCAGGTAATGTTTTAAAATAAATACATACATACAAAGAGACCATCATCACCCCCACCACCCCCGCGCAGCTATCGTACTACTGTTTCGTCCAGTAACTGCCAGTTCGTATTCATTTGTTTAGGTTACTTAATTCTCCACCTCCACCTGCAATGCTCAAAAAAAGGTGTACGGTAAAAGATCAGCAAGGTTCTTGCTTGTAGCCGTGGGATGGAGCATGGGCGAGGCACGGTAGTTAAGAGATGGGAGCTCTGAATCAAACGTGAGCTCCTGCTTCAAATCCCTGCTGGAGCTCACATGGAAACTTTAGCCAAACCACGGCCTCTCCCTGCCTCGCCCTACAGCTGAAGATAAGAACATAAGAGCATAAGAGAAGCCAATGTTGGATCTGGCCAAATGGCCCATCCAACAGAGTTCAATACTCTGTCACATAGTGGCCAAAGATGCCCATCAGGAGGTCCATCAGTGGGGCCAGGACACTAGAAGCCCTCCCAGTGTTGTCGTCCCCCACCCAAGCACCAAGAGCATAGAGCATCACTTGTGGCTAACAGCGACAGATGGGCCTCTGTCGGATATATTCTCATCCAGCACCTTTCTCCAGGGCATTCACTGCTCAGAGCAATGTACACCGTTCTCCTTCCCCCGCTTTTTGTTATCGTCACAACACTCTTGTGTGGTAGGGCGAGAGGCCCAAGGTCACACAGCGAATTTCAAGACAAAGTGGGAATACGCTGCCCAGGAATTAAGACCACAGGGAGAGGGGCTGTGTGGTAGGCAAATGAGAGAGGGCCTTTTCGGTGACTGCCCCCACCATTATGGAACAACCTCCCCAAGGGAGTTGTGCCTGGCCCAGTGTTCCCTCTAAGCTGAGTTAGTGTGAGCTAGCTCAGTTTTCTAGCCTCCGGCTCACAGATTTTTGTCTTAGCTCAGGACAGACAGCTCCAGAGCAAACTAATTTATGCAGTAGCCAAATCACTTGCTCACAAGTTCAATGCCAGTAGCTCACAAAGTAGACTTTTTGCTCACAAGACTCCACAGCTTAGAGGGAACATTGGCCTGGCCCTCTCGCTTTCAATCTTCAGAAGGCAGCTGAAGACAATTCTATTTAGGATTGCATTTGACTATTTTTTAAAAATTATTTACTGACAGTCTTAATTGAGATTTTAAATTGTGGTATTTTATGTTTTTATCGTTGTTGCTTTAAGCTGCCTCAAGTACTGCAAAGTAGATAAGCGGCTCATGAATGTTTTTAAGAGCCAGTTCAGTGTAATGGTTAGGAGTGCAGACTCTCATCTGGGAGAACCGGGTTCGATTCCCCACTCCTCCACATGCAGCTGCTGGTATGACCTTGGGTCAGTCACACGTTCTCTCAGAGCTGTTCTCTCAAGGGCAGTCCTCGAAAGAGCTCTCTCAGCCCCATCTACCTCCCAGGGTGTCTGCTGTGGGGAAGGGAAGGGAAAGGAGATTGTAAGCTGCTCTGTGACTCCTTTGGGTAGTTATGGGCAGGGTATAAATCCAATCTCTTCTTCTTAAATAAATAATTAATTAATCTATATATTTAATTCCCAACATGCTACCTCCGTGTGGATATCTAAATCTGCACATCGGGGGCACTTGGGGGGCAGGGAGATTTTCCTGCACATTTGGGGCAATCCCCAGATGGACAGAAAAATCTAAAAACTGTAAAAAAATATAGGGGGGATATTTAAATCCCCCCAAAAGTAAAAGAGTGTTCCCTATGCAGGTGCAGGGAATGCTCTGAGAATGGCTTCTTCTTCGCCGCCGCCAGGGGCAGGAGGAGGCTTGAACGGCCAGTGGCTGTAAACTACTCAGCCCTCGCCACAGCCCGGGGGGGGGGGAGTTTGGTGGGCTGAGCTCAGACCTCGCCACTGGAGGGGAAGGGAGAAAACTTGACGGGCCAGCCAGGCCTCGCCGCCACTACCGCTGTGGGGGGAGGGAGGGAGAAAGTTCGGCAGGCTGGCCAGGCCTCACCACTGCCACTAGGGGAGAGGGCAAGGGAGAAAGCTTGGCGGGCTGAGTTCAGGCCTTGCCGCCGGTGTTGGGGGAAGGAGGGAGAAGGCTTGGAGGGGTGCGGGCCTCACCATGGGTGCCAGGGATGGGGTAGGAGAGAAGGCTCACCTGTGGCTGCTTCCTTCTCCTCCCATGGAGTTCTCCCCCCCCAAGTATCACGGGTCCCCCTTCTTGTAAATTATAGAATGCCTTCTGAACACCTGGAACGTCTCGAAGAACCACAGTAAATATGATTCCCTTGTTTCAGTGTCCTCTTTCTCCACACTGTACGGCTCTGATCTCCCCCCCCCTGCCACCGCTGCTGCCATTTTGTCCTGACTTCTGCCCCCCCTCACCTTGTTGTCCGCTTCGTCCCCCAAGGACCCCTCGCTGTCACTGTCCGTCACGCGCTCCTTGCATTTCAGGTCAATGTCGGCTGGGTTGAACCCGTCTTCGGCTGCAAGGAGCAGAGCAACACAAGTCAGCGGGACGCCCTGGGGACCCCCCCCCATCCCCCACCCGAAATGCTGCAGAGGAGAGAGAGAGGCTATTATCCCAGAGATCGAATTACGGCAAACCTGCAAAATGTATTTAATGCAAGCATAAGCATAATACGGCAGGGGCTGGGGAGCCGCTGCTCACTGAAAGGTCTCTAGATGATGGCGGCTGCAGGTCCTCGGTACAGAAAAGGAGCTGAGCAAAAGGCCACACACACGGCAGTGCCGGAGAATTAACCAGGACACAAGGAAAACACTACAATGGAGAGAAAGCAGATAGCAGGAGTGTCTTTTTTTCCTGGCATCTGGCTCTACATCAGAGGAACCCAGCTTCTCCGGGGGCTTCTGGCCGTTCAGTCCCAGCCTGTGTGTTCCTTAACAGTGCAAGCACACACGTGTTGGGGAGGGCGACAAGGAGGGGGAGTAATCAGATCTGCTGAAAGGGACACGCAGAGGACGGAACCTGATGGAGAGGTTGATAGCCACCTTTGCAAACTGCCTTCTCCTACACGTTTCAAAAGTTTTGCCATTTTTGAAGCGGGGCGTTAAGCAGATTTTGCTCTGCCAAAGTGATCGCCGCTGCTGAAAAGATGTTCACGCTGCTCTTTCTCCAGGACGTGTTTCCCACGTCTAGGAGGACTGGGCAAACAAAGCGGCCCTTGTGGTGCTTCCAAAGCGTGATCAAGTTAGGGGTCTGGAAAGCCCCCCCCCCCCAAATGCCCGCATGGGCACCTCAGATAATTCTGCTTGGGGCCAGGAAGGATCTCCGGGACTCCTGGACTGGGACACGGAGAGAGAGGGCAGTGGGTGTCTATAAACTTCCAACACTAGACATGGTTATTGGGAAGAAGTCGCATGGGTCACACGAAGCTGCCTTCTACTGAATCAGACCACTGGGACATCAAGGTCAGTATCATCTACGTCCTTTTTCCTGTCCTCTGGCCCCACGTCAGAGGAATCTGGTTTCTAGTGCCTTCAACGAATCCAAGTGAATATTCTGTATTACTTCAATACAGATTTTGTTGCCCTTTAATACCAGCAGCCACCCCAATCGGGCGGCCTATAAGGCAGTAAAAGGAAATCCCAAAACAACATCCGTGACAAAGATAACAAAGAGTCAATAAAGATACGTTGCAAAATCATTTACTGTAATAATTCTGAAGAAAATTCTCTTGTTATTGCTCGCATGCTAGCCGCCTGGGGCGAAATTCTACAGAATTTGCTACGGTAAATAATTTTGCAACGTATCTTTATTGACTCTACGTTTATTTTTGTCACGGATGTTGTTTTGGGATTTCCACTTCCTCCCGTGATCTCTCATTTTTAGCTTCTACTATGAAGCAGTAAAAGCACGTTTCCCTCAGTTGCACCATGCCAAGTGCCCATTCCACATTACTCATTACCCCATACCAATGCTTCCCAGCCTGTGGGTCGGGACCATTGTTTCCTCTAAGCTGAGTTAGTGTGAGCTAGCTCACAGGTTTTTAGCCTCCAGCTCGCAGATTTTTGTCTTCGCTCAGGAAGGATGGCTCCAGAGCAAACTAATTTATGCCATAGCAAAATCACTTACTCGCAACCTTAATGCCAGTAGCTCACAATGTACAATTTGTGCTCACAAGACTCCGCAGCTTAGACGGAGTATTGGTCGGGATCAGTGCTCCCTCTAAGCTGAGTTAGTGCGAGCTAGCTCACAGGTTTTTTTAGCCTCCAGCTCACACATTTTTGTCTTAGTTCAGGAAGGACGGGCTCCAGAGCAAACTACTTTCTGCAGTAGCCAAATCACTCGCTCACAACTTTAATGCCAGTAGCTCACAATGTACAATTTTTGCTCACGAGACTCCGCAGCTTGGAGGGAGCATGGGTCGGGACCCAGAAGCGGGGCGAGAAACCTCCGGAAGTGGGTCGTGGACCAGCCCTCCCTAATGGCCGTTCCTACCCTTTGCACCGTTCTTTCTCTCCTCGTCCTCTTAGTCAACATCTCCTATTCTTGCCTTTCACCGTGATAATGAGTGGGGGAAATCTGCCCAGCAATTAGTGACTTTATGGGAGCAGCTGGAAGGAGGGGAAACCGGGAGGCCACTTGCTTGGGGGCAGTTGATCCCATTGCGTGATATTGCTGGCCACCGTAGAAAATGCAGTGCCGGACCAGATGGGTGACAAGGTCACGGTTCGCCCCGGGTGCCAAAAAAACCCTCAAGCTGGCCCTGGATTGGGTTGCCATACCAAGTAAATCTGCACTTGTGGGTCACATGACCAAAAAGGCTGGGAACTACTGGCCTATATGGTTGTATTGCTACCTATCCCTGCAAGGGAGCTCCAGACTAGGTAGTTTCTACATCGCTTAACGTATCATGTTTACAAGCCTGTGCTTTGTTCCACCTCTGTTCGAGATTTCTGTTTTGTTTTCGGATTAATGTAGCCCCGGCCAATGCTCCCCCTAAGCTGTAGAGCAGGGGCGTCAAACATGAGGCCCGAGGGCCGGATCAGGCTCCTGGAGGGCTTCTAAGGCCTGCAGTGGAACTGGCTGTCTTCTGCTTCTTCTTCCAGTTCTGCTGCTGCTGCGTCATCATTGGTTTGCGGCTTACAGATACACACCTGAACAGCGTGCTCAAGATTGCGACAGCACAGACATTTTGGTGCAGTAATTCAGAGCAAGAGCTGTCGGTTACCTGACACTGTTAAATAAACAAAATATTGCAAGAGCGCTGATGTTTTAGGCATGTTTTTATTTTAAGTAAAAAAAACCACCTTTGTGTTTTGTGTCCTTTATAAAGTTTATATCTCCACAACCTGGCATTACATGTTATGACACACGTGGCCCGGCCCAACAAGGTCTCGTTTATGTCAGATCCGGCCCTCCATAACAAATGAGTTCGACACCCCTGCTCTAAGCTGTAGGGCCCTGTGAGCAAAAATTCTACTTTCGGAGCTGCTGGCATGAAAGCTGTGAGCGAGCGGTTTGGCTACTGCATAGATTAAGCTTGCTCTGGAGCCCTCCTTCCTGAGCTGAGACGTGTGGGAGCCGGAGGCTAAAAAACCATGAGCGAGCTCACGCTAACTCAGCTTAGAGGGAACAACGGCCCTGGACCCATATCCATTGTTCGCTGGATATCCCATCCTGCTGACCTACGCTAGGTAACCCGCCTTGAACCCTAAGGGGAAAAGCGGAGTATAAATAACTTAAATATTTAAATGATAGGAAGGGGCAGAGTTGCGACTTCAGCAAGAAAACATATGTGCAGCACCAGAAGAACAAGGGTTGGGGCAGAGAGCACGGGCCAAGATAAGAACGCAGGAGAACTTTCGCGGAGACCCCGTCTCTGAACCTGCCCGCGCTAAAGAGAATCCTCCCGATTACCGAGCCACGTTGCCTTGCTGCCCCCTACGGGCCCTTTCCGTATGTGCCAGGACAGGCTGGAGGCATCGTGCCCTTGGCTTCCTACACGGGCATATAACGTCAGGTCCTTAACAAGAGGCGGGGGGGGGGGTAGGCAGTCCTGGAAGAGCTCCATGACCCACCTGAGGACTCTAACCTGTGAATCAAAAACCACTGATGTAGAAAAGAAATCGCTATATATTTGTTTTGGGTAAGTAAAAGCAGCATACAGAGTGTGGGGAGCCCTGACCCAGATCACCCAGGCAAGCCTGATCTCATCAGATCCCCAGAAGCTAAGCAGGGTCGGCCCCGGCCAGCAGTGTTCCCTCTAAGCTGAGTTAGTGTGAGCACGCTCACAGTTTTTGAGCCTCCAGGTCACACTTTTTGTCTTGGCTCAGGAAGGAGGGCTCCTGAAAACGTTCCTGAAAAGCTCCAAAAATACAAGGCGCCCGGTAGGTGGTTCCACCGGGCACAGTGCAAGAGGCTTCTCGGATTTTCTTAGTCCCCGGCCCCTCCACTCTCTGAGAGCCCCAGATCTCCCAGCTCCCTTGCCTCTGCCTCAGGGCCTGGCAATATCTCGTGAGCAGAGTTCTCCTCTGCCCCCCACCCCCTCCACTTAATGCAGCGCTACTCAGAATGGACATTGCTAAACTCCATCTCCTGCTGGGAAAAAAAGATGTTGCTTCTTTCCACTGCTGCTAAACCAAGTCTGTGTCTAGAAAAGGAAATTCCATTCATTTATTAGGTATAATAAAATGTGCACAGTTTGCCCGGGATTTGTTTAGCTTCCAGAGAACAAGCGTAGCTTGGCACTGCGAGCCAAGATGGGCTGGGGGGGGGATTCTTATCAATTAAAGTCTCCAACGGCTGGCGGAGCGACACCGAACGGGAAAAAAAAAATAATCTAATATAATTCTGCAGCTAGCATCAGTTCTACAAATACATTTGCTTATTTTTATCCTGCCTCTGGCAGTCGGGCACTGAAAAAGGAGAAGGAGCGAGGAAAGAAATGAGAAACCTGTTTTCTTGAAATCCAGCCATCTTTTCCCCACTCTCTAAGCTTCCACTGAGTTCTCTGGGCACTGCCCACATTTCCTCGTTTGCCAATCCTAGAAATGCTGCAGTTCTCAGGATGCTAAATCCACTGCCCCTGCTTTCTCAGTGTTCCCTCTAAGCTGAGTTAGTGTGAGCTAGCACACAGTTTTTTAGCCTCCGGCTCACACATTGTTGTCTTCGCTCAGGAAGGAGGGCTCCAGAGCAAGCTAACTGATGTAGCAGCCAAATCGCTCGCTCACAACTTTAATGCCAGTAGCTCACAAAGCAGAATTGTTATTCAAAGGAAGGCTAGAGGAAAGGGTAAGTATGGTAAGCCAGGAAAGGTCAACTCCAGACTCAAAGAAGCGCTGCGGACAAACACCACAGACAAGTCGTCCAGTTCTCTTCCACCTCACCTATCTATCTATCCAGGGCTATTTTGGGGCAGGAACACACAGGAACAGAGTTCCGGCTGGCTCCCAAGTCGGTCATGCCCAGCAGGAACTCATTAGCATAATAGGCCACACCCAACAGCAGAAACTCACTAGGATTGGCTACATTAGGGGTGTGTGGCCTAACATGCAAAGGAGTTCCAGCCACAAAAAAGAGCCCTGGGTTTTGACAACAAACAAGGTAAACAGAATAAGAAGCAAAAGGTGGGTGTGGCTGGATGACCACACTTCTGGCAACATGGGGGTGTGGCCTAATATGCTAATAAGCTGTGCTGTCAGGGGTGTGACCTAATACGCTAATGTGTTTCTGCTGTTGGGTGTGGCCTATTGTGCTAACGAGTTCCTGCTGGGCTTTTTCTACAGAAAAGGCCCTGTGTATCTATCTATCTATCTATCTATCTATCTATCTATCTATCTCATCTATCTATCTATCTATTTATCTATCTCAATTTGCTAGGCCGCCCTTCCCTGAAACAGGGCTGCTGTGCACAGGCTTGTCACCAGCACAAAGAGAGGGTGCTACAGCTATGCATTTATCAGAGAAGATGGTTTAGAGGAGGACACCAGCAAATGAGCCAAGCAACGCACAAGAGCTTCTTCAGCAACAGAGTCTGGTTATCTGACTTTACCATGCATGCAAATCTCACTTAACAGGAAGCTCTGTGGGAGAGTAACTCATCGCTCACCTATGGAGTACCCTGCCCGGTTCTTCCCCAGAGATAAAACTGGGATAACAGAAGAATTCTTTCTGCCCTGACCCCAATACCCACCCCCCACGTATGCAGCACAGACACACAATATCTATTAGATGCGTCGATCTCCATCTTTAATTCAGCAGGGCACCTGGGGACAGCCTAGCTGTAGTCTCTCCCAACCTTTCCCTAACCATCTGACGTGGAAGGGGTTGGGAAGGGGTTGGAAGGATGGCCAATCAACAATTTCTGTTCCCCGCCCCTGAAGAACTCTATGAAAACTTGCCCTCCCTCAATTTATTACATTTTATGAGATCTAATAAAATATGCCAGTTACACAATTTATTTAGCTAGAACAACATGAGAGATATGCAGGGGCGGAGGCCCAAATGCCTCAGGAAGTTGCTTTTATCCCTGGCCCGCTTGGTCCCTGGAGGCAGGACTTAACCCAGTACTGAGTGACCTTTTGTTCACAAGGAAAAAAACAGCCAGGTAACCAAGCTACAGCTCAGAAAGTATTCAAGAACTGCACAGGTCTGGTCATTAAACCAGAACAGTCCAACTTACAAATAATAAATGGAAGTGTTTGAGGCAAGCCAAGTTCTGCATTAAGGGGAGGAACCGTGACTCAGTGGCAAAGCTTCTGCTTGGCAGGCAGAAGGTCCCAGGTTCGATCCCCGGCATCTCCGGCTAAAACAATCTGGCAGCAGGCGATGTGAAAGACCTCGGCCTGAGACCCTGGAGAGCAGTTAGCAGTCTGAGTAGACAACACTGACCATCTGATTCAGGATAAAGCAGCTTCACGTGTTCATTTGTACGCGAGTGGCCGTGGCTCAGCGGCAGAGCCTCTGCTTGGCATGCAGAAGGTCCCAGGTTCAATCCCCGGTATCCCCAGTTAAAAGGACCAGGTAGGAGGTAATGTGAAAGACCTCCGCCTGCAACCTTGGAGAGCTGCTGGCCATGATAGAACAAGGGTCTGATTCTGTGTAAGGCAAAGCCATGTGTTCCTGTGTCCCTGCAGCTGGGACAATGGTTAAATGGAACTCTCCTCACCCTATTATACATCAAAGTGCTTTATCTGCTCTCAGCTTCTAGCAAATGGACACTTGCAGGGATGAGGAAGTCCACAGTTTGAAAGCACGAGGCCATATTGCTGGCAGGAAAAGGCTAACACTTCAGTCGTGTCCAGGGTTCCCTCTAAGCTGAGTTAGTGTGAGCTCGCTCAGAGTTTTTTAGCCTCTAGCTCACAGGATTTTGTCTTTGCTCAGGAAAGATGGCCCCAGAGCAAACGAATTTAATGCAGTGGCCAAATCGCTCGCTCGCAGCTTTAATGCCAGTAGCTCACAAAGTAGAATTTTTGCTCACAAGACTCCACAGCACAGAGGGAGCGTTGGCGGCTCGTGTCTGCGGGCGAGCTGCGTGATCCCCCCAGTGTTTTTGACGGGAGGGTCGCGTCTCCTTACCGATGACGTCGTCGTCGCCCTCCTCTTCGCAGATCACCATGCGCTCTTCATCGCTGGTCATGTCCTCGCTGGTCGTGCGCTGAGATCGGGAGGCCCGGGAGGGGTGTGGGAGCAGGGAAGGGCGGGGTCCTTCCCCCGGAGTGGCAAAGGGGGACCCCGAGGGGCCCAGCCCCCCGTACTGCCCCTTCCCGCTGACATACGGAGACTGCCCTGAGCACATCTGGAATTGGAACACAAGTTACTCCTTAGACCCGCTCCACGTTTATCATCAGGCGGGAACACCCCGGGTGACACGGTCTGCTTTCGAGCACCAACACCCATCTCTGGCCAAGCGAGGGAATTACAGCTTATGTGGCCTTCAAAATCAGCAGCTCCGACTTGAGTCACAGGGTTACCGTCTTGCATTTTTAAAGCTTCCGGGACAGACATGCTGACGGGCATAGGACACTTTGCCTTTGCCTTTTATCCTATATTCCCCACATGAACTTGGCAGAAATAGGGTCTGCAGCAAGCAAGAGTCCCTTCTTTACTGGCATAAAGAGGCCCCCACACCACCCCAGATTCCCCAGATTCCCAACGTGTCCAGAGCCTGCCCCTCCCAAACCCCCCTGGACCTATTCCTCGCTCCCAGAAGCCCCACCTGCTAACATACTTGAAGGACGGTCTCCTTCCATGTGTCTCTGTGTGCTAATTATGGCCATCAGGCAGCCATCGGTTGGCTAACCCACCACACAGTGTGGCCTCTCTGGCCTCCACCACGGCCGGGGCCTTTTCCATCGTGGCTCCGGCTCTGTGGAATGGTCTCCCTGAAGTGGTGAGAGGGGCCCCCTCCTTGGAGATCTTCAGGAGGCGCTGCAAGGCTTGCCCGTTCGCCAGGGCTTTTGAGGGAGCGCGAATTGGCGGGCACAGCTTAAGGCCGGGGTGCGAGGGGAGATATTTGGGGCTCTGCTATTTTATTTTTTGTTTTAATTTAAAATGTTTCTAAACTGAGTTAGAGTCCGATGGGATCTTTAACACCAACACAGTTTCATTCAAGGTGTGAGCTTTCATGGGCACGCACACATCATCCGACAATGAAATGGAATTACATATCACAGCTGTGATGATTGTGATACGTGTGCGTGCCCACGAAGGCTCACGCCTTGAATAAAACTGTGTTGGTCTTAAAGGTGCCATCGGACTCTAACTGTGTTCTACTGCTTCAGACCAACACGGCTACCCACTTTGATCTATGTTTTTAAACTATCATCATAGGCTGCCTTGAACCATGAGGCAACGGGGGATAAAGGTAAAAGGTTTCCCTTGCTCAAATTCGACTCTAGGGTGCGGTGCTCATCCCCGTTTCCAAGCCGAAGAGCCAGCGCTGTCCGAAGACGTTTCCGTGGTCATGTGGCCGGCATGACTAGAAGCCAAGGCGCACGGAACGTTGTTCCCTTCCCACCAAAGTGGCACCTATTTATCTACTTGCAATTTCTTGCTTTTGAACTGCTAGGTTGGCAGGAGCTGGGGCCAGAGATGGGAGCTCATGCTGCCATGCGGCACTTGGGTCTCGAACTGCTGAACTACAGGCCTTCCAGTTCCGCAGGGCCTGCAAGATGGAGCTCTTCCACCAGGCTTTTAATTAGGAGCCGCCACCACCACCATGACCAACTACCTCGCAGGAATAACAGGGTGATTGGGATGGCCCATTACAAAGACAGTGCCATAGTATTCCGGTACATCGGTTCCGTCAAAACCAGCTTGAGCAATACCTACAGGCCCCCATCTTGATTTGATTGTACGTTTACCATCTTTGAGCACTTTATTCTGATAAAACTGTGTGTTTTATGTGTTTTGAATGTTTTATAGTATCTGGCACATGGTGCCCTTGTTTGTAAGCCGCCCTGAGCCCACTTGCGGGGAGGGCAGGGTAGAAATGAAATAATAAATAAGTAAAGCAAATAAATACCTGAGTGAGCTCCTGCAGCACCTGGCTGTCGCGGTCACTCTCCATCCCGTGCACCCCGCTGTGAGAGAAGGCCCGTGGCCGCTGAGCACCAGGTCCCGACATGGGCAGGATCCGTTCCCCGTGGCCATGCCCAGATCCCACGACCCCTGCTTTGCCCTCTGATCCCAGCAGCACCTGCATCTCCGAAGGGCCTGCGGGGAAGAGGAGACAGAGAGAAAGAGAGAGGTAAGAGGAGAAAGGAGGAGGCCCTTCTAAGAGATAACCGAGCAACGAGGAGGGCGCTCACCTCCCGGCACGGCAGCAGTGCCCGTCTCGGACATGCTGCGCTCTCGCATCTCCTTGGTGCATCCCCCCGGACCCGCGGGCTTCGCGTCTGAGCTGGACTTCTTTCTGTCTTTGTTACACCACTTCCAGTCAGGGTGTGCTTTGAAATGGGCTTCCTTCACCTGGGATGTGAAGGAGACGAGGGGAAAGAGAGAGAGAGATTTTGCTGGGCAACCTGGGAACAGCCTCGCCCAGTGCTGTACATGCCCACACTGAATAGTTAAAACATTCTGTGCTGAGGCGAGCATAGTCCTTCGCCAACAAAAGCTGGATACTGCAGCCTGCATTTATTACACAAATAAGGGGAAGGGGTATGCTTTACTCTAGTTCAATTAGCATCGCGAAGGGGGCGCAAGGAATTATACAGAGCAACGTGGCCCTACCTCTGACCCCAGGAAAAAGCACCTTCAAGCGCCCCTCTGGCTTTTAAAATTTCGCTAGCCTCTCTTTCTTTTCTGCCATAAAGGCTGTATTTAAAAAACAAAAAACAAAGCAAAGGCCAGTGTTCCCAAGAAACTCAGCTCTGTGGGCAGCACCACCAACATTCTCTGAAGCTTCCACATTAAGGCCTTGGGTTCAATGGCCATGCCTTGCCTGCAAACACGCTACCTGCTTCTGCGGACGGCGTCCGGTATGCTAAAGCAAGCAACGGCACTCCCAAAGAGAATTCGGACTCCCAGAGACTTAAATCTGGAGGGACTGTACCTGGAAGGCCAGGTCGTGGTATTTCTGCTTCTCCTTGGGCCCCAGCGCGTACCACCACTCTCCCAAGATCTTGCTGACAGTCCGATTGTCCTGGTTCGGATGCCGCTGGTGCACCAGAGCCCGATGCCTCTTGCTGAAGATCATGAAAGCGTTCATAGGCCGTCGGATATGATCTTTCTCTCTCTGCTAGAGAAAAAGGGGGGGGGGAGGTGCTGATGACTCCGAGGCCATGACTGATCTTGGCCCTTGGCTGTGAGACAGACCATCAGCATGAGCAATGCAGTCTGGCAGGGCATTCCATAAAGGGGAAGGAGGACTGTCCCAGAACATTAGGGTGGTGGCAGAAAAAGAGCGACAACTACCTTATTAGGACTACGCCCGTCCTTCTCGGAGGAGGAATCCCGCTCCTTGGGTAGGGCGCTTAACGACTGGGTACGACGCTTCCCGGGTGGGAGAGGGAGTTGGATTTCAGGAGATACGACAGACAGGAACCTACGGAGTAGATTGAGGGGGGTGTTGGATCACCTTCTGCTAGCCAGTTCCCAACAGCTCTGAAAGTCCTCGCATCGTCCAGCTGCTCCCAGCGTTGCTGTTCCCTCCCCTTACCTATTTTATTTATTGATCTATTGATTGATTTAAAGCGTTTTTATGCTGCCTTTCTGACCAATCAGGGCCCCCGAGGAGGCGGACACGAAAACTTCCAGACGATTAGAAACAGCATTTAAAATAATAAAATAATCCAATAAAAACAGGTGAACACCACCAGAACTGGGGAGGAGGACCAATAACGGTTATTGGGGGCATGCCAAACAAACAAACAAACCGGTAGAAGACACCGATAGAAGGAGAAAGACCATCTTCCTGAGGGCGAAGTTCCAAAATTTGGGAGCAACAACCGAGAAGGCCCTTTCTTGGACTGCCATCTATCTCGTTACAGGTGGAAGGGGGCAACCAAAGCAGGGCTTCCCACAATGACCAGAGCGAATGAGTAGGTTCATACAGGTGAACGCGGTCCTTGAGGCAGGGCTCTTTTTGTAGCAGGAACTCCTTTGCATATTAAGCGATACACCCCTAATGTAGCCAATCCTCCAAGAGCTTACAGCAGCCCCTGTAAGAAGAGCTCTGTAAGCTCTTGGAGGATTGGCTAAATTAGGGGGTGTTGCCTAATATGCAAAGGAGTTCCTGCTACAAAAACAGCCCTGCCTTGAGGTAGGTTGGTCCCAGGCTGCACAGGGCTTTAAACATCAGTACCAGCACCCTGAATTGAGCCCAGACAAAAACTAGGAGACAGTGATATGGTTCCCATGACACACTCCAATCCACATCCTGACAGCCCACTCCAGTCCACATCCTGACTGCAGCATTCTGGACCACCTCCAGTGTTCCCTCTGAGCTGTGCATGTGAGTGTCCTCTTGTCAACACAGGAAGCCTCGTTCAGCGGCAATCTGGAGCCACGCAGGATTTGGCACTGCCCCTGGACCGTAGCTGCTGTGGGGCTATGGAGGGCGCTGCCCCCTTCCTCAAAGGCCCCCTGCTTCTTAAAGGCCCCTCGTCTTCCCAAAAGCTTTTAAAGAAATCCTTTAAATGCTTTTGAGAAGAAGCAGGGGGTTGGCGCGTGCCCCTCTCCCTCCCCTCCTGCAAAATTTAAAGGGCCCTTCAGCTGTTCGGTGGGGAGCATGTGGTCCACTGCTCAGCTGGAGGGCCCTTTAAATCTTGCAGGAGGGGAGGGGAGAGGGGCACGCGCCACCCCCTTTATTATAAATAATGGCAGCCCCACCAGAAAAATATTTGCCCCACAAGCCACAAAATCCTGGTTTATGGACCCTCACGGCCCATTGCCCACTTTAAGATTGCACGTCAACAAAACAGGAACCACAATGGAATAAGTACAAAGCAATCGAAAGCACCGTGTATAAACATACAAAATCTGCAATAATATTTAATGAAAATATTTATTTATTTATTTATTTATTTATTATTTAGATTTATATCCCGCCCTCCTCGGAGGCTTAGGGCGGCTAACAACGGGCCACGAAGCCAAGGTTAAAACAGATTAAAACAGTCTAGAACAGAATAAAACCACCTAATACCACAACAGAACATTTACTACAAGATGGGGTAGATCTTAATCACAGCAGCATCCCAGTGGCCTTTCATCCCCTCTCCTTCCAGGAGATGTAAATTATGTGCAATGTACTACACAAGTATAATCACCTAATCGATGTACTAAACAAGTATAATTTACAAAATTCATTCAAATTCACATATAAGCGATCAAACACAGACTCAAAGTAGCAAAAAATATAGAGGGAACCAATATAGAGTCCAAATATTCTCCTATCTAAACAGCTAGCTCCTGTATAAACCTAATTCATTCCAAGGTAATACTTTATTTCAGAGCTTGCCGCTGAAGAAGAGGCGATTCAGCAGTCCCGCCACTGTAGGACAAGAAACCACAGCTGCCAGATGATGATTATATGTGTTTAGTACATTGCACATAATTTATATTTTCATTAAATACTATTGCACATATCGTATGTTTATACATGGTGCTTCCAATTGTTTTGCACTTTTAAGATTACAGCAGATACAGTCTGCTCAGGATGTGAACTGCTCCACTCAGTAGGGGGGAAAATTCAGAGGGAACACTGCCCACCTGATGTTTCTGAATATTTCTCAAGGGCAGACCCATGCAGAGCCTGTTGCAGTAATCTGACCGAGATGCACCACATACCAGCACCTTGATCTGACCCAAGCAGTAAACTACTGCCACGTTCTCCCCCAGTCCCCGGTTCTCTCCCAGCTACTGCCCGTTAAACTCCTTCAAGACGCACACCCCACCCGTGTATTCCCCCAGCCTCACACCAAGGACCAACCACCAACTACTCAGGTGTGAGTCAGTGTGAAACGGCAGCCCCAACTCTGCCACGGACTCACTGCACGGCCTCGGGTGAGTCATTCTCTCTCGGCCTCGGTTTTCCCATCTGTAAAACAGGAGCCACGGCAGCCTCACAAGTCTGTCTGCGAGTGCGCACAAAATGAGAACCAACAGATACAACGGGAAAAGAATGACAGACAATGTGTGGCGGTGCTTACGCGTCATCATGGTCGCTCTCAGTTTCGCTGTCCAGACGCGGGTGTCCAGGGACGTCATCGTCGTGCTGTGAGGGCCCACCACCCACTCCTGGTGTCACTGTCAATGGTTGGGGAGCCGGGGCCGGGCTGTCAGGGTGCAAGGTGTTTGGCCTTCCCATCTCAGCCCCCGAAGACGCACCAGGAATCTCATGAGCCACTGCGGCCGATTCTGGAGGCTCTGAGAAAGCATACATTGAATGAATGACAGCAGACCAGCGGGAGAGGAAGGGGGACACACATGCAAAAACAAGCGTGTCTCATGCTGAGGAGTCCCACGTTGGGGAAGAGGGGCCATGGCTTAGTGGCAGAGCATCTGCTTGGCGTGCAGAAGGTCCCAGATTCAACAGCATCTCCAGTTGGAAAGATCAGGTAGCGGGTGATATGAAAGACCTCCGCCTGAGACCCTGGAGAGCGGCTGCCAGTCTGAGTAGACAATACTGACCATGATGGACCAGTGGTCTGATTCAGTATAAGGCAGCTTCGCGTGTTCACGATCCTCTATTGTCCTACTCAGAGGGCTCATTTCCAATGTTCCCTCTAAGCTGTGGAGTTTTGTGAGCAAAAATTCTACTTTGAGAGCTACTGGCATTAAAGTTGTGAGCAGGTGATTTGGCTACTGCAGAAACTAGTTTGCTCTGGAGCCCTCCTTCCTGAGCTAAGGCAAAAATGTGTGAGCCAGAGGCTAAAAAACTGAGCCAGCTCACACTAACTCAGCTTAGAGGGAACACTGCTCATTTCCTAACGAGACCCCCTGGTGGGAATTACACACAGGCAGCACACCCTGTTTACGCACAGACCCTTACCTTTGTTCTGATTGGACGTGGAGGGATGACTGACAGGCTGCTGGCCTTCGCTGGGCTGTACAGAGGAATCCGGTTGGCTGGGAGCCAGAAAGGGGACCAGGGAGTGCCACGGGAACACAGCCACAGACCGTGGCTCCACATTTGTCCACACTAGAAGGAGGGGGGAAATACAAAAGAAGTCAGGAAGCTGATTTAGACCAACGAGTGAAAGAAGTGGAGCGGGATTCAATACGGAATTGGGGGGGGAATCCAGACTCTGGGGATCCATTATTGGTGAATCATCCCAGGTCTCTTTCTCTCTCTCTCTCTCACACACAGACACACTCGTTCCTCTTCTTTTGAACCTAACCATTCCCTTCATAGGAGAGAAGTTCTCTTTTTTTGGGTAACGTTTCCTCTCCAGTCACATTCTGTGTCACGCCTTATCGCTAGTCGCCTCGGTCCCTGGGGAGGGGCGGCAGCGGGGAGGGGGGGCGGCAGCAGGGAAATTTTCTCCTCCATCTGCCAGGAAGCAACCCTGGCCTCCCCCACCCTTCCCAGCTGGAAGCCAGGCAAAGGAATTTTACAGCTGCAGGAGGGGAAGGGGGGGGGCCGAGGGGCCCAGCTCGCTCAGACTCCCACGCTGGCTAAGGGCAGCCAAACTCCTTGGCTCTGTCCCAGCCAGGGCGCCTGGGAGCATCCCCAGGAGTTCAGCCTGCGCAGGAAAGAAGAGTATACTAACATCCCCACCTACACACACACACGGACAAGGCAGCGGGCAGTTCTGCCCCTCTGAAAGTCCTCTGCGAACTGGGAGAGGAGCCCACATCAAGGCGCTGCTTAAAATTCATTTACCTCTTACGTGAAGAAGGCCAAGAAATCGTTACTTCCTGTGCTCCCCCCCCCAGACTAAGCATAAATTCCTCCTCAGGGTATCCGGGGAAAACGCAGTACAGAGAAACAATGCAGGCGGGGTAGCGGCCCCCTCTGCACACAGGCAGTCTGTAGAACACCTGTACCCTCTAGTTCTGTGACCGTTGCTCCCTCTGAGCCGTGGAGTCTTGTGAGCAAGAATTCTACTTTGCGAGGGTCCGTCATTAAAGCTGTGAGCGAGCGATTTGGCTACTGCCTAAATTCGTTGGCTCTGGAGCCATCCTTCTTGAGTGAAGACAAAAATGCGTGTGAGCCGGAGGCTAACAAACGGTGAGCTAGCTCACCCTAACTCATCTTAGAGGGAACACTGCCTGTGACCCCCCACACACACTCCATATCAGATGTACGATGCCTGAAGAAATGTGCGCACGCACAAAAGCTTAATACTTTGAATAAAAATTCGTCCGTCTTAAAGGTGCAACTGGGCTCAAAACATTGTTCTAACACCTAGCCCCTAGCTCCCTCTACAGCACCGACAACTTTTCAACCCACGGTACCCACAGAGGCTTAAAGGCGGCAGCAAGGAGGAACGAACCAGAGGACTGGCACTATCGCAAGAGATCACCTATTGTGTGGCGCCATCAGGAGGCAAGCTACGCATTACAGACTCCCATGCGAGGCACTGTGGGCTCCTTCAGCTAAGCAGCACTAGACTCCCACTGCAGTTCAACCATAAAACCTTCACTTTCGCCCGACCACTCGCTAGCCGACACGGCAAGTTAACAAACAGGAAGAAAAATACACCCTTAACCAGCGTCGGACGCAGAGGTTCCTAGCTAGGTTCCGCATAGAGCGTGAAACTTGCAACCAACTTACAATGCGTGGGGGGGGGGGAGACGTAGCTCACGTGTCCACCCTCCCACGTGAAGTCACGGCTCCCCGTAACGTGCGTGTCCTTGGACACTCAGTACAGCAGCAACATAACAGCAGCTAGAGCTGCCATTTATTATTCTTTTTCAAGACAGGGCTGCGAGGGCTTCTTTGGCTGTATTTTATTGTAGATTGCGTCACGGAGGCTGGTTCATCCACTTGTTTGAAAAGCAAGGTATTAAAATCGTAAAAATAAAAGATGCACTGTGTGGGTGGGGGGGGGGTCTTTGCTTCTTCCAAGAAGAAGCCCACTCCCAAAGGGACACTTACCTCCCTTTGGACAGAACGCCCCTTTCCCTTCACTCCCCCTTCGCACTCCCGGATGATCAGTCGCTCTCCCCTCCCTCCCCCTGCCCCCCCCCGTAAAGTTAACTCAATTATTAAAAGCCCTGAGTGCATCTTGGTCAGAGCTCTGCCGGGAAGCGCTGGCTCAGTGGCTTCCTGTTCTCCGGCTGGTGACCACATCCCTGAGAGGGGGAGGTGGAGAGGATGGGAAGGGAAAGGGGGACAGCTAAAGCAAGGGCATGAAACATTAAGGGGGGGCCCCCACATGCCGTGGTCTGCATTAGTGAGGAACGGAAGGTTCTTTGCGGAACCAGAACTGGGAGGTCGCATGCTCCAAACAAAAATTACAGATTTGCTTTCCAAAGTTAAAGCCCACCATCAGCAAAGCAAAGCTACACAAGGCATGTGACAATGAAAGCGCAGACACGCTGCGGGGGGGGGGGCGGTACCAGGGCCCAGCCTGAAGCTGGCACAATGAGTCCCAAGACCGAACCCAAGAGTCATGGCATCCTGCGTCTGCTATCGAACACACAAGGAAAGAGATTTGGAAGAAGGACTTCTGAGCTCAGGCTAACATCTCTGCTAAGGACTGACGAAGCGGCCTTGGGCCTGTCGCCCTCTGCCACCTTCAGCACCTTGTCTGCATAACATGATAAACAAATTGGACAGGTTTGGCCAAAATGCAGGCACAAAGAGCTCGTCTTTTTCTTTGTGCAAAATCAAGAGTTCTATGTAAATTTTGTAGAACAAACTGCCACTGCCAGGTATCTTTCACCAGCCACCTCTTCTATATGCACCACAGATGTCTATACACACCCCAGATGTAGAACCCTCGCTTTAATCATTCGGGCATCTGCCAAATAAAGAGCGAATGTCAAGGTGGTGGCCCCAAGAGAAGGGCTTTTGGTAAAATACAACATATGCCCAAGTACTCGCCCTATCGGTGCGACCACCTCCGTTTTTAAAAAACCGATTCTGCTCCCAAGTCTTCAGCAGAATCCCCGACACCCAGAAATTTAGTAGCTGCCCATCACGGCGCGCCAAGAACTTCACCTGCTAAGTTTGTATGTCTCAGGCTGCAGTTGGAGACACACGGGTTCCCAGCCAATTAAAAAGTAGCAGTCTCAGACCCAACACTTGCTCTTTGTCTGAAAGCAGGGCTGCCCAGAGAGAAGTGGGAAGGCGGTGCTGAAGCCCCTCCTCCGGGCCAACCTGCCTCCTAAAAATCTAAGAGGTCCCAAGCGGACTGCTGTGGAGCGTGAAAACTCCAAGAGGCTCCACTCCCTCCTTCCCCTTTCAGCCACCCAAAATGCAAAACCCAGCAAATCAGCACAGCGTCAAACAACAGACCCCCCTCCAAAGTCTTCCACACAGGAGAGGCGAGAGGTCGCCAAACTCCCGCCGAAACCACGCCAGGTGAGGACACCTGCGCCCCACACACGTCCACATACACCCACACCTTTCAGACTTACTACCGTAAACACACTCGGCAACCCAGTCCACTGACCGAACATTCCTAGCCCCCTGTGTGGCAGGGAAGGCAACGCCGCCGGGGGTCTTTCCGTGGAGAACATCCCGAAGAGCGTCGAGCCCTTGTCTTGACGACAGGGTGGACCACTTCTGGATGTCTTCTCAGAGGCCCCGCGTGGAGAACATGCTCTCCTCCCTCCTCCCCCTCTCTGGGGGGGGGCGGAGGAGTGGAGATGCGGTCTCCCAACAGAGGAGTTTTGGGTGCAGGCAGTCAGGCGGGCTGCAGGTCAGCGAGACGACTCCCCCTTTGGGGTCAGGCCAGGGGACGCCATACGAGGGAGACGACCACAGCTGGATGTCAAACAAGCCACCACGTGCGAAGCAACAGGAGGGACGGGGGGGGGACCGGGACCACGCTGCTTCTCCGTTCCGGTCCTCCCTACAGGGGGAGCGTCACTCCAGTAGCAATTAGAAGGGAGGCAAGTTAGAAAAGCACCTTTAAGGGTGGGGGGAAGCGAGGGGAGGCGGAGGGGCTCGGCGAGCATGCAGAGAGGAAGGCCAGGCCCATGGCTCTAGGTTGCAAGACCCCCTCGCCCGGTGCACTGACCACCGGGGGTCAGCAGCAGCAGCGGCGCAAGAGTGGCCTGAGCGAAGTATGCAAGAGAAATAAGAGAGAGGAAAGGGGGGGAGAGCTGTCCAGCACCCCGCCTTGGTATCCAGCTGCAGCGAGAGGGAGGGAGGAGGGAAGGGGAGGGTCTTCCAAGGGGGGGGAGAGGAACAGCTTCCCTGGGCCGCCAGCGACTGGAGCTCGGCGGGATCACGGCGAGCGCGCATGGAGGAGGAAGCAGCCAGACGGCGGGGGGGGCTTGCCGTGGTCGGGCGGGTGGAAGATAGCGCGGAGGGGGGGAGAAGAGAAGCGAGAGTTGTCCGGCTGTTCCGCCCTCCTTCCTCCCCTCCCTCGTAAGGGGCGCGCGCGGGTGGGGGGGGAGTTGTCGCGGCTGTCGGCGACAGGCGGCTGCTGGTTGGCTGTCGCGGCGCCTCTTGACGAGGGGGGGGACGCTGAGGGAGGATTGAGGGGGGCGAGTTGTCGTTGCTGCTGCTGCTGCTGCCGCCGCCCCCTCCCCGCCTGTCGCGCCGTCCTCCTCCTCCTCCTGCCCGGTTTGTAACCAAACACCATTCACTCCCGCCCTTTGCCTTTCCCGCCCCCCCTCAGCCACTCGGGGCTACGAACAAGGGCGGCCCCCCTCCGCCCGAGCCTCCCGCCCGCTCACCCCCTCGGAGCGCCCGTCACGCATGCCCAATTAGCCCGCGCCACGCCATTGGCTGCCGCCACGCCGGGTCATTCACATGCAAATCGAGGAGAGGCGCTTTCCCCCCGTCTCCCCCCTCCCCCTCCCACCACCTCCTGCGTCTCTCTCTCGCTCTCACTCACACACGGAGAGAGAACACAACATACACCGCCACCTCCCATTGGCCGCCTCAGGAATGTCAGTCATATGCAAATGAGGGCCGGCCGCGCGCGAGAGGGGAAGGAGGCGGCGAGCGGGGAGGGGGTGGAGGGGAGCGCGGGGTCACGCGGGGGAGCGAGGCCTCCCGCGATTGGCTGCCGTTTACTCCAGTCTTGGCTCCTCCTCCTCCTGGCTCCTTCTTACTCTACCACCTCGGGGCCAAGCGGGGGGGGGAGAGGGAGAGACCACGCCCGAGAGGAGAGGGGAGGACGAATGCCAAAGGAGGAGGAGCAAATTGGAAGGAAGGCGGGGAGGGGGAGTTTAAGCGCCAGGAAAGGGGGGGGAGCAAGAGAGGGGAAATGGAGCGGAGATAAGAAACTGGGGAGGCGAACTAGCGAGGAGGAGGAAGGGAACAAATGGGGCGGGAAATCACGGAGGAAAAGAAGTTGCAGGGGGGGCGAGACGCAAAGGAAAGCGTGGTGCGTGCTTTTTTTTGGGGGGTGCTATAATGCAAGTTCTGGGGATCGCTCGTGGGAACACGGAGCGCGCTACCAGTTGCCGACTCCGGTTGGGGGAAATCCGTGGAGATTTTCGGGCGATGCTTTGGGAAAGAGAGGGGATTGTGTGACCGCACAGAGCCTCTGCCCTCCCTCCGCCAAGCCTGCCATTTTCCTCCAGGGGAAACCGCTCTGGGAGCCGGGAGGTCAGCTGTGAAGCCAGAACTCCAGGCCTCGGCGGGATGCTGGCAAGCCACTGTGCTGCCCCCGACCTTCCATCTACCCACACTCACACTCTTCCCGAGCGGTGTAGTTTCCCCTACTCTGCCCACAGCAGCTTGATGCCCGCCTCTGTGCACACACAAAAACGCTTGATATGTGCCGGTAAAGGTGGGCACAGCATTTAGCCATGTGCACACCTGCCTACATCTCACTAAGTACCTTCTGATCACTAAGTTTGCGCGTGGGGGCGTGGGGCACCGAGCCCAACTGAGCGCACATATTACCAATGCTCCCTCTAAGCTGTGAAGTCTTGTGAGCAAAAAATTCTGCTTTGTGAGCTACTGGCACTAAAGTTGTGATTGAGCGACTTGGCTACTGCATCCATTAGTTTGCTCTGGAGTCATCCTTCCTGAGCGGAGACAAAAATCTGAGAGCCAGAGGCTAAAAAACTGTCAGCCAGCGCACACTAACTCAGAAGGAAACACTGCATAGAACCCAGGTAAGCATGTTATAGATGTGTACGTGCGCTCATATATGTGCAGGCCTGTGAATTACAGCCACTCCTACCCTCTTCTTTAAACTCATACATGCATGCGCAGGGAGCCACCGGGCGGCTTCTGCTGGCAGGCGGCCCAGTGCAGGCTGGGGATTAAGAGCTTGCAGCACAGACGCATTCCTGGGATGATCCATGCTCCCTGGGGCAGAGTGGTGGGGAAGTGGGGGCGGGTGGGGGAGACAGAGAAAAGACAGTGAATTGCCCCTGCACTACAGGGCACCCCCTTGCCTCCTCTTCCAAGGAACGGCCTCTGCTCAGCTCCGCGTGACTCATGCGCTTCTCCTCCCCTTCCCCCGCAGACCTGACTCAACAGCGCTGCCTCTGCTCACAGCTGGGGGTGGGTGGGACGCAGCCAGCCTCCTTCCCCTCCCCTGGCAGCCAATAAACTAGGAGGTGAAGTGAGGAGACGCACAGGAACACCCCCACACAGACACACACAGGACTCCGGGCACCAGGCCAAGCCTGGGCGAGGATCCCATTGTGGAGGGAATGGGGGACGGGAGGGGGGAGAGAAAGAGGACACAAATATGCCACTCCCAGCACGCACCGCACTACGCCAAGGGCATGTGTGTATGTGGGAGGAGGGTTGTGTCGGACAACAATTGCACATGAAAGCGCTGCCCACACGGCCCACAAGCGTACATCCACTCACAGGCGGACTCTTATGCGCCTACTTCTCTCCACGCACGGACGTGCACGGAGGCAGAAGCCCACAACAGGCGATTTAACCTGTGAACGGCTAAGCGTACTATGTGCACCTTCGGGACACGCCACTTGTCCAGCCTGGCTTGCTGCAAACACACGTCCACGCAGCGACGGTCGAGTAAACAGAGTGTGGGGGAGAAACCCAGTAACACTCAGCAATGCCCTTCCCCTTTCAAAAAGCAGGAAGTTCGCGGGAACAATGACGTGGCACCTGCCGTGTGCGTCACGTTCAAGCTCAGGGAACCGGCGGTGATAACAAGTGTTTTTCTGTAATGTCTGTGCTCCGCGAGGGGCGTGAAGGGAAGCGTCGCTCAAAGTGGCTTTGGTAGCCGGCGCTGGAAAAGACAATAACGCTAGGAAAAGTTGAAGACAGCAGGAAAACATGGGAAGGATGGTGGCTCTCGGTTCCCAAGCCCTGAGCAAGGCTGTTAACAATGGCACGTTTCGGAGGTCACTCATTCGTAGGGTCGCCCTAAGTCGCAGGCGACTTGATCGCATGTCACACACATGCATGAGAGTCATTTGTGGCCCATAGCTAATGCGGGGCCTATGGGGCCTGACCCCGTAGCATTTCCTCCGGGGGGCCCTCCCAGGCTGGCCCCAAACGGAATGAATGTAATTAATTTTGGTTTAATTAGCTGCAGCCCCCTCCCCCCAAAAAATCCCTAGCTATAGGGCGACTCTGCCTGCCCAGATCTTCAATTTCTTTCCCCAGGAAAGGCTCTAGGTAGGAATCCTGCTGGCTGCTACGCCATTACAACCTTCTCCCTGAATGGATGCCCAAGAGCTGCGCATGGTCCCAGTAATAAAGTTGCTCTTCGGGATTTTTTAAAAACTTGTGGCATTAGATAATTACAGGGTGTAGCAGACGAATGGCTAGGGAGCCACCCGTCCTAGCTGGCCCTGACTAGATGGCCTGAGTAGATTCGGAAGAAGTTGGAATGGAAACACCTGAGGGGCTCTGCCCCCCAACCGCCACAGGAGGGCTGGAGGAAACGTCCCCACTCATTTATTACTTCCATGCGGGACTTACATTCTGCCCTTCCACCAGGGATAGCCCACAGAACCCAGCTCCAACAAGCCGCCTTCTCACTAGCACATCATTTCTGCAACGTGGGCACAGTGATTCTATTTGAACCTGAGCACTCTGTTGGAGCACAGAGCACTGCAGACTGGGCGTAAGCAGACCTGCCGGCGTATGAAATATTATACATCTTGATGAGTTGCCCATGTTGCATCTCAAGAATATTTATCACCATTTACTCCATGGGTGAACATCTTGGTGTAAGGTCCACCCTATGGCTGCTGAGATTTATGTATGTGTTTGTTAAATTTATGGAGTGCTCAGTTGAACTCTACTAGTGATGAAGGCGTTTAGCCAAAACGCATTTGGTACTGGTTCTTGTGGAGCAGGGGTGGGCAAACGGTGGCATTGTGCGGCTCCTGGCAGGTTGGCTGAGGAAGTGAAAGGGAGGCACGCCTCTCCAGTTGGTCTTCCCTTCCCCTTGCTCTCTTTCCACCTCCCTCCCCCCACCTATTTTCTTTCTCTCTCTCTCTTTCCACCTTTCTTTCTCTCTTTCTTTCCATCTTTCTCTCTCTCCCCTCCCTCCCCATCTAAAGTTAAATATCATTATCAATATCTGTTTTTACCCCTTTTGTTTTTATTTTTGGCAGTCTCACTTAATCGTAATAAAAAGCAAATTCGCATATTTTCCAGAAAAAATGTGCGTGTGATATTTGTTCATTTACTTGCAGCTCTCAAACATCTGACGTTCATTCTATGTGGCTCTTACGTTAAGCAAGTTTGGCCACCCTTGTTGTAGAGGGATGTAATTTGTACCCTTTAACCCAGGGGTGTCGAATCTGAGGGCCGGATCTGACATAAATGAGACCTCGTTGGGCCGGGCCGTGTGTGTCATAAAATGAAATGCCAGGTAGCGGAGATATAAACTTTAGAAAGGACACAAACACAAAGGGGTGTTTTTTTTACTCAAAATAAAAACATGCTTAAAACATGAGCCCTCTTGCAATATTTTGTTTATTTAACAGTGCCTGATAACTGACACTTCTTGCTCTGAATTATTGCATCAAAATGTCTGTGCCGTTGCAATCTTGAGTATGTGTATCTGTAAGCTGCAAACCGACAGTGACGCAGCAGCAGCAGCAGAACTGGAAGAAGAAGCAGAAGACAGCCAGTTCCACTGTGGGCCTGAGAGAAGCCCTCCGGGGGGCTGATTTGGCCCCCGGGCCACATGTTTGACACACCTGCTTTAACCTGTATTTATATGACTGGACATCTGTCTTTATGTTAGGAATCGGTACTCACATGCAGAACCATAGGATTGTGGCTTTTAAATATTTTAAGCCCTTTTGGACGTATAATTAAATTATATACAATGTTATGTACATTAGCGATGCATGCACAGCTGTACTTTAGTTTCTTTTTCTTTGTCTCAACTGTAGTGGAGAGAGTGGCAAACTAGGACGCTGGGCATCCCAGGTTCAAATCCTCACTTCTTCCTTAGAAGCTCGCTTGGGTGACCTTGGGCCCAGCACAAACTCGGCCTGGCCCACCTCGCGGGGTTGGTGCGGCAAAATGGAGGACGGGACAGCAACATTCTAAGAGACGCTTCGGGTCCCAACTGGGGAGGAAAGGGGCATATAAGTAAATGAATGCAATGCAAACGCATAAATTCTCCACCCTGTCCGAAAGCTCCTGTTCGGGCAAGTCGCTGGAAGATATCCCAAGGCTCTCCCCTATCGGGACCTATCGGGGCTGTGGCTCAGGGGAAGAGCCTCTGCTTGGCATGCAGAAAGTCCCAGGTTCAATCCCTGGCATCTCCAGTTAAAAGGACCACACAGGAGAGGACATGGAAGACCTCAGCCTGGGACCCTAGAGAGCCATGAAGTGGGACTGTAGCTCAGTGGAAGAGCCTCTGCTTGGCATGCAGAAGGTCCCAGGTTCAATCCCTGGCATCTCCAGTTAAAAGGACCGGGCAGGTGATGTGAAAGACCTCAGCCTGAGACCCTTGGAGAGCCATGAAGAAAGGCTGTAGCTCAGTGGAAGAGCCTCTGCTTGGCATGCAGAAGGTCCCAGGTTTGATCCCCGGCATCTCCAGTTAAAAAGATCAGGCAGGGGGTGACATGAAAGACCTCGGCCTGAGACCCTGGAGGGCCGTGAAGTGGGACTGTAGCTCAGTGGAAGAGCCTCTGCTTGGCATGCAGAAGGTCCCAGGTTTGATCCCTGACATCTCCAGTTAAAAGGATCGGGCAGGAGATGACGTGAAAGACCTCTGCCTGGGACCCTGGAGAGTCATGAAGTGGGACTGTAGCTCAGTGGCAGAGTGTCTGCTTGGCATGCAGAAGGTCCTAGGTTCAATCCCTGGCATCTCCAGTTAAAAGAATCGGGCAGCAGGTGACAGGAAAGACCTCAGCCTGGGACCCTGAAAAGTGACTGCCAGTCACTCTGAGTAGGCAGTACTGATCTGGGTGAACCCAGTGGTCTGAGTCAGTATAAAGCAGGTTCATGTGTATTCATGCGTGCTTTCTGCTTTCTAGAGAGAGAGGAGGCCTCCCTGTAAAGATCTGATAAGCTATTTACAGCTTGGCTGCCGACCAACTGCTCCCAGTTTTGGATTAGTGAATATATAATTGCTGCTATGCCCATCTTTTGACTGTTTTTATTGCTTGATATTTATTTTTAATTGCTTATTGATTGTAAATTATTGTTGCAACCCGCCCTGAACCCCCTCGCGGGGAGGGCGGGATATAAATCTAAACAAACAAACATGGGTATGTTCCGTGAAGATGTGCATTCCTCCGACGCTCAGGAATAGGGCTGTGTGCTTCGCCTTACTCTCTCTGTACTCTGCCTTTCCTGAAGCCCGTCAAAGTTCCAGGGGTGTCCAACTCACTGGAAATGTGTTATTTAAAGTTTAAGAAATTTTTAATTGTGTCTGTCTGTGTCCTTTATAAAGTTTATACCTCCGCTACCTGGTATTAATTTTTAGGACATGCATGGCCCGGCCCAACAGGGTCTCATTTATGTCAGATCTGGCCCTCATAACAAACAAGTTCGAAACCCCAGGAACTGTCACATGAAAGAAAGTTCTCTGCTCAAAGTCATGACCGAGAAGCTGGAACCCTGAGAGCTAGTGTTCTATGTGTGGGGATTTCCTTTAAAAAAAATGGGGAAAACCATCTGCGCAAGGATGACGCTGGCGTTAAAGTGCTTTACGAACATTTTAAGTAGGTGCAGCTCTTCTTACACAGGGGATACAGGTTTCTACCAGAAAGGCAGTGAGGTCCCCGTCAATGCTTCCTCTAAGCTGTGGAGTCTTGTGAGCAGAAATTCTACTTTGTGAGCTGCTGGCATTAAAGCTGTGAGCGAGCGATTTGGCTGCTGTGTACATTAGTTCGCTCTGGAGCCATCCTTCCTGAGTGAAGACGGAAATGGGTGAGCCGGAGGCTAAAAACTGAGAGCTAGCTCACACTAACTCAGCTTAGAGGGAACACTGGTCCCTGCGCGCATACACAAAAAAGACAAAAAGCACAATTGCCTGATCCCTTATGCCACTGTGTGGATGGCAGTGCAGCATCAGGATCCACATCCACTGGGGGGCTGTCGCACACGGCACCGTGCGCCCCCCCGATACACCTGCAAGCATGTGTTTGGTGTTGTGGCCAAGTGCGCAGACTCTAACCTGGGAGAGCCGGGTTTGATTCCCCACTCCTCCACTTGCACCTGGCTGGATGACCTTGAGCAAGCCGTAGTTCTGATAAGAGCTGTTCTTGAAAAAGAGCAGTTTCTGTCAGAGCTCTCTCAGCCCCACCTACCTCACAGGGTGTCTGTTGTAGGGAGGGGAAGGGAAAGGAGTTTGCAAGCCGCTCTGAGACACCTTTGGGCAGTGAAGGGCGGGGTATAAATCCAGTATATCATCTTCTTCTGCTGCTGCTGTGAAATGCACTTGCTGCTGGTAAGCTCTTTGCTCTATATACCAGGGATCTCCAACTCTTCTGAGCCCGTGGGCACCTTTGGAGTGCTGACACAAGGCGGCGGGCACAAGCATAAAATGCCTTTTGCAGGAGGTGGGACCGACCACAAAACGTCTGGGAGCGAAATTACACGTAACTCTGACGGCAAAAGTCTTCAGCCTTTCTGGCAGAAGCTGTTTTTAAAAGGAGGCCTTTTAATTTGCACAGCCAATTGGAAGCCCTGCTGGGGGAAAGCCCCACCCACTTGGCAGGCACATTGGAGATACCTTCATTATACTTTGCAACACGCAAGCGCATTCATAAACTGGATATTTACCAAATGGCTCATGCGCTATGTTCTTGCATGGCATCGCTTGCAGGAGAGAATTGTATACATGTTGTATGCTCAGTGAGGTACCAGAGATTCACTTTATGCCAACATCGTGGCATATCAGTAATCCACTAATGCTTGCAGGCGTAAAGGGCAAAGGGAAGACATGCTTCTCTGCAAAAAAATCCCCCAAACATGCCACACTCAGGGAAATTGGCTGGATGCATGCCAGAGAGCTTCTTGGTGCATGCATGTGTACTGTATGCTGAGTGACACATCCCTCCCCTTCATGTTTCACACACATTTGGTGCAGTGGTTAAGAGCGTGAGCTCTAATCTGGGAGAACCGGGTTTGATTCCCCACTCTTCCACATGCAGCTGCTGGTGTGACCATGGGCCAGTCACAAGTTCTCTCAGAGCTGTTCTCTCAAGAGCAGTCCTTGAAAGAGCTCTCTCAGTCCCACCTACCTCACAAGGGGTCTGTTGTGGGGAGGGGAAGGGAAAGGAGATTGTAAGCCGCTCTGAGACACTGAGTGAAGGGTAGGGTACAAATCCAATCCTTCTCCATGGTGAGCATTGACAAATCTGGGCTTCCAAACGAAACATGAAACACCTGTCGCTCCCACTTGCTGGAGCAGTAAAACGGTGGCGCTTTCAGAACAATTGTTTATATTTCTAAAGCACAAGGTGTGGCGTATCAGCCCGCGAGCATGACATCGGCACCGACAAAGCTCACGTGGTGTGGGAGGTGGCCGGAGGCCCGCTTGCCCCGTTTCAAAAGGGGGTGCCGTGCGAGAACGCATGCATGGTGCACCACTGCAGAGCCCAACCACCCGTACGAGAGACTCGGGCCCTTGCGCCACGAGACGGGGCGCGCAAGAAGTACATCTGCGCACATATGGTGCCCTTATGCAAACAAGCCCATCACATGCGAGCGTGTGGGTGCGCGAGACCTGGCACGGCTAACAACACCCCTCCGAGCCATACGCGCACCTGGCCCTGAGCCGTATGCGCCAAAGTTGAAGGGGGGAAAAAAAACCCACAAAACAAAAAACACCTCTCTGGATCTGGTCCCTCCCTGTTGCTGTTAAAAATAGAGCACCAGGCTTCGGGCGAGCAGCAGGGAAATGGTAGCCTTGGTTACCCGTTGCCAAGAGACGGCAAGCTGCATTCGTGATGCTGCAAGGAGCAGGGTGCTTTGGGAACAGAAGAACTGTGCCACACTCCTTACGTCGTATGCATGGGCACTTTCCCCTAAGCTAGGGCATTCCCATCCCTTCACATATCCTAGCTCTTCAGGGCAAGCCAGGCCCAGACACACGCAAGACCAAGCGTGTACACCCTTGGGACACAATGTTTTGCCCACGTCCAAACAAGCGCTCCAGAAAAATGATCCCAGGGTGCCGTCCAACGCCCGAGCGTGCCCAGTGGGTTGAGAAACACGGCTGAACCCAAATCACTCCTCACGAAGCCCCGCACAATAGTGGAGAGAGACGTGGTGAGCATGGGTACCCGGTGGCCCACATTTGGGGCCGTGGTTTTGCCTTTGTGGCTTAGAACGTTTATGCCCTGCCTATCGATTGAAAAAAAATTTCAAGGCCGCTAACAAGGTCAGTGCTGAAAGAAACTAAAATATCGCACAGAACAGCCGTGCGCTGCACCATCGGAACAAAAGAACCAACCGTCCAAATCAAGATGGTTAGCTCTGTTAGTCTGTCTGTAGCAGCAGAAAAGAATCTAGTAGCACCTTAAAGACTAGCAAATCAAGGGACGGGGAGGTTTTCACCGCAGCCTGGCATTGCATGCTAGCAAGAAACAAACAAGATGGATGGACTCCCCCTTCCAATATTTCACTTCTATTGCGGAAAGGACCCTGACCCTCTGTTTATCAGACAGAGGGCCAGGCGGGACTCTGTCCTGAAGGAGAATCTCAACGTGTGGGGAAGTTCACACGGGAGCAGACCGTCCTTAAGGCATTCAAACTATTTATGGCTGCAAAAGGTCACCGCCGGTGCTATGAATCAGATTTGTCGTTTTTAGCAACAACAGCCTTGAAGTTCTTGCAGCTTACGCTCAGTGCATTGGCCACTTCAGCTACAAGGAAATTTCCCGGGGCGGCCTCTGCCCTAGACGGCTGCTGGTGGCAAGGAGCGTGACCACAAGCTCTAACACAGGGGTCCCCCAACGTGGTGCCCATAGGGCATGCGGTGCCCACAGAAACCTCTCTTTGTGCCTACCGAGTGGGTTTTTTAAAAACTGAGTGGATCCAGGTGAGGCTCTTGGCCGGCAGGGCTTCTGATGGGCTATGCAGATTATATGCAGATTAAAATAACATCGTTTCCGAGGCAGTTGCCTCGAGGTGTTGGTTTTATTCTCTCTCGCTCCTCTTTCCCAGTGTGTTTGTGTGTGTTTTTTAATTACCCCTCTTCTGTCCTGCACTTGGGATTTCTCTCTGCGGCTGGCTCCGCCTCCCGCCAAACAGACATTGTGCCAGAACTCCAGAGGCGCCTGTGGGCTCAAAAAGGTGGGGGACCCCTGCTCTAAAAACTCTGCAAGAGCGTAGACTCTTCACAAGCAATGGGAGACTGGTGCCAGTTCACTGATCACCTTTTCCCACGCTGCTGCCAGTTTTCGGGATGAAAAAATTTGCTGCCAGAGGATGTCGTGACAGCCACAGGAATAAACAGCATCAAAAGAGGATTAGACAGATTCATGGAGGATAAGTCTATCGAGGGCTACTAGCCGTGGTGGCTGAGGGGAACCTCCACATTCAGAGGCACTAAGCAGGAGGCAACATTAGGGGAAGGCCTCGGCCTCTATGCCGTGTTGCTGGCCCCTGTGTGTGAGACAGGATGTGTGAGACAGGGCCCTGTTGTTGGCCCGTGTGTGAGACAGGATGCTGGACTAGAGGGACCACTGGTCTGATCCAGCAGGGCTCTTCTTCAGAGGCACTAAGCAGGAGGCAACATCAGGGGAAGGCCTCAGCCTCTATGCCCTGCTGGACCTCCAGAAGAACTGGATGGCCATTGTGTGAGACAGGATGCTGGACTAGAGGGATCACTGGTCTGATCTAGCAAGGCTGTTCTTCAGAGCCTGTAGGCACTCTGGTGTCCTGTCTGTTGGCCCTCCAGAGGAACCGGTTGGCCCCTGTGTGAGACAGGATGCTGGATTAGATGGACCACTGGTCTGATCCAGCAGGGCTCTTCTTGTGTTCTTATCAGGGAAGGCCTCGGCCTCTCTGCCCTGTTGCTGGCCGGCCAGAGGAACCAGTTGGCCCCTGTGTGAGACAGGATGCTGGACTAGAGGGACCCTCACTGGTCTGATCCAGCAGTGCTCTTCTTGTGTTCTTATCAGGGGAAGGCCTCGGCCTCTATGCCCTGTTCTTGGTCCTCCAGAGGAATTGGCTGGCCACTGTGTGAGACAGGATGCTGGACTAGATGGACCACTGGTCTGATCCAGCAGGCCTCTTCTGATGTTCTTATCAGGGGAAGGCCTCGGCCTCTGTGCCCCGTTATTGGCCGTCCAGAAGAACTGGATGGCCATTGTGTGAGGCAGGATGCTGGACTAGAGGGATCACTGGTCTGATCCAGCAAGGTTCTTCTTAGGCTCGGCCTCTGTGCCCTGTTGTTGGCCCTCCAGGGGAACCGGTTGGCCCCCGTGTGAGACAGGATGCTGGACAAGATGGACTATCGATCTGATCCAGCAGGTCTCCTCTTATGTTCTTATGATGAAGCCAATGGGTGAGCCATTACCCATTATTTCCACTGCTGAACAGAGAGATCCCTGCAGAGGTGGCCTGTAGCCCCCCCAGGGACCAGTCAGCTTGGTTTGCTCTAGAGCCATTTTCACTTCCCAGTCCACTCCTGGGCTTAGGAAAGCAGACAGAAACCACCGTGCCTTGTTCTCCCCTCCATCTCCCCCCCCCATTCAGTGCTTCAGATGGGAACACGCTCAGCTGCTATGGGGCATGTATGTTGGTGCATAAAGACGAAAGCCCAGAGAGGGTAGCCAGTCTGGGTGTGTGTGTGATCACTTTGTTTGCATTGATGGCAAATTCTATTCCAGCCACAGGGGACATAAGAACATAAGAAAATTAGAGAAGCCACTGTTGGATCAGGCCCATGGCCCATCCAGTCCAACACTCTGTGTCACACAGTGGCCAAAAACACCAGGTGCCATCAGGAGGTCCACCAGTGGGGCCAGGACACCAGAAGCCCTCCCACCGTTGCCCCCCGCCAAGCACCAAGAATACAGAGCATCACTTGCCCCAGAGTCCCTCTCTGTATCTTGTGGCTAATAGCCACTGATAAAACTCTGCTCCGTATGTTTATCTAATTCCTTCTTGAAGCCGTCCATGCTTGTAGCCGTCACCACCACCTCATGTGGCAGTGAATTCCACATGTTAATCACTGTTTGGGTGAAGAAGTCCTTCTTTTTATCCGTTCTAACCCGACCACTCAGCAATTTCATGGAATGCCCACGAGGAGTTCTTGTATTGTGAGAAAGGGAGAAAAGTACCTCTTTCTCTACCGTTCTATCCCATGCATAATCTTATAAACCTTGATCATGTCACCCCTCAGCCGTCATCCTTCCTGTGGCTGCATGCTCCAGCATCGCACACTGCGGGACTCAGCAACCCAGACCGGAGCATAAACTCTCTACCAGCAGCCAATCTCTTGCAATGCACTTCGCAACTTTAAGAGCGACACCAACATACACTTTAAAATGAACACCTTATCAATATTGGGGGCAGTACTTCCACACTCAACAGGCAAGTACCTTGTGGAATTCGCTGGTACAGGAGACTAACCCGATGGTTTTAGAACAAAGTTTGAGTCCAGTGGCACCTTTAAGACCCACAAAGTTTAATTCTGGGTATAAGCTTTCACGTGCAGATTTGATGAAGTATCCATGCCCACAAAAGCTTATCCCCAGAATTAAACGTTGTGGGTCTTGTTGGATATAACAAGTTTAAAACACTTCCATATTTACAGGATTAACGTTGTTAGTATTGGTAAACAGGAAGTCACATGTTTGTTTCTAACCAATCTATTTACTCAATAGAATGCCTGGGAATTTTGTAAGAACCTTTGCTCTCTGATTGGGAATCAATGTACCGGGTATTTAGCATATCGGGGTTCTCCTTCCTGTTCTTTGTTCTTGTTGAAGAAGGAGACACCATTCCTGTCTTATCTTTTTAGCTGTAAAGAGGTAGTACCTAGCTCTTGTTGTTATTTTACATCCTGTGTAACTTTCCCCCATATTAGGTTTATAGTAAACTTTTATGCTTTTATATACACACGGACTCAGCCTCTCCATACTTGCTCTGCTGACTTAACAATTTTTTACTCGGCTTAAATACAGTTTTCATTAAGAATCCCAACAGGTCTTAAAGGTGCCACTGGAGTCAAGGTTTGTTCTTCTGCTTCAGGCCAACATAGCAACCCGCCTGAACCTGTTCTTATCATTTTGACCTGGATAGCCCAGGCTTGCCCAGTCCCGTCAGATCTCGGGAGCTGGGCAGGGTTGGCCCTGGTTAGGGTTTGGATGGGAGACCACCAAGGAAGCCCGGGGTTGGTACGCAGAGGCAGGCCATGGCAAACCAGCCCTGAATGTCTCTAGCCTTGAAAACCCTTTGGGGTAAAAGGCGAAAGATTTATGCGATCTGAAGAGAAACCAGAGTTAATAAGACAGCTTTGAGTTTAAAAGAAAGTTACATTTGGCATTGGAAAAAAAGATTAGAGATATAGCAAAGATGTAGCAAAGGAGGCTTGTAGAAATTGAGATAAGATTTAACCGAGGTGTTTAAAGCCCCTCCGTAAATGTTCAATGTTAGGTTAGATTGTTAGTTGTTGTGTTGTGGTGTTTTTGTATGTAGATGTATTGTACTGTGTATTGTGTGTGTATAAAATGAATAAAAAGTGGCCTTTTGGCCTTTAAAAAAAGAAAGAAAGAAAACCCTTTGGGGTCACACCATCAATGCTCCCTCTAAAGCTGCGGGAGTCTTGTGAGCAAAAATTCTACTTTGTGAGCTGCTGCCAGTAAAGTTGTGAGCGAGCGATTTGGCTGCTGCATCAGTTAGTTTGCTCTGGAGCCCTCCTTCCTGAGTGAAGACAAAACTGTGTGAGCCGGAGGCTAAGAAACTGTGAGCAAGCTCACACTGACTCGGCTTAGAGGGAACACCGGTCACCGTAAGTCGGCTGTGACTTCATAGTGAAATAGGAGACAGAGAAGTAGGACTATATTACAATGGAACAGTTCAGGAAGGAATTTTTTTAACGGAACAGCGCTGTAGACAGTGCCGCCATGTACAATACATATATCATCCGTCTGCCGTATGTATTATCGTTAACAGCATTGTTTTCTAATGCCGTTTCCTGCATCGATTAACCGATACTTTATGCTTTGGTACACATTTCTGTAATCTTAGCCCTGTCACGTTGCTTATTAGCTGGCTCACCCGATCGACTGTATCTGCTTCTGCTACATAATCCGCCTTGAACCTCGGTGAGAAAGCAAATAAAAACGAAATAACTTGGATAGCATTTCAAAGGCAGTAAGACGGACTCAGAGAGGACGGGTCCGTCAATGGCTGTCAGCCATGCTGATTAAACAGAACCTGCATGTTCAGAGACAGCAAACCTCAGAATGCCGGAGCTGGGGTGAGGGACGAGAACCGGAGGACAGCTTCCAGCAGGGAAGGAGTTCACACGGACGGGATCGCCCACTACAGCCTCCCCGCCCCGGCCGTGCTGACTTCCCACACAGAATAGCCAAAGTCTGAATTGCCAGATTCTAACACGCCAGCGCCTCGGAACAAATATTTGCAGTGAGACTGATCCAGCATTTTCCCACACCACTAGATCAAGGGCGGGCAACCTTTTTGTCCCAAATTCCCCCCGTGATGTGTCTACCTGTGAAGATGTCTGTGTGCCGACAAAGAAAACTGGGGAGGAGACGAATGCTGTACCTGGCCAGACATGCCTGACGAAAGCCTCTGGGGGGTGCCAGCACCTTGGGGATTCAGCCCGGACTTGCCTGGCACGGTGTGGTTCCAAGAGGCAAAGACGGCCAAAAGCCAAGCCCCTCGCCTTCAACGTCACCGCTGGGCCCAGCGCCGCTGCCAGAGCCTCGGTTGCTTGGGCGAAGACCTGGCTCTGGGCACCAAGCAAAGGTACGGGTCTCTGCCCACCCCTGCGCTTGTTGCAAGCAGTGTTCCCTCTAAGCTGAGTTAGTGTGAGCTAGCTCACCGTTCTTTAGCCTCCAGCTCACATATTTTTCTCTTCGCTCAGGAAGGGACGGCTTCAGAGCAAACCGATTTATGCAGCAGCCAAATCGTTCGTTCACAGCTTCCGTGCCAGTAGCTCACAAAGTGGAATTTTTGCTCACCAGACTCCACAGCTTAGAGGGAGCATGGGTCGCAAGATGGCAGCCTCGCGAGAACCACCCCAAAAGTTAATGTCACAGTGAACACAGACACCCTTGCCTGCGGTGTTGTACATCTGCTTGTCGGGTGGCCAACCTCCAGGCGGCACCTAGAGATCCCCGGCTATTACAACTGAAGACAGATTCAGGCGGGTAGCCGCGTTGGGTCTGAAGCAACGGGACAAAGTTTGAGTCCAGTGCGCACACTTTAAGCACCGACACAAAAGAGAGCCAGTTTGGTGTAGGGGTTAGAAGAGTGGACTCTAATCTGGGAGAACCGGGTTTGATTCCACATGCCTCCACATGCAGCTGCTGGTGTGACTTTGGGTCAGTCACAAGTTCTCTCAGAGCTGTTCTCTCATGAGCCCAGTGGCACCTTTAAAACCAGTGGCACCTTTAAGACCGACAAAGAGAGAGCCAGTTTGGTGTAGGGGTTAGAAGCGTGGACTGTAATCTGGGAGAACCGGGTTTGATTCCCCCACTCCTCCACATGCAGCTGTTGGTGTGACCTTGGGTCAGTCACAAGTTCTCACAGCTGTTCTCTCACAAGCCCAGTGGCACCTTTAAGACCAACAAAGAGAGAGCCAGTTTGGTGTAGGGGTTAGAAGCGTGGACTGTAATCTGGGAGAACCGGGTTTAATTCCCCACTCCTCCACATGCAGCTGCTGGGGTGACCTTGGGTCAGTCACAAGTTCTCTCAGGGCTGTTCTCTCACGAGCAGTTCTCGAGAGAGCTCTCTTGGCCCCGCCTACCTCACAGGGTGTCTGTTGTGCGGAGGGGAAGGGAGAGGAGATTGTCAGCCGCTCTGAGACACCTTCAGGTATTAAAGGGCGGGGTATAAATCCAATCTCTGTTTCTCTTTCAAAGTTTAATTCTGGGTATAAGCTTTCATGTGCAGGCACAGGGTATCTGACGAAGTGTGCACGCACATGAAAGCTTATACGCACCATTAAACGTTGTTGGTCTGAGAGGCGCCAGCGGACTCCGACTTTGTTCAGCTGCTCTCCAGATGACCGAGATCAGTTCCCCTGGGGGAAAAATGGCTGCTTTGGAGGCTGGTCTCTGTGACATTATGCCCTGCTGCAGTCCCTCTGCTCCCCAAGCCCCGCCCTCCCCAAGCTCCACCCCCAAATCTCCAGATATTTCCCAACCCAGAGCCGGCAAGCCCAGGGCTATCTCTGGGCAGGAACACACAGGAACGGAGTTCCGGCTGGCTCCCGAGTTGGCCACACCCAGCAGGAACTCATTAGCATAATAGGCCACACCCAACAGCAGAAAGTCATTAGGACTGGCTACATTAGGGGTGTGCGGCCTAACATGCGAAGTAGTTCCTGCTACAAAAAAAGCCCTGACAACAAACAAGGTCAACAGAATAAAAAGCAAAAGGTGAGTGTGGCTGGATGGCCACACTTCTGACAACATGGGGGTGTGGCCTAATATGGTAATGAGTTCCTGCTGATCGGCATGGCCTATTACGCTAATGAGTTCCTGCTGGGTTTTTTCTACCAAAAAACGTCCTGGCAAGCCTATCTGGTTGTAAGAAAGAGCCGGCATGCCTTCGCTTCGAAACCGAAACTGGGAACCAGGGAGTCCAGTGCTCCCTCTAGGCTGAGTTAGCGTGAGCTAGCTCACAGTTCTTTAGCCTCCGGCTCACACATTTTTGTCTGCGTTCAGGAAGGAGGGCTCCAGAGCAAACTAATTTATGCAGCAGCCAAATCGCTCGCTCACAACTTGAATGCCGGTAGCTCACAAAGTCAAATTTTTGCTCACAGGACTCCACAGCTTAGAGGGAGCATTGACTGGATAAATGTGGGGTGCGTGTTCAGCTGTACAGGCACTGAGTCCAACATGAGGAATACCCAACACAGATTTTTTTTTTAAAAAAAAATCAGGCATACACTAGACACAGGTGGTTATCAAGGCCCCCTCTAAGCGGTGGAGTCTTGTGGGCAAAAATTCTACTTTGTGAGCTCCTGGCATTCAAGTCGTGAGCGAGCGATTTGGCTGCTGCATAAATTAGTTTGCTCTGGAGCCATCCCTTCCTGAGCTAAGACAAAAAATGCGTGAGCCGGAAGCTAAAATACTGTGAGCCAGCTCACACTAACTCATCTTACGGGGAGCACTGGTTGTTATGTGTGTCTGCTGTAACGTGTGAACATGGCTCTTGCTAGCCCATTTCCAGTGTACACTAGACACAGATCGTTGTGTGCATTCACTGGAACTTGTGGGCAGGGGCTCTTGCTAGCCCCGTTCCCAGTGTGTACCTTGGGACGCCTGCAGCTCACCTGAAAGGAACCGATTATCTTACCATTTAGAAAAGCTTTCCAGCCTCAGGTGCCTCCGGGCCATTTTTACCGGTCAAACAGCAACGGAGGAGCGGCTGTTTCCAAACCTTCAACACAGCGCTGTATCTCCCCACCAAGCCACGGGCAAATACCAGGAGCCAACCAGCCAGCCCAACCAAACCCAAACCACGTGGCCCAAACACCAGCGGCGTTACCAGACTGGCTCGGGCGCCCGGTCCCACCTCCCGCTGCTTTAATGCTCCGGGCGCTCGACAGATTCAGACAGGAAACCAGCTAACAGTCACCGTGCAGATACAAGGCCTCCTTTCAACAACAGCTAGATGGTTGTTTTTTCAATGAGCTGGCGGTTCCAGACCAGACTTGCCCAGCTCGTGGCCCAGCTGAGCCGAAGGAAACCCACTTGGCCACGTACGCACCCGGGGCTGGCGGCCTGCAGGAAACCTGATTGCCTTCCTGGTGGTCTGCAAAAAACCAGGAAGGGCTTGAACCCCTTCCTGACAGGCCATGATTGATGGGCTACATTCAGCTTGGCGGGTCACGAGTTGTTCAGGCCTGTGATGTACCCAACCCCAAAACAAAATCTGATGCAAGAATCCCAGAATACAGGATCTTTACAACTGGCTCTCCTCTCAGGGGCTGGTGGACTAGACTCAGGAGCTTTGCGTCTTTGAAAGCAGAGGGAAAACCACTGGTCTGATTCAGCAGGGCTTATGCTCTGAGAACTAAGGTTTCCCTTGCTCAAAAGCCAGTCGAATCCAACTCTCGGGGTGTGGTGCTCATTTCCGTTTCCAAGCCAAAGAGCCAGCATTGTCGGAAGACATTTCTGTGGTCATGTGGCCGGCATGACTAGACGCCGAGGCGCACGGAACGCTGTTCCCTTCCCACCGCAACGGTACCTATTTATCTACTTGCAATTTCTTGCTTTCAAACTGCTAGGTTGGCAGGAGCTGGGACCAGAGACGGGAGCTCACTCTGTCATGCGGCACTCGGGCCTCGAACTGCTGAAATACCGACCTTCCGGTCTGCAGTTCAGCATCTTAACCACTGAGCCACCGCAGCCCTTTCTGAGGACTAGCCACGGCCAAACATCTGCACAGCAAAGAGAAATTTTCCCTCCCTCTCCCAAAAGACTGGACCTCGAGGGCATCCAATGAAGCTGATGGGCAGTAGGTTCAGGACAGGCAAAAGGAAATACCACTTTACACAGATCCAGGTAGTCAGCCGTGTTGGTCTGAAGCAGGAGAACAAATTTAGCTTCCCGTGGCATCTTTAAGTCCAACAAAGTTTTTTTCGGGGTATGAGCTTTCGTGTGCAAGGCACACTTTTTCAAATGCTGTACAATGGGAAGTAAGGTTCAGACTTATAGACGGGCCAAACAGCAAATTAACATGTAACACGGTGAAGATGTTTTTCAGCTAGGCAAAAACAATTAAATAACAAGCTAAGGTTATAAGGTCAACAGCTGTAAAGCAATAAATATGTCAAAATAAATTTGAGACTCTCCATTCGCTCTCAGAGCATGGAGGTCACTTTGAACAGCATTTTTACATTCTCTTCTGAGTGGGAAGCTGTGCATGTCAGCCCAGCAAGGAATATTGGGTTGCATAGCTTAAAACATCACCATGTTCCATGTTAATGTGCTGTTCAGCCGACTGTAAGTTTGAACCTTACCTCCCATTCCACTGTATTTTGAAAAAGTGTGCCATCCACACGAAAGCTCATACCTTGAATTAAGTGCGTGGACTCTAATCTGGGAGAACCGGGTTTGATTCCCCACTCCTCCACTTGCAGCTGCTGGATGACCTTGGGCAAGCCATAGTTCTGTCAGAGCTGTCCTTGAAAGGGCAGTTTCTCTCAGAGCTCTCTCAGCCCCACCTACCTCACTAGGTGTCTGTTGTGGGGAGGGGAAGGGAGTCTGTAAGCCGCTCTGAGACTCCCGAGTAAAGGGCGGGGTATAAATCCAATCTCTTCTTCTTCTGAATAAAACTTTGTCGGTCTTAAAGGTGCCAAGAGACTCTAAATTTGTTTTACTTCTTCAGACAGAGAATGATTAAAATGTGGAATTCGCTGCCAGGGGATATTGTGAGGGCCACAGGAATGGATAGCTTTAAAAGGGGATTAGACAGGTTCATGGAGGATAAGTCTATCAGTGGCTACTAGCCACGATGACTGAGGGGAACCTCCACGTTCAGAGGCACTGATCCTCTGCGTCCCAGGAGGCAACATCAGGGGAAGGCCTCGGCCTCCGTGGCCTGTCGTGGCCGTCCAGAGGAACTGGTCGAGGCCGCTGTGTGAGACAGGATGCTGGGCTACTTGGAGCACTGGTCTGATCCAGCAGGGCTCTTCTTACGTTCTGAGGACTAGCCACGGCCAAATACCTGCGCAGCAAAGAGAAGGGGGAGGCAGAGTGGAGAAGGCAGATAAAGGAGTCAAAGAATGAGAGGATTTAAAAAAAAATAACTGGAATAGATCCAAAGAAGAAAGGGAAGTGAAGGAAAGAGGTGCAACGAGAGAAATTTCGGCAGAACCGAGACGCAGGAAAACAAAAACGGGCAGAGGGGTTAAAAACGAACAAAAGGGAACGCAGCGACGAGACAACCTCCTCGTGATTGCCTAAGAAAACGTCGTCACATGCCTTGAGCCTCAGGGGCAGGCCGGGCTACAGATCTAAGCAGAAATGAACCTTTTACCCTCCCTTGTTTGCTGGGAATGTGTCATAACTTCGCCTGTAGTGGCTGCTCCTTTCCCCAGACTGTTTGTGAAGGACTGGAGGAAGGCAAAAAGAAAGAAAAGAAAAAAAACCCCAAAGCAAACTGCATTCCTGTGTGTGTGTCAACCAGGTGGAATCTCTGTTCCTACGTTTACGGTTTCCGTTGCACTTTCGGTTTCCAAACTCTTCGATACCTCTGCTGCCCCTCAGCAACAACCCTGCAAAGCGGGCTTGCTTTCCCCCTGCCCCCATCAAGGATGGGGGGGGAAAGGCATGCTACTCGCAAAAGACCCACCAGCACCACTAGACAGGTCACAGCCAAACTGCGCCTTGCAATCAAGCCTTGCAGGTTCAAATCAAAATTCTCAAGACTGCCAGGATACCAGGAAGACAGACTTACTTTCTTCTTTCAAGATTCAGATGGGTCACCGTGTTGGTCTGAAGCCAACAGAGCAAAGTTTGAGTCCAGTGGCACCCTTAAGACCAACGAAAAGTAGTTAAGACACTGAACTGCAGGCTGTGGAAGGTCAGTAGTTCAGCAGTTCGAGACCCGGGTGCCGCAAGACGGAGTGAGCTCCCGTCTCTAGTTCCAGCTTCTGCCAACCTAGCAGTCTGAAAGCAAGAAATTGCAAGTAGATAAATAGGTACCACTTTGGTGGGAAGGGAACAGCGTTCCGTGCGCCTTGGTGTTTAGTCATGCCAGCCACATGACCACGGAAGCGTCTTCGGACAGCGCTGGCTCTTCGGCTTTGAAACGGAGATGAGCACCGCAACCCTAGAGTCGGATTCGACTGGCTTTCGAGCAAGGGAACCTTTACCTTTACTTTACACGAAAGCCAATACCCAACAAATCTGAAGTGTGCACACACACAAAAGATGTGAAGAAGTGTGCATACACACAAACGCTTACACCCAATTAATCTGAAAAAGAAGAAGAGATTGGATTTATTCCCTGCCCTTCACTACCCAAGGGAGTCTCAGAGCGTCTTACAAATGCCTTTCCCTTCCCTTCCCCACATCAGACACCCTGTGAGGTAGGCGGGCCTGAGAGAGCGCTGACAGAAACTGCTCTTTTTCAAGAACAGCTGTGTCAGAACTATGGCTTGCCCAAGGTCATCCAGCCAGGTACAACTGGAGGAGTGGGGAAATCAGACCCGGTTCTCCCAGATTAAGAGTCCATGCATCTAGCCACTACACACAAACGATCTAAAGAAGTGCATACACACAAAAGATCTGTGTATGCACACAGTGTGCATGCACACAAAAGCCTACACCCAACCGATCTGAAGAAGTATGCATGACTACAAAAGCTTCTACCCAGAATTCAACTCAAGTTGGTCTTAAAGGTTCCATTGCACTCAGACTTCGTTCTATTGCCTCTGCCGACACAGAGACTCCGCCTTCTCCCGCTAGACCCAATCTGAGACTAGAGCAGCTCTTACAGAGTTGCACACCCGCTGGGTGTAGGAAACTGAGCGGAGACACTTGCATCAGAACTAATTCCAAGGAGACGTACGTGCGGAAGTGCGCACCCCCCACACAGATACCAGTCACCACTAGTACTTAACAGGCGGTCCCTTACCTGTGCCGGGTCTTCCCATGATGATCTCCTTCTTGGGAGCGGGGTGGCTGGTGTACTCGCCGGGGACGATGACAGGCAAGAGGGCAGCTGGAGAGGGGTGGAAGGCGACGGGCTGGAAGGGGGAGGAGACACTGAAAATGGGCGGGGCCTGCTCGGGGGCAGAGGTCACGCTGGCCTGGCTGGAAGGCAGAGTCCGGCCCACGTTAATGGGCACTGGCATCTGCAGCTGTCCCTTGCCCGCCAGGTGTTCCTTGGAGCCGGCCTTGCCCATTCGAGGGCTGCCCACTCGGCCCTCCAGAGGCTTTTCGGTGAATTTGGAGGGCAGCGGGACATCTGGGTTGCGCACGATGACAGGGGAGTCCCTCTGCACTGCCGGCACTCGACGCACGGTGGGGCTGGGGTCGGAGGTCAACCCAGCCGGCGGCGGCACCAACAGAAGTGGGGAAGCCTGCTGGGAGCGGGAGGAGAACGGCCCGGCGCCCGCGGGTGACACGGCCCGGAAGCCGGCGGGCGTGGAAGGGGTCGGCGTATGCGAGACCGACTCCACCCCGGAGTCGAGACTGTCGGTCTTGTGGAAGTCGGTCGCCGAGCCGGTACTGCTGTGGTGGGAGTCGGCTTTCCGTTTGCCGGGGCTCATCGGGACCGTGAACGTCAGGTTGGTCTGGAAGGCGGACAAGATGCCCGAGTGGTGGCGCTCCCGGGGAGCGGCGTGGTGCAACATCTCGGGGCTCAGCACTGTGCCCCCGACGCCCTTGGGGGTGCTCGCGCTGACGTGACGGCTGCGGGCGGCCGCCCGCTGGATCACGGGCGACGCGTTGATGGGGCTGAAATTGGCCGGACGGAAGCCAAAGAGCGGGGAAGGGGACGGCGAAGGGGCGGGCGAGAAGGGGGACTGGTTGGAGACGGGGGAGAAGGAGGGGGTGCCGGAGCGAGAGCTTCCCAGGGAGACCAGCATGACGGCCGCCTCGCACTCGTCAAACTCGAAGCGCGACAAGTCGGCCGGGGCCACCAGGCGGGGGCGCGAGTCCCCCCGGGCGCTGCTGGTCTCGCTGTCCCGAGAGGTCTCGTCCCAGTCGAATTCAGCGCTGCCTTCTCGCAGCCCGCTGGCCCGCCCCTCCGAGAGGCTCTCCATCTCCTTCGTGCGCATGGAGAGGTGGCGGGAGCAGTAGCCCCGGCGCTGCGACTCCTTCATGCAGCCCTCCCGCGAGCAGAGCCGCCGCCACTGCTTGCCGTTGAACTTCTTGCGGATGCCGTTGGGGGTGCACACCACGTCCCCTTTCTTGTACTTCTGCTGGGCAGCCGTCAGGGGCGTGCGGGAGCGAGAGGAGCCCGGAGTGCTGCACTTGTCTACCGACATCACGCTGCTGCTGCGACTCCCGGTCGCTTCCGGGCTCAGCAGAGGCGACGGCTGCTCGGGCAGGCGGGGGAAGGCGGGGGACTTGGGAGGCGACAGAATCTGAGGGGGCACGACCATGGACTTCTCCTCGGCCCGCACCCCGGCGCTGATCTTTGAGACCTCCGCATCTTCCGGCTGCTTTGGCTCCGGGCACGAGAGAGCCAAAGACATCTCCTCCTCTTCCGGCAAGGGAGGGGGCTTCTCGGGTTGTTTGCTATCGTCGGGAAGGGATTCGGACCGCCAAGGGGGACGTAGGAGGCGCAGGGCGGAGCGCGGCACCCAGGCGGAGTCTTTACGGGCAGCAGTGGCACCAGGGAGGACCACCGGGCGGGCGAAGAGTACTTTGTACGAGGGCGGCTTGGCGCTCACTTCGACCACGGTGCCTTCCCGGTACGCCGTCTCCTCGGAGTCCACGCAGGCACAGACTGCCGTGCCCACCATCAAAGCAGCCGGCGGCGGGATGGCATCCAGGACCACGTCCACGGCGCCGGAACCCAGCGCCCCTTCGTAGTAGGCCATGATGCGGTCGGCGACGAACTGCACCCCCAAGTCCTGCCCCCGACGGATCTGCTTCACGATCGCCGGCTGAAAGACCCCGTCCCGCTGGGCCAGCACCCGCTGCGAGCGCAACTGCCGCAAGTCATACTCGCTCGGGGGTGCCGACCACAGGTCCCCCACCCCTCTCTCGTTCTCGTCGGCGGAGTGCTCGCTGGCCGTGTCCGTGCTGGAGGAGGGACAGCGCCTGGGCTCGTCCTCGGCATGCGGCGCCAGGCCCTCACTGCCGTTGGATTCCTCGCCCCCCGGATACTTCCTGCAGGGCGCACGCACCTTGAAGGTGGCCGTCTTGCGGTTCAGCGAGGCCTCCGGCCCACAGATGTCCGGCCCGGGCTCTCCCTCGCCTTCGGGCAGCTTGTAAGGGTCGTCGTGAGCTCCCGCCAACTCCCGCAGGCTGGGGTCCATCTTCACTTGCATGCGCCGGGCCCCCACAAATGCCGGGGGCTGGTCGGGAGCTTCCTCCCCACCCCCTTCGTCAGGTTTGGGCCCCTCCTCGAGGGTGGTCTTGCGCTTCTGAGCCTTGGCCCGGGTGGAGGGCGGGGAGCGGCTGCTGCAGCTGCTGGAAGAGGAGGGAGAGGAGGAGCTGGCAGCCTTCTTCACTGGTTTCATCTTCCCCCCAGGCTGGGTGTGGACTTGAGGAGCTAAGGGGAGAGAAGCAGAGGGAAAGGTTAAAGGACACGTCGGGGCTCGGCACTCATAGCGAGGGGCTGTGGCTCAGTGCAAAAGCATCCGCTTGGCACAGACAAGGTCCCCGGTTCAAAACGCGGCATCCCCAGGTAGAAGGTGATAGGGAAGACCTCAGCCTGAGACCCTGGAGAACCACTGCCAGTCTGAGTAGACAACAGTTACCTGGATGGACCAAAGGTCTGATTCATTATATGGCAGTTACATATGTGCATTCATTCGGGAAGGGCTGTGGCTCAGGGGTAGAACATCCGCTTTGCATGCAGGAGGTCCCAGGTTCAATCCCCGGCATCTCCAGTTGAAAGGACCAGGCAGGAGGTGATGGGAAAGACCTCTGCCTGAGAACCTGGAGAGCCATGAAGTGGGGCTGTAGCTCAGCAGTGGCAGAGTGTCTGCTTGGCATGCAGAAGGTCCCAGGTTCAATCCCCGGCACCTCCAGTTAAAAAGGACCAGGCTGGAAGTGACGGGGAAGACCTCAGCCTGAGTCCCTAGAGAGCCACTGCCATTCCGAGAGACAATACTGATCTCAATGGACCGAGGGTCTGATTCAGTACCAGCATGCTCACTACAACCATACGGCAGCCCTGCGCTCCGAACCCCAGCTCTGCACCAGCAGTGCTCCAACGACCATCCCATTCCGCCCGTTAATTTGCTCCCCTCACCTCTGCTAATGTTGTTTCCATCCTTCCTCCCCTTCTTAAGTCTCTACTAATGCCCTGCCCATGAAGGGAGGGCTGTTGTTCCACGGTAGAGCATCCGCTTGTGACCCAGAAGGTCCCAGGTTCAATCCCCAGCATCTCCAGGTGTAAAGGTAAAGGTTCCCTTGCTCGAAAGCCAGTCGAATCCGACTCTAGGGTTGCGGTGCTCATCTCCGTTTCAAAGCGGAAGAGCCAGCGCTGTCCGAAGACGTTTCTGTGGTCATGTGGCCGGCATGACTAAACAACAAGGCGCACGGAACGCTGTTACCTTCCCACTGAAGTGGTACCTATTTATCTACTTGCAATTTCTTGCTTTCGAACTGCTAGGTTGTGGCAGGAGTTGGAACTAGAGACAGGAGCTCACTCCGTCATGCGGCAGTCTCGGGTCTCGAACTGCTGAACTACCGACCTTCCACAGCCTGCAGTTCAGCGTCTGAACCACTTGAGCCACCGCAGCTCCTTCTCCAGGTGTAGGTGACGTGAATTGACCTCCCCTTGAAACCCTTCACCTGAGACCAGTGTTCCCCCTAAGGTGAGTTAAGCTCACGCATGTTTGTCTCAGCTCAGGAAGGAGGGCTCCAGAGCAAACTAATTGATGCAGGGGCCAAACCGCTCACTCACACCTTTAATGCCAGTGGCTCACAAAGTAGAATTTTTGCTCACAGGACCCCACAGCTTAGAGGGAGCACCGCCTGGGACCCTGGAGAGCCACTGCCAATCTGGGTGGACAACACTGACCTTGATGGACCAATGGTCTGCTTAGGCAGCTTCATCTGTCCGTGAAACAGAAACCCGATGCACACACAGTTTCTCAGTCATACACAACAACCAAGCTGACTTATACCAAAACAGACCAATGAGCGGTCAAGGTCAATATTGTCCACTCCAGTTGGCATCTCAGGTAGAGCATTTTCATACCCGCGTAACGTAGTGGTTAAGAGCGGTGGATTCTGAGCCGGAGAGCCGGGTTTGATCCCCCACTCTGCCGCATGGAGCCTGCTGGGTGACCTCGGGGCGGTCACAGCTCTTCCAGAGCTCTCTCTGGGCCACGCCTACCTCACAAGGTGCCTGTTGTGGGGAGAGGAAGGGAAATGTGATTGTAAGCCACTTTGAGACTCCTTATAGTAGAGAAAAGTGGGGTATAAAAAAAGCCTACTCTTCTTCTCCATACCATCAACTGCCTGATCTTTGAGCTGGAGACTGAAGCTGGCACTTTCTGTGCGGTAAGGAGACCTCACCCACTGAGCCAGAGACCCTCCATTAGGAAAGACAAGAGACTGATAGCCCTGCATCGTATTCCCTTGCCACCCCACATCATTCTCATGTCAAATGCATGATCACGCGCACAACAGCACAGGTAAGAATACCTGTGCACCCCGGGGGAAAGGTTCTTTCCCTTTGTATATCCCCTCTTAAGCAACGATCCCTCTAAGCCGTGGAGTCTTGTGAGCAAAAATTCTCCTTTGTGAGCCACTGGCACTGAAGTTGTGAGCGAGCGATTTGGCTCCTGCATCAGTTAGTTTGCTCTGGAGACATCCTTCCTGAGCGAAGACGAAAATGTGTGAGCCGGAGGCTAAAAAACTGTGAGCTGGCACACATTGACTCAGCTTAAGAGGGAACACGGCTCTCAAGAAACATTAGGAAATGGTCAGCAGGCGCAGAATTACCCACTGACTGAGCTTTGACCTAAAGTCCTACATACCCGAAGCGCACGCTTTTGGTTCACACAGAACACTTTTCCAGGGGCTCAAAGAACAAAGAGAGTGTCGACGAAACTGTAACTCACTTGCAGCATTATTATTTTTTTTAAAGCTAGGTCCTTTGTGGGGGTTTTTTTTGGCTCAGCCAGGGACCATGCCATAAACCGGGCAAGGGTTGAGGGCCAGGAATTTCGGCTTCACCTACTCCGGCAGGGCCCAGGCACCTGGGAAGAGCCTGCCTCACCCCTTCCTCATAGAGTCAACGGCCCCATAAGTCCTGATGGAGCCCTCTCTGTGCACCAACCAAGGCAGAAGGAGAAAGAGCCCTCGACTTGACCGAACCTCCCCTCCCCATTGCTGTTCATGCCAGAGGGGAGAAGGGGTTAAAGTGTCATCTGCCTGGTGTTTTTGCTCACACACAAAGACTCCCACATCCAGATTAAGGAGGGCGGGGGGGGAATCCCTTCCAACTGGGCGCGAGGGACGGGCCAGATGGCAAGCCACCCCCTCCCACCGCCAGCTTTGTTAAGACTGCAGGCTTTGCCCATCCTGACACCAAGTAGCCATTTTTTGAAAGCGAATATTTAACGGGGGGGGGCACTTCTAAATACTTTGATTTCCCACCCACCCCAAAGTATGCTCATGGCACTAGCTAGGCCCGGAGCACTTTCTACTCCTCCTCAGCGTCACGGCAGAGGGCACCCCAAGCTCTGTAGGGCCTAAACCCGAGGAGGCAGCCGTCTGTGGGAAGTTATTGCCTTCCCCACGGGGCTGGGGGCGGAGAGACGGGGAAAAATAGAAGCAGGCATTCACTGGGAACCCTCCCAAGGAATTCCCCCCACCCTCCACTCACACACAAACGCTCCCGTCTCGCTCGCTGCCCAAAGATAGGAAGGGTGCAAAGGAATGCTGGAAAAAGATCACAAACCCTTCCGCTTAGTCAAGCAGGATGGTCCCTTTTTCCTCGTCTCCCCACCCACCCACCCACCCCAAAAAAAAGAGAGAAGGAGAAGAGACTTCCTGGAAAAAAACAGGACCGCTGAACAATCTCAAGGTCCGGCTGCAGAACATTTCGCAGTTTTTCGTTCCAAACTCTCTCCACCACCACCACACCCACCCGCAGGGTGCCAGCCCTGCCAACGTCGGCTCCTTCGAGAGAGGGCCACCCCCGATTCTTCCGTAGCCAGGGAGTTTTCAGACCCTTGAAACATTCCCCCTCCCACAATTTCCTCTCTGGGTCGTTTCAAAAACCTGAAGGCTTTCCTAGTCCTTCCTGTGCATCAGCACCGACCCCTGTTCAGTGATGGAGAGGGGAAAGCACTCTGTGCGTGCTCAGAGGCACTCTTCCTCGCTGGCACCTTGCCTTACTCTTGGGCCCAAAGCCTGGCATTCGGAGGGCAACAATCGCCCCCCTCCCCAGGAATTCTGCCTGGCTAGTCCTTCCTTGCTCATTCTTCCCTTTCAATGCAGGAAATGTTTAGATTCTCTTCCCTGGCCCCATCTCTCCCCCCCCACCCCGACTCCCGAGTTATCGCCTTCTCTGCCCACCCCTCTGGAGTCCACAAGGTGCAAACAGTTCCCACGCACAAAACTCATCTTCCGAGCCTGAAAGCCTCACCACCTCCCGCCAGGTGTCCTTGTTCCTGCCAAAGTGTGTCTCTCCCCACCCCCCGCCCAAGCACGCTCCCCCTCCCTTCCCTCCTCCCGCCCTTCCCTAAGACCCTCCCCTCTTATGCAATGCCTTCCCGGCACACGCACCGGCCAGGCCTTTCTCCCGAGCCCGTCGGAGCCGGCGCTGGGGTCGCCGAATGCCGGCTCGTAGCCAGCCCGTGAGATCCGTCCTCTCCCCCCTCCCCAATTAAGCCCTTTGCTCCCTGCCTGCATTCCTGGGAACGGGGGGCGCAAAGTTGCAGCCACCGCTTCGGGAGCCGGGAGATCGGCCCCTCGCTCCAGCCTAGCTCCCTTCGCGGGGGGGGGACGGGACCTAACTTAAGTTGCGGGGCACTGAAAGTGGGCAAGAGACCCCCGAGACCCTCTCTCATTTTTTGATTAGTAGAGTTGATACCTCCTAAGCCCATCTGGGGCAGCAAAGTTGATGCATTCTACCCCTTCTTTGCAGGGGTCTTTGCAGATGTTGCCCTTCGTGGGTCTCCCCATTGCCCCCTCCGTGGGGGGGAAGCACTGGAGTTGGTACCTCCCAAACCCCCTTACCTGAATGACCCCCTTTCCGCGGAGTTCAGTATAGCCGGAGCCCACCCCTACGCAAGGGGCTTTGGTACAGTCCAATCCTTCCCCCTCCCCCCGGCCTCCGATGGTCCAGCCCGAGCCCCTCTCGGCCCCTCCGAGCCCCTTTTACTCCAACAGACAAAATGGTGAATGAATCTGGACCAGCTGGAACCGCTGCCCAATCAGCGGCCACAACTAAGTGACAGATTTTCACGCCGGCCACTAGGAAGTCGGCAGGGCTTGCGCATTAGCCCACCTATCAAGACAGACATCCGGTTTAGCCTATCCGCGCCGAGAAGGGGCGGTTACCTCTTTAAGGTATGCCTGCCAGTCTCCGGAGAAGAGCAGTTACAGTAGCCTATAGCGAAACGAAGGGGAGAAGAAGTAGGAGAAGCTCTACATACAGTATCCAATAGGAAAAAAGAGGCGGGGCCAAGAATACAGAACTTGTTTACCTGGCGCTAGGCGGACAGGAAGAGTTAGCTTCTTCTAGCCTCATGGGATATGTAGTCCTCAAGGACTTTCTCCACTGCTGGTTAATCCGTTTAAAGCTCACAAAAAACCTTTAATTCCCAGGATGCCCCACGAAAGGAACGGAGGCATCAAGGAGACGCGATGCTTTATGGGACATTTACTTCTCAAAGCTATTCTCCCTGCTCAGAATGGCTTAAACCGTGGCAAAGCAAAGACACCAGTTCCCATCTCGCTTTGCGGTAAAGCCGTAGTCCGCTAGAAATTCTCAGCGCAGAAGCCCTCACAGCCCCAGCTATCGTCGAGGCCACTAAATGTTTTTCATGGAAAGAACTACAACTCCCGCGAAGCACCGCGCTCCAATTTCTTCAGGGCGGATGCCTCATGGGAACGATAGTATTCAAGACCGACACTTCCCTCCCTCGTAGGAAAAGAGAAGGAACGCGACTGTCAAAAGACTAGGTCACCCATCATGCCTTTGGACGGCAGAGCTTTTTAAACAGGCTAAGGGCCCGCGCAAGGCCTTATGGGATCGGTGGTCCGTAGAGGCAACCCACCCTGTAGGCTATCCTGAGGAGTTCCCCCAAGAAAGACTACAACTCCCATCAACGCTCCCTTTGGTTACTCCTCAAGCCCATCCCCTCCCCCTTCGGAGCAGCAAAGTACAACTCCTGAGGTGTGTGAGTGGGGGGAGGGTGGACTTCGTTCCCCTCTTCAGGTCCCCTCCGCGGAAGGGTCATTTGAATGCAATTTGCATGTCATTAGCATATTCATCAACTCACCCGCCGTCCGCTCCTGGCCTCTCTTGCCCTGGCCGGGGCCCCTCTCGCTTCCCCTCAGCAACAGCGGAGCCGCCGCCGACAGCGCCGCGGCCAATCAGCGACCGGACCGGGATCCCCTTCCCCACGTGGGGACAAAAAGGCGGGGCCGGCAACAGCCAATCCGCGGCCGGGGTGGCCGAGGAATGAGGTCACCATGGCTCGCTCGCATTGGTGGAGACTCGCGGGGCTCGGAGCCAATCGGGAGGCGCTTTCCGCAGGACAGGAACAGGCGAGGAAGGGGGGGGGTTCTTCGGAGTTGGGTGTTGAGGAACGTGAAGACGCGGCTGGTATAATAGTCACGTGCAATGCAACTCAGACCACCAGCACCGTCAGGCAGCGAATGCCGTGGGGAGCCGTGCACTGAAACGGGAATGCTTACCTAACACCCATAAATCCAGAACAGTGCTGCAGACTTCGCTCACAGCTAAACTGCTGCGTGCGCTGGAAAATCAAACACGCAGGCTTTCCGTGCAGAATGCGCTTCCCATCTATGCGGGTTCTGGTGCTCGCCCACGCTTCCTTTGCTTCAGCAAGACTGTTCGGTCATGCGCCCCCCACTCCGCCCATGGGGTGCGGGATGAAGACTTTCCTCCGCCCGCCCTCCCCCCCCCCCCGCAAGTTTCCTTTCTAATAAGAGCCCGGCAAGATGCTGACCACGACACTATAGAAATAGTTCCTGAGTTCTTTCCCTTTGGGAAATTCCCTTCCTCACTGACTCATCTGTTGCAGAGAATTCTGGGGCCAGATGGAGTCGTCTTAGCCTTATTAGGTCGCGCCGTGACCCCGCACAAACTCCAGAATCGGGGGGTCTTCAGCCTTCGGAGGCCTGGAACCTGATCCTTCCACTGAGGACCCCTGGATAAATTTCCGAAAGCACATCATAGCATGCTGTAAATGTGGAGGCTTTGTTGACTGGGTGCCTGGTATTGTGGAGAGCCCTGGGTCTATTCTGATTTGGACCAAAGGTGGTGGCTGACACCTGAAATGGCTTGTGGGTGCCCCTAGAAGGGGTAAATTCAGTATTTGAGCTGCCTCAGTCCCTTTTATGCTCTGTACAGTTCCTAACACTTTCCCGAATTTCTGACAGAGTAGTTCTGAGCATATGTGACAGAGCCATTTCCCTGAAATGAAACAAAGCTAGTTTGTTTGCTATTCCGTGTCTTGAGGGGAAAGGGTCTCTGAGCGTGCACAGAAAGCCTTTTCCATCTGGCACGAAATGACGGCAGTACAGACATACTTTCAACATCTGCAGAGTTATTGCCGCTTTGAAGGGCACCGCCTTTTCTTCACTGCAAATTGAGCACATACTTCTCTGGCTTGGCGCCCTTCTGTTTGTTTGCTTACTTCATTCATACCTTGCTTTTCTGAGAGCCAGTTTGGTGTAGTGGTTAAGTGCGCCGACTCTAATCTGGGAGAACCGGGTTTGATTCCCCCACTCCTCCTGCACATGCAACTGCTGGTGTGACCTTGAGTCAGTCATAAGATCTGGCACAGCTGTTCTTGAAAAAAAGAGCAGTTTCTCTCAGAGCTCTCTCAGCCCCACCTACCTCACAGGGTGTCTGCTGTGGGGAGGGGGAAGGGAAAGGAGTTTGTAAGCCGCTCTGAGACTCCCTTGGGTAGTGAAGGGCAGGGTATAAATTCAATCTCCTCCTCCTCCTCCTCCTCTTCTTCCTCTTCTTCCTGTTCTTTCTCCTCCTCCTCCTCCTCCTCCTCTTCTTCTTCTTCTCCTGTTCCCACAAATGACCTTAAAAATGCAATTCAGCAATCTGGTGCACCTGGAGCAATGGCAAATCTTACATCTGACACTAAATACTTTGTCACGTAGCGGCAGAACAACAAGAAATAGAATCAGCCTGTTTTCTACACTATGGCAGATTTCTGGTATGAAAAACGTAACACTAGGAAGAATATGTTTTTGCGGCCACCTACATGAATACTCAAGGAGCTGCGGTGGCTCAAGTGGTTAAGACGCTGAACTGCAGGCTGTAGAAGGTCAGTAGTTCAGCAGTTCGAGACCCGAGACTGCCGCATGACAGAGTGAGCTCCCGTCTCTAGTTCCCGCTCCTGCCAACCTAGCAGTTCGAAAGCAAGAAATTGCAAGTAGATAAATAGGTACCACTTCAGTGGGAAGGTAACAGCGTTCCGTGCGCCTTGGTGTTTAGTCATGCCGGCCACATGACCACGGAAATGTCTTCGGACAGTGCTGGCTCTTCAGCTTTGAAACAGAGATGAGCACCGCAACCCTAGAGTCGGATTCGACTGGCTTTCGAGCAAGGGAACCTTTACCTTTACCTTACATGAACACTCATGAAGACATGAAGCTGTCTGTCAAGGAGTCCAAGGCTACACCACCTGGGCCCCCAAGGACAGTTGTACACAAGGAATCAGACTTTGGCTTATTTTGTTAAAAAGGTTATGACGTTTTATTCCATTTCTGTCAAGATATTTATTCTACAAACAACACTTTAGTCTAAAATCATGCAACAAGAAAAGTAACTTAACTATCCAGTGCTGTTCAGAACTTGCGTTAGATGGCACAATCCTTAAATCCAAGAGTCAAAGGCCATAGCTCAGGCGTTCTCTACAATGCTAGCAATTGCAATTCAAGCATATCTATTATGTACTGAGATCGAGGCAGCGTTTTGAACAAGTGATTTGTTTATTCAGCTCAGAACACAACACAAAAAGAACCTTCATAGAACGATGCAATATATACATTTTGAATTAGTGGGGCTACACCCCCTTAGTACCATAACGTCCAATCACTATGGAGAGCTTAGGACCAATGGGATTCGTTCCCGCCGTCGGTCAGAGTCTTTCCGGATTGGTCTGTTACGCAACAGCAACCAATCCAACTGCAGGGTTTAGAGCCAATAGAGCTTGTGCCTGAAGCTCTGGTTTAGATTACATCACATAACTCATAAATACATAACAACACCATCGTTTAGGCTTTTGGTTCCATAGAATCCAAGCTAGTAGTCCTGCCCTTCAGGGCCTTAGTTCAGTAATAGTTTTGGCCAGGGCTTTCTTTGTAGAAAAAGCCCAGCAGGAACTCATTAGCATAATAGGCCACACCCAACAGCAGAAACTCATTAGCATATTAGGCCACAGCCCCATGTTACCAGAAGTGTGGTCATCCAGCTGCACCCATCTTTTGCTTCTTATTCTGTTGACCTTGTTTGTTGCCAAAACCCAGGGCTTTTTTTTGGAGCAGGAACTCCTTTGCATGTTAGGCCACACACCCCTAATGTGGCCAATCCTAATGAGTTCCCGCTGTTGGGTGTGGCCTATTATGCTAATGAGTTCCTGCTGGGCGTGGCCAACTCAGGAGCCAGCCGGAACTCCGTTGCTGTGCGTTCCTGCCCCAAAATAGCACTGGTTTTGGCCCAGCACCCTCAGGTGATGATGACATCCAATCAGGACACGTTCTCAGGAGAAGTCTCTACAACACGGGTGTCAAACATACGGCCCACAGGCCGCAACTGGCCCATCCAGGGCTCTTATTCCGAGCCCCAAGCAAATGATGACGTCTATTGCCAGGTAATAGAGGCTGTGCATTAGGTTCCTTGTTGGGGCTTGGATCCACTGCTGGCTACCTGGCCGGCAGGGAAAACCCCACCCCCAAACAGAGACATTGCTGTGCGATGTCCCCAATGCAATGAAATCACCTGGAAGTGACGTCATGATGTTGCTGATGTTGAAGGGCGATGCTTTCGTTTTGGGGCAAACTCTATGGTTTTGAAAAAAACAAACAAACATAAGAGTTTTGCCCCAAAACTAGAGTGTCACCTGACAGACGTCCTCCCCTAACATACCTGGTTTTAGTGGCTCAACCTGTGGGCTCTTTTCATCCCCTCCCCTCCACATCGGGAGTGTAGCAGAATTACTGCAGAATGCAACTGCCGCTACAGTCCTAAACAGAGTTACACTCTTCTAAGTAGAGTGATTTCAATGGACCTAGATGGGCCTACCTGCGCTTAGGATGGCCTTTGCAAGAGTCGTTTCTTCACAAAGCATCCCCGGTGACCGAGAGCCTCGCCTGGGCATGTCCAAACGGATTCCACTTGATTTCAGTTTTCTTTGGCTCCCTCGCCGGCAGAGAATAAAAGCCTGGCAAAACTGCAGAACGTTGTGAAGAAGCCGCGGCGGAGGCACCCATTCGAATGTCTCCTCTTTCTGTCCTGTGGATGTGCAGGCAAAGGAGAAACGGAGGCATTTCCCATCTAGGCCAGCGTGATGTTCCCCGTATGGACACTCACCCCTTGACTCTGGAAACTCCCAGGGTAAGGAGGGTGGTACATTAAACTAGTAAGATAAGTAATGGTAACCAAGATTGCTCATGAGAGCTAGTCCATGTGTTATGGCTGCTGTTAGCCGTGTCAGTCTGTTGTAAAACCAATGTCCGGTGGCATCATAAAGACCAATGTTCATTTCTGTGTGATCTTTTGTGAGTCACAGCCCTCTCCTTCAGAAAGTTATGAAGCCACTTTGGCTTTTCTCCGTGGGGTAACAACTTACCTACTACTCAGGCCCGTAGCTATAGTGGGGCTTTGGGGGCTCCACCCCCTTTCCTAAGGGCACAACCCCACAAGAATTTCTCCCGTAAATGCTTCCCCCCCCTTTTAAAGGCGTGTGCTCCTTTAAGCAGAGTAGGGTGCTGTATTTGACTAATTCCCGCAATGATCAAGGGGGTTAGAGTAGGTGACCTCTAGGGTCCCTTCTAACTCTGTGTCAAGATACTGGTCACCTTTAAGAGAGTTTTCCTGCCTGAGTGTTAGTTTTCTTGAGTATAGAAATCATCACCCCGCACCTGAAGCTTGTTATCAGAACTGTTACTTAGGCTGGCAGAAGTGATAAACTTGTAGCAGCTGAGAACTGTCATCTAAGGTGGTTGACCGCTTACAGTTTAGAGATCTAACCTGGTCACAGTTTTCTATTCTTTCTGCACTGAGAACTTCAGCCCCACCAGAAAAAAAAATTCCCCACAAGCCACAAAATCCTGGCTACAGGCCTGCTGCTATACTTTGATCATCTGTTTGTACTAGGAGTTTCACAGTGTGTGATGCTCCCTTTTGCCAGCGAATCAGTCATGGGGTACTCTTAGGGTCACGTGGCAGAAATGGGTGTATTCAAACCAGCATCCCTTTATTTGCAAGGAAATACAGGGATGGGAGCGACTGGGTTCAAGACAAGGGAACGCCTGCACTCTTAAGGATTTATAGAAATTTTTAATATTTTTTCAAACAAAAGACCAAAAAGGAACAATCAGCACTCGAGACAAACAAGCAAAGAAAGAAGAACTTTCTAAATTACGGAACACAGAAACATAGAAACGAGATTATAAAGGGAAAAAACATACAAAAGACAAAAGAAAGACAATGTTGAATCAAGTTATTGACAGAGAGCTTAATATTTGACATATATTCCCATTTATCTTACAAGATATAACTAAGAGAGGAAGTTAATAGTGGCACAGGGAATTTAAAAAAATTCTCTCTCTTTTCCCCTTCCTTCCTCCCTCCCCATCTATTTGCTGTCTTTCCACTTTTCTTTCTCTTTTTCTCTCTTTATCCATTTCTTCCTCAGAGCTGTTCTCTCATGGATAGTTCTCAAAAGAGCTCTCTCAGCCCCACCTTCCTCACAGGGTGTCTGTTGTGGGGAGGGGAAGGGAAAGGAGTTTGTAAGCCCCTCTGAGACTCCATCGGGTAGTGAAGGGCGGGGTATAAATCCAATCTCCTCCTCCTCCTCCTCTTCCTCCTTCTCTTCTTATTATTATTTCTCTCTCTCTATTCCCTTCTTCCGTCCTCCCCCCTCCCTTCCCCATCTATTTGTTTTCTTTCTTTCTCTCTCTCTCTTTCTCTCTTTCCACCTCTTTCATTCTTTCCACCTCTCTCTCCCTCTTAGACAGATAAATATAGTTAGCAAACAAATAAATATAATTATGAATATCTGTTTTTACTCCTTTTGTTTTTATTTTTGGCAGTCTCATTTGATGGTAATAAAAAGCAAATTTGTGTGTTTTCAATAAAAAAGTGTGTGTGATATTTGTCCGTGTCTTGCGGCTCTCAAACATCTGACGTTTATTCTATGTGGTTCTTACATTAAGCAAGTTTGGCCACCCCTGCCCTACGGGCTGTCGTCAGCATAAACACTATTAATCCCTTGGATGTCACTTTTCCATTTTGTTCCCCCCAAAGTGTTAACAAAGCCAACGCTGGTGTGGCATAAATGGTTTGATGCATAATATTTTCCATTTCTGTAAATACTTTCCCCCAAAACTGTGACACTACAGGGCATGACCACCACATATGGATGTAATCGCCTGGCTGGCTGCAATTTCTCCAACAGTTTGTGTTGTTTGTTTTACTTTACCGGAGTAATATACGCCAGTATATAATGTAGTCGTTTCAAAGAATTCTCCCTAAGGGCTATTAATACAGTTTTCCTTGTCTGAGTCACCCATACTTTATTCCATATATATTTGTTCTATTTTTATTCCAGGATCATTTTCCCATATTGTTTTCAGACCATTTGATGTATATTTGACGTAAAGAAGCTTTACCAGAATTGAAGAGAGAAATCCATGAATATGGAACAATAGCAGGACTATGTATGAATTATAAAGATTCCAGAGTGCTATATATAAATATTAAACCAAAAACTCAGTATGAAATTCAAAATGATTTTGGTATCCCAATATTTAATAAACAATCTAAATATCTTGGTGTAACTATTTCAAAGAATTTAAATAAACGCCAGCCGTTAAACTTCCATCCAGTGATGCGACAAATAAGAAAAGGTGTTAAGAGATGGTCCCAGAAACGTTTGACGATTATGGGTAGAAACCAGGGCTATAAAAATGGTGGCATTGCCAAAATTAAATTATTTCTTTCAAACACTTCCCATAGTAATTGACCCAAAAGACCTGGCGAAGGGATAAAAGATACTCACCAACTTTATCAAGGTACAAGACCATGACTTACAAAAATCTCAAGACAAAAGAGATTGGACCAAGGGGGATAAGTAACTACTACGAGGCAAACCAGTTGAGAGCACTGGTACAATAGTTGGAGGGTACTTCTGATAAACCATGGGTGGGCATGGAGGCAAATGCAAAACAGCTGAAATTTATTGTGGAGGAGGAAATGTTTTTGGAGTGAAAAAAGGAAGAGGCATAGAAAGGGTTGAGAATCCTTTTCTCTACACCACATTTAAAAATCTGGAATAAACGGAAAAACAAATTAATTCCAGAAATATCCCCACTGCTTCCATTTTACGTTACATCCCGATTTTTCTTACGTAAATAAACCAGAAGCATGTGTTAAATAGAAAGAAAGGGGGATTTACAGACTGGGAGACTCTTATGAAAATGGGACTCCCCTTCCTGTGGTACAATTAAAAAGAAGAGTTACGAGGAGTTTCAACGAACTGGATTCTTCTCCATCAGTTACATTACTTAATCGTGAATCCTACAGTAAGGCAAACTATGACCAGAAAGATGGTGAAATGGGAACAGATTCTAATGCAACATACGAATTGTGCAAAAGGGATAACTGCAGTCTAAGAATTCTCACTAACAAACAGTAGGAACAGAGCGGGGACTCCGCCCCATGAGGCTGAACCAACACGCACAAATACCGGGGGGGGACATACTATTCCATTGTAATATATACAATAAATACAATGCATTGGGCTTCCCACACACACACACACATCCGCAGTCCCTTTGGATACTTTTGTGCTTCCATGAAACAAAGATGTATCCAACCTGCACAATAAGGTGATGCATGCTTTATGACAAGGGGTCCGCAACACGGTGCTCGTGGGCACCAACATGTTTCCTGGTGCCACCTAGTATTTGCAGAAAGTGGTTGAGGTAGGGGTGATGGGGGTGATGTTTTTCCCACTTTCGGGGATCCCAATTGGCCGCTGGCCAGCAGGGGGAGCCCTGCCCCTGAAGAGCCCCACTGGGCACCTTGGTGGGGGACACTTAGGGTTGCCAAGTCAAAATTAACTTACAGCGGGGGAGTCCCACGCTGACCCTGGAGTCTGTGTGTGCACACCGCCGCGATGATGCCACCCGGAAGTGACGTCATTGCGTCGGCACGTTGGGGGCAGGGCCACTAGATTTCGAGGGAAAACCATAGAGTTTTCCCTCAAATCATAGAGCGTCCCACCCTCAATGTGGCCAAACACTGGGGACGTTTGCCGGAAGGGGGTGGAGTTCCCCCCGGGGCCCGATTTGCTGGCGTTGGGTAACGGGCCTCTTGGGCAGGGGTTTACCCGCCCCCCAGGGGGACTTGGCAAGCCTAGGGACGCTCTAGCATTTGGGTAAAAACTCTATGGTGACCATAGAGTTTCTTACCCAAATGCTAGAGTGTCCCTTGAATGATGTGCCCAGCGCAATGACATCACTTTCAGGTGATGTTCTTGCTGGAGTCCCCCGCCAGGACGCAGGTAAGACCTGGCAACCCTAGGTTGGGGCCAGGTGGGTCTTTTGCTAAGCAAGACTTCTGGTTGGCCACTGGAGATTTGATTGGCTGTGCAGATTTTTTAAAACTTTGCTTTAGCGGCACCGGCCAATCCAGCACAAGGATCTTCACTGTGTGACTGAAGCTAAGCTGTGGCGCCCATTTTGTGTCTGCACCCAACACACTGTATGTCACAATTTCAAAGCAGCCCACAGGCTCAAAAACATTGGGGACCCCTACTCAACATGGAGACAGCTACTATGTCATTAAGGCCCAAATTATTTTGCCCCGGGCAGTTAATCTTAACATGACTGATCCCAGAACCCTGGAGACTTGTCCAGTGGCACTCCAAATTGCCCTTGGCTGAGATGAGTTCATTCTGCAGAATGCTTTCCTTGAATCCAAGGAAAGGTCAGCATAACTTTGCTACGAAACTGGCTTCCCTCGAAGAACTCTGGGAGTTGTAGTTTTGGTGAGGGCCAATCCCCTGTTAATGATACTTACTGCTTTCCCCACTGAAAGAAAGAGCTTCAAAGAACTCCTTGTCATTCACAAAAGTCCGCATTTGTGCTATCTGAGTGCATGCCGTTGCATGTGTGCATAGAGGAGTGGGCTAACGGCTGCAGTGCCACCGCCCTGTGTGCGAAATCCGCACCCATACGAAGATGGCGATAATAAATCTATGTTTGCTCTTTGCCTAAGGACAATTCTATTGAGGACACTTTGGCTGAACAATCATAGGAAGGCATTTTCTGGACCAGAAATTAGTACCAGTGAAACACCACTGGGCATGTGATTGCACCTTTGGAGGACTCATTTGTACTTTTATTCTGTGCCTAGTGGTTTCATCTTGGAACAGCTTTATTCTGTTCCTTCTTGTATTTATATTTTGCATCTTTATGATTGTACTGCATTATTATATTAGCCAGTATGTTCCTCACTGTGTTTGACCTCTGAAGAAGGCCTATGCAGGCCGAAACGCGTCAGGTCAAGTCCATTCGCCCTTGTGTGTTAGATTCTGGTATTTTTACATGAGGTATGATTGGGCCTTATGTATATATATATTTAAAATGTTAATAAATACATGTATCTTTTTATATACTATATACTATATATATATACTATATACTATATATTATATACTATATAGTATATATTATATATAAGGCTTTTTTTTGTGGAAAAAGCCCAGCAGGAACTCAGTAGCATAATAGGCCACACCCTGTCAGCAGGAACTCATTAGCATATTAGGCCACACACCCCATGTTGCCAGAAGTGCGGTCATCCAGCCACACCCACCTTTTGCTTCTTATTCTGTTTACCTTGTTTGTTCTCAAAACCCAGGGCTTTTTTTTGGAGCAGGAACTCCTTTGCATGTTAGACCCCACAGCCCTAATGTAGCCAATTCGAATGAGATTCTGCTGTTGGGTGTGGCCTGTTATGCTAATGAGTTCCTGCTGGGTGTGGCCAACTTGGGGGTCAGCCGGAACTCCCTTCCTGTGCGTTCCTGCCCAAAAATTGCCCTGCTATATATATATTAAGCTTTTATTTTTGGCCCTCTTTTCTATTTGAGTAACCTTTTCAGGTTTCTGGATTCTAGGTTTTTAGGTTCAGTTCTCCCCCCACCCTTTTTGACCGAGGCTGTTTTATACCAAGTCGTAGCATCAGGGTCCATCTAGCTGAGCTGCGTCTATGTTGGGTAGAGCGGAAAAGGACTTTCATCCATCTTTTTCTAGTCCCAGCAATGCTACTGGGTGGGAAAGAAGCAAGATATAGCCACTGCAATGTCTAGGGATGCCAGCCTCCAGGTGGGACCTGGAGATCCCCTGGAATTCCAGCTCATCTCCTGTCTACGGATACCAGTTCCCCAGGAGAAAATGACTGCTTTGGAGGGTGGAGTCTACGGCATTGTGCCCCAGTGAGGTCCCTGTCCTCCCTAAGCTCTATCTCCAAATCTCCAGGAATTTCCCAACCTGGATCTGGCAACTCTACCCGCCCTCCTCATCACCCGCCGGTGGCCAAGGGGGGACCTGCAAGCCTTGCAAGATCTCAGGGCCCTCTTTCCCAATCCTGGAGGAGGCAGAAGAACATAATTCTTTGTTACTCTTGTTTCCTGCATTGCGTCCGGTCACCATTTCTATTAGGAAATTGGAGATCCACCCATCCTCTCCAACCTGGGCTGGGCCAGTTTGCCGTAGTGGTTAAGAGCGGCAGACTCTAATCTGGGAAAACCGGGTTTGATTCCCCCCTCCCCCTCCACATGCAGCCAGCTGGTGTGACCTTGGGTCAGTGACAAGTTCTCTCAGAGCTGTTCTCCCAGGAGCAGTCCTCGAAAGAGCTCTCTCAGCCCCACCTGCCTCACAGGGGAGGGGAAGGGAAAGGAGAGAGACCCTGAGACCCTGGAGAGCAGCTGCCAGTCTGACCAGACAATACTGAGTTTGATGGACCAAAGGTCTGATTCAGTAGAAGGCAGCTTCATGTGGAGGGCTGCAGCTCAGTGGCAGAGCCTCCGCTTGGCATGCAGAAGGTCCCCGGTTCAGTCCCCGGCATCTCCAGGTGAAAGGACCAGGCAGGAGGGGAAGGGAAAGACCTCAGCCTGAATCCCTGGAGAGCCATGAAGTGGGGACTGTAGCTCAGTGGCAGAGCCTCCGCTTGGCATGCAGAAGGTCCCCGGTTCAGTCCCTGGCATCTCCAGGTGAAAGGACCAGGCAGGAGGTGATGGGAAAGACCTCTGCCTGAGACCCTGGAGAGCCATGAAGTGGGGCTGTGGCTCAGTGGCAGAGCCTCTGCTTGGCATGCAGAAGGTCCCCGGTTCAGTCCCTGGCATCTCCAGGTGAAAGGACGAGGGAGTAGGTGATGTGAAAGACCTCTCTCTGATACTGCTGCCAATCTGACCTGGATGGACCGATGGTCTACGGCAGTTTCACGTACAACTGCTTGGAAAGAAGGGGGGGAGATATCGTGTCCTTAGAAGAAGAAGACAAGGAAGAAGAGGAGGAGGAGGAAGAGGAGGAGATTGGATTTATATCCCACCCTTCACTACCCAAAGGAATCTCAGAGCAGCTTACAAACTCCCTTTCCCTTCCCCCCCCCACAACAGACACCCTGTGAGGTAGGCAGGGCTGAGAGAGCTCTCCCGAGAACTGCCCTTGAGAGAACAGCTCTGAAAGAAGAAGACGAGAAGAGATTGGATTTATACCCCGCCCTTCACTTGGAGTCTCAGAGCGGCTTACAATCTCCTTTCCCTTCCCCTCCCCACAACAGACACCCTGTGAGGTAGGCGGGGCTGAGAGAGCTCTGACAGAAACTGCCGTTTTTTCAAGGACAGCTGTGCCAGAACTATGGCTTGCCCAAGGTCATCCAGCAGGTGCAAGTGGAGGAGTGGGGGAATCAAACCCGGTTCTCCCAGATTAGAGTTCGCGCACTTTAGCCACCGCACCAAACTTAATAGAGACTTAATGGGATGTCATTTACCAAATGATGTGATCTAATTCCACGTCAGCGGGAAAGTGTCAGCCGCCCATCTCTGCACATTTAAGTCTCTATTAAAAGGACACAGCATTTATTTTCTCCAGGCCTGTTGGCAACCCTGAACCAGAGTCACATGGTGTGGAAACGACCCTGAATGGTCGTTCCACAGATTCTGGATTCCTGCTGGGAATGGATGTCCCTCTAGGTGTTCTGGAAATGACTCTTGACTTAATGGCAGCGACGTCACTGTGTTGTGTAATGCTGCAGATAAAATGACGGTGTAACCGCATTCATGACTTTTGTGAGTGTGTGTGTATGTGTGTGTGTGACTCGAGATCTTATTATAGTTATTAAGGTCAGCATATACAGGGACTGCTCGCTTTGTTCCTCAGGTTGCGTTTGCAACGATTCCGGCGAGGACCAATTCAAAACCCTGTTCCCATTGTCCCCCAAGCACCCATTTTGGAAAATGGCTGCCACAGCCGAGCGAGACCCAATTCAAGCTGTCCCTGTTTTAGCCTCCTCTCGAAAAACACATACGACGGAGCCAGATTTCCTGTGTGTGTAATATATGAGCAATGCCTCTCAGATGCAGTCGCTATTTTAACACCCATCTGCCCATGTACCAACAGGCACGGTCGCCGTCCAAGGAGGAATCACAACTCCCTTCCCCTCCCGCCCACCCACCCCGCCTCTCGCTCGCCTGCACTAAAATCTGAAATCGGAACGAAAATAGACCAATTCGTCGAGTCCTGATCACACAACGGGTGCCGACACAAAGCCGTCGTCAAATAAAATGACGGTACGTGCAATGCAGATGGTGCTTTTACTTCTCGATAATTACGTAAGACTCGAGCAGAAAATGCATTCCAGACCCGTTGTGGACTTTGTGTGCGGTTAGAGTACATCAGGCGATCTTACCACGCGCGAGAGACTGTGGTATAGTGGTCAGAGAGTCAGACTAGAACCGGGGAGGCTCCCGGTTCGAATCCCCCACTGCGCCGTGGGAGTTTGCTGGGTGGCCTTGGGCCTGTCACACCCACACGGCCTAGCCTACCTCACAAGTTTGTTGTGAAGATAAAGCGGAGGAGAGGAGGCTGTAAGCCGCTTTCTGTCCCCGTTGGGGAGAAAGGCAGAGTATGAATCAGGCGCAACAAATACAATAGAAGTAAAAATTAACAATTAAATAGTGTCAAGCTGATCTTAGGGAGCCGCAATTGGATCTTCTGATACATGGCAAAAGGGTTAAGCGGTCAGACCCAGATCTGGGAGGCCCCGGTTCGAAACCCCACTCTGACAGGGAACCTTGGAGGATGACCTCGGGCCTCACCTACTTTGCAGGGTTGTTGTGAAGGTCAAAATGGAGAAGGGGATGATGATGTAAGCCACCCTAAGCTCCTTGGAGGAAGGTCAGAATGAAAGGCACTAAACAGAGCCAGTGTGGTGTAGTGGTTATGTGTGTGGACTATAATCTGGGAGAACCAGGTTGGATTCCCCACTCCTCCACTCGCAGCTGCTGGATGACCTTGGGCAAGCCATAGTTCTCTCAGAGCTGTCCTCTCAAGAGCAGTTCTGCAAAGAGCTCCCCACCTACCTCACAGGGTGTCTGTTGTGGGGAGGGGAAGGGAAAGGAGATTGGAAGCCACTCTGAGACTCTGAGTGAAGGGCGGGTTATAAATCCAATCTCTTCTTCTCCTAAATAAAAATAAAAAGGCATCTGATTTGGATCTGTGGAAGGGGGCTGTTCTCTACATCTCTCAGGGAGATGCCCAACCCCAGCACTGTAAGTCCTAGCAGGGAAAGAAGGAGACATGCACACTGGAGCTTTTTCACTACAGAAGAAGAAGAAGAAGAAGAAGAAGAAGAAGAAGAAGAAGAAGAAGAAGAAGAAGAAGAAGAAGGAGGAGGAGGAGGAGGAGGAGGAGGAGGAGATTAGATTTATACCCCGCCCTTCACTACCCAAGGAGTCTCAGAGCGGCTTACAATCTCCTTTCCCTTCCGCTCCCCACCACAGACACCCTGTGAGGTAGGTGGGGCTGAGAGAGCTCTCTCCAGAACTGCCCTTGAGAGAACATCTCTGAGAGAACTTGTGACTGACCCAAGGTCACACCAGCAGCTGCATGTGGAAGAGTGGGGGTTAAAACCGGGTTCTCCCAGATCAGAGTCCATGCTCTTAACCTCTACACCAAACACCCAGGGCTGCTTTTTGAACTCTGTTGGGAGATTCAAATCAGGTCTTCACAGCATCACACACACCATGTCCAATAATGACTTCTGAAATCCGTATTTGATGCCCTGAAATTGGGTATTTAAGGAGGCGGAGAGGGAATCTAGCGATACCAGAACAATCTCACAGGGAGAAGTCCCAGCAAGAGAGTGAAAGCAAACGGATTGACGCCTGGTGCATCGATGAGAAATAAGAAGAAAAAGAGGAGGAGATTGGATTTACATCCCACCCTTCACTCCCCAAAGAAGTCTCAGAGCGGCTTACAATCTCCTTTCCCGTCCCCTCCCCACAATAAACACCCTGTGAGGTCGGTGGGCCTGAGAGAGCTCTCTCGAGAACAGCCCTTGAGAGAACAGCTCTGAAAGAACTTGTGACTGACCCAAGGTCACACCGGCAGCTGCATGTGGACAAGTGGGGAATCAAACCTGGTTCTCCCAGATCAGAGTCTGTGCTCCTAACCACTACACCAAACTGGCTCAATAACCAAACCAAGCGAAGCAGTATCTACCTAGGACTGTTTTCTAAGAACAAACATACTCCTGAGTTGCACAGGAGTCTTCCCCAGGCAAAATGAAAAAAGAGCTAATCCTCAGCAATAGAACAAGCAAAGTGCACTCCCAAAGCACATACTTCTCACTTCAGAGACAAAAGCGACCTAATCCCATAACATGGTGTTTTTTTCCACTGACAAGCAAGATGTTCTAGTGACCCAAGAGGCTAAGATCTCCATTACTGATAAAGAGTGTTGTGCAGCTCACAAGCTTGTATACTTCTGCTCCCACAAAAGGCGGCCCAGGCTGATTTAGTCTGCAATCGGAGACCAGGTCTCTGTACATGTACAGAGTTTTTGATTAGCACTTTACATATTGCAGGATTGGGCTGTTGCACTGAAAACAGGTTCTAGGGCTAATCCTCAGTGACTCCTGGATCGTAGAATCGTAGAATCATAGAGTTGGAAGGGACCTCCAGGGTCATCTAGTCTAACCCCCTGCACAATGCAGGACATTCACAAATGCCCCCCCGCTCCATTGCATTGCAGCTTTTACGCAAAGGATGGTGGTGACTCTTCACACGCCTGGACTTTAAAATTAGGAATAGAAGCCTAGTGTCAGGCTAGGATCTGGGAGACCCAGGTTCGAATCCCCACTCTGCTGTGGAAGCTTGCTGGGTGATCTTGGGCCTGTCACCCACTCTCAGCCTAGTCTACCTCACAAGGTTGTTGTGAGAATACAGGGGAAGAGAGGAGAACAATGTAAGCCACTTTGGGTACCTTTTGGGGAGAATGGTGAATGAAGGAAAAAAATAATTAGTCTTTAAGGAGACTTACTTGAGGTTTTTGTAAGGCAAGTGAAATCTAAGGGAACATACTGAAAAGATGAGCAAGGAGAGGTAGAATTAATCAACCTCAGAGGATTCCCCGGTATTTCTGCTTGTGTTACTCCTCTGGGTGTTTCCTTCAGGTCGCTCCTCATACAGAGACACAACAGGGAGCCTCTTCGGAGGGCATCTAATTCTTCAAGATCTCTGTATCATGGAGCCACTGAACCCTTCCAGTCCCACAGATGCAGAGTAGAAGGCAGCAAAGTAGAGTTGCCAGCCTCCAGGTGGGTCCTGGAGATATCCTGGAATCACAACTGCTCTCCAGACGACAGAGATCGGTTCCCTTAGTAAAAATGGCTACCTCGGAGCATTATACCCTGCCGAGGTCCCTCGCCTCCCCAGCCTCCACCCCGAAGTCTCCAGGAATCTCCCACCACAGAGCTGGCAACCCTACAGCAAACTCAGACCAGAGACTCAACAAACAGCCTCCTCCGCCCAGGGCCAATCCCACTGCTATCGCAGCAGAAGGCTCCAACCTCCACCCTCCCCGGGGGAAGCACGACTGACAGGCAGCCAAGCCCGGGCGGTGACTCATCCAGAGACCCAGCAAAGCCGGAGAAAACTCCCCGCCCTGCAGTCCAGGCTTGCCGGGCGACCCGCTCCCTGCCAGCGCCTCCTACCGGCCGCGTTAAGTAGCCGGCCGCCGGCAGGAGGCGCTGCGCCGCCGAGGCACCGCCGAGGCCCCGGTCTGCAGGCGGGGAGCCGCCGCGGGCGGGAGGGCGTGTGTTCCGTGTGTGCGTGCGAACGGCCGTGCGGGCCCGTGCTTGTGCCTCGCCCGGAGCCTGCCCAGACCCGGGCAGGGCAGGGCAGGGCAGGAGCGCGGTGCCAGCTGGCAGGCACCCCGGGGCTGGGAGGCGGCGGCGGCGGCGGCGGCGGCGGGGAAGCAGCAGCGGCTGTATAGCAGCAGCTGTTTTTAGCGCCTGCTGCTAATTCAGCCGCAGGAACAAACTTTTCCTTTCGCCTCCCCGCTCGCTGCTATTTCGGCGATGGCGGAGTCACAAGGCGCCCGGCCCGGCCGGCTCACTTTAAGCCTCCTTTGCGCCTCCTTTGCCGCCGCCGCTTCCTAACCCGACCCCGCCCTGGAGCTAAATATACCCCCCGCTCGCGCCTTCGCCCTCGCCGGACCCCCCACCCCCCTTCCCCGCCCGCCTGCCTGCCTGGCCGCCCGGACTCGGCTCGGGGCAGACCGCGGACGCGGCTTCTCTATGGAGCGCCCCCCTCACTCCCCCGCCCCCCAAGTGACCCTCCCCTTTTGAGTTGGCTTCCTTCTCTCTCCCCCCCATTTCTCCTCCTCCTCCGCGACCCCGCCACCTCCTGCCTCCTCTTTATTGCTCTGTAAGTGTCTGTTTGGGGGGCCGATTTGGGGCGGTGGGGGGGAGAGTTGCATGGTGTGTGGGGCGCTGCTTGGCAGATCTGGGGAGAGGCGGCGTGCGTTGCCCTAGGCCTGGGCTGTTCATCTGGAAGAGGCACCCCCTGTGATCCTAGTTTGGGAGAGGTTGGATAGTTGGGGGGGACGGGACGACCACCGCAATCTGGGAGGGAGAAGGAAGAACCCCCCCCCCCTTCCAAGTTATTTCAGGAGGGGTCTGGAATCGAAGGATAGTTCCATAAGTGATGCTAACTCCCCCCCTCCCCCAAACTTGGAAGGTGGTCCCATTCGAAAAAATAGATATAATTTTAAAGAAAGCAGAGGCGGATATTTGAAAACACAAAATACAGCGGCGGGGGAGGCTGATCATTGGGTGCCTGATTTTGATTCTCACCCTCTCCCCCCCTCCTATTTTTCACACAGGAGGCCTTAAAAAAACACCTCTGAGTTCTCATGCTTACTTCCATGCGCTTCTTGGGCCGGCCATTCATCACTGTGTGGCTTAGGAAGTCATATGGAGCCATTTTAAAGAGGCGCCTACATCCCAGCTTTGGTTTCTCCAGTTGGGTTTCCCCGACAGTTAAAAACTTGGTCTGAGCCTGTGTTAAAAACTCCCCCAGCTGTGGAATAGGGGGTGTGCCTGTGTGTGGAAGGACCCAAATTGGTCTGAGCATCACTTGGGCAAGTGAAAGAGGGAAGTTTTTCAAGTTCTGGACAACCTGGACTTCTGGGGTTCTCTTCTGTAGCTCTGCCCTGAGGGGACTTGGTTAAACTTCCTTTCCAGGATGTCTTCACCTGCTGGGATCCTACCTCTTTGCTGAATCCCGGCAGGTAGGTGAGAGTGAGAAAACGGCTGGTGGTGGGGGCCACCCAGGGAGTTGTGTGGCTGAACCTGAGGCTGTCTTTAGAGTGTCTTACCTCTGAGGAAGCCGGCAGAGGATTTTGGGGGTGCAAGGAGCCAGTTTGAAGGGGGCTGGCGGGGCTTTGGTTCTGTCACTGAGCTGGAGGCAGGGGGTTATGGGAATTCACATGCCCGGAGTGCTTCATCCCTGCTACGGATATTCCCCTCCCGGCTGAGCCTGCCTCAGTTTCCCCTTGCGTAGTGGCTGAAATCTAGTGATTTGCTGGGATCTTGACTGTAGCAGAATTTGGAGGCATGTTATGTGTGTGTTTGGGAGAGAGAAGTAATATGTACTAAAATCGGGGGGGGGCAAAAAGTGATTAGAATGGACTTGATGGCTAATAATGGACATGAAGGGGGGATTTGGCTGGGGGTGTTATTGGTTAGAGTATCAGACTATGAGAGCTTGCTGGAGGATCTTGGGCCGGTTTGCTCTCTCCCTCTCTTAGCCGAACCTACCACAGAGGGACGTTGTGAAAAGAGTGGTGTAAGCAGGTTTGGGTCCCCTTTGGGGACAGAGGTGGAGTATAAATAGGGCTGCGAACCTCCAGGTGGTCCCTGGAAAATTTCCCAGTATTACAATTGATCTCCATTGGACCAGGAGCAGTTCCCCTGGAGAAAATGGCTGCTTTGGAGGGTGGACTCTGTGGTATTATACCCGGCCGAGGTCTCTCCCCTCCCCAAACCCCGCCCTCCTTAGGCCTTACCCCCAAACTTTCCAGGGATTTCCCAACCCAGAGTTGGCCACCCTAGTTATCGATTAACTAAATAAATACATGGGGAATGCTTGTGTTCTGAGATTGCCCACCCTGGTGCTCTTGGAACAGATCTGAATTTGTGCAAGAGCCCAGTGGGTGCCGGGGACCTGTTCTGCAGTGTATCAAGAGTGTCTCTGAGCATACACAGTATACTTTTCTCTCTCTATTGTGTAACCACAGCACAGGCGTATCAGGTTAGGGCACAGAGTCTTTCGGTAGGGGGTCCGAGGACATGTCTTCGAGAGTACTTGGGGAGGTGAGATTTCTCCTAAAATCACCTTCTGCCTGTTAGTGCTGGGGGGGCCAGCTCCAGGGTGGGAAATACGTGGAAATTTGGGCAGGTAGCAACCAATGCTCCCTCTAAGCTGTGGAGTCTTGTGAGCAAAAATTCTGTTTTGTGAGCTTCTGGCATTCAAGTTGTGAGCGAGCGATTTGGCTGCTGCATACGTCAGTTTGCTCTGGAGCCCGCCTTCCTGAGCCAAGACAAAAATGTGTGCGCCGGAGGCTAAAAAAACTGTGAGCCGGCTCGCACTAACTCAGCTTAGAGGGAACACTGGTAGCAACTGAGGGGGGCAGGGTTTGGGGAGGGGAAGGACTTCAGTGGGGCATGATGCCACAGAGTCCACCTTCCGAAGTGGGCATTTTTCTCCAGGGGAACTGATCTGTATCGTCTGGAAATCAAACTCCAGGAGACCTCCAGCCACCACCTGGTTGTTGGCAACAGTAGTTAAGACGCAGATTCCTAATGTACGCACGCGCACACAGTAGGAAACAAAGTTTGAGTCCAGTGGCACCTTTAAGACCAATAAAGTTTTACTCCGGTTACAAGCTTTTGTGTGTACACCCACTCAACAGTGTTGCATGCGCACAAAAACTTATGCCCAGAATTAAACTTCGCTGGTCTTAAAGGTCCCCCTGGACTCGAACTGTATCCTGCTGCTTCAGACCCAACACGACTACCCACCAATGCACCCTCTAAGCTGTGGAGTCTTGTGAGCAAAAAATTCTACTTTGTGAGCCGCTGGCATTCAAGTTGCGAGCGAGCGATTTGGCTGCTTGCATACATTGGTTTGCTCTGGAAGCCACCCTTCCTGAGCGGAGACACAACTGTGCGCGCCGGAGGCTAAAAAAACTGTGAGCCAGCTCACACGAACGCGGCTTAGAGGGAACATTGCTGGGACCCACCCGGATCTGTCTTTGCAGCGGAGTATAGTTTGGCTCCGTTATTTCCCATCCAGCTGAAATGAAAAGGATGCGGTTTTGAGCTGCAGGGCCTCCTTCTTAATGCTCAGGGCCCGGGGTAATGGAGAGATCCAGTTCTTGGGTCCACCGGCCCATTTGTCACTCTGGCAGAGGGGGCAGCCGATACGTCGGCGGGGAAGGGGTGTCAATTAGGAAGCCGGCTTGGAAGGAGGCGGGAGGGTGCCGGGCTCCAGTCCCCGTAATACGCCAGGGCCCGGCCACAAACTTCCCACCCGATAATTATAGAGAGAATAATGCTGCATTATTTATAACACCCGGCTATTTATAACCCGGGGCCCAGAATATGTGGCACCAGGCCTCAGCTGCTGATGCTGGGCTCGTGGCCCCCCCCGTCCCCTCTCCTCCCACCCTGGCAGCCTTACACCCTCCTTTGACCCAGCCGCGGCCCAAGGAGAGTGCGAAGGGGTGCGTGTGCAGGGCAGAGAGGTGTGGTCACACTGGGGGGTCTCCGATTTGAAGGAGGTGGGGGGGGCAGTGGGACAGGCAGGATCGGTGCCAAGGGCAGCTCCGAACTCTTCCTTCTCCTCCTCCTCCTCCTCCCCCTGCCCCAGCTGCCAGGTCCTTGTTCAGCCTCTTTCCCCCTGCCCCACCCGGTTTCATTCCATTCCCCCGGAGTTGTCAGTTTTCATGCCTGGGGAAATGGTTCCCATATTTTGGCCTGTGTCCCCGGTAGCCTGGTCGCCAGGGGTCAGCGGCAGGGGTCAGGACCGGAAAATTCCCACATGTCCTTTTCGACAGGTGGCCAGATCTGAAGCGGAAGGTTAACCGTTTGCTTTTGGCCTGTGTGTGTGTGTATGTGGGGGGGGTGAGTTTTGCAGAGTGACTGTTCATCCTCCCTCCGGCATTTCGACTCAGTTGCCGCTTGCAGAAGGCCTGGTTGCTGAGGCACGCAGCGTGCTCTTTTTATTTTTTAAAAAAATGCTTTCGCTCTTACGGTGAGGAAGGTTTAGAATCACGGAGTTGGAAGGGACCATAGAGGCCATCTAGTCCAACCCCCTGCTCCATGCTGGATCAGCCTAAAGTATCCTTGACAAATGTTCATCCAGCCGCTGCTTGAAGAATGCTGGTGAGGGGGAGCTCACCCACCTCCCTAGGCAGCTGATTTCACTATTGCACAACTCTTACTATAAAAAAAGTTTTCCCCAAGATCCAGCCGGGTCCTTCCGGCCCAGAATTTAAACACGTTATCACGAGTCCTCTCCTCTTCTGCCAACAGGTACGGCTCCCTGCCCTCCTCTAAATGACAGCCCTTCAAATATTTGAAGAAAGCAGTCATGTCCCCCCCTTAACATTGATGGGCAGTAGATTCAGGACAGACAAAAAGAAATACTTCTTTACACTGAGAGGGATTAAAATGTGGAATTCGCTGCCAGGGGGATGTTGTGATGGCCACAGTCACAGACAGCTTTAAAAGGGGGTTAGGTGGATTCGTGGAGGATTGGTCGATCAGGGCTACTATCCATGGGGACTAAAGGGAACCTCCACATTCAGAGGCAGTCAACCTCAATCCCAGCGCCAGAAGGCAACATCAGGAAAAGGCCTCAGCTTCCATGCCCTGTTGTTGGACCTCCTGAAGAACTGGTTGGCCACTGTGTGAGACGGGATGCTGGATGAGATGGAGTATTGGTCTGATCTAGCAGGGCTCTTCTTATGTTCTTATGAAGGCCTCAGCCTCTATGCCCTGTTGTTGGACCTCCTGGGGAACTGGTTGGCCACTGCGTGAGAAATAGGATGCTGGACTAGATGGACCACTGGTCTGATCCAGCAGGGCTCTTCTTATGTTCTTATGAAGGCCTCGGCCTCTATGCCCTGTTGTTGGACCTCCTGGGGAACTGGTTGGCCACTGTGTGAAATGGGATGCTAGACTAGATGGACCACTGGTCTGATCCAGCAGGGCTCTTCTTAGGTTCTTATGAAGGCCTCGGCCTCTATACCCTGTTGTTGGACCTCCTGGGGAACTGGCTGGCCACTGCGTGAGACAGGATGCTGGGCTAGATGGACCACTGGTCTGATCCAGCAGGGCTCTTGTTATGTTTTTAACTTCCCCTTCGCCAGACTCAAGACTCCCCAGTCCCTCAGCTTTTCCTCCTAGGGCTTGGTCTCAGATTATGCACTAGCAGAGATGCTTACTTGCTTTTCCTGTGTGAGTTACTGTTCTGGCGGTTTGTCCTCTGAAGGCAGGAAATTCAACTTCCACCCTGTGATTGAGTGACTGATAACAGTTGTTGCGGCAATCCTGCAAGGCTGGTTGGAAAGAGACAATGATAAGAGTCCGTTCGGAGATGTAGAGTGTCCTCCACGGGTGGGTACTTTTCCTGAGAGGAGGAAAAACTGGACGTTGGAAACGGGGGTTCCTCAGTGTGAGACTACCCGGCAACGATGAACTACCCAGAACTGAGGCAGACTCTCACCAAACAGAGGATTGACCCACATGTTGAAATAATTGGGCAAAAGTCTCCTTCTGGAAACCAAAGGGAAGCCAGGGTAGGCAGTGTGAGAAGGAGGTCATGGATATGGGAAAGTATGCAGAGATCTGTGTTTATTAAAGGCAGTGAATACCAAGGCTGTTTCTTCCCATTGTAGGATATTCCTCTGTGGCAATCATTCACAGGCAGATTTTCCTTTGTGGAGCCCAGCCCAGTTGTGAATGATTGCTGTTGGGCCATAATAGCGCAGTATTCAGAGGCATTAGGTTTGGGGTTGTATTCTGAGACCAGCCCAAATGATCAGCGACCAAATGTGACACAGGACGAACCCAAGACCTTCTTTCCAGGGCGCAGAGACCCACACACCTCTTTCGGTAGTGCATCAAGTGCAGGCCCCGTAGCCAGGATTTTGCGGCTTGCGGGGCAAATATTTTTCTGGTGGGACTGCCATTATGTTTATGTCGACTCCAGTCCGCTTCCCAAGCCCAACTGCCAGCAGCCACCTCTCCCCCTCCTGTCCTGCAAGACTGAAAGGGCCCTTCAGTCGATCGGCTAGAGGAGGGCCCTTTAAATCTTGCGGGAGGGGAGGGGCACGCGCCATCCCCTGCTTCTTCTCAAAAGAGGGAAAGGAAGAGGAGAAGAGATCGGATTCATACCCTGCCCTTCACTACCCGAAGGAATCTCAGAGCAGCTCACAATCTGCTTTCCCTTCCCCTTCCCACCACAGACGCCCTGTGAGGTAGGTGGGCCCGAGAGAGCTCTTTCCAGAACTGCTCCTGAGAGAACAGCTCTGAGAGAACTTATGACTGACCCACGGTCACACCAGTAGCTGCAGGTGGAGGCGTGGGGAATCAAACCAGGTCTGTTTGTTTGTTTAATTTGTATCCCGCCCCACCGAGGCAGGATCAGGGCGGCTTACAGGAGATATATAAAAACAGCAAAATATGTTAAAACAGAAAGTTTAAGATCAAACCATGGCATATAATCATTAATACTAATAAACACAGATGTTAATAGGCAATGGCGGCGGCCTCTCAACATCCAGAAGGTCACTACCATCGTAATCCATGTACCTGCCGGGCTGTTGGTTATTAAGCTGGTGCTGATGTTGGGGCCAGGGCTGCAGTATTGGGAGACGGCACCCTAATCGAAAGCCTGATGGAAGAGCTCCCTTTTACAGGCCCTGCGGAACTGTACAAGGTCTCACAGGGCCCCGATGTCCTCCGGGAGCTCATTCCACCAGTTAGGGGCCACCACAGAAAAGGCCCTGGCCCTTGTCACGGCTCACCTGGCTTCTTTAGGGCCTGGGAGGGCTAGACGGTTTTGGGACCCCGATCTTAGTGCTCTCTGGGGAACAGATTAGAGTTTGCACTCCTAACCGCTACACCAAACTGGATCCCTTTAAATGCTTTTGAGAAGAAGCCCCCCCCCAATTCTTCTAAAAAAAACCCTTGTGGGGCTGGCCCTTTAAGGAAGGGGGCAGAGCCCCCAGTGGTCCCACTGTAGCTACAGGCCAGATCCAGTATCCATTTTCCCATGCTCTCTGGCAGATAGTTCAGGAATATGGTGCCCCCATGTTATTTCTCTTCCCTCTGACTCGGATGGCTTGGGCCAGTCTGATCTCATCAGATCTTGGCTGCTAAGTGGGGCCCGCCGGGATTAGTATTTGGATGGGAGACCACTAAGGAAGTCCAAGGTCGCTAAGCAGAGGCAGGCCATGGCAAACCACCTCTGTTCCCTCTACAGGGCCACCATAAGCCAGCTGGGACTTCACAGCACTTCCCTCCCCGCCACTAAAGAGTTTTTTACCTAGTTAAAAGATGGTTTTTTGGTCGGGCTCGGGTGGGGTGAGGCATAGCCTTCAAAGCGAAGGCATTATTTCGGGAGGACAGGTCACCCCCTCTCCCTTTTCCCGGGTCCATCGCCTAACTTTCTCTTCCGTTTACACAGCGGCCCGTCTTCCCCAGCGGCTCTGGAATGTTCTGCCGATGTCGGTCTCCGGTGAGCAAGCGGGATGGAGCAGCGGACTGGAGGCAAGGTACCGTAGGCCTCATGGACATGTGCTCTGTCTCAGGTGCCCGGTTGTTAGGCCCCGCTTCCGCCTGGCCCGGCGTTCACAGCAGCTACTGTCTCTGCACGCTCGCTTGTCGTAGCCCCAGGTGTTGTGAACACCATAATTAATAAAGGCAAGCATGATCTCGGCCTTTTCCCCGGCCGCAAAGCCCTCCTTTCCCCTCCGCCCATAGTTAACAGTGCTTCTAATTTTAGGCCTAGCTGCCTCGAAAGAGTCCGTCTCAGGGGGAGTTGCCTGGGCCTTCGTTTGATTGGGCCATCCTGGAGATTTAGGGGTTCTGGGATAAGTGCTGAGATCTCCCATAAAAGTTTGTGGTTCAAAAGGGTTGTTCTCTTCCCCACACCGGCTTCGTGGGTCTCACCTCTCCGTACCTGGACACTGGAGGCGGAGTTTCTGTTTCCTGAGAGGGAAATGGGCAATATCTTTCTGAACGTTGCGCTGTTGCATCAGATGTACATCCATATGTGTGTGTGTACACACACATCCACGTGCGCAGAGGTAAGGCGGGTTCGATGCCAAACGAAAGCCGCTTGTGTCTAAATGAGGCAATCGAAAACAAACACCTTTATAATTACTCCTTTGGGCCTCGAGCTCGCAGCCCAGAGACCCGGAGAGGCGAAGCAGGTGGGTCTCCGCAGGGACTGGGTTGTGGGAGAGGTTTGTGTCGGCAGACATACATACACTGGCTTAACCCGTCAGCGAGAGCATTGGAGAACCGCAGTCAAGTCTTACCTGAGCCCTGGCCACCTGCGGAAGAACCCCGGGCCAGTTAACGACCTCTCTGTTCCAACCCCCCATCAGAGTAACAATGAATTATCCTTGACCAGTTTGGGGCGTTGCGCGAAAAGAGCAATAATTTATATGGTTTATAATTAACCTGTGCCGTTCACCACGGCGAGATGCGGTCGCTGACTTTCGGCGGCCTTTAAAAAGAATAATGGGGAACGATAATCGCTCTGTCAACGGCCACTAACCGTGATAGCTCAACGGATAACTCGAAGCTTGGAGATTCTTGAATCGGCTTCCGGGTGGCGTTTAGCTTGCCACTGCTGATGTCAGGATCCTAGCCTAGATGGGCCTTTGGTCTGGTCCGATATTGTGATATTCCAAATTTTATCATACCAGCTTCTCAGGATATGCGGCTTTATCCTTTTCCTGTTTCTTGCCACCATGAGTTTGGCCTTCTGATTGGAGGGATTGCTTTATTGTCCAAAAACTCCCAGAAGAATTATTTTGGATGTAGGCAAATGGAATTGCCTGTTATTTTATTGATACGATATCTGATTACTGTCCAGAAACATCTTGACAATATCCCCACCAGCAGGAGGAGGAGGAGGAGATTGGATTTATAACCTTCACTATCTGAAGGAGTCTCAGAGCAGTTTACAATTCCCTTCCCTTCCCCTCCCCACAACAGACACCCTGTGAGGTAGGTAGGGCTGAGAGAGCTCTCTTGAGGACTGCTCCTGAGAGATCAGCTCTGAGAGAACTTGTAGAAGAAGAAGAGGAAGAGATTGGATTTATACCCCGCCCTTCACTGCCCAAAGGCGTCTCAGAGCGGCTTACAAACTCCTTTCCCTTCCCCTCCCCACAACAGACACCCTGTGAGGTAGGTGGGGCTGAGAGAACTTCTGACACAAACTGTCCTTGAGAGAACAGCTGTGCCAGAGCTTGTGACTGACCCAAGGTCACATCAGCAGGTGCAAGTGGAGGAGTGGGGGAATCAAACCCGGTTCTCCCAGATAAGAGTCTGTGCACTTAACCACTACACCAAACTGGCTCTCAGAGCGGTTTACAAACTCCTTTTCCCTTCCCCTCCCCACAACAGACACCCTGTGAGGTAGGTGGGGCTGAGAGAGCTCTGACAGAAACTGCTCTTTTTCAAGAACAGCTGTGCCAGAGCTTGTGACTGACCCAAGGTCACATCAGCAGGTGCAAGTGGAGGAGTGGGGGAATCAAACCCGGTTCTCCCAGATAAGAGTCTGCTCACTTAACCACTACACCAAACTGGCTGTTATGAAAACAGGAACCAGTTCTGCCACGATTCTTCCGGAGAGACAATGGATATTGCTTAGTAGAATGACGTAACCTATCTGGAGTTAGGTACCATCTTGGGTATACCTTAAGGATCTTGGCTCTTGACCGAGCTGGGCTTTTAAGTTTTTCGGTTACTGCAAGGATGACTAACCATTGAAAGGTGTAAGTAGAAAGCATAGGACGGGGGTGTCAAACATAAGGCCCAGGTGGTGGAACTGGCCTGTCCGGGGCTCTTACGTGGCCTGTGAGCAACCGGTGCAAAGGAGGAAGTGTGAGGGGGGAGTGGGCGGAGCCACAGCCTTGTGGCTTCAGCGGGGCAGAACAGCCTTGCCTGCATCGGTCAGGCATCGTGGGAACATCTGCCCAGCACTGCACTGCTCCCTCTCTAGTCCACCTGTGTGGGTTTTCCTCTCCACTCCCCTCCGCGTCCATGGGGCCTTGCAGTGAAGATACATCACCTCGGAGCTTACCAGCTGCTATCCTTTATACAGTTTCTATCTCTGATACCAGGCATTACATTTTATGACACACCTGGCCTGGCCCAACGAAGAAGTAGAAGAAGAGGAGGAGAAGGAGGAGGAGGAGGAGATTGGATTTATACCCTGCCCTTCACTACCCAAGGAGCTGCGGTGGCTCAAGTGGTTAAGACGCTGAACTGCAGGCTGTGGAAAATCAGTAGTTCAGCAGTTCAAGACCCGTGAGTGCCGCATGACGGGGTGAGCTCCCGTCTCTAGTTCCAGCTCCTGTCAACCTAGCAGTTCGAAAGCAAGAAATTGCAAGTAGATAAATAGGTACCACTTCAGTGGGAAGGTAACAGCGTTCCGTGCACCTTGGTGTTTAGTCATGCCGGCCACATGACCACGGAAATGTCTTCGGACAGTGCTGGCTCTTCGGCTTTGAAACGGAGATGAGCACCGCAACCCTAGAGTCGGATTCGACTGCTTTCGAGCAAGGGAACCTTTACCTTTACTCACTACCCAAAGGACTCTCAGAGCAGCTTACAATCCCTTTCCCTTCCCCTCCCCACAACAGACACCCAGTGAGCAGTGCTCCCTTCTAAGCTGTGGAGTGAGCAAAAATTCTGCTTTGTGAGCTGCTGCCATTAAAGTTGCGAGCGAGCGATTTGGCTACTGCATAAACTAGTTTGCCCTGGAGCCATCCTCCCTGAGCTAAGACAAAAATGTGTGAGCCGGAGGCTAGAAAACTGTGAGCTAGCTCACACTAACTCAGCTCAGGGGGACACACTGCCTGTGAGATAGGTGGGGCTGAGAGAGCTCTCTTGAGAACTGCCCTTGAGAGAACAGCTCTGAGAAAACTTACGACTGACCCAAGGTCATACCAACAGCTACACGTGGAGAAGTGGGGAGTCAAACCCGGTTCTCCCAGATTAGAGTCCGCACCCTCGTAACAAATGTATGTCAGATCCGGCCTTCGTAACAAATGAGTTTTGACACCTCTGGCATAGTATATGGTAAAAGGCCTGTAGGTAATTAAGGATAATAATAGTATAGCCTCCCCATGGTGTCTGCACCATGTGGCGTATATAGCCCACACAAATTGCGCATGCCAGCACCGCAGGAAAGTGTGCATACGTTACTTGTTGCTTCTCTGTATGTAAAACACTTCCTTGTATTGAGATAGATCAACGATCAGTGTAGGCCAGTGCCAACGAGTCCAACATTTCCTCTCTGAGGTTGCAGGCAGAGATCCTTCCCAGCTTTGTTCATGGAGATCCTTGAACTCGGGGCCTTACTTATTTATAATGTGTTTTAAGCATTCACAAAGAACTTCGTGCCCGTTGTTTCGCTAAGCTACAGCCTCATCTGATGACTCATTCCCATAGCTCTCCCATAGACCTCAGGAGCTCATTTCGTCTCTTAGTGAGGTACACTCACGACCCAGCCTGAGCCCCACGAACTTCATAGCTTGAGGTGAGAGTCGAACTCGGATCTTCCAGAGCTCACTCAGCATTTTGTCTTCTTTCTCACCCCAAGTCCTGAAATACTGAAGGTTAATGGCCCTCTTTCTGTCTCGGGAGGAAAAGATTGGAGCTACCTAAATAGATACTGCGGAGCTGCGGTGGCTCAAGTGGTTAAGACGCTGAACTGCAGGCTGTGGAAGGTCAGTAGTTCAGCAGTTCGAGACCCGAGAGCGCCGCATGACGGAGTGAGCTCCTGTCTCTAGTTCCAGCTCCTTCCAACCTAGCAGTTCGAAAGCAAGAAACTGCAAGTAGGTAAATAGGTACCGCTTTGGTGGGAAGGTAACAGCGTTCCGTGCACCTTGGTGTTTAGTCATGCCGGCCACATGACCATGGAAACGTCTTCGGACAGCGCTGGCTCTTTGGCTTTGAAACGGAGATGAGCACCGCAACCCTAGAGTCGGAATCGACTGGCTTTCGAGCAAGGGAAACCTTTACCTTTTTAAAAAGATACTGCAAGTAATTCGGTAGCGTCAAAGGGGTGATCCTAGCCACATTTGCTGGAATATAAGTCTTCCAAAACTCAGCAGATATTTTCTGGGCATCTGTAAACCGCTGCTCCGCTAAAAAGTCCACAGGATGGTTTATAAAATAAATAGAAACCCGGCGATAGCTCAAAGATGCCTCTTAGTGCATTATGTAGTCTGATGGGGTAAAATGATTGGCGTCAGGGTGAAAGCTACGAAAATGGGACTAGACGTTAGCGTTTCCCCCGTTTTTCCTCCAGTGTTCTAACCCTGTCCGGGGTGATCGGCTTTTCCAACAGTGGCTCGTTTGAGCGGATTTAATTTGTTTTCTGGTATGCAGATTCTTCCCCCCCACACAAAAAAATACTGTTTGTAACTTCAAGTTGTAGCTAAGATAAACACCCGAGGCCTCAACCTGCAGTTGTCGGGCAGGTTAGGAACCTGTCAGGCGGCAGCCTTAATCCCACCTTTCCAAGCCTCTTGTTCAAACAGACAGTGTCACGCATCTGATGTATGCTTTCAAGGACTTGTAATGCCAGATGTAGCACGATGCATCCATTCCTAAAAAGGACCTGGGGTGGGGGGAAGATGGATATACGGACACATAGATCTCCCCTGTATGCACACTGCAGGCAAAAGGCTGGGGAAATGTCTTTTCCTGGATGAAACTGAAGTCTGTCGCGTCCTCTTTCCAGCTGTGATGGGCCTGATATCCCTAGAACGGGATATCAACCTTTTTTGAGCAGGCAGGCACTTGTGGAATTCTGACACGGGATGGTGGGCATGACTACAAAATGGCTGCCAGAGAAGGTGAAGTCAAATGGAAAATGGCTGCCAGAAGACGCAGAGCCACGCCCAAGTGCGCAGAAGAAGAGGAGCGATTTTTAAAAAATACACTGGGAGAGAAGAGTGAGAGGGAGTAAAACTATTGTGGCTACTACAGCTGAAACAGTGTTTTTTTTTTCATCTGCCCAGCCAGTCAGATCTCCAGTGGCCAATCAGAAGCCCCGCTGGGCAAGGCCCCCCATATGGCTCCACCCACTCTCTAAAAACACTTATAAGGCCTCAGGAAAGGTGTCGCCGATCAGCTGAAGGGCCCTTTAAATCTTGCGGGAGGGGAGGGAGTGTGCATTCCCCCCCACTTCTTCTCAAAAGCATTTAAAGGATGCCTTTAAATGCTTTTGAGAAGAAGCAGGGGGCCCTTTAAGGAAGGGGGCAGAGCCCCCAATAGCCCCACTGGAGCTACAGTCCAGGTGCCATGGTGCCCGTGGGCGACACGTTGGGGACCCCCTGCCTCAGAAGTCCGTGAGCTGCTCATGAAAGCGATGGCTATTGGTTCTCTTTGGGAAGATGTGCCGACGCCCGTAGAAAATGCAAACCAAGGAACAAATATCTCAGCGTTACCGTTGAGTCAACCGGTGTTCTAACTTGGGGAGAAAGTCGAAGGAGCACTCTTGAGGTTGTCAGAAGGAGCAGGAAAAGGTGTTTCAAACTTCTCTAGGAACCGACCTTGCATAAGGCTAAAAGCAGTGTTTCAAATCTCTAGGTACCTGCATCCGCTTTCTAGTACCTGGACGACCAGGCCCTGGGGATTTCTCCCTTCCTGGTAAGACAGTGTTGAGACTTAAGTTCAAGGGACGATCAGTATTCGGGGGTGGGGTGGGGGGAGCTGCCTTACTGAAAAAGTTGCCTGCCTTCTCATTAAAGAGCCCTTGCTTCCTAGCTTTCTTTAAAGCATAGATGGAAAGCCACTGAACTGGAGCATCAGATCTTACCTCCGTGAAAGAGGACCTTCCAGACTTGGCCTGCTTTCACACACTGTGATAAAACCACATTTTTAAAAATGATGCTTTGATCCAACTCCAGTTAGTTGGGATGTCCAAATGCAAAGAGTCCAACAAGTTGGGGTGGGTGGGAGAGGGAATGAAGTTGGGTTGGCACCAGTGTTCCCTCTAAGCTGAGTTAGTGTGAGCTAGCTCACCGTTTCTTAGCCTCCAGCTCACACATTTTTCTGTTAGCTCAGGAAGGGATGGCTCCGGAGCAAACTAATTTATGCAGTAGCCGAATCGCTTGCTCACAACTTTAATGCCAGTAGCTCACAAAGTAGAATTTTTGCTCACAAGACTCCACAGCTTAGGGGGAGCATTGGTTGGCACCAAACCTGCATTTAAACGAGGGTTTTGTGACTGGTTTTGTTACCCGCCCGCTGTTTGTACTAAATCGTGGTTTGCTGTGATGTCTGAATCCACAAACCGCAATTGGCTGAGTCTTTGCAACAGCCTCGCCACAGAGACACGGGGATACAGAGGGTATTCTCCATTCTGGCAAGTGAGAGAGAGGCAAGAAGGAAATAAATAAAGGTTGACAACCAGGGTATGTTCCATACGGCTTGTAGACTAACTAGAGTTTGTGGCCCAAACTCAGCTTATAAACAAACCCTAGTTTGTTGAGGTGTCCAAATGAAGCCCTTCCCCTTATTACATCTCTTCAGATCTGAACGTAACAATCTGCCTTTTGACACGTTGGCCGCAGGACTGAAATAACATCTTTCCCCCAGCTGTAGGTTTGGTTAATCCAAATTAAACTGCAGTGAAATGAATGTCTTTGCTCCGCGGGGCAGCTTCCAGGGCGTCGGGAAGTAATGTCTCAGGATAAAACACCGGAACAGCTGGCTCCAACAAGAACGGGGTAACCCCAAGAATGACGATAACAAAAATCTGGTGGTAGCACTTGCTTAAAACCGGATAGCCAGTTAGCCTGAAAAATTCCGTGGGGAAAGTGCTGCGTCAACAAAGGCCGAAAACTGCCGAAATCGATTTTGCATAATCCCCATCTAGGACTGAGGATTCTATAATATTGGCATGACCGATCAAAAAGGTACGCTTGGACGGTATTTATTCTGCTCAGGGCTTTTTTTTTTTTTTAATGGTGCTGGAACTCTCAAGAGGGAAATGAAGTTTTCAGTCTGTATACTGAAAACTCATGAACTTTTAAACATTTCTAAAGGACTTTTGTCAAAGAGGTTCCGGAACTCTGTCCTGGTTCATTCCCCCAGAAAAAAGCCCTGGTTTCACTGCCGGGCTGATATGGTGCCCTCCCTTTGAGGAACTCAGAGACTTACTTACCATTCTCTGGTGCTCTCCTGTCCAGTTTATAAGAGCCGAACCGACTTACCATGTAGTGGTAGTACTTTAGACCAGGGGTGTCGAACTCATTTGTTATTAGGGCCGGATCTGACGTAAATGAGACCTTGTTGGGCCGGGCCAGTGTGTGTCATAAAATGCAATGCCAGGTAGCGGAGAGATAAACTTTATAAAAGACACAAACACAAAGGTATTTTTGTTTAACCTAAAATAAAAACATGCTTAAAACATCAGCACCCTTGCAGTATTTTGTTTATTTAACAGCGTCTGATAACTGACCCCTCTTGCTCTGAATTATTGCATCAAAATGTCTGTGCTGTTGCAATCTTGACTCTACTATTCAGGTGTGTATCTGTAAGCTGCAAACCTACGATGATGCAGCAGCAGCAGCAGAACTGGAAGAAGAAGCGGAAGACGGCCAATTCCAGTGTGGGCCTGATAGAAGCCCTCCGGGGGCCTCATTCAGCCCCCAGGCCACATGTTTGACACCCCTGCTTTAGACCATCTGCTGGACCACATCATAGACTTACACTTACCCAGTTTGGCGTAGTGGTTAGGAGTATGGACTCTAATCTGGGAGAACCGGGGTTGATTCTCCATTCTTCCACATGCAGCTGCCGGTGTGATCTTGGGTCAGTCATAAATTCTTTCAGAGCTGTTCTCTCACGAGCAGTCATCGAAAGAGCTCTCTCAGCCCCACCTACCTCACAGGGTGTCTGTTGTGAGGAGGGGAAGGGATGGTAAGGCACTCTGAGATTCCTTTGGGTAGTGAGGAGCGGGGTATAAATCCAATCTCTTCTCCATCTTCTACCCTCGAAGGCCCAGCAACCAGGACAAGTGTCCTGGCTGCCCAACCGGATCTCCTGTAGCCCACGAAGCGCCCGTGGGAAACACTGGCTGCTTTGGGCCTAGTTCTGTCGCCCAGACGGAGCGAGGGCTCGTGTCACGTACCAGTCGTGGGGAGATAAGCGCAGCCCTTTCTCCCATCTGGTGAAATTTCCTGTCTGTGGCTGCAGCCAGATCTGAATATCGGAGGAAGTCCTAACCCCATGTGCTGCGCCTACCGTACTTTGGTTCCCGCCATTCACTCCTAACGTTCAGCGTTAGAAAAACACTAAAAGTGGATTTAACCAGGGAACCGAGCCCCTTTCCTTTTTTTTGTTTTGTTACCAGTCTGTCTGTCCAGCCTGCGTTCCGCCCGCCCCCATCCCCGTAGGCCCCTCCTAAGCTCTGGCTTGGTTGCGCTTTCCAGGTAAACCCGTCCCAGAACTATGATTACGCACCATTATTGTTTACTTTCATGGGGTGGAGTGGAAAAAAAAATGTGAGTGAAAAAGCCGTGGAACTGAAAGCCCCTGGGCTGTGCGCTTTCCGCCAGGCAGCTGAGATTTGACCAGGCCTCGTGTGCAGGCAACTGGGTTGAAAGGTGTGGAACTTGTTTTTGAAAAGTAAAAAATGGATATTTCAGGGCCCGTCTTAGTAACCACACAAGGACTTCCCCTTTTTTTCTCTCTCTCTTAAAGAAAACTGCAATTCTCAGGATGCTGAACTCTGTGGCTTCGGTCTTTATAGATTCAGGCGGGTCCATCTTTCGCTCATGTTAACATGTTAAGACCATCTTCCTCATGTTAACATGTTAATTTGCTGTTCAGCTTCTGTGTATAAGTTTGAACTCTGTCTTCCATTGCAGTGTGTTTGAAAGACTGTGCATGCACCCGAAAGCCAGGCCCGTAGCTACAGGGGGGCATTTCGAGGCCCAGCCCCCTGACTTTCTGCCAGGGCCCCCCAACTTACCACCCTGGCCAACGCCGTGCCCCCCCCCAGTGACGGTGGCAGGCCTCACGCCTCCCTTTCTTTAAATGCTTTGGGGGAGAAGTGGGGGCCAGTGTTCCCTCTAAGCTGAGTTAGTGTGAGTTAGTTTTTTAGCCTTTGGCTCACACATTTTTGTCTTAGCTCAGGAAGGATGGTCCCAGAGCAAACTAATCTATGCAGTCGCCAAATGGCTCGCTCACAACTTTAATGCCAGTAGCTCACAAAGTAGGATTTTTGCTCACAAGACTCCACGGCTTAGAGGGAACATTGGTGGGGGCCGTACATGAATTTCAGTGCCCCCCTTTTTAAAAGCCCCGCCCCCCAATTAAAAAATCCTGGCTACGGGCCTGACGAAAGCTCGTACCTTGAATAAACCTTTTGTTGGTCTTAAAGGTGCCACGGGACTCTAAATTTGTCCCACCTTTCAGACCAACAAAGTCTAATTCTGGGCGTAAGCGTCTCCAGAAGAGAAAGAGAACTGATAAAATTCTCTCCGGACTTATCCGACCGTGTCATCGATGGGATGGCGGTCGCTGGTGTAGCGGGAAGATCTAACTCTCTTCTCGTGTATCCCCGTCGGTCACTTTTCTTGTATGCATATCCGCTCCCCATATTTTTGCCTCGGAATATGTCTTTGGACGTGTGTGGGCAGCGGGAAGTGCTGTTAAGTCGCTGCTGACTTATGGTGAACCCCATAGGGTTTGCAAAGCAAGAGATGGTCAGAGGTGGTTTGCCAGCTGCCTGCCTCTACGTAACAACCTTGGACTTCTTTGGTGGTTCCCCCATTCAGGTATTAACCCGGGCCGATCCCGCTTAACTTCTGAGATCTGATGAGATCAAGCTAGCCTCGGTTGGCTTAGTTTAAAATTTCCCCCCAGGTGGCAAGACGGGTATAGGCTTGTTTTTTCTTGCCCCTATACTATGCCCTGGGTGTCACCTGAAGTTTTAGATGACGTGACTGTCCCTTTTGGGACTAGAATCCGCTTTCTATTGCCATGTTTTAGAACACGGCGTTTGCAGTAATTAGGTTGGAGAAACTCTGTGATCTGTAACAGGGCCGTTGTGGTGGTGCAGTGGTTAGGCTAGGATCTGGGAGAACCCAGGTTCGAATGCAGACTCTGCCGTGGAAGCTTGCTGAGTGACCTTGGGCCAGTCACACGGTCTCAGCCTGAGCTACCTCACAGGGTTGTTGTCAGGATAGAGGAGAGGAGAAGGATGTAAGCAACTTTGGGTCCCTACTTGGGGAGAAAAGGGTGTGGGGTTATAAACTATGCATGGGTGGAGGGAGCTGACAAAGGGAACTTTTGCTCCCTCTCCCAAAAGGCTAGAACTCAGGGGCATCCAATGAACCTGATGGGCAGTAGGTTCAAGACGGACAAAAGGAAATACTGCTTTACACAGAGTGATTTAAAGGTGGAATTCACTGCCAGAGGATGTAGTGATGGCCACAGGAATGAGTAGCTTTAGAAAGGGATTAGATAAGATTCGTGGAGAGAAAGTCATATCAAAGGCTACTCACCCTGATGACTGAGGGGAACCTCCACATTCAGAGGCAGTCAACTTGTGAATCTCAGAAGGCCTCGGCCTCCGTGCCCTGTTGTTGGCCTTCCAGAGGAATGGGTTGGCCGCTGTGTGAGACAGGATGCTGGACTGGATGGAACACTGGTCTGATCCAGCAGGGCTCATCTGATGTTCTTGTCAGGGGAAGTCTTCGACCTCTATGCCCTGTTGTTGGCCCTCCAGAGGAACCAGTTGGCCTCTGTGTGAGACAGGATGGTGGACTAGATGGACCATTGGTCTGACCCAGCAGGGCTCTCCTGACATTCTTACAAAGGTCCCTATGCCCTGTTGTTGGCCCTCCAGAGGAACTGATTGGCCGCCGTTTGAGACAGAATGCTGGACTAGATGGACTACTAGTCTGATCCAGTAGGGCTCTTTTGATGTTCTTATGAAAGCCTCGGCCCCTATGCCCTGTGGTTGGCTGTCCAGAGGAACTTGTTGGCCCCTGTGTGAGACAGGAGGCTGGACTAGAGGGACCACTGGTCTGATCCAGTAGGGCTCTTCTTATGTTCTTATGAAGGCCTTGGCCTCTGTGTCCTATTGTTGGCCCTCCAGAGGAACCGGTTGGCCACTGTGTGAGATAGGATGCTGGACTAGATGGACCACTGGTCTGATCCAGCAGGGCTCTTCTTACGTTCTTAAAGGAAGCAAATAAAAATAAATAAATATTTGACTGGGGTCCCAAGTGTCTCTTTTAAGCAAATGTTCAGAAGAGGGTGCTAGCTGGAATTCACAGAACCCCACCGGTTTCCCACAAGTGTCCATTCAGCATAGGGGGTTCATACTGGCGGCTTTCTTCCCCAGGTGCCATATATATGCAAGGAAGTTAGAAATGAGCAACCTGACCTGGACAGCCCAGGCGTGCCCAATCTTGTCAGATCTTGGAAGCTAAGTAGGGTTGGCCCTGGTCAGTGTTTGGATGGGAGACCAGCGAGGAGGTCCGGGGTCACTGCACAGAGGCAGGCAATGGTCAGTCAAAACCACGCCTGAACATCTCTTGCGTTGAAAACTTTATGCGGTCGCCCTAAATCAGCTGTGACTTGGTGGGGCACACACATACACACACACATGGGATAATGAGCAGTTGCGTCCCTCTTTGCCACCCCTCCTCCGCTCCCCAAATCTGTAACCCGCGCTCCTGCCAAATTGGCCTTCCTTTCGTCAGGGGGCGGAAGGTAGGCGCTCGGGACGGAACTGCACGTTGATGGGAATGTGGAAGGATGCCTTCCTTCCCATCGGCCGTGCCCACAGGGCCCCCTCTTCTCCCTGTTTTCTCGCAGCCCTTGGGTCGTTGTGTCTCCTGTCTGTCTGCACAGGAGATAGGAATCTTCCGTGTTCTCCCGACTTGCCCGGGCAGGGATCCCTCCCTGCTCTCGCATTCCTGCGGATCTGCCAGTACCTGTTGCATGCCCTGTGGCCTAGGAACAGGCAACTTCTGCCTTTCCCATCTCTGTTTTTCTCTTTGAGCCTTCTCGGTTCCAGCTGAACTCTCCCCCACCCCTGCAGATGCTCCGTACCTCAAGTGTTGCCCGCTAAACCCTTTAATTAATTAATATTCCTGCTTTATAGAAAGGCAGCAATTAACCAGGCGACGCCTACCCTGTTCTGTTTGCCCCCCCCACCATCCCGTGCTTCAGTGTGATTTGCACAGGGCTCTCTTGTAGTCTGATAAACGATGGCCCATTTTGCGGATAGCTAAATCTGCAGTTTGGGGCCACGCCGACTATAAAGGGAGACTTCTGCAAATGCGGGATCCCTCCAGGTTTGCAGAAAGAGCTGAAAACTTACAAAATACATTGGGGTTTTCTTAAATCTCCCCCAAATAATAATATTGTGCGTGTGAATCTTGCAGGCCCCCTTCCCACAAGTCTCACAGACCCCCACTTGCACATATATATTTTAGAACTCCACGGTGGGGTGAGTCAGGTGTCCTAGCAGGACACCAAGTATGAGCCCCCCTTTCTTGAGTGACAGAGGAGTCCTGAACAGTGTTCCCTCTAAGCTGAGTTAGCGCGAGCTAGCTCACAGTTCTTTAGCCTCCGGCTCACACATCTTTGTCTTAGCTCAGGCGAAATGGCTCCAGAGCAAACTAAGTTACGCAGCAGCCAAAGCGCTCGCTCACCACTTCAATGCCAGGAGCTCACAAAGCAGGATTTTTGCTCACAAGACTCCCACAGCTTAGAGGGAGCACTGTTCCCGAGGCACAGTCCCACCGCCCAGTTGTGCCAGGTGGACCAGAAGCGGCTTTCTTCCTGTTGCTTTTGCCACACACGTTGGCACCCCCCCCGCATTGTGGCAGCTACCCGGTCTGCTTGTTTGGTCCGGCCGGCCCTGGTTATATCGCTTCCACTCTAGGCTGCGACCTGCTTAGTAATAGCATCATGTGCCCTCGGACCATTGTCTGAGCAGTCTTCCTCGGCTTTTTATCTTATCTGCATCCTATCCTCTCTTTCTTCCTCCGGGCTGTTCCCAGAACTTTTGGGTCCTTTCCTTTTCCCCCTGAGTCACTCGTACCTTTTGTTTAGGATTGGGAGAGTGTGTGTGTGTTTAAAAGAAAACAAAGCACTTAGTAAGCCATAAATCTTTTCCTACAAGGCCTTCCCCCACCACCGCTCTATCCTGTGCGAGTATAAATCGCTGTGATTTTGCCCAGCCAAAAGCTTTGATCCCTTTCGTCTCTGATCCCCAGGTATCCTGTTCCCTCTTTACAGACTGCAGGGAACATCTGGAAGCCGCTTTAATTTCCTGGTCAGCCACCACGTGCAGTGAGTGGGTTAACTCGACCACTTCCCAATCGCTCGCGTTTGCGTACCATTAAGGTTGTCAGCTCTAGGCTGGGAAATACCTGGAGACTTTGGGAGTGGATCCAGGAGAGGGCGGGGTTTGGGGAGGGGAGGGGCCTCAGCAGGGTACAGTGCCATAGAGTCCACCCTCCAAAGCAGCCATTTTCTCCTGGGGAACTGATCTCTGTGGTCGGGAGACCAGTTGTAATTCTGGGAGATCTCCGCACCCCACCTGGAGGTTGGCACCTCTACTGCCATGTGGGGTTGTATTATTTATTTCAGGTATCCCGTGACTGCACTACGAAAAAGGCACGAAAAGTTAGAATTGTTCTGAGAACCTTTAGCCTTCGTTTCAAAGCAGGTTTCTAGTCCTCAAGGCTATGAAGACAATGCTGGGGAGCAATATAAAGATATTCCTTGTTGAAGAGAATAGGATTTGCAGCGGTCTGTGTACCAGCTGCTGTTTATTAAGGTGGTAGGGCCTCCTTCGTTGGCAGGGCCTTCTTTGTGGTGGCCCGGTAATGATGGAATAATTTCCCCAGGGGGGTTTGGCCAGTAACCTTTTTGTACTGACCCACCATACTCCCGCGTGCCTCCCCATCTCTCCAACCAGCATACCCTTTGTCTGCAACCTTCCATCTTTGATCCGAAGGCCTCCTGCACCCTTGAGTGATTCAAGGCTTTTGTTCCACCTCACACCTGGAAGTGTTTCCTGCTCAGTAGCCACCTCTGTTCTAATACCATTGGCTTAAATCCCACTAGGCCTCATTTCCAATGGACCGAGGCCATGTTCTTCAGTATATTCTTCAACAGAATTTTGTGTCTTTCCCTGTGACCATCCCCTCCCTTGGCTGACAGGCATGAATCCCAAAGTACACCGAGGCAGAGAGTCTTGGATGCCAGATTTTAGACTGCAACCTTCTTGGGGGCAGAGACCTTTTAGCTGGTAAAGCACCATGCCGTATTTAAACGACCCCAATAACTTGCAGAGGAGAATTGGCAAAAGAGCGGTATGTTGAGGGCTATTTAGCCCCAATAAGCTAGCTGTGGACAGACTACTCTTCTGCAAATGTATCAAACCTCTTCTGCAAATTTATCGAACACTCCTTCCCTTAAAAAAAAAGAAAAGATAGCCTAGGCTAGCCTGACTTAGCAGATCTTGGAAACTAAGCAGGGTCTGCCCTGGCCAGTATTTGGATGGGAGACCCCCAAGAAATACCAGGGCCATAACATGGAGGCGGGCTATTATTATTATTATTATTATTATTATTATTATTATTATTATTATTATTATTATTATTATTATTATTATTATTAAGAATTGCCCAACCTGCAAGCAGGCTCTGGGCGATTTACAACTCTATAAAACATTTTAAAATACAATTCGTGTGTCAGTAAAAAAAACACCAACGTGGCGATGGCCAACCACCTCCTTGCCTTGAAAACCCCAGGGGGGTGGCCTCAAGTCAGCTGTGACTCCATGGGGAATAAAATAACACTGGTGGCCGCCACCGCCTTGGTCTTGTGGCAGTGAGTCCCGCAGGCCAACCGGCTCATTCCCTCATTAAGCTCCATGCACACGGGGTGGATTTTACATAATGTAGCCAGGTTGCAAAAGTCAGCTTTCTCCCCGTCCTTTGGCACCGGTTTGGGTTACCTTGGTGAGGAGCCGTTATTTAATTTTTATTTTTTTTTTTTTTTGCAAAGAGGGTCGTGCAGCAGGAGGCTTTTGCGCGCCGCCCCGCGACGCCGGGGTCCGCGCCTCCCCACGTTCGCCTCCCAACCCGTGTCTGCGTGCCTAAATACAGACTTCCCTGCCCTTGCGGCCCTCCGCCTGCTCTCTGCAAGGCCCCTGTCACCCCCAGCCCCCACCCCGTCCCTCCAATCCCTTCTGCCGAGCTCGGGGGGGGCGGAGCCGAGCCCGGGAGGGAGGGGCGGGCCCTGCGTGTCCATGGCGACGCGGCGGTGACGTGCGCTCGGGGGCGTGGGCGTCCCGGCTCCATATGAGGCCGAGGGGGGACCGCGAGGGGGGCCAGAGCCCGAGACCGACCCGGCGGCTGGAGGGCTGCGAGCGGCAGGAGCCATGAAGACCCCGTCGGACGCAGGTGGGGACTGAGAAAGGGGGGATTTCCTCCCACAGTGGGGGGGGACACCCACCTTGCAGGGGGAGTAGCTGAGCGTGCGAAGGGGGGTGGGCGGCACGTGGGCTGGAAAGTTGGATCGGTTCGCCGAAGTTGTTTTTCTCCCCCACCGAGTGGGGGGGGTAGCGGTTGGGGGGGCACCGAGTTGGGGACGGGTATGCAGGGGAGTGGAAGGAGCGGGGCGAATCTCACCCCTGGATTTTTATTTGGGGAGGGGGAGCGGAGAAGGTGTTGGGTGGGAATCCCGACGGGCGAAGCGAGATTCACCCCCCGCCGGCGGCTTCGGTCCCCGCACCTTCCTTCCCCCGCTCGTGACTCGCCTGACTTCGGTTGTGGTTCTTGGGAGACGCCGTAATGGAGGCGCCTTGCGGAGGAGGAGGAGGAGGCGAACCGGGCGGCGGGGGGGGGGAGAGTAAAGGGAAGTTTTTAAAAAAATTGTTCCCCCCCCCACTTTCCATCCTTAGCTGCTCGCGGAGGCCGAACTCTTTCTTGCTGTCCGTCAAACCTCGAGGTGGGGGGGGAGATCTTTTGTTGGGGGGAAAAGAGCGTGCAAAGAAAGCGGGGAGGGGGCCCCCTCGTCCTCCTCTTCCCGGCTCCGCTGGAGTTTGGAAGGAGCCGCGGGACCTGTTGCGTCTCGCCGCCCGCGTTGGCTCGGCTCGGGAATGCTTCTTGCTCCGCTTTGCATTTGGGGGTCGGGGGGCGCATCAGTTTGGGACCCGAAGCGCGGAAGCTGTGCGGGCGGATTTTTGGGAAGGGGGGGGTGGGCTGCTGGTGGTGGGGAGAGATCGGGGGGGGGCTGAAGGAGCGAGACCCGCCTCGGGTTCTGTCCTTGCCCCCCCAACCGCGTCTGCAGTGGGGTGCTGGCAGAGTTGCGAATGAATGGGGGGGACCTGCGGGGACCCTGGTTGTGGTCGCGCGCGCGGTTCTGGAAAGCGGGATGAGCCCTTTGGAACCAGAAGTGATGTTTGCACGAAACCCGGATTCCTGCATGCGGGGGGCGGGGGGGGGCAGGTTGAAAAGGCATTGCAGGGAGATCGCAAACGCCACGTTGCTCATGCACGCGGAAAAGGATCTGCACCGGGAGCGAAAAAGTATTTGCGGGGGGGGGGGACGGACGATTGCGAGTCTTGCTTTCTATATTTGTGGGGGGGGGCTTCCGTCCCATTCGGAAGCGACTTAAAAGCGATGCGGGAAATACAAGGCGGGGGGGGGTTCCTTTCTCTCCATCCGTCTCCCATTTACTTTGGCGCGGGGGGGGCGTCTAGTTTCTTCCTTCTGCCTCTCCGCCCCCCCGGACAAGAATCCGGAGAATATGGTTGGCGAGTGGGTGGAAAAATCGGTCACAGTGGATCGCCGTGCTTGCGTGTGAACGTGGAAGGGGGAGTTAATGGAGAGAAAGGAGCCCGAAGGGGGGGGGGGGAGGAAAAAAGTTGCGAACTGGAAATTCGACGTTCGAAAAAGGAACTTTTGTTTCCGACAAACAACGTGGTGTTAAGGTGGACCCGGGGGAGGCAGACAGAGAGGCTGCGGCTGTGTTTGGCCGGGGGTGGGGGAGGTCTCTGGCCCCCTCCTTGCCCAGACTTTTCTTTTCTTTTCTTTTGGAGACTGCAGCGCGTGTAGAGTTAGCGAGATCGGTTGAATCCCCTCTTCTGGGGAAGCGTAAAAAATAAAAGATGAACTCCTTTCTCTGCCCCTTTGCAGACGAAGCCACCTTAAATCTGGCCCCGATCTCGTCTTGGGGGGGCGGTGTGTGGGGGAAGGTTAATCTCCAACCTTCAAGCGCTGGACTTTAACCCCGGACTCTAACCCCCTTCCTTTAAAAAAGGGGGGGTCCTTAAAACTCATTCTCCCCCCCCGCCTGCCCTCATACCCCCCCCAAAAGAAATATCATCTTATTTTCCTTTCCTGGGGGAGTAACCCGGGAGGGCACTTTGATTGAATTGAACTTTTTTTAGGGGGGCGGGAGGGCTTTTGTGTTTTGGAAGGAAATAGGGCTCTGGAGTGGGTTTCCTTTTGAGGATAAGCGAGAAAGGTCTTGGTGGACTTTGTGGGGGGGGAAGGGGGCTGGTAAGAAGACAGACAAAGCTGAGTTTTGCAGCGGGGAGGTGGAGAAACAGAATGTGTTTGAAAATGGCGCTTCCCCAAACACCCCCCCCGCCCCCCCAAAAGTTCTCTAAGGCGGGGGCTGCATAGTGTCCTGGACTTCCACGACAATAGGCACCGGGTCTGATTTAATTTTTAATTTGTGTGTGTGTGCATGGGCTCTGGGGAAGGGTCAGATTCTTTCCTCTTCCCGCCCCCCCACCCCTGTTTCCCCACCCCCTTCCCCTTCCTCACTCTCTGGTTTTGTTCAGGGCTCTGCTCACCATCCCCCCTGGCGCCACCCTCTTCTCCCCCCCCCTCCGGTTGTCTGTCTCCTGGAATCTCGTCTTTCTTTTTTTTTTCCTTCCCCCCTAAGTGCCTCTTTTGCTTCTGTTCAGACTTGTCTTCTCCCCCCCCCCTTGCACTACCTCTTCTGTTGCAGCCGCCTCAGTCGCTTGCAAACTTTTTTTTGTTGTTTTTTTGGTTTCCTCCTTAAAACTCTGGGAAAGTTCTTTACTTTGGGCGTCTGATTCAAAAAGGGGTGGGGGAGGGGGAACCCACACCCTCACCCCTAATAATAATTCCTGGGCCTCGCCCAAGCCACTAACAAAATAAAAATCTTTCTCGCAGCGTTAACTCTCATGTCGGGGATCTGCCACACGCAGGCACATACGGCGCCCCCCCCCCCCCCCGCTGAGATCCCGGCAAGCTATGCTTCATTTTTCCACTTTGGGGTGTGTGTCCCCCATAGCTTCTGTGTGTGGCGGTGGGGGAAGGAGGGGGGGGAACGTCTGGTTCAGTCTTCTGTGCCACCCTCCACTGGCATACTGCAGGCGGAGACTCTCTGATGTGGCTTCCACTAGTTTGTATTCATGCGCGCGCAACAAGCCCCCCCCTTCTTTCCCACCCACCCCCCATGCTCCCTCTCTAAAAGCCAGAGAATAGTGTACTTGTGCATGTGGCTTTAAGGAGCTCTTGGCATTGGGGAGTGATGTAATATTAAGGGTTTTTCCCCCTCTTTTTCCTCCCCCCTTTCTTTTCTGAAGCTTTGGATTGAATTCCAGCCCTTTTAGCTTCTGGCTCTTGGGATTAGTCACAGGGGTGATGTGGTTTAGGAGTGTGTGTAAAGGAGGAGGGGTGTGTGTGTGTGGGGGGGTGACTTAAAGAGATATCAACTTAATTTCCAGTTTCTTTTTCTCTCCTACTCTCCCCCCCCCTTTTTTTTTGCTGTCTTCCAGGAAATCCCTCTGCAAATAATCATAGAACATCCTTTCCAAAATAGACCATAGGTTCCTTGAAGGGAGGGAAAGGGGTGGGGGGGGAGGAGAGGCTCTCTACGGAGCCAGCCCTTTCAGTTAGTGAACCAGACAAAAGGAGGTGAAGTGTTTTAAGATGGAGTCCCTGTTCAGCTCCACTTTGGAAATTCAAAAAAAAAAAAAGGAAAGGAAAGTTGCTGGCAAGTCAGAGTCCTTTTGGCCCCCAGACGTGCGTACGCTCTCTCTGTCTCTCTCTCTCTCTTTCGTAGGGAAGAGTGGAAAATACGAAGGGAGGCGTGGAGGGCCGGGCTTGGCCGGAGCAGGCCGAAGCACAGAAAGTGGGAAGCTCCCGAACCCGGGGTAGCAAACACTCCCAGCATTGTGCGCCTGCTGCCGCTGGCTCTCTCCAAAGCTAGGCCCCTCGTGTCTCCTGGCCGGGCCTCCCTCCGAGAGGGAGGCGGTGGAACCTTCTCTTTGGCCCCCCGAAGGCGTGCGGAGTCTCCTTCCCCGAGAGCTGTGGGGCCTACGGGTTCCATTAAAAAACAACAACAACCAAAGAGGGGGGATCAGCGTGTTCACGTTGTGCACCCTCCCTCCATCCCTGGGGGGCAGCAGAGGATGCAGCTCGGGGGTATGTGGGTGGTAGAGACCTGTCACCGTCTCGGTGGCGGAGACTGCCAGTGTCTCTCCCCGCCCCTTGGCACGGGGCTGTCGGTGCTTCGTGCCAGGCCTGGGGGCAGCGCCAGCCAACAGACGGTGGTTTTATTTTTTTTTTACTGCCTCCCTCCCTAAGATTGGCAAACTGGGTGGCTGAGTTGGTGGAGACATGGCGGTAAGACTAGGGGGTGGGCGGGAAGGAGGGGGCGAGGGACTGTCTGTGCCTCTTCCACTTTGGAGGGGGGACCGGGGTTAGCGGGGGGGGCACACGTGATGCCTGCCGAGCGACTCTCTGGGTGGCGTGCTCTGGGATTGAGACAGCGTGGGTAGGGACTACGCTGTGGAACTTCTGGGTTCCTAGTTTTTTTGGCGTGTAAGTGGATACCGGTGGTTAGAAGGAAAGCTGCGCTCTTGCGTTGTTCCAAGAAGTGACTTCCCTAAAATCTTCCCCTGCCCCAGGAGGAGAAATCTTGGCCGCTTGATCAGAGAGCGGGAGGCTGGGGTGTTGGGGTTTGCACGTGTGGGGCCCAGGAAGATCCCATGCGTTGTTTTACCCCTCTCTTCATCCCCCACTATGGGACCAGGAATGCAGCTGGTGCGTTCCTGGAAGGGTGTTAGCTGGTGAAAATCCAAACAGCGAGACAGGCCCTGGGAGATGGGGGGGGTGTCAGAAGAGTTCGCCCGCTTCCAGGCTGTGTTCCCTCTGTGTTCCCCATAGCGAGCGCTGTACACTTCACTGACGCGGTAGATCAGGCTTTGTGGGAAGTTTAAAAAGAGCACCACTATTAACTTCATAAGCTGTCTTTCCCACCAAGAATCACGGTGGTTTGCATTCCGTACTATGCGACATCTGATAAGCAATGTAATAGGATTAGGATTACAGAAATTGGAAAGAGCCTATAAAATATTGGACACAATAGGTTATACAATGCAGGAAACTGGATCTTTTACTTGTTTACTGTTTGTTTTTCCCTCTCCCTCCCCCATTAAAAATAGGTAACGCTTCCTTCTTACGAGACTGACGTTCTTATAGGGTTGCCCCGTGCGTGAGAAGTACAGAGTTGACTAACCACCCTAATTTCCTCTTTTCTCACTCCTGCGGCACGCGTGAGGTCTGATATGCTAAGGTGAGGTTAGTTTGGGGCTGATGGGCGGCAGATTTCCTTGGCAGGTCAAGACTTTGTGGGTATCGAGTGATCTATGCGACGACCTTCTCTCTTTAAGCATCCTATCGCTAGTAAATACTGCGGAAGGCAATCCATGCAGTCTTGGGTTAAGCGCATCTACCTTTGCTATTCACGAAAATGATCCTCGTTGACAACCGCGTGGCCATTGCGCGTTAGCGGGCGTGCCACAGGTGAGACGTGGTACACGGACACGTGGTCAACGTTACGCGGCAGAGCAGCGCCTAGAACAACAGATCCTTTGACTTAAGTCGTACAGAAGTCCTGTTACGAAGTCCAGGGGGCGGGCGGGGGGAGTGTTTATACGTAGGGCGGATTGCCCTCATTGTCACAGTCATGTGAATCTTGGAATAATTGCCAGGGTGGGGGGCTCCTTCTGTCCCTGGTACACCCTGAGAGGACTCCATTTGGGGAAAGAGAGGTTGTGGGGCTGGGGGGGGTGCGCGCGAGAACAGAAACACGCCAGCGTATCTGGTAGCACCAGCCGAAGAACAGTAGCCCATTCAGCCTGCAGTGTTTGGATCTCAGCAGGCGGCTGATGTCAGAGCTGGCCCCCCCCTTCACCCACCGCCTAGCTAATTAGCGAGAACAGGCCCGTATGTGTGCTAGTGGGGCTGACTCAGATGCTGTAGCCGGGGGAGGAGTTTATGCGGGGGGGGGGAGAGCTAGTCTCACTCGTTTCTCCTTCACCCCCCAAGGTTGTAGAGGGATGTGGCCCACCCACTTGAGTACAGGTGGGCGAGAAAGCTAAGCGAGGAAAGAGGTGTCGAGTGTGCGTGGCGGTATTGGGGAGGCTTTCTTTCTGGGGGTTGGCAAGAAAACGGACTCTAAGGCTTACACACCTCTTCTGCCTCCCCCTCTGTGCTAATAGACCCCCCTTCCCCGTGCGTGCAGGCAGGCCGAGGTCCCAATTGGTTTCCTGAACCAAAGTCGGTTGGGAGTAGTGCAAACTGTCCCCCATAAACTGGGGGAAGAGGAGTCCCCGGTCTTTCTCTCCCCTGTCCCCAAATTTCCGGGAGAGCCACTTGTGTTTACCCTTTTCTTGCATGGCATGAAGAAGCGGCCACCACAGAGTGTGGCTGGTTGCGCGGGCGGTGGAGCTTTGTGTGGGCATCCCCTTCTGGGGTCAGGTTGGCGACGGGCTAGTGGCGGAGCACCGCGATTGCCGGGGTGAGGAAGTTCGAGTACAGTTTAGTTGCGGGGTGCCTCTCGCCGCTTCCCCTTGGGGTGCTGCCCGGTTCATGCTGTTTCTTTTCTCTTCCTCCGGTTTATTTTTAGCTTCTGTCTCCCTTGCTGTTGCCTGTTGCTTGGAGACTGGTACATGGGGGGGGCAGGGCGGTTTCTGTTTGCGAAAGGCCCCGTAGTGCCAAGGAGCAAGGCGGTGGGTGCGAAGGATGTTCAGCTGTTCTCATGTTTGGGGGTGCAGAGCTCTGTACTGGCTGCCGGGGTAGACTTTGGCCCTTCCTTTATCTCGGGAGCCGATGGACGGGCGAAAGGGAGAGAAGGTACACATGGTGTAAGACTACAGGCATTCTTCCCCCCCCCACACACACACACACACAAAGGTAGTGTGTGTACATGTGCGGGACCACATCTCCAGCACTCCCCCCCCCCCCGAGATGACATCACCACCCTAATGGCTCCGTCTCCACCGGTGCCCTTGAGCCGGCGCCCGCGTCCCCGGCCTCCATTACAGGGCCCTGAATTATTGATAGGCTCAGAGCGCCTGGGGTTTGGGAAATGGGAAACCACAGTCCCCCCCCTTCCCCCCGGCAAAGCTCACAGACACCCCCCCCCCAGGCGTTGGGCATAAGCTCAGCAATTTCAGCCAAGGAGACGATATAAGAGAAGGGTACGTGTGGGATGGAGCCGGGAAAGAGGAGAGTGGGGGGGGGTCTCTGCAATGCCCTGCAATGAACTCCTCCGTGTGTGGGCAGGAGTGGTTCTTCGGGGGGTGGTTGGCATCTTTCCCCCTTGAAGGATGGGGTGTTCGTTGTGGCCCCATGAAACCTTGGGGAAAGAGGAGTCTCTCCCTCTTCCCCGAAATTTCTGGGAGAGCCAGTTCTGTTTGCCATGCACTAGGAGAGGCCCCATCCCTCCATCGCATGTGCACGGGGTGGCCCATTGTCTTCACTGCGGATTTCCTGTTTATGAGGGGTGGGCAGCCAGAAACTTCGTCTCCCGAAGGAGAGGCAGGGGGGAGCGAATGAGTCCCACAGGCATAAACTGGAGAGTACGGGAAACGAGGGTCTCCAGCGTCTAGGTAGGGCCCGGAGATCTCCTGGATCTCCAGGTGACAGAGACCAGTTGCCCTGGAGAAAATGGCTGCTTCACAGGGCGGACTCTATGGCATTATACCCTGCTTGAAGTCGCCCCCCAGGTTCTACCCCCAGAATCTCCAGGAATCTCCCAAAGAAGAGTCAGGAACCCAAACAGGGAAGGCCTCCGATCGGTACTCTCAAGAGACAAAGTTTGGTGCTCTTGAGAGACAGCGAGATTGATTCGTTCCCCTCCGTGACGCTCTCGCGATGTCCGGGTGGCGGGGAGAAAGTACAGCTTACTGGGCGGCTCGGCCTTCTGTGTGTGCGAACATGTGTTCCTACAGGCCCCAGCGCTTCGGAGTGCCTGTGCAGCTCTTTCTCTTTCCCCCGCCCCCCAAAGGAATGCTCTGGAGTTGGGCTTGGCGGTTGCCTCGTGGCTGCGACAAAAAAGGGCCCCTTGTTTGAGAGCCGCTGACCTCAGCCCCTAACCATCCCCCCCCCCCAGCCTGCCCAGTAAGAACATGGCACAAAGAATCCCCCCACCCTTTCTCTCCAAACATGTTGATGCTTCCCTCTTGGCCATAATGGAGGCGATTCTTCCCCGAATTTTCGAGCCTGAACTTTTCTCTTCTTCTGTTCCTTCTCTTTCCCCGCCCCCCCTCCTTCCACCTTTCCCCTCTTCCTTGGGTGTTTTGGGTCCCCCTCGACGTACTAGAAAGGGAGGGGGGGTCCCCGGGGCAAGACTCTGAGAAAGTTTTGAGAATAAAGAAGGGCTCTTCGCCTTCAGGTAGGGGAGGCAAGCCCTGGCTGCGCTCGGCGCTCTCTCCCTCCCCGCCCACGCTTGGGGGGGAAAAAAAAAAGGATCTGGTTGGGACCCAGCCTGGAAGTCGCAAGGCACTTGGCCAGCCTCCCAGCCGCCGGGCTGCATAAGGCGGTGGCAGCAGCCGGTTTCCTGTTTTCCCTCCCCATATGTGCTGGTCGGCGGCAGTGGTGATGGGGGGGGGAGATCTCTGCACCTTGTAGCTGAGCCATGGGATGCACAGTGCCTGCTCTTACCCCGAGTCCCAACCCTGCTTCGTTTCCAAGCCCGGCTGCCAGTACGTGCTGATGGGATGCGGGAAACAGATCAGGGTATGGGAAACGCCTGAAGCTCAGTTCCAAGCTTTTACAAAGTGGTTTCTTTTCTCTCTTCACCCCCCGCCCCCCACCTCTTTGGCTTCTCTTCCCGTCCTCCTCCCGGGCCCTCGTTCCGAGCTGGCTAACCCTCTCCTTTCCTTTGCCAGGTTTCGCCTTCCCCGACTGGGCCTACAAGCCCGAGTCGAGTCCCGGCTCGCGGCAGATCCAGCTGTGGCATTTTATCCTGGAGCTCTTGCGCAAGGAGGAGTACCATGACGTCATCGCCTGGCAGGGGGACTACGGGGAGTTTGTCATCAAGGATCCGGACGAGGTGGCCCGGCTCTGGGGGGTGAGGAAGTGCAAGCCCCAAATGAACTACGACAAGCTGAGCAGAGCTCTGAGGTGAGGCGGGCGAAAATTTCGGCCGCGAAAAGGCTGGAGTAGCTATTCGCAGCTAAAAAGGGAACAAAACTTGGAATCCACTTTTTCTCCAGAGCTGTGTTCTGGGACGTGCAAGGATTGCTTTGTGATGTTCAGAAACTAGTATTTGGGGCGGGATTCAGCATCAAGGCATTTTCTTTTTTATTTTTAGATAGAGCATCTTCCTAGCGTTTAAACTCTTCTGTCTGTGGAATGATGAAAGATGAGCAAAGACGTCCCGTTCCCCCCCCCATGAAGTTGCATCACTGTTCTGTTTTTAGTTTCGCTGAATAACTCGTAACCCCTATTGGTTCATTCCAAGAAATCTGTGGTTCCAAACTGAGAACGATGTCTGACTGTTGTTCAGGTTGAATGCTAGCAGCCATCAGGGATTGGTCCTCTCCGTCCTCTTGAGTATTCTGTTTTAGTATTTGGCCTCACAACAACCCTGTGAAGTAGCTCCCCTATTACCACTTTGTTAGTGTGGTGGACGGAGATAGTATGGTTTGCCTGAGGGTTCAGTCCTGCACCCTCAGTTGGAGTGCCAGTTTTACTAAGTCCAGCGTTTTCTGTCTGGTGGATGACAGTGGCTAGTTTGGTGTTGTGGTTAGGAGCACGGACTCTAATCTAGGAGAACCGGGTTTGATTCCCTTCTCTTCCACGTGCAGCTGCTGGAGTGACCTTGGGTCAGTGACAACTTCTTTCAGAGCTGTTCTCTCAGGGGTAGTTCTCAAAAGACCTCTCTCAGCCCCACCTACCTCACAGGGTGTCTGTTGTGGGGAAGAGAAGGGAAAGGATGATGGAATGTACTTAGGTCCATTGGTGCTGTGGGTTCTGAACGGACGAGGAGATGCCAAGTTCTTGAGATCTTTGTGCTTGCTTGGGGGGAAGAAGAAGGAAGACAAACTTTGGGCCTGGTCTCGAGAAGAGAGCTGAAAATACAGAGAAGGGGGTTCCAGTGGTTGGGGGGTCATCGGGGCTGAAAAAGGGTTGTGTTGTCTCAGCTCCTGTGCAATGAAGAAATAGTATCATGGTTTCATTGAGAGGATGGGGAATGTCTACAGGCCTTGACATAACAGCTCAAAGATGGAGAAATGTCTACGAAATCTAGCCAGCCATTTCATGCAGTCTCACCCAGTTACCAGCATTACTACAGTCCCCAGTCCTTAATCCACATGGATTCTGTGCAGGTCCCGTAATCTACAGCATAGCATTTTTGGGTAATCCAAGGGGGTTCCTTCTCGTTTTTTCGTTCACCCGTGGAAAATTCGGCTGGAATGAACCCATCCAATTTCCTGCCCCTTCCTCCAAATTACTAGCCTGCTAATCAGAGTACACTTTGAAGTGTCAGTTTGGGAATCCTCTGTCCAAGTCCTCTGCCCAGTTGCCTAGAGGTACTTATCTGCTATAGTTACAGGTGGGTAGCCATTGTTGGCCTGCAGCAATGAAGAAGAAGAGGAGATTGGACTTATACCCTGCCCTTTACTACCCAAAGTAGTCTCAGAGCGGCTTCCAATCCCTTTCCCTTCCCTTCCCCAAAACAGACACCCTACGAGGTAGGTGGGTCTGAGAGAGCTCTTTTGAGGACTTTTCCTCAGAGGACAGCCCTGAGAGAACTTGTGAGTGACCCAAAGTCACACCAGCAGCTGCATGTGGAGGAGTGGGGAATCAAACCCGGTTCTCCTAGATTAGCGCTCGCGCTCCTAACCACTACACCAAACTGGCTCCAGTGGCACCTTAAAAACCCAACAGGATTTCCCAGGGTATAAGCTTTTTTTTGAGAGTCAATGCTCACTCTTCTGCAGCCTCAGAGTCCTCAGACCGGAAAGAACCTTGGCCTTCCGGAGTGTGGTGCCAGAGGACCAGACCACCCTTACGTACCTGTAGAGCTTTTTGCGGCGGGCGTTCTTGAATGGGATTTGTAAAATCGCTGACCTTGGATTCCCGCCACCCCCTTCCCCCAGGTACTACTACAACAAGCGGATCCTGCACAAGACCAAGGGCAAGCGCTTCACCTACAAGTTCAACTTCAACAAGCTGGTGCTGGTCAACTACCCCTTCATCGACATGGGCATGGGAGGTGAGTGGGGGGACAAGCTGCCTTGAGAGGACTCTGTGTTTGTGTCTGTAATCTATGTGGCCCTAAAGCGAGAGGGGCAGTCTGCCTGGGAGGTTACTGGGGGTAGACACAGGAACGCAGGGCTATTTTTGGGCAGGAATGCACAGGAACGGCGTTCCGGCTGGCTCCCGAGTTGGCCACACCCAGCAGGAACTCATTAGCATAACAGGCCACACCCAACAGCAGAATTGGCTACATTAGGGCTGTGGGGTCTAACATGCAAAGAAGTTCCTGCTCCAAAAAAAAAAAGCCCTGGGTTTTGAGAACAAACAAGGTAAACAGAATAAGAAGCAAAAGGTGGGTGTGGCTGGATGACCACACTCCTGGTAACATGGGGGTGTGGCCTAATATGCTAATGAGTTTCTGCTGTTGGGTGTGGCCTAATATGCTAATGAGTTCCTGCTGGGCTTTTTCGACAAAAAAAAAGACCTGGAGGAGGACTGTGTTGTCTTGGTCACTTGTCGGGCCCGAAGATTTTGACTTCAAGGTAGCACGCAGCTCACCAAGGAACACGTAGGGAGCAGGCATGTTACAAAATGCACAAAAATGGGAATACAGCAAATGTAGTTGTACAAACGAATGAACAGAATAGTCCAGGTGTGTCAAAAATGCAGCCCGGGGGCCAGACCAGGCCCTCGGAGGCCTCCAATCCGGCCCGCGAGAACCTGGTTGTTTACTGCTTCGTTTTTGAGTTCTGCTGCTGCCGCCACATCACAGCTCATTTTAATTGTGTTTGCTTGTGTCCTTTATAAAGTTTATATCTCTGACACTTGGCATTACGTTTTATGAAACCCAAAAAAAAAGGGGGGAAATCTAAACCAACTAAGCACAAACCTCCAAAAGAAGTTTAGAAGACTAGTTTAGAAAACTTATTGCGGGCCAAAAGTTTAAAAACGTAAGTGTACAAAAGAGTGTTTATTTCAAAGACATATACTAATAGGGGCCCAAATAGAGCCTCATAAAATGTTCAAAGTTACAAATACACACAAAAAAGGACAGTGTATGACCTGACGTGTTTCGGCTCACGAGAGCCGTCAGAGGTCAGGTAGTACAAAATACACCAAGCGACAGAGTCCCTGTAACACACATAAGGCAATTAACTATAAATAAAATAAGACCAAAATTGGAATGCTGTACAGAAAGATTAAAAAAGTGTTACATGTGTTACAGGGACTCTGTTGCTTGGTGTATTTTGTGTCACTACATGTTATGATACACATGGCCTGGCCCAACAAGGTCTCATTTATTGCCCTCCTAACAAATGAGTTCGACACCCCTGCAGTAATCTGTCTCACTTTACAAATCATGCTTGAAACTACTGTCTTCTTACACAGTTCTACTTACAACCAAAATTAGTACACCATGCATAAATGACATGTCCTTGAAAGTACAAGTCTCTCTTCGGATTGATGTGGTCACCAGCTCATGGTGCAGAGAAGAATTTCCAGAAGAAAGCATGCAGTAGATGGTATGAGCTCAGGACTAGCTGTAGAGCGAACCAAAGGAGCGGTGACGGCACGCCTAGGTTGCTCTGCTGTTTCTTACGGCTTCATCAGGCCACTTTGCTTAGTGATGGGAGCTCAACCCAGCTCTGGCAAGATTCAAATGACACGAAGCCTGATTCCTAGCTACTTGGAATACACTGGTAGACTTCGTGTCTACAGCTAGTTTTGCGCTCATGCCGTCTACTGCATGCTTTCTTCTGGAAACTCTTGTCTGCACCATGAGACGGTGAGCACATCAGTCTAAAGAGAGACTTGTACTTTCAAGGACCATTAGGTCACTGTTCAACTGGTGCAGTTGTCATTTATGCATGGTGGCAAAATTATTTGTTATGTGTATTAATTTTGGTTGTAACTGTATAAGAAGGGCAGTAGTCTTTAAGTGTGATTTGTACAGTGAGATGGATTATTCTGTTTATTTGTTTATATTACAAAATACAGCAGGGACCATAGCAGCGCTTTGGGGGGTGGGTCAGGGCCCAGAGTTGGAGTGTTTTATTACCATCTGTTTTGCTGACTACACACACAGTTGATTGATAGTCCCAGTTTGGAGCCCCAGATTCAGACGTTGCCCAGTGGAAGGTCGATAGGAAAGGGGTACTATCTCTGAAGAAGTTCGGGGAGAAGTCGGCAGGGAGGAACTGGTGAAAGGTCATAATTCTGTTGCGGAGCACGTATTTTGTTTGACCGTGAAGGTCAGTCCCTGGTGTTTCTAGTTAGGAAGATCTCAACCAGCAGGAAGGACTTCTGCCTAAGGGGGTTGCAGCCAGCCAAAACAGACGGTACCTGGCCCATTGTGGCTTTACTTGGTATTGGGCAACCTCATGTCTATGTTAGAATTTGAAAAAGGACATAGTAAGAGTAGGGACAGTAGTGTTAGGCCAGCTTGCACTTCTCCCAACTATAGAATGGACTTTCCTAACTGCTTCTTCCTTAAACTCGCAGGTGGGGCAGTGCCCCAGAGTGCCCCACCGGTGCCCTCGGGCGGCTCCCACTTCCGTTTCCCACCCTCCACGCCGTCCGATGTGCTGTCCCCCGCCGAGGATCTGCGCTCGCCTGGCGTCTTCTCGGCTGTGGCTCGCCGCTTGGCTCGGGGCTCGGTCAGCGACTGCAGTGATGGCACGTCAGCTAACTCTGAAGTGGAGGAGTCCTTGGCCGAGGAGCAGAGGCGTGGGGGAGGGGAGGCAGGTGGCTTCCGTGGCCCCCCAGTGCCTGGCCACCCTCGCTTGACCCATGACAGCCTCTTCAGGGTTTATCCCCGCCCTCGGGTTCCTGAGCCCCTTAGCCCTTTCCCAGTGTCCCCCATGGCTGGACCCGCAGCCCTTCTGCCCCCTCAGTTGTCCCCGGCCCTCCCCCTCACCCCCACACACATGAACTACACTCCCTCACCCACTCTCAGCCCCATGTATCCAGGCGGCTCCCATTTCTCCTTTAATCCTGAGGACATGAAGCGCTATCTTCAGGCCCACACCCAAAGCGTCTATAATTACCACCTTAGTCCCAGAGCTTTCTTACACTACCCCAACATTGTCATCCCACAACCCCAACGCCTCGACAAGCCCCCTCTTCCACCACCGCCCCCGCAGGCTGAGGAGCCGCCAACCTCTTTCAAATTCAAGCTGCAACCGCCACCGCTGGGGCGCCGCAACCGGGAAAAGCAGCAGCCCCCAAGCGCGCCCCCCGGAGAATCCAGTAGTGGCCTCCCCTCTTCCTCTGCCTCGGTGGCCGAGCCGCCCCCGCTTCCTCAGATCAAGGTGGAACCCATCTCGGAGGGTGAGTCAGAAGAGGACCTCACTGTGGAGGTCACCGACATCAGTGAGGAAGAAGAGGACGATGAGGAGGTCTTCAAGGCCCCTGCCGCACCCCCCGAGAAGATTGGGGGAGAAGAGGAGATTCAGCCAGCGGTTCCCCCTCTTGCCCGGGCCGGGGAAAGCGGGAAGTGTATCCCCCTTAAACTACGATTCAAGCGCCGCTGGAGCGAGGATCAGCGGCTGGAAGCTGGCGCAGGGGCTGAGGAGACGGACGACAAGAAGGTGAAGGGGGAAGATGACGCCAGTGGTCACGGAGACGGAGTGGGTGGCCGGCGGATCAGCACAGAGCTCCAGCGGGCCACTGCTGAACTTACCCTTGAGAACCGGGACTCCTAGAGCTGGGATGCACGGCCCCCTCCCTTCCCAGGACAGATGGACTTACGGGCGGGGCAGAGGGGGGCTGGTTTTGCTGCCTTAACTCAGAGATTATCTTTTTACTGTCGTCGATCTCCCTTTTTTCCTTGAAACTCTGTACATTTTATTTTATTTTTGCCTCCCTCGGAAGCCTGAAAAATTCAGGGGTGGGGGTAATAATATTGAACAGTTTTTACTTGTCTATATACATATAAATATATATAAATATAAAGAAACCTCTTTGCGGGGATGGGGGATTTCTAAAATATTAATATGCAGGGGCAACTTTACTTTTAGCGGTTCTTTCCTGTTGAGACCCCCCTCCCCCATCCTTTAAGGTATAGAGCCCCAGGGCATTCTTTTTTTTTTTTAAAGGAAATACAAAAACAAGGAGTATTTTAAATAAATATATATATATATTGCTTTTTTTTTTTTTTTTTGCCTTCATAGGGCTTTGTGCGGGTTGTCCTATTCTGGGGGGGAGCTTCGTATGAAAGCCCCCTTCCAACTAATTTCCTTTCTTCTTCCCTACCCCCCACTATTGGTATACTAAGCACAATACGCTTTTTATTTCCCCAATGGGTTGAAAAGAGATTTTAGCCATATATAATCTCATTTGCATCTCACCCACCCGTCTGAAGAGCTCCTATCGAAAGGGCGCGGCGGGAACTATGAACACCCCCCCTTCTGCTAACTGTAGGGGAGCGGCTTTTTAGCTTTTAAAAGCAGAGTCACCTTACCGCGTCTTCCCCACCCCCAAAATAATGTCGGGAAGGAGGACGTTATTACCTCTCGGCAGTTTGTCCCACTGAATGGACAGTAACTTGGCATGTGTGTAGAACTCTGTAATTGAGAGCTGTGGCAGAGGAAAAAGGGACCCTCATACACTCCCCCAAAGAGACCCCCCCTTCATTATTCATTACTTTATGTAACCAAAAAAAAGTGGGTTTGGGTATGGTGTGGCCCCCCGCCCCGGCCTGTCCCACTATCGGGTTGAGGAGGGAGGTGGGTGGGTGGGAGCCTCGGGATTTAAAGGGGGTTTTAAGTGCCTGTTTGAAGTACTGTTTCCGAGAGAACACGACCAGGGAGTGGGCACTCCTGTTTCTTAATCGCCCAGCTTTTTCACTCACGTTGCGCCCCACAGAACCCCTTCCCACCCCCAACGAAATCGAGGCACCGGTTCACTTCCTCATTTAACCCAGTTTTCCCTTCTGTCGGAAGAGAGGAAAAGCGGTTGGCGGTTCTATGGGGGTGACGGTGCCTTGGAAGAAACAAAACAGGGATCCCCCCCCCCAATACACCCTTTGTACTTCCTTTGTGGAGCCGTAGCTCTGGCCAGGCATCTAGGCCTTTGTTTTCAACCACCCCTGTTTGAGCGAGAAAAAAAGATGATCCAGATTTCCTGGCCTTTTTTTCCTTTTTCTTTTCACTCTGGCCAAAATCCCACAAGTGGGTTTTGGAAGGACATTAAAACATGGTGGGCTGGACCCAGATTGGAACCTGCTCTTTGTGGGGTGAACGGTAATATGCTCGAGGGGCTTTTTTTTTTATACAGCCTTATTCAGATTCTTGTACATATCAAGGAAATGGGGGTGTCTTCATTTTAAGAATGTAAAACAAACAAAAAAAAATAACGAATAAAGGGTTTTGAAATTTCATAGCCTCATGTTTTCCCCCCTTTTTGAAAAAGAAAGCTTTGATGTTTCAAGGTTGACATTCTACTTATTTATATATTGTCTGTTCATTTTTGCCCCACCCCAGTCTCCAAGGAACTCAGGGTAGCGTCTGTGATTCTCTCTCTATGAGGTAAATTAGGCCAACAGAGTGTAACTCACCCAGGGTCAACCACTGACCTTCATGGATTTTGAACTGGGCCTCCCAAAGTGGCCCAATTTTTTATGATTCCCTCTCTATGAGGTAAATCAGGCCAACAGAGTGTAACTGACCCAGGGTCAACCACTGACCTTCATGGATTTTGAACTGGGCCTCCCAATGTGGCCCAATATTTTAACCATATTTATTTTATTTATTTATCAGATTTATACCCTGCCCTTCCACCCAAAGCAGACTCAGGGCGGCTTGCACAAAAGAGTAAAAACACAGTTATAAACAATCGTAAAACCCTTCTGAAAGAATCCAATATTATAAAGTGCTAGTAAACATGTTTGGTTTCTGTGTTCCTGGTTTTATTAGGGTCATGTGTTCTACGCTTTACACAGGAAGTTCGAATTCTGCACATGGGCAATCCAAATGCCTGCAGAATCTTTATTTTGGTGTATTTCCTAAATACAGGAAACTTCATTTGCTCCCTAATGGCGTCTTAAGATTCTCCCTTCCCACACACAGTCGCTTTAACCTGAACCAACCTTTAACCTGTAGATAATTGTGACCTCGTTTTCCTTTTATTATACGGCATTTCAAAAAGACTTTACAGGAAGTCGAATGCCTATTTTGATCTCTGGGAATCACCACATTTGTGCCTTTGTTGCCTAATCAGCTTCATGACCGAATAGGAATTTGAACCCAGGTCTCTCTGGTCCGTGTCTGAGACTGTCTCTCGTGGCTGTGTGGTGTCTGCCTTGTGGGACCCTAATCTATATATCTAATCTATACTTGGGGGACCTCCCAGGTGTGCAGAAAAATCTGAAAACCTTAAAAAAAAAATTAAATTTGGAGTATGTAAATCTCAAAAAAACACCAACCCCAACAATAGCATTGTCTGTGCATGTGCAACCAATATAAAAAGTCACCTCTTCAACAGTACAGCTGTAAGCCTGGCAGTGCTGGCCCAGCAGGCCCAGCCACAAAGACTGGGACCCACAGTTGACAGGGGAACAGCAGCAATGGAGGGGAATGGTAAGGAGAGGAAGTGATCCCCCGCGAGTATCTTGTGGGTCCCCACTTGTGTTCTCTGCTGCTCTTAGAATTCTGCGGCCCTATCATGCCATGTTCCTTACATCTAGTAGCAAAATTCCTGTCACTAGGGGGGTGGAAGGACCTGGATATGACAAGGACCCTTGGGGGAGGGGGGAATAACCCAATTCACCTGGGCCCTGTTGAGCCCCTTGTGGTTTTGATAGCGTTCCTTCTGGGGCTGAGCAAAGTCAGACATGACTGTCACTCTCCTTTAACAACAACTAGTAAATCGAGGAACCTTGAGGTTCCCCGAAACCCGATTTGAAAACTACTCCGGTATCAACTGGGTGAGGCCTCTTCCTTGATCTCCAGAAGCTCTGTTCATGTTACAGTAAACGTACACATCTTTGTAAGAAAGATCCAACATGCATTCACAAATGACAGTATTGGAATAGAAGTGTGGCTTTGGTCTCAAGTTCAGTTGTACAAGACGGTGAATGTAACGTGAGAATTACTCAATGCACATATAAAGAAAAATCAAGTGTATCCTCATAACTTATGAACGGGGCCTCATCCCGACCTTGTTCGGGGGGGAGAGAAGCCTCCTTCAGAATGGTTCGTGATGTGGGGGTCAAAATGGATCCAAGGAGAGCCAGCTAACTGACGGCAGGGTCATGCTACCAGATTCAAAAATCCCCTCAGGTCTCCATGTAGAATTCTGATTTCCCTGGAGCAGAAAATTCCTGTCCCTGCATTTCAGTGGTCATCTGGTTTGCCTGATGCCTTCCTTTTTTGTTTTGAACGTGAGGCCTTTCCATCTATCTTCTTTTCTCATCTGGAATTAAAGGCGGTGAACTGGCTGACCAGATCGGTAATCAAATTGCTACTAGACATGCAAGAATCGCATTTAGCGATTTCCCCCTAGCCCTTCACATTCAAAGACTAATGAACGGCAGGACGGCAGAAGATACGAGAAAGCATGAGCAACAATAAACCTTTGGAGCTCGGACTAACGTTCAGATTCTGGCCAAACGCTTCCCTGAAGAACTGCAGTTAGGAAAATTCACCCCGGTTGGGCTGAGTATTGGACATGTGTCAGTACATGGCCACGCCTATTGTAGAGGTTAGAGAGTTTCCCGAAGAACAGTGAGATGGGGGTTCGAAAAGTGAAAATTACAGAACAAATCATGCTGCTGCAACGTTAGCAAATCTGCATAATATACTGGTTGCAGAAACGGGATTGTTCAGGTGCAGTATTTAGTTATTTTAGTCTTTTTTTTAGGGCAGAATACACTTGCCCTAGCTGCACCCGCTTGTACAAGCCTGTGACTTTTTGTCCTTCAAGCTTTAGGAAAATGCCCTGGGGATTTCAAGTGATGTTGGGACTTCGGAATAGACCTGACATTGGACGCACGCGTCTTCACTACCTCTGCCGACATATCCATTTTTGTCTGCCTGCCCTACCAGTTTGTATCTTTGTGTCATACTGGTTGAGAGGAAGGAGGGTGCCTTCTGGCAAGAACTCTTGTCTGGTAGGAGAGGAAGAAACATGCTCCTGGCGTCATTCGCCGAATTCTGTTCCTACGTCTTGCAAACTCTATAAATTTTCAAATGAGCAACCTTGCGTGCAAAGGTAGACGCAGCGAGGGGGAGTCTTGGCTTGCCCCACAAGCAGCAATTCCTGGAAATTAGGCTGGGAAAGTGGTTCTTCCAGTAGCATCTTCAAATATCCAAAGCAGAAGATGTTTGTTAATTCCCAGTTGGTCCTTGGGAGCCCTAGTTCTTTGGAGCTCTCCCCAGTGGGGTGGTTTATACTATCAAGGTAGGCAAGTGGTAGAGGTTTTCCTGGACTATACCACTTCAAGTGTGGCAGGGGAACAAGCCCTCTCTGGACAACCAAAAGACACCTGGTGCTTTTAAAAAGATAACGAAAGCTAGGAGCTGAAGGGAGAAAGTTCTAAGCTATGACTTTATATGATTCAATAACTTTTAATTGTTTGGTATCTATTTCTTGCCCACCTCTCTTTCTTGGTATTTTTGCATTTGTGTGTGCGCATCCATGCCTGGAAGTCACGGCGACCTCTGGCAACTCCTACTGGAGCATGGAGGATATTCAGAGAAGTGGCTTGATTGCCTGTCTCCGGCCTCCCAGCCCTGGTATTCTCTGGAGGTCCCCCATCCAAATACTTGCCAGGGTCGGCCCTGTGCTTAGCTTCCAAGTTCTGACGAAGTCAGGCTTGCCTGGGCTACCCGAGTCAGGGCTTGCTCACCTCTCTTTCGATTCACAGACTCGGTGGGTTTCACAGATCGCAAACACAATCATGGTTAACAATAACAACTTTCAAGGCTGGCCTGTGGTACCCTGCTGCCCTTCCAAAGGCTTTCTGCAAGGGTGGCTGGAAGGTAACCGAGGAATGTCCCAGGCTGGCCTGCTGAAGAAAGAGTGTTCCGGGGTTGTACCCAGACAGGAAAGGCCTTGGTCCTTTGAACAGCTGTTCTAATCTGCGAGGATCGCGGCGTGTCGAACTTTTCCTTGGATGAACGCTGAAGGCGTGCATGCTGGTAGGAGAAGACCGCTGCGTCTGGAAAGTTTTCAAAACCAGCATCCGGGTGGCTCAAGTTCTGTGACTCATATGAATTACGGAAATTGAACGAAAATTCGTATTTTGGATGAGCATTGCGTTTGGCCCGGGTCTGCTTGGGAGGACAAGGATGCACGCCTCACTTCTGAAAATCTTAGGGTTGAACAAGCTGTGTCATGGAAGAACTGTGAGATTTAAAGCTCTACAAGCCGCGTAGTAGGGGGAACAATCTGGATTATGGTTCCGGTGTTGGGAGAAAGGGTTAACTTCTCCCTCGGCTTGTTTTTTTGGCATAAATACCCCCCAACTGCAATTAAGGGGGGGCGAGAGGGGGACAATAAACACCACTTGATCACTGGTGGACAGGAAGTGTGGTGTAGTGGTTAAGAATGTCAGGCTAATATCTGGGAGATCTGAGTTTGAATCCCTACTGGTGCCTTGAAAGCTTGCTGGGTGATCCTGGGGCCAGTTGCACGTTGTAAGCCTAACCTACCTCAAAGGGTTGTTGTGAGGATAAAGTGGAGGACAGCAGGATGATGTTAGCTGCCTTGGGTCCCCACTGGGGAGAAAGGATGGCACAGTGGTTAAATTGTTGGACTAGGTTACTGGGAAATCCAGGTTCGAATCCCCACTCATGCCATGGAAGCTTGCTGGGTGACCTTGGCCCAGTCGCACTCGCTCCGCCTAACCTACCTTGCAGGGTTGTTGCGAGGATGAAAAGGAGAGTAGGCCACTTTGGGCCCCCGTTGGGCTGAAAGGCGGGATATAAATAAAGTAAATAAAATCCACCACACGTACACATTTAAGTATACCTCTGCACCCATAAGGCCTATCACCTTAAAACAAAAATCGCAAGTCAGCTATACTCCCTGGCAGATCCTACATTTCCTCTGCAGGATTTACTAGCAAGTGGCAGTATTAGCCCAGATAGCTAAGGGTGTGATTCAGGGAGCAGGCGTCAGATATTACCAGCGTTTGTGCTGTTGCAAAGGGCCTTTGTAAGTCCTGTCGGAGATGGAAGGAAACATGCCTCGTGGGTCAGGTGCGGGTGCCGGAATATCTTGTCCTTCCTGTTCTTCCAGCCAGACCCAATTGAGAACTACTCTGCTAATCTGTAGGGAAATCCGCCACCCAGGTGAAACCAGAATTCCCTCGCTCTGGGAACGACAAACTTCCTAAGGGAACACCGGAAACGGCAAAGACTTGGGAGTAATTACTTGGCTGGCTCCTGCAAATTAGAGTTGTCTGCCATGCCCCAAATGGCTGGCAGCCTACCCTTTGGTGATTTACAGAACAAGGGACACTTTTATCAGTAAAGATGCAAATCTCACTCTTCCTCTTAGGGAGCTCAGTGCGGTATAACATGCAACGGCCCTTTTCAGGCAAAACATTTCTGGCATTCCTATCTTGCATCTTGGTACAGCCTATTATGTTCTATACTGAAAGACAAGTTTGGTGTAGTGGTTAGGAGCGCTGACTCTAATCTGGGAGACCAGGTTTGATTTCCCACCTCCACATGCAGCTGCTGGTGTGACCCTGGGTCAGTGACAAGTCCTTTCAGAGCTGTTCTCTCAGGAGAGCTATCTCAGCCCCACCTACCTCACAGGGTTTCTGTTGTGGGGAGGGGAAGGGATTGTAAGCTGTGAGTCTCCTTTGGGTAGTGAAGTGCAGGGTATAAATCCAATCTCCTCCTCCTCCTCCTCTTCTTCTATTGCCATGTTGTATGAATGGGTAACATGTGTGCCAAGCATCTTTGCTGTGTGCAAACATGTACCCTTGGTTTTGGGTGCAAACTGTGGGGTGGAGATTACTTTTGTAAGGTGCTCTGAGACTCCGAGTGAAGGGCGGGGTATAAATCCAATCTCTTCTTCTTTTGTTGCCCTTTCCACACAACAACGGCCAACACGCTTATGGAAAGGATCGTGGGTAGTGTGCTTTCTCAGTATGCGAGGCAGGAGTGCCAGAAACATAATCCCTGAAAAGGGCTGGATTCATAGTTAGAAGGGACCTCAGAGGCCACCTAGTCAACCAGTGCGATCCGTCGGTTCTTCCAGCCTCGAGGACCTCTCCCAAAATGATGGGTCCGCAAACCCTCTAACCAGAGGCCGTTTATCCTCCATAGTATGGAAAAGAGCAAGAGTCCGGTAGCACCTTAAAGACTAACAAACTATGTGACGGTGAGTCATTGCTTACTTCTTTGAATAATGTAGTCTTGCCCTCTAGAACAGGCCCTCTTGTGTGTGACAACCTTCCAGATATTTAAAAAAAAAACCCTCCTCTCCTTTTTTTGTGATCACAACGGCCTGGTGACCCTCCAGCGAGCACTAGGTCAGGGTAGGGATTTGAACTTGGGCCTCCCCAGGCCTAGTTCCACCCTAATTGTCTTCTCGCACTAAAGTTTACCACTTGACTACCTCTTTGCTGCCACCACACAACATGCCTGATAGCCAAAGACTCTTTCGTCCCTTCCTGTATCAGCAGACTACAACAGTCCGCCTCACCAATTGAAAAGCGAAGATGGTTTTGTTCTTTTGATACTCTAGAAAAGCATCATCGCCTTATCGTATGTCTCCAAGGGAAGTTCGCCAGCTGCGGGGTGTTAAACGGCAGCGCGGCCTGAGAGTTCAAATGTGGGTATGCGCATTCCCACACATCCCTCTGAGATTTAACAACTATCAGTGTGGCCCAGGAACGGGGCTAAGAACAAACAACGTACACAAGGGAGATTTTTACAAGCCCCACTCCCAATACACACCACCCCCCAAGACAAAAACAAGGCCAGTGGTTAGGGATGGTACGAGAATATCGGGACTGTCCACGGGAACATAGGTCGTAACGTTTCTGATGTTCTCCAGTCTTAATATCAGCGTCTTGATGCAGATCTGAACACGGTGATGGAAATAAACCCTTGGAATCTCTTCAGACTCTCCTTGGTTTTCCGCAAATATCTTGTTCAGGCCCGCGCAGGTGGGGAAGAGCTCTTCTTTGAGCCGAACAGCACCTTATCCGGGATGGACGGCTGAGGCCGAGCCTCCTGACAGGTGGGCCAACAGAGCCCGCCTCTCCTCCTGAGGTGACTGAAGACGGGGGACAGGGTGTGTGTGTGTGTGCTTCTGGCTGCCTTCGCTATTTTGGGAAGCGGGGCCTGAGCCAAGAGAGAGTGTGTCTCTTAGCAACTGCGACGCCTCCCTTAGGAGCACGGTTGAGCAGGGACCCGGCACTCACTCGTGGGGGGCAACGGATGCTTCTTTGTACACGCCTGGCCCGCTTTGTCTTGCCATCGCCGACCCAGGCCCCTGGTCCGTGGCTCTGAGGACGCGGGCCTTGCAGGTGCGGTTGTGGACAAACACGCCCGGGTGAGGCGCGGTGCCGTCATCCCCTTTAATTGAATTAATCTGGCCCTCTCCCACTGGGAGGCTCTTTGCTCCTTACCCTTGACTTACTAAATAATTCATTAACCTCCTCTCCATCTCTCTGGCCTCCCCCCACCTTCGTGTTCACCCCCCCACCTGCTGCCTCTTTTAACCCTTCGTGTAGTGCATTCCTGCACTGGGAAGGGGGGGACGGGAGAACCCAAATCCCCTTTCAGCAAATGAGCGCCTGCATTGATTTTTACACTCGGGCCCGTCGCATCGAACCCTCGCTCTGGATTCTCAAACCCGCCGCGGCTCGTGCCGGAGGGTGGTGTGTTAATCGGATTGGGCGAGAATGTTCATTGGGTCGGGGCCCGGAATCTGTCTTGCCTGGCTCTTTGTCTCCGACGGCCGCCCACCAGATATCCCCGAGGGCTCACAGGATGGATCTGAGATATCCCCCAGTGGCTTGCCTGAGGCTGCCTCTGAAGATAGGTTCTTCAGTTGAGCCACTGTGGCTTAATAGCCATTAACAGTCCTCTCCTCTGTGAATTTGCCTAATCCCTTCTTTTTAAAAAATGCTCAGGATGACCCTTGAGGGGGGGGGAAGGGAATTTTTGGCTCAGCAGTTGAGGTCAGCAATGGCACTCTGGTGTCCACGTAACCAGCGGATCACCAAGCAGCAATGATGGCACATTTTATGGCACACCTGGAGAAGGGTTGCCAGGTCAGCGGGAGTGCAGAGGCAGGCCTGCTTTCCTCCTGGTCTGTCCCCCCTCACCACGTTGGGCTAGCATCAGCTCTGGGGCATGGCAGGACAAAGGGCGGAAGGCTACAGACTAACAGTAGTGCAGGCAAAAGTGTCACTGTCTCTCATTGGTCCCCAAGGTTTGACCCACTGTCATGGTAACAATAGAAGAGGAGGAATGGGGAGGGGGCTCAAGCTAGTCCGGGGGTGCCAGTGGGAAGAACGCGCTGTTAAGTCACAACTGACTCATGGCGACCCCGTCCACAGGTTAGGGTTGCCAGCCCCCATGTCCCAGCGAGAGACTCCCCGGTTTTGGGGACTACTCCCTGCCCCAGACCAACTGACCAGTAGGGAAACCCCGCCCATAAACAGGGACTTCACTATGCAATATCCCGGACGTGATGATGTCAGCCGGAAGTGATGTCATCACTCCGGGGATGTCGCGTGGCGGGCGCTCTGGGTACTGGGCAAACCTCTATAGTTTAAGCCCAGTCTTACCATAGAGTTTGCCCAAAACACAGAGCATTCCCGTGTGACATCCCAGACGCAATGACACCACTTTTGTTTGACGTTATTGCATTGGGGACATCATGGGACTTCCCCGCCCAACCCGGAATGCCCCCCAAATCCCCCCATCGGAGCAGCGAAGGGACCTGGCCACCCTATCTATGGGGCGTTCCATGCAACAGACAAGCAGAGGTGGCTTGCCATTGGCTGCCTCGGCACAGCAACCCTGGTGGCCTCCCATCTAATTACTAACCATGGCCGACCCTGCATAGCTTCCAAGTTTTGATGAGCGTGGGCGCTTTTTTTTGCTGCAACGTCACAGCCGACTTGTGCCGGCCCCGTAGAGTTTTCAAGGCAAGAGAAATTCCAAGGTGGTTTGCCATTGCCTGCCTCTGTGTCGCGACCCTGGACTTCCTGGGCGGTCTCCCATCCAAGTCCTAACCCTGGCCGACCCTGCTTAGCTTCCGAGATCTGCCGACATCAGGCCAGCCTAGGCTATCGAGGTCAGGGCTAAGCTGGGCTGTCTGGGTAGTGAAGCGGTGAGCAATTCCAGAGTTGCCAGGGAGGAGACTTACAATGACCAAACTGCTTACGGGTTGAACGAATTTTGAATCCAGTGACACCTTGAAGGCCAACAAAGGTTTATTCAAGGTTCGTGTGCAAGGCACACTTCTTCAGGTATCTGTGTACACACGAAAGCTCATACCTTGAATAAACTTTTGTTGGTCTTAAAGGTGCCGCTGGACTCAAAATTTGTTCCGCTGCTTCAGACCAACCCGCCTGCCCACCTGGATCTACCTGCACGCTTAGGGGTGGTTTCGCATCGTGTCAGACCAGTAATCCACCCAGCCCTGTGGCCTCTGCTGTCTCCTCCTCTGATGGGTAGCTGGCCTCCCAAGGGCTCAGGCAGATGTCTTTCCTGCCACCTGAGATCCTCTGAATTTGAGTGGCTTGGGAAACAGAGGCAGGAGAGCATGGCTGTTTGAGGCCCCGTCAAAATCGCATGGTAGAAAGCCCATCAATGGGAATACAGCTGGGAAACCCAGGGCTAGAAGAGACAGGAGTCACAACAGCACGCACCAAACTGAGAACTGGAGTCCAGGGGCGGATCTACTATGAAGCTAATGAAGCTTAAGTTTCGGGGGGGGGCGCGCGCTAATCTTGGAGGGGCTCCAAAGCAACTTTTTTTTTAAGGAGTGAATTTTTCAACAAAATTGATGGGGGCTCTTAAGTGTTTGTTATTAAAATGAGTCTACTTTAGTGGCAGAACCATAAACCAATGGGTTGAGCAGGGCTTTTTTTGTAGAAAAAGCCCAGCAGGAATTCATTAGCATAATAGGCCACACCCCTGACAGCACACCTCATTAGCCTATTAGGCCACACCCCCATGTTGCCAGAAGTGTGGTCATCCAGCCACACCCACCTTTGGCTTCTTATTCTGTTTATCTTGTTTGTTGTCAAAACCCAGGGCTTTTTTTTTTTGTAGCAGGAACTCCTTTGCATGTTAGGCCACACAGCCCTCATGTAGCCAATCCTAAAGAGCTTCTGTTGTTGGGTGTGGCCTATTATGCTAATGAGTTCCTGCTGGGCATGGCCAACTCGGGAGCCAGCCGGAACTTCGCTCCTGCGCGTTCCTGCCCAAAATAACCCTGGGGTTGAGGAACTTAATATTGCCATTAGAATATGCTCTAGTACCCATTTCATATGGCATCAAAATGTCCCTGTAATTGGTCAAATTTCAAAATTTTCTTGGGGGGTTTGCCGCACTGTTGCCCTCTTGTTACTGGTTGAGAAGGGACCCCCCATAACAGTTTAAGCTCCAGGGTCCCAAAAATGTAGGTCCGCCACTGCTGGAGTCTTGAAGCATCACTCACCATTGACTGTGTATAGCGATTCTGCTTGACAGTATCAAATCGTTGCATTAAAAAACACACACACACACACACACACAAACCTGACCGTGAATCATTTCGATCAACTCATCGCCTGATGGAGAAAGCAATATGGAATTGGTGCGGGGGGGGAATGATGTAATTGCTTGGAAGTCCACATGGCGAGTCTTTATTTAGGAGGTTTATTAACTGCCTTTGGGTCCCCGAGGTGTTTTCAAATACAGATCACCTTTTAAGAGGTTGCTTGGCTTCGGATTTCCCAAGGCACTTGAGGTGGAACAAGGTGGGCGGGCGGGCGCTTGTATGGATATTCTGCACCTTAGTCGACACCTGGAGTCAAGTTTCCGTCTTCCCTGCCGTGACTGTCGGGTGCCTGACCTCGAAGACTCGGTTCGTCGTGTCTTTGAAGCAAAGCTGTTTTATTACCGAGCAGAAGATAATCTCGAAAATCTACTAGGGCTCAGCAACCTCAAGAAGACCTGATTCTCATCCCAGACAATTTGGTGGGGGCAGGCAGAGAAACTATTTCTTTCTTGAAACGAGGGGAAAGAAGCATTCTGCACATGCCCAGAAGCACTCTGGGTTTTACTCTGAAGCGATTAAAAACAACCACCCCCTAAGGCTTTAGAGGAAACCCTTGAGCCGAAACAGCTTTGTTTGGTCTTCTTCTCGACGGATTTCTTTTTATACCACCTCCCTCTCTCATGTAGTGAACTCAGGTTCCCTAAAAGAGGCTGATTGATTGGTTCAGGGCAGGCAGAAGGAAGCACAGCTTTGCACAGGGCGTAATTAACTTCTGGAATTCATCGCCACGAGATATGCCAAAACGTAATGGAGGAGAAGCCCAGGTCGATTAAGCCGAGCAAGTTAAATGGAACCTCCACGTCCAGAGGAAACCTACCACAGATTACTAACTGCCCGGGCAGAGGAAGGGGGCGAGGAAGAGGCCAGTGCCAATGCAGTCTGATCCAAGAGACACTTGGCTGCCTGCCCTCGGAAGCAGAACGACGTGATGACCTTTGTCCGTTCGATCACAGTTCACCCAGCAGGTATCTTACACCTGGAAAGGATCACTTCAGCTGCCATTCTCTGGTTCCCGAACCCTTCTCTCTGTGGCTAAAGGATTCAACCCACCAACAATTCACCACATTCTGGAGGACAAACTGCCTGTCTCTTCCCCTCCTGCCCCTTTCTTTGGTGAACTGGGGGGGGGGGGACTTGCGCTCTTGCGTCCCTTTATGGCGCGGCCTTCTTTCCACTCAAGGCCCTTTTGGCCTCCTTGCTGGCAGAAGCTTTGTTGTTTTGAAACTGACGAACCACTCCAAACAGATGCACGTGCGTGTGATGTGGGCAGATTTGCAGGGATCTTCCCCGTTAGGCCAGAAATCTAAGTGTGGAGGGGCTGTGGGGGGACTCGTGGGGTGGAAACGGCCCTGGTTGCTTCCTGGAGGAACAAAGTGCTCCAAGCGCCCCCTAGTGACAGCCCAGCTCACAAACGCTTCAACCTTACCCGGCCTTTGCATCATATAGAGGCTACTGCGGTCTTTTTGCCAGAAAGCTCGGGCACGGATGGGCAGAGGTTAAAGGCCCACTTCGCACGCCCAGCACCCCACACCTCTCTTTAGTTTTTGTTTGCCCTGAAGTAACGACTTGCATGTTTTTGTAAATAGTACATGTGTAGGGACAGGAAGTTTGGTTGGCAGGCAGAGCTTTCCTGGAATGAAAGCTCCTGGGACTGTTTCCCCTGGGCAACTTCTGCTATACGGTTCCTACAATAAAAAAGCCCCCGAGGATGGCAGGAAACATGGGTATTATGCTATCATGTCCTAACGCTTGCACTCGTTCAAGCTGCGACCGATCTGTCAGCCTCTGAGGCATGGGATGAAAGCGATTCGAATCTTTTGCGCCGTTTTGAGGGGTCTGCAAATCCAGGGGCTGGGATCCCTGCCTTTTCTCTAGGGTCAAGAATTGCTTTCCGAAACAAAGAAGCAGGAAAGAAGAGCAAAGACGCTCGGACGGAATTCACCCTTCCCTGGCAATTCTCAGCACTGCTGCCAAAGTCAGTAGAATTGTTCCTATGTGGAGATATTTTGCACATGGCAACTAGAGGCCAAAGGAAATGAAAGCTCCCCACAAGTCCTTTCCGGAGTACCAAGTATCATCTACCACCTTCTACCCACCTGGACAGCTGCCCACCCCCCAGAGAGGACTGTGAAGATGGTGGTGGACGTTATCGCACAATGCGCTGCTCCTGAAGCTAAAGGGGGGAAATACCTGTAGCTCATCTCTGTCCTCATCAAAAGGATCGCCCCGTAACGTCCACTCTTGTTCAGGATGTGGCTGTCACGAATGAAGCGTGGCACAAGAATTTATTTTGCCGGAAGTAAATCTGCACTTTCCGCTGCAGATATGAAATGGCCAGGCGGTCTCTGTTTTACTGGCCGGACTAGTAAAACCAAGTTGTGTCGAGGTTCATAATGTTCAGGCTGTCCCGCAGGCCTCGGTATTTGTCTCTTGGTAACAGTTTGGTAAATATGCCCGCTGTCATTTTCTCAGAGGGACAGGAGCATAGTTTGACAACTCTGTGCCCCAGCAGGACCCTTATGTACTGTTTTCCTGATTCCAACGTGCTTTGTACTTACACTGTTACTTCCTGAAAGAGAGAGGGCTATACAACTCCTCCAGCATTTGAACTGGCAAAGGTTCCTTGATACCAAAATCCTCCAGTAAGAGTATAAGCCACTCCAATTCTCTGCACGCTTCAGAAGGATACTGAAGTCCGAAATGGCACCGAAGTTCCCTCAAGCTGCACCCATAGTCAGACAAATTTTGCCAAGCTCCACTGGGCATTGCCTGGCCCAGGAGGCTCTCGTGTTTGTCCATGCCAATGTGAAATGTGCTCTTCTTTGGTCTCTTTTTTAAAGGCAGAGGGAAATTTTTCCTTTGTTTTTGTTGTTTCACCATCCACTGGGAAATCTTGACTTATGCTTTAATATAAGCTTATTGCTTTGAGCTGTGGGTTTTAAAATTATTTCCAAAATATCTAAAAAGAAACACGCGCACAAGGCCAGCATATTGCAGCACGATGCACAAAAACAGCAGTAATTGTAATCTCTTGGTAATCTGTAGGCAAAGTTTCCACGTGCCACTTTGTTAATTTGTTCATATTACTGATGATAAAAAATTTAGCCCATTCCTATCAAGACTCCGCAAGACTGAAACGAAACATGACTAAATTTTCTGAAGCTGTCAATAACATACCCTTTACTATTAGTATACAATCCGAAGCCAAGTTTTGTATATTAATAATTTAGCCAAAGCTAACATATAAAATAAAATCTCAGTTTAATCTCCTGACTCCTTTGGATAAACAGGGCTAGCCATAACTGTAGTTTAGTTAATAAGGTCCAAAAGCTTTTACCAGAATAACTTGGCCTTCAGACATGTCCAGATATGTAGACAGTCCCTTTCCACGCATCTGTGTCTCCAGTGCTTTCCATCTGTTTTATGGGCCACAGGGCTTTCAGCTTTGGTTAATGTATCATCACATTTTTAGTTCCCTACTTTATATCGTAACAGGAACTATTTTATAATTGTAATTTAAAGTTTGTGTACTTTCCCCCCCCCGAAAGGCAGTTTGCAATTAAAATACATTCTTGAAACCCTGGAAAATCTATTTACGCTGGATTATATTGTTGCATCAAACTCCAAATATTCCTTGGCCTTTATAGACTGATAACAGCTGCTGATATATGTGGAACAAATGATCAGTTATGCATTTTAAATGTACCTTGTAAAAAGTACAGCGCAAAGTAGAATAGGGGCTACACAGTGCTGGATTTAAATGCGGGAAACCTGGTGGTAGACTACATCTGTACCACTGGATAAGGTATATACACTACTGGACAAGGTTTGATACAGTTTGCTTCAGACTTCTGTAATCCTAATTCTATTACTTGCCTCACCAGATGTCTTATTCTGTTGACTGCAGTGATTTTATACCTTGAGTCTCAAGGAGAAAGTTGAACTATAAATAACATGAATGAATAAATGCCTGAGAAGGACCTACTTCATAGGGTTGTTGCGACGATAAAAGGGGTGGGCTTTGTATACTGACTAAGAGCTTTAACAACAACAGGGATGCTTGTTGCCTGAATGTAGAGCCTGTCCCATGAATTTGAGCAGAATTTGTACCCCTTACTTTGCTTGGAACTGGACTGCATTTCCCAGAAATCCCTTGGCCGCCGTGAGGCGCATGCTCGGAGTAGCGTCTCAGTCTCTCCCTCCCCAAAGCGCCTTGCCCTCAAGTCGGATTGCATTCCGGGAGTTGTAGTCTTCTAGCTTCTACTGAGTAGCGGCCAGTGATTTCCGCAACAATTTCTCCCGCCTAGTCTTAAGGTCGCGGCACGACCAAAGGTTCGCTTTCACCTCAATAAGACCCCCTCCCCAACCGCTCGATTGAATAGCGATGCTCAATCGCCTACGGCGGCCCCTTTTCTTCTCGCGAGGGACGATGGGAGAAGTAGCCGTAGACGCCTGGCCGAGCTGCCTAGCCCGACTCAGGACTTCGTTCTCCAGAGAGCCGCGGGGCCCCGCGCTTAGCATCCTGGGAGCTCGATGCCTAGCCACGGCGGAAAATACCTCCCATCGTCCACCGCGGCGCAGAATGATTGGGCCTCTGCATTTCCTCATTCATTTGAGGCGGTCATGGGTTGCGAAGTGAGGGGCCCGAAGTTAAGCCTGGCACGCTCTTGACGTTCAGCAGGAACCGACGTTGTGTTGCCCGTCATCCTACCTGCTCTCCTGCCATAGCAGCAGTCAAGCTTTCTCTTCACGCTTCCCTCCTCTCACATGATGGCCGTTGTACTCCCGCTCCGAAATAGGTTACCCGCCGTTGCGCGGAGAATCTTGGGAAACGCAGTCCGCCTCCTACAGCTCCGCGCTAGGCGCCGTAAGGCTTGCGGACTCTCTTTCCCGTCATCCCCCGCTGTGGGCGTTCCCTTCGTGCGCCTGGCATGCTGGGATCTGAAGTCCCCGAGCCGGCTAGGCGACGGAGCGTCGAAAGCATCCCGGGACTCCATGTCCCATGATGTCATTCGGCCAGCGCCCGAAAGGCCCGGCCCAGCGCCGCAGCCCCTGCCGGGAGACGTAGTCCGCCCCGCCGCCGCACCCGACGCGGCGGCGGGCAGCCGGGACTCCATTTCCCATCCCCTCTCGCGACAGGGCCGGGCTGGGCCGGCTCCCGAGCCGCCTCAGACGGAGCCAGGCAGCCAGCGCGGCCCCCCTTCCCTCTCCCCCGGTCCCGGCCTCACCATGAGCAGCGGCAGCGCCGGCTCTTCCCGGCCCAGGACGAGCTCCTTCGCGGACCCCTCGGGCGGCGCGCCCGCCGCCGCGCCCGCAGCGCCCGGCCCGACCTCGGCCACAGCGCCCGGCGGGAAGCCAGGGGGGGCGGCCGGGCCTGGGCCGGGGGAGGCAGCACCAGCACGGCCGTCGGTTCCTTCCCGGGGCTCAAGCTGGGGCGTAAGTCAGGGCAGGGGGCGGGGAGGGAGGGAGGGGAAGGACCCCCCCCCCACACACACACACACACCTGGGGAGGGGAAGGGGAGGGACAAAGAGCGGCCGGGGGGAGGGGATTGAATGGGCTCCGGGGAGGAGGGGGCCGAAAAGGGGCGGGGGCAGGAGGGGGCGTCGGGGGGGGGGCTCGAGGAAGGAGGCGGAGAGTTCGGGGGGGGGCGAAGGAGTCACAATCGGGGTGGGGGGAGAGACAGAGAAATGCAGAGCTGGAGGTGGGGGGGGAGAAGAGGAAAAGAATAAATGGAAATGATAGGCTGGGGGGGGCGTTTTTGGCTTGGAAGGGGCTGCGTGGGGGAGGAAGGGGATCGGGAAGAGCCAGACCTGCCTGCGGGGGAGGCTCGGGAGGGGGAAGAGGAGGAGGAGGGGAGACACCCCCCCCCGAGGTTGACGGGGAGAGGGAAGGGTTAATGCTGGTGGGTCAGGGTGGGGGGGTCAGTCTGTGCCCGCCCGCCTTCCTGCCTGCCCGGGCTTTCTCCGTGGGGCGGGTTTGCGCGGGGGCGAGGAGGGGTCAAGGTTTTGCCCTGCTTCGGAAGGGGAGGGAGTCTCTTGCGTTTTGGGGGGGCGGGGTGGGGGAGCAGGTGAGCCCGTCTCCGCGTGTCGAGGTTGAAGGGTGGTCGTGGGAACGGAGAGGGCAGCCGGGTCACAGGTCGTCTGTGCGGCGGGGGAAGGGGGAGGGTCGGGCAGGAGTCTGCGGCAGGCGGTCTTGGGGGAGGGGGGGGAGCGGGCCCCGCTGCTCGGCCTGCGCAGGGCCGGTTGGCGGTGGGGGGAAAAAGACGGGCTGCTGGACAAAGGCGAGGACTGAGGTTTTTAAGGAGGAGGAGGGGGAGAGAGTGAAGGGGGAGTGGGGAGCGGTTGCCTGGCAACCGGCAGAATGGGCGTGGCGGGGGCAAGGGATGGGGATGGAGATGGGGAGGAAGGGGTGGGGGGGTCGTGGGGCTGGGAAGAGGGAGGCCGGGGCTCCCTCCTAGAGTGAAGCAAAACCCAAGCTCAGACTAGCTTCCCAAAAGGAGGGGGTGTGGGCCAAGGTTCTCAGGGCCTCCCCCCACCTCCCCGCATAGTGCCATCCTAAACTGAGCCACACCCTTCAAACCCCCTTGATTTCAGTAGACTGAGAAGGGGTTAACTCGGCTTCAGCCCTGGTCTTGGATGGGCCTGCCTCATCAGATCTGGGAAGCTATGCAGGGCCGGTCCTGGTCAGTACTTGGATGGGAGACTGCTAAGGAAGTCCGAGGTCGCTACGCAGAGGCAGGCAATGGCAGACCATCTCCAAACATCTCTTGCTTTGCAAACCCTACCGGGCGCTATATGTTAGCTACAACCTGATAGCTCAGTTTAAGATGGCTCTGGAGGCATTCTCAGCTCTCGGGTCATCCCGGGGGCATCCCGTTCACTGTCTTTTAGCGATTTGATAAGTTAGCGCTATAGTGTAAGGATTTATGTGCCAGGTTTTCAGATACCTCTGATGGTGGGGGATTAGGAATGGTGGGGTGAGGTGCATGTCCAAAGTAAGGTGTGCGTTGGTAGACGGCTCAGTGACTTAAGAGAATAAGTTTGCCATTTGGAGGGATGCATCAGAGAGACTAAGCCTCTGTATTGCAGAGCCAGGAGGCAACATCAGGGGAAGGCCTCGGCCTCTGTGCCCTGTTGTTGGACATCCTGAAGAACTGGTTGGCCACTGTGTGGGACAGGATGCTGGACGAGATGGAGTATTGGTCTGATCTAGCATGGCTCTTCTTATGTTCTTATGAAGGTCTCAGCCTCTATGCCCTGTCGTTGGCCCTCCAGAGGAACTAGTTGGCCACTGTATGAGACAGGATGCTGGACTAGATGGACTACTGGTCTGATACAGCAGGGCTCTTCTTATGTTCTTATGAAGGCCTCGGCCTCTGTGCTCTGTTACTGGCCGTCCAGAAGAACTGGTTGGCCACTGTGTGAGACAGGATGCTGGACTTGATGGATCACTGGTCTGATCCAGCAGGGCTGCTCTTAGGTTCTTATCAGGGGAAAGACTCGTCCTCTGTGCCCCGTTGCTGGCTGTCCAGAGGAACTGTTTGGCCACTGTGTGATGTTCGTATTGGGAAGGATCTGGACCAGTGTTCCCTCTAAGCTGAGTTAATGTGAGCTAGCTCACAGTTTTTTAGCCTCTGGCTCCCACATTTTCATCTTCACCCAGGAAGGAGAGCTCCAGAGCAAACTAATTTATGCAGCAGCCAAATCACCTGCTCACAACTTTAATGGCAGTCGCTCACAAAGTAGAATTTTTGCTCACAGGACTCCATAGCTTAGAGGGAGCAGTGGTCTGAACCTCACACCCCCCCCCCGACATTCCTCTTCTCCCAGGAGATAGCAGCAAGGTGACCACCGTGGTGGCCACGCCCGGCCAGGGCCCCGATCGCCCCCAGGAAGTCTCCTACTCCGACATCAGGGTCATCGGCAACGGGTCATTCGGGGTCGTCTACCAGGCCCGGCTGGCAGACTCTGGAGAGCTGGTGGCCATCAAGAAGGTGTTGCAGGATAAGCGGTTCAAGGTGAGTCATCGATGCCTGTATGCGTTGCTTCCGTCTCTCTTTTTCACGCGTTTGCCATTGAGCTTGTACACCTGACTCCGGTCTCTTCTTGTCTGGACCGTTCTCAGAACCGGGAGCTCCAGATCATGCGGAAACTGGATCACTGCAACATCGTTCGCCTGCGGTATTTCTTCTACTCGAGCGGGGAGAAGGTACGGGGGGGGGAATCCTGAAAGGTTGGCGGGGGGCAAAGGGCTTGCCATGCGTGTCATGCAAATAGAAGATCGCCCACAGAAGGAAAGCTGTGTCCTTCCCTGTAAGGGTTCCTACTGCGGATCACTTCCCCCAAATAAATCAGCTGCCCTTTTAACCACTCTTGTTTTCACAATCGGGGTGTATTTCTCCCACGCCCACACCTTTTTGAATGGGATGAAGCGGTCGTTGCAGGTCTGACATTGGCGACTGTGATTGGGGAAGCAGGGGAGTGTGGATTAATGAACACCGAGTGTAAGGAAGGACGCAGTCTTGCCTGTGGGATAAAACAGTAACAAGAGCGGCGCCTTCTGCCCTGAAGGCCACACTGGAGAAAACGTTTGCGGCTGATTCGTATCAGTTCACTGCAAGTTGTTCCTACGATTTGCTCAGCGAAGGCCAAACTGGAACCGCTGGACTTCCGCTCCTTATCCCGCCGCGCTTCTTTCCAGAAAAAGAAAAGAGAAAAAAAAAAACTTTCCAGGCCTTGAGAAACTATCTCTTGTGTACGTGGACTCGGAGTAATGAGACGAGAACCGTGGTTCCTTTGGGGTGAAGCTTTACTACTACTTAAATCCAGGCCTTAGGGGCTAATTACAGTAATGAATTGAGGCTCCTTTTAATTGATCTCCTCGTTTCCAGCCCTTTGGCATTTTGTGTGTGTGCTAGAGCACTGATGTTGGGCACGGTTCGTCAGAGGTCAGCTGCTGGGTGCACTCCCTTCCCCTCCCCTGCGGCTCAACCCCAGAGATGCTGGTCGTGGTGGTGGGCAGAAAACCTTTCTGAGTATGAGCACTTTCCATCTGCTATGGCATAAGCGCCCTGACCCCAGGTAGCCCGGGCCGACCTGATCTTGTTAGATCTCAGAAACTAAGCAGAGTCGGCCCTGGTTGGATGGGAGACTCACCAAGGAAGTCTGGGGTCGCTACGCAGAGGCAGGTGACGGCAAACGGCCTCCGAACGTGTCTCGCCTTGAAAACTCCATGAGGGGTTGCCGCAACTTGACGGCACTTTCCAACTTGCCTGTACAGACCATGGGTTTCAGCTGTTTTTCCAGGTGGGCTAGAATATTGGTGGGGAGCAGAAGCGCCTTTTGTTTGAGAAAACCAAGCTTTTCTTATTTTATGTTCTGATAATGGGTAGCAAGAAGAGTTCTGCATCCAGTGCTGTTCTGTCAGGCGGAATTGGCCAGGGAAGGGTCCGCCTCACCTCCTTCTTTTCTCCCCCATCCTATTGCAGAAGGACGAGGTTTATCTTAATCTCGTCCTGGACTACGTGCCCGAGACGGTCTACCGAGTGGCCCGCCACTTCACCAAAGCCAAACAGACCATCCCCGTCATCTACGTGAAGGTAGGAACCGGCCCCGGGCTTGGAACCCGTCACAGTCAGGGTAAAGCAGCCCTCGTTGGACCTCCGCATTAAGGGTCAGAGCAGGATGGCGATAGCAGCTTTCGGTGCCCTTTGTCGTCCGGCAGGAAAAGAGCCTCCGTCTCCAAATACTAATAGCCAGGTGATTTCTTGCCTGTGTCGGGTTTGGAACAGATTCCCTTTGCTCCTCGCACCGTAATCTGGGACCGAGCTCCGGCACGGTGGAAGAGCACGTGGTTTGTATGTAGCAGGCCCTGGGTTTGAATCCAGTGGGCCTCGAGGAAGCCGGTGTTTCTCGGCCCGAAGCACTACTGCCAGTGGTCTGATTTGGAATGACGCCACTTCATATGTTCTCTGTGTGTGCTTTGTTTTTTGGGGCTTTTTTTTTTTTTTACTTTTCTTGGAACAGACTACAAAGTTTTGCAATCTGTGCGAACTATGCAAATTAAAAACGTTGCTTAATTTCTTATTCGGACGATTCTGCCGGTTTTGTGCAACTTCGTCCTGCCGCGCTGGTTATATAGGGAAGGGCAAGGAGATACAGAGAGAAACCGAAGCGCCATCCAGGGCCCTCGTAAAGCTTGTTCAGCCGTCTCTCCGCTTTCTCAGAGCTGAGCAGTTGTTGACCTTGTGTGCATTCAAGCATATTTCTCAGGACATGAGGTCTAGAAACTTGGGTTTTTTTTTAAAAAAAATAACTGGTTGTGCTAATGAAGCTTTTCAGGAAGCTGTATTTTGTGCCCTTGATCCCCTGTCCTGCCCTCAACGTGGAATCACGGTGTTTGTGTAATTCTGGATATCCTGCTGTAAAATTCCTGGATCTTGCTACAGATAGGCAGGTCCAGAGAACTATGCAGGCTTGCTTCATCTGGCCAGAAATCTGTGGACCTTTTGTGTGCTTCTTTGTCTTTCATTCTGCATGACGTGACATCCAGTCTGAGGAAGGCTTGGCAGATTGCACAACAAGGGAATGTTATCCATAATGTCACATAAAAAAATAAATATATATATATGTAAATGACATACCACGGTCTTGTTATGGGCATGGTTTTTCCTGCATATGACCATGGAGAAATTTAGCCTGGCGAGACTGCACTGGCTCCCACTCATCTTACGCTTTGCTGTGTGCCTTCAAGGCACAAGAACCCCCTACGTATGCACATGTATAACGCAATGCTCCCTCTAAGCTGTGGAGTCTTGTGAGCAAAAATTCTACTGTGTGACCTACGGGCATTAAAGTTGTGAGCGAGCCATTTGGCTGCTGCATAAATTAGTTTGCTCCGGAGCCTTCCTTCCTGAGCTTGGTCAAAAATGTGTGAGCCGGAGGCTAAGATCTGTGAGCTAGCTCACAGTAACTCAGCTTAGAGGGAACACTTGTATAAGGCGGTTGTATCTGATGAGCCTGCTCTTTTCTCATAAGTGGGAATGTCGTTACAAGCACCAGGTTTTTCAGGGCTAATTGGAATCCCCGGTTTTTTACGATCTGGCTGAGACTCTGCCCCGTCTTGGGCATCCGGCATTGTTAGTTTAAAGTGAAAGATCCCAGTGGTAAAGGAGTGGTTTGTCGGGAGAAAGGAGGGGCGGGCCACGAAAATCCAGATTTTCAGCACCGCATATATTATGTGAGCAGGAAAACATAACATACCCACGAGGGCCAGTTCCTTAACATCCACTCGAGTTTCTCCCGTTCTTGTTTCAACAGGCATGTTTCACGTTCTTGTTATTTTATAGCTTGTACGTGGCGATAGCGTCTGTACGATTGTGAGGCACCCTTTTGTTTATCTTCAACTTCCTGCGTGGGTTTCAGTAGATCAGCCGGGAATTTTAGTGTCAAAAGCAGATCCTTTTTCGCACGCAACTGTGTCATCAAGCTAAAAATCTGCCTCTTTCCTCCCCCCCCCAACCCCATGACCAGGTGTACATGTACCAGCTCTTCCGCAGTCTCGCTTACATCCATTCCCAAGGCGTCTGTCACCGGGACATCAAACCCCAAAACCTGCTTGTGGACCCCGACACGGCAGTACTGAAGCTGTGTGACTTTGGCAGGTGAGATCGGCACGGAAGGCTCCACTTCCCTCCTGCAGTGTAGGCTCCGTGCAGTGGATTTCGGTCCTCACTCTTCTGAATAGATTTCACACGCTAGCTTGGTTCTGTGAACAGGGAGATGGATTTCACGTGTCTCTGTGCAGTTCCGCTTCCCCCAGTCTTATACTCCTCAGTCATGTTTCCTGCTTTTTTCGCATGGCCCCACCGACTCCTGCGGCTTTTTCAATCCCTCCAGTGTTGCGCTTTCTTCACAATAGCCACTCGCAGTAATAGTCAGTGTTTTTGACTGGCCCTTCCCCCTCGGCCGTGCGATTGGCTGAACGTTCTGCGATGTCGTGTCAGTGCAGCCAGAGGGATGGCTGAACATTCCGTGATGTCATGTCAGTGCAGCCAGAGGGATGGATAAAGACACTGCCTTTGCCTGCCTCTTACACAGAAAAATAGAGCTGTATCTTTCATCAGCGAATGTCACGGTCTATTAAACATCGCTTCTCCAATTAACCATCGAGACACTCCTTTTAAAAGGCTGGCTTTGATCCTGGCATATTGGGGCTGATAAGGGGTAGACAGTAATCATGTCCCTTTTCTAACAAGGGAGGGTTGCTTTTGCAGATAACTATTCTGAAATATATGTGGATTATAAAATGTATTGTGCTTCTTTTGATGCCTCGGGGGTGGGGGGAAGCTATGTATGTTGACAAACCCCCAGAGGGGATTTACATTAAGATGAATTGATGATTGAGAAGTTTAAAAGGCAGACCAGCGTTAAGTCCTGCACTTGATGGACAGCCCTATTTAAAACTTAAGCATTATATATAGGCCTGTGTGTGTGATCTACATTCTAAAAAAAAGGATGGGACTACTGTGCCAGCATAGAGAGACTTTGGTATGAGAGAAACGTGCACGGATAAAAGCCAGCTGGTTGCGGCTTCTCACTTTTTGCTGCTTGGCTTACCCCTCTGATTTAGTTTCAGAGGGTCGCCACGTTGGTCTACAGAACAGCTGGATTCGAATCCAGTAGCCACTTAGAGACCGACGAGTTTCAGGGGTGTAAGCTTTCGAGAGCCAAAGCTCCCTTCGTCAGACGCGGCGGAGTTGAAACGGAGATCTGAGTCACAGAATCAAAGAGTTGGAAGGGACCTCCAGGGTCATCTAGTCCAACCCCTTGCACAATGCAGGAAAGTCACAAATACCTCCCCCCCACACACCCCCGCAGTGACCCCCCCGTTCCACGTCCAGAAGATGACCCAAAAAACCCCTCCAGGATCTCCGGGCAAACTGGCCTGGAGAAAAACGGCTTCCTGACTCCCAAAGTGGCGATTGGCATTTCCCTGGGCGTGTAGGAAAGGGCCTCGAGAACAAAGCACTGAGGCAACCCTTCCTGCCCTCCCTTCTCATGATCTGCCTGAGTTCACAGAATCAGCATCGCTGTCAGATGGGGCCGCCTAGCCTCTGCTTAAAAGCCCCCAAAGAAGGAGAGCCCAGCACCTCCCGCGGAAGCCCGTTCCCCTGAGGAACCACCCTAACCGTCAGGAAGTTCTTCCTAATGTTTAGTTTATCCTAGCCTGAAGGAGGGAGGGGTCTTGTAAAAGAGTGCTCATGCAGGACGCAGAGGTCCAGGGTGTATCGTAATCAGCCTGATTGGAGCGCTTGGATTTATTTTGCTCCCTTTAGCCATGGCAAGGGATGAAACCCCCCTCCCCATATTACTGGCACCGTTATGCAGATAATTGCTGGTATTTCGCTAGGGGTTCTTAATGGCGACCGTGCAACCCCGAGAAGGAAGAATACGTACGAGGGTGTCTCTTAAAAGAAAGATGAGATGAATTCTGCAGTCCTGCCGCTTTCCTCCACTCCTGGGGAATATTTTTATGCAAAGGTTTTTCCCTCCCCCGCCCTGGTGCATAAAACACTCCAGGGCACGTTCTCTCACGCATTCGTCAGATGGTTCTCCGCCAGTCATCCCGAAAGGACCAGGTCCCCTCCCACTTCCATAGGTGCCCTTTACCATTCTCTTCTGCTTCCTGTTTCAGCGCAAAGCAGCTGGTCCGGGGAGAGCCCAACGTCTCCTATATCTGTTCTCGCTACTACCGTGCCCCGGAGCTGATCTTTGGAGCCACGGATTACACCTCCAACATAGGTGAGGACGTCCTTCCGCCACAATATCTCCTGTTCCTCCCCCATGCGCACACCCTTAGATTAAAGGAGTTCTCTTCGACTGGGATGGGCCACGGTGGCTCAGAGGTTAAGACCAGTGTTCCCTCTAAGCTGGGTTAGTGTGAGCTAGCTCAGTTTTTTAGCCTCCGGCTCACTCTTTTTTGGTCTTAGCTCAGGAAGGATGGCTCCAGAGCAAACTAATTTATGCCGTAGCCAAATGGCTCGCTCACATCTTTAATGCCAGTAACTCACAAAACAGAATTTTTGCTCACAAGACTCCACAGCTTAGAGGGAGCATTGGTTAAGACGCTGAGCTGCAGACCGGAAGGTCGGTAGTTCAGCAGTTCGAGACCCGAGTGCCGCGTGACAGAATGAGCTCCCATCTCTGGTCCCAGCTCCGTGCCAACCTAGCAGTTTGAAAGCAAGAAATTGCAAGTGGATAAATAGGTACCGCTTTGGTGGGAAGGTAACAGCGTTCCGTGCGCCTCGGCATCTAGTCATGCCGGCCACATGACCACGGAAATGTCTTTGGACAGCGCTGGCTCTTCGGCTTGGAAACAGATGAGCACCGCCCCCTAGAGTTGCATTCGACTGGCTTTCGGGTAAGGGAAACCTTGACCTTTATTTCGACTAGGACAAACTAATGGAACCCGTTTGCTGATCGGGGAAAAAAACGTTATGCAGACACTGAATGGGAATTCAGAGGCAGCTGTTCAGTGTGCTCTCTAGTGTGATAACAGCCCCGAGATATTTCCACACCTTAAAACCTGTGCTTGCTGTCGAGTAGTGAAACTTGGCAGTAGACAAATACGTTTTGTGACAGGAAAAAAGGGAGGGGGGTCACGGTGGAATGAGTGCAAAACAGTAGAAAACACTGTGTATGAACATACAACATATGCAAATAATGTTTAATAAAAATATATATTGTGTGTAATGTATTAAATAAGTATAATCATATTATAGATGTCTGCATTCATATATAGGGGCTGCAGTTGCTCAGAGGTTAAGACGCCGAACTGCAGACCGGAAGGTCGGTAGTTCGGCACCCTTCTCCTGCATGACAGAGTGAGCTCCCGTCTCTGGCCCCAGCTCCTGCCAACCTAGCAGTTTGAAAGCAAGAAATTGCAAGTAGCTAAATAGGTACCCCTTTGGTGGGAAGGTAATAGTGTTCCGTGCACCCCAGCATTTAGTCATGCCGGCCACATGGCCACGGAAATGTCTTCGGACAGCGCTGGCTCTTCAGCTTGGAAACGGAGATGAGCACCACCCCCTAGAGTCGGATTCGACTGGCTTTCGAGCAAGGGAAATCTTTACCTTGCATTCACATATAGGCAATCAGAAGCATAATCAAAGTACCAAGGAATATAAGGGGAACAGTCCAAATATTCTCCAGTCTAAATAGCTAATCTCTGTGCAACACAATCCAAAAGTAGCATTTTATCTCGGAGCTTGCTGTTGCAGAAGAAGCGATTCAACAGTCCCACCACTATAGGACAAATAATCCTCGCTGCCAGACAAGCGATCCGATGACTTCCCGGTCGACAAAGTTGTTTCCAGCCTTCTTTCTCAACAGTTGCTCAATATATTGCGTACCTCATCCATTGGAACCCAATCTCCATTCTCTTAGCCAAACGTTCTCACTTCTCCCACGGGATTGAGGTTGCAGGTGCAATCTAAGGTTGCCAACTCGGTTGGGAAATTCCTGGAGATTTGGGGGTGGAGCCTGAGTAAAGTAGGGTTGGGGGGGGCAGAGAGAGTTACGGCAGGGGATAACACCATGGAGGTCCACCCTCCAAAGCGGCCATTTTCTCCAGGGGAACTGATCTCTGTGAGCTGGAGATCAACTGTAATCCCAAGGAGATCCCCAGGCCCCACCTGAAGGATCACAAATAAAGGGGGGAGGGACCCCCAGTGTATAAAAGATGAAAACGAGAGAGAAAATCACCAAGCAGAAGAGTAGCTGTCTAGCCGTCAAGCAGTGTAGATTTAACAGTATGTGTATTATGATCATAAATTCATTCTACACTAATTCTAGTTTCACATCAAAAAATTCAGAGTCCAGTGGCACCTTTAAGACCAACGAAGGTTTATTCAAGGTGTGAGCCCTTCCGTGTGCGCACACACTTTTATCAAATACGTAGAATGGCCAAAAAAAAAAAGGTTCAAACTTATAGCCAGGGAATGAACAGCATATTAACAGGCAACGTGATGATGATCAAGATATGCAAAGTAAACCCTAAATAACAAGGTTATAAGCTGTGGTGGCTCAAGTGGTTAAGACGCGGAACTGCAGGCTGTGGAAGGTCAGTAGTTCAGCAGTTCGAGACCCGGGTGCCGCAAGACAGAGTGAGCTCCCGTCTCTAGTTCCAGCTCCTGCCAACCTAGCAGTTGGAAAGCGAGAAATTGCAAGTAGATAAATAGGTACCGCTTCGGTGGGAAGGGAACAGCGTTCCGTGCGCCTTGGTGTTTAGTCATGCCAGCCTCATGACCACGGAAACGTCTTCGGACAGCGCTGGCTCTTCGGCTTTGAAACGGAGATGAGCACCGCAACCCTAGAGTCGGATTCAACTGGCTTTCGAGCAAGGGAACCTTTACCTTTACTAAGGGCAACAGTTGTGAAGCAATAAATATGTCAGACCAGCAGAGAAATGTCTAAAAGTGTCTTTTCTAATTGTGGGAAGCGACTGGGAATCTTCATTCTCTCCCGTCAGGCGGGGAGGGCACTTAACCCTTGCATGTTGCCTGTTAATTTGCTGTTCACTCTCTGGCTATAAGCTTGAATCTTTTCTTGCCATTCTACGTATTTGATGAAGTGTGCGTGCCCACGAAAGCTCATACCTTGAATAAACGTCAGTCTTAAAGGTGCCGTTGGACTTTACAGTTGTTGCAGTGCATCCGACCAACACAGCTGACCAACTGGAACTAGTTTCATATAAGATTTAGAACAATTGAGCTATATGACGTTTACGATGGTTGCTCTGTAACACTCAGCATGTGCAGTGGAGGCTCGCGGCGAAATAGGCTAAAGTAACAGAATTTTGATATGCGCATCAGTGCTCACATCACAGTCCAAACGTTAACTTGATGAAGAAAACAACCTGCTCATTATCGCAGTGCAAGTATTGGCTCGATGGAGAAAGCAACTTGCTCTCGGGGAATCCACTGTAGACTGTAGGGCACGCCGCTGGATTAACAGCGTGTTTCGGCGTCTCTCCTCCAAAACCGCAACAAGTTTGAAGAAGAGACACTGTGGTTTCGAAGATGAGACATCACCTTTTCGTTCTGTGAGCAAGATGTTTTCTTCATCGCTAACATTCGGACTGCGATACGAGCCCCGATGCACCCTTGGATTTGTTCTGTTACTTTGGTTTATTTCACCGCAAACCTGGATCGTTCGCATTAGTGTTACAGAACAATTGTCGTAAACATCATACGGATTAATTGTCATAAATGTTCTATGCAACTAAGATTAGTGTAGAATGAATTTATGATCATAGTAGTAATACATAGAGGATAGTGTTAAATCTACATTGTTGGTTTTAATACATTGCTTGATGGCTAGATGATTAATCTTCTGCTCGGTGATTTCTTTCTGTTTTTTCCACCTACCGGGAGAGTGGCAGCCCTGGTTCAATCTCGGGCCTCTTCAGTTAGAAAGAATCTGGGGTGATTGGGCTGGGGAAGAACCTTGCTTCCGAAGAATAGCTGCTGGCCAGAATAGATAGCCTCAGACTTCAGGTGTTCATATATATACATCTTAGCCATTTGGTCTAGTGGTTAGGGGCACGGACTCTAATCTGGGAGAACCGGGTTTGATTCCCCACTCCTCCACATGCAGCTGCTGGTGTGACTTTGGGTCAGTCACAAGTTCTCTCAGAGCTGTTCTCCCACCAGCAGTTCTCGGGAGAGCTCTGTCAGCCTCATCTACCTCAGCGTTTTTCAACCACTGTGCCGCGGCACACTAGTGTGCCGTGAGATATTGTCTGGTGTGCCGTGGGAAAAATTCCAATTTCATCCGTAACATATGAACAATGATAAAATAAAGTATTATTTCATAATAAAGTAATTATAATTTCTTTGTGTTTATTTGATTCCTATTCAAGAGAATTACTTTATATATAGTCAATATAGGCACAGAGTTAATTTTTTTTAACATTTTCTAATGGTGGTGTGCCTCGTGATTTTTTTCATGAAAAAAGTGTGCCTTTGCACAAAAAAGTTGAAGAACACTGATCTACCTCACGGGGTGCCTGTTGTGGGGAGGGAAAGGGATTGTAAGCTGCTCTGAGACTGGGTGAAGGGTGGGATATAAATCCAATCTCTTCTTCTCTTCTTCTTACCTACCTTTTACACCAAAATAGAAGGGAGAGCCCCCCAGCTTTATCTGTTAGACCCTCCTCTTCGCCCAGGCCATTCCTGAAGGTTCTCTTCTGCTTCTTTCCTAGATGTCTGGTCTGCCGGTTGTGTTCTGGCGGAACTGCTGCTAGGGCAGCCGATATTCCCTGGGGATAGCGGAGTGGACCAGCTGGTGGAAATCATCAAGGTAACGAATGTCTCTTCTTGGGCTGCCTCCCCGGGAAGTCAAACAGATGTCCTGGTGTGCACCAGGCGTCTTTGCAAAAAAACAACAACAACCCACCCATTTGACGCGTTTCTGTGCCACGTCTTGAGGCTTAGATACGATCCAATCAGAAGGCTTCTGACCGCCCCTCAGAAATCAACCAATAACACCCAGAAGCCCAAAATCATGGATTAGCTCAGTGGCTTTCAAAACCATCTACATTCTGGGGGCTTTTTGAGCGTGGAACTCACCTGCCTTAGGAACCCTTCTGCGCTACTGAAAATCCCGGGGAACGCCCTGGGGTGCAAACCCGGTCCCTGTGACGCCAGCCAGGCATATCGAACTTCACCGTTGCTCTGCCTGAACGGCAAATGCTCTCCCAGAAGTGCGCAGCACACCGCGAGAGAGAGGGGCCAGTGATGGTTGCCAGCTACATGGCATGGAGGGTTGTTTGCCACGACTGGTCTCACGGCTGAGGAACCCTGGGCAGAGTCGCTGAGCCATCTCTGAAGCCCCTGGAACACAGCCCGGGAACCGCAGGCCTAACTTACTTTTTCCAGCCCCCCGGCAAGACTCCGCCATCTACTTGCATATAAAAGTATAACCCAATCCAGAATAGGTTTTACTGGGTTGAGAACCTCTTTTCAGTCCGACTGCTGCCGCCGTGCCAGTGAGATGGGCTTGGAGAGGCCTCTCCCGTGTTGTGGAGCACGTGCAGTGTAGTGGTACCAGGTGAACCAGGTTCAAATCCCCACTTGGCATGAGCCTCTCACCATGTGACTTCGCCCCATCGCCAGTGTTCCCTCCAAGCTGAGTTAGTGTGAGCTGGCTCACAGGTTTTTAGCCTCCGGCTCACACATTTTTTGTCTCAGCTCAGGAAGGATGGCTGCAGAGCAAACTAATTTATGCAGTAGCCAAATGGCTCGCTCACAACTTTAATGCCTGTAGCTCACAAAGTAGAATTTTTGCTCACAAGGCTCCACAGCTTAGAGGGCGTAGGCTGTCGCGTGTGCTTTTGGCCAGAGCTGCCTCATTGTAAGCGGTAAAATATTGGGCCAGGGGGTAATGTACCCTACCCTAAGCTCCTTGGAAGAAGTCCGGGATAGAAGGTTTGAGTAAGGCTCAGAGCTGATGCCCTCTCCCCTACTCCAGGTGCTGGGGACCCCGACGCGAGAACAGATCCGCGAGATGAACCCCAACTACACGGAGTTCAAGTTCCCCCAGATCAAAGCACACCCCTGGATAAAGGTAAAAAGAACAAGGCGGGCGGTACAAGCGGAGAGCGTTACAGGTGTTGCCCTCTGCTGTCCAGAATGGGTAGAAGGCTGGAGGGTAGTTCTGATCCCAGGGCTGTGGCGGCTGAGTGCTCGGAGAGGTGCTCCGGCATGGCAGGAGTAGGTGCCTTTAGCTCATTAAGAACAGTTAAAATCCTGCATCCGGCACTTCAGATTCAGCGGCAAGGAAGGCCTGGGAGCCCCGTGATGTCCACCGATTGCATACAGCGTAGGATCTCGCGCTGCATTCTGCAAATGGCAGACGGGCACTGGAATGCCACGCTGGACAGTTTACATTGCGGGGGAGGGGGAATGAGCACGAAGGCATTTTCCGTTTGCATCGCACAACCTGCACCGCACACGTGTCGGATTTAAAAATGCTGGGATTCACGCAGAGTGCAGGAGGGGAGGGGACTGGGCCCCCAAGAGCAGACGAGGCCAAGCAGGTGGGGCTCATGTTCCAGATCTGCCCACCTGGATGGCAGCTCTCATTCCGGTCCGGGTAGTCTGGGGCTGTACGATGCACTGCGGTGACTTGGTTGTGCCCGAGGAAAAAGTCATAGGGAACAGCTGCTTGTTGTGCTGACTATCGGAGTCTCCCCACTTCGATTCTTATAATAAGTCTTACCTTTAAAGCCCTACATGGTCAGGGACCTATTTACCTAAGGGACTGCCTTTCCCCCATGTTCCCCAGAGAGCACTAAGATCGGGGTCCCAAAATCGCCTGACCCTACCAGGCCCTAAAGAAGCCAGGCTAGATGTGACGAGGGCTTCTCAGTGGCGGCCCCGTACTGGTAGAACGAGCTCCCGGATGACATCAGGGCCCTGCGGGACCTTTCACAGTTCCGCAGGGCCTGTAAAACGGGGCTCTTCCGCCAGGCCTTCGATTAGGGTGCCGCCCCTTCCAACACTGAGGCCCTGGCCCCAATACCGACACCAATTTAAATATTGTGATCAATAGCCTGACAAGGACACCCAGACTACAGCGGCAGTCGATTACCTTGGATGCTGCGAATGCCGCCATCATCTGTGAATGTACTAGCGCTTTATATTGTATATTATTACTATACTGTTCTGCTCTTCTTTAATTCTGTGATTTAGTTGTTTTAACGTATTGTGCGTAAGTCGCCCTGAGACTGCCTGGGCAGGGAGGACGGGATACGAATCAAATAACTAAATTAAATAAAATAGATGGTGTTTCGCTTGTCCGACTGGGATTTGCTACTTAACGTTTTCAGCAGTGCAGACTAGGAACCCGTCTGGATTCCGTGTTTTTTTAGACGGCTTTCGTGCCCCACACTGTTGGCTTTCGGGGAGAACCTTCCCTGATAGAGCATCCCTTGATTTAAGGGGCTGAGGGTGTCAGTGCGGGGTTTAAATAGCTTGGGCTTGTGGGTGACCCTGCGTCTTCCCTCCTGGCCCGCCTCCCCCTGCAGGTGTTCAAGCCCCGTACGCCGCTGGAGGCCATCTCGCTGTGCAGCCGGCTGCTGGAATACACGCCCGCCACCCGCCTCTCCCCGCTCGAGGCCTGCGCCAACAGCTTCTTCGACGAGCTGCGCGAACCCAACACCCGGCTGCCTAATGGGCGCGAGCTGCCCCCGCTCTTCAACTTCAGCCCCGTGGGTAAGTGGATTGAGAATTGGGGGTGGCCTTGGAGAGAAATCAAGCGTTTGCTGGGGGAGAGCATTTAGTTTTCCAGGGCCTTCCGTTGCTGAGCTGACCCAAGAACGGCAGTCCTCAAGAAGGGAAGCTTCAAGGGGAGATTGCAGCGTGAGATTGCCGAACGTGGGTTCATTCGCAAGTTCAGAGCGAAGGATCCCTCCCCCAGGACTGAATGGGGACGTAGGATTTTTTATCTCTACAGAGGCTGATTTTCTGCCCCCCAAGCATTTTGCCTCTGCTCTAATCAAGCTGATTACATTTTGCATGGTTAACTCTGCGTCCTGACTCCTTTCTTTGCAGTACCCCTCCTACGCTTCAGGCCGGGATATAAGGACTCAGGGATCTCCATTCCTACTTGTAGTTGATGAAGGGAGCTTGGACTCTGGAAAATGCATACCTCGGAAATGCTATCATTCTCTAAGGTGCTACTGGAAATTAATCTTCCCTGCCAGGGGAGGCCCACGATGCCCCCATAGAGCCAGGAGTCCAAATCCGCAGCACAGGAATTTTGATGCTGGGGAATCCTTCTTCCACACCCCGTGCCTTGACTCCCAGCTTCCTAACGTTTGATTCTTAAAGCTACATAATAATGCTTCCCCTCTCTAAGGGCCCTTTCTGCACTCTCTTTTTGATCCATCTTCACCACGCTGTCCTCCGAGCAATTCTGCACTAAAATCGAATTCACCCTTCTTTTTAATCCAGGTTTCCCCTCTGCCCATTCTGCACTAAAATCAAGTTCAACCTTCTTTTTATTCCGCTTCCCCCACCACCACCACCATTCTGCATTACATTCCCTCCCTTCGGTGGTCTGCCCGGTTCTGGCCTGCTATTGCCCCGGGGTTATTTGGATACCGTTTTGCCCTGAACTTAACTTTCCTTGACTTGAACACTGAGAAAACCCAGAGTGGACTGGCAAATGCGGAAAGAACCTAAATCTGGGCCACCTGACGTTTCTGTCTCAGAGGGTGTCCACCGTGCGGGTCTGCAGCAGTAGAGCTGGATTCGAGTCCGGCAGCGCCGTAGAGACCAAGAAGATTTTCAGTGTCTGAGCTTCTGAGAGTCAGAGCTCCCTTCGTGAGATACAAGCAGGGCTGGGGGGGTGGTGGTCCCTGTCTGACCAAGGGAGCATCAACTCTCAGAAGTTTATCCTCTGAAAATCCTGTTGGTTCGACCAACACGGCTACCCTCCTGATACAGAATTAACAGCTATCTTAATTCTAGGCGGTACCAGATTCAGATCCAGGTGTCTCACGTTCTGTGTACCCTTTGCAATAAATAAAGATGTCTTTGTTTTCTGGTAGATTCAGGAGGGTCTTACAATGTATGAATCATACAACTGTGATGAAGAAGCATCCACAATTATTTATCTCAAATTTCTTATACAAAATATTGATTTCTGAATGTGATTATAACAAAAAAATAATACAATAGAAACAGAAGCGAAAAGGCGGGACGGTGATCTCCGGATTGGTGCTGCCATTTCGACAACGTGTCTTCTTCTGACCAAAAATTGTACCAGTCAATGCGAAATATCCCCTGAATTAGTGAGTGTATTTGAATCCAAAACTTTAATGGCTTTATTACGCGTCCACCATACATGACTTCAGCCCTTCTGGGAGAACTTTCTTCTAGAATAAGACATACTACTTTTCAAGCTATAAGAGTTAGAAAAGTTATGAGTATGCAGCTTCTTGTTGCTTGAGGAACTCCATATTTCACATTGACTGGTACAATTTTTGGTCAGAAGAAGACACATTGTCGAAACGGCAGCACCAGTCCGGAGACCACCAGTTCGCATTGACTGGTACAATATTTGGTCAGAAGAAGACACATTGTCGAAACGGCAGCACCAGTCCGGAGACCACCAGTTCGCATTGACTGGTACAATTTTGTCAGAAGAAGACACATTGTCGAAACGGCAGCACCAATCTGGAGACCACCAGTTCGCATTGACTGGTACAATATTTGGTCAGAAGAAGACACATTGTCGAAACGGCAGCACCAGACCGGAGACCACCAGTTCGCATTGACTGGTACAATTTTTGGTCAGAAGAAGACACATTGTCGAAACGGCAGCACCAGATCCGGAGACCACCAGCCAGTTCGCATTGACTGGTACAATTTTTGGTCAGAAGAAGACACATTGTCGAAACGGCAGCACCAGTCCGGAGACCACCAGTTCGCATTGACTGGTACAATATTTGGTCAGAAGAAGACACATTGTCGAAACGGCAGCACCAGACCGGAGACCACCTTTTCGCTTCTGTTTCTATTATATTATTTTTTGTTATAATCACATTCAGAAATCAATATTTTGTATAAAAAGCTTGAGATAAATAATTGTGGATGCTTCTTCATCACAGTTGTATGGTTCATACATTGTAAGTTCTTCTGACTGTGACCGTCTCATTGTTTGCAGATCCAGGAGGGTCGCCAGGTTGGTCTGAAGCAACAGAACAAAGTTTTGAGTCCAGTGGGGCACCTTTGAGACCAGCCAAGTTTAATTTGGGGGATAAGCCTTCATGCGCGCCCACGGAGAATCTGATGAAGCGTGCATGCACACGAAACCTTATCCCCGGACGTTGTTGGGCTTAAAGGAGCCACGGGACCCCCAACTTTGTTTTGTGGTGTTCCACGGCGGCATTGAGGGTATGCAGCTCTACCTTAAATGTGAGGATTTCCACTAAAGAAAACAGGGGAAGGAATCAAAACACTGTGTGCCCGCGGTATTTTAGAGCGACACGACCCCAACGAAATAAAAAAGTCTTGCTTTACGCCGATGCAACAGCTAAGACAAACACAGTCTTTGCCGTTTAGTGGAGGGTATATGGAATGATATATGCCCGAGACAGCTCACAGGAACTTGTGCAGGCTCCGGGAACTGTACCGGGACCGCAAACCCTTTTGTATTTGTGAAATTAAATCGGGGTGACGATCAAATGCACCCCGTTGCCTTTTTTTAAGCTGTAGACTCGTTGGGCTCTACTTGCCTCACTACAATTTTTTAAAAAGTGCTTTAGTACGATGGGGAAGGGGTAAGTCTGCTGTCTCTCTCTGTCTCTCTCTCCTGAGCAGCCCTGCGAGCTCGAACCCACCGCTTTAAAATACGGGGAGAATCACAGTGGCTCGGGAAGCCCGTGAAGATTTCCGGCCCCTGCGGGTAACCGACCGCCCCTCCCGTCTCTCTTCCCTTGCAGAATTGTCCATCCAGCCGTTGCTCAACCCCAGCCTCATTCCGCCACACGTCCGGTCCCAGGCTGGCTCAGTGGGCACCGTGCCTGGCCCCACGACTGCACAAAGTGAGCGGCTTTCCCCGTGGAAGCGGATTGCGTGGCGCGTCCCTGCTTAGCGGGAGGGGGGCATTCTTGAGGAACTGCTTCCCGGTGCATTCCGGGAGCAGAGGGGGGAAGGGTTCAGCATTCCCCCTGAACCTGGTCTCTTTTCTTTTTCGTAGATGAAGGGAGATTGGGAAGCGACAGGAGCCAGGTGACGCCCGGAGACGGCGCAGGACCCATCGCCAACACGTCCTGAGGGGCTGCCGGGCCAGGGGGGCAGGCCCCTCCACTCTCCCCCACCCCCCCAGGCCACCCACATGGACTTCTCTGAACTGTGAACGGTGGGGGAAAGCGACCGCAGTCCCGGGAGACCGCACGGAGCCTGCCTCCCGTTGGCCAAGGGGGAGGCCAGTCGGAGACGAGACGGCCGCTTGGACGGGAGGGGGACGTTCCCGTCTCCCCGAATCACTTGCCGCGACTCCCTCCCCGCGTGGCCCCAGAATGCCTTGGCATGGGGAGAGGGCGGGGGGGGGAATCCCACGGTTTTAAGGGCTCCCTTCTTTTAAAAAAAAAAAAAGCAGTTCAGGCTGGTGCCTCCGGGAAGGGGGTGGAGAGACCCGAGGGCTGCCTGCGATGCTTCCTCTCTCTCCCCCTCCCCCAGTACGTCCCACCCCACCCCAATTTTAAGGTCCTCTTGGTTTTTAACATCCCACGGAAACAACATGGTTTTATTTCTAGTCTCACGCTGCCTGCAGTTTCTGGCATCCCACCCTGCGGCCCTCCGAGGCGCCACACAATCCCTCTCACCCAGGTACCCCCCTTTCCCTCTGCCTCTGACAACTCGGATGCTGTATTTTTAAGCGGGTCGACTCTTTTTTTTGTTTGGTTTTTATCTGCCCCCCACCCACCCCCGCCCGAGCCATTCAGTGATCTCATTCAGACCGTTCTGCTTCCCCCGACCCCTTCCCTCTCTCCTTCCACCCCCTCAGTCCTCGTCATCCATTGGCTGTGTCTCCGCCACAATCTTTCCTTACTGGGAACAAGAATCTTCTCCCTCCCGCCCAGCCCCCCCCCCCAACACCTCAGCTTGTGTCGGGGGCACGGCCAGCCATTCCTTTCACGCCCGACCTTCCGACATCGACGGCACCTGTATTTCCTGCGGGAAGTCCCACGTTTTGCGACAGGATGGTATCGCGGCCGCTCTTCCCAAACGAGCGGGCCGACGGCAGGCGCCTGCCCCACCCCACCCCATCACGGATCTTTTCCCGGCGCCGCAGATCCACGTCGGTGGGGAGGAGCTCTCGAAAGGCACACAGAGAAGACTAGTTTTAAGTTCCCGCCCACCCCACCCGCTTCCCAGCTGTAAATACGTCTCCCCTTTTCGCCCCGTCCCTCTCCTTCCAAATGGTTTCCTTTTACCGTTCTCCCTGTAAATAGATTATAATTTTTTTTTCTTAACGCAACGTTGCAATGATTGCCCCCCCCCCGGAACCCTATTCTCCCGCCCTCCACCTTCAAATCGCTGTAGGATTGAAGGTCCCCCCTCCCCGTCCCGGGGAGCCAGGGTGCAGCCTGTGGATAACCCCCCAACCCCCTCCACACACACTGATCATCACTGCCTTCCTTTCCCTCCCGACATTGTGTGTTAGTTTCTTTCTTAGGTTTTTTGGCTGTGTACAGACATCCGGTTCAATAAATTATTGGCATGAACGGAAAGGACAGCACGGGATTCCTTATTTTTGCATGCCGTGTCCAAGGGACGGGGGTTCGGCGCCCGGAAATACAGGCGAGTTAGGATTAACTGTGGCACGCAACACAAATTACGGCGAAGTCAGACATTTTTAGTGGTGTGGGGCGGAGAGGGCTGCTGCCAGTTAAGGAGCAGATGCCCCCAGCTTTAAAATCATCTCCCCAGATCTTGGAAACGGTGGGAGCTGTTTCTTCCCACACACACGTCAAGCTGTCATAGAATCATAGAGTTGGAGGGGACCTCCAGGGTCATCTAGTCCAACCGCCGCACAGTGCAGGAAATTCACAACTAGCTCCCCCTCCCCTATCCTCAGTGACCCCTATTCCACACCCAGAAGATGAGAAGAAACCTCCAGGATCTCCAGGCCAATTTGGCTTCCTGACCCCCAAGTGGTGATCGGCATTTCCCTGGGCGTGTGAGAAAGGGCCACGGGAACTGAGCATCGATGCAACCCTTCCTGCCTTCCCTCTCATGATCTGCCTAAGTTCAAAGACTCAGCATTGCCATCCATCTAGCCTCTGAAAATCTCCCAAGAAGGAGAGCCCCCCCACCCCCCAAGGAAGCCTGTTCCACTGAGGAACCGCTTTAACTGTCGGGAAGTTCTTCCTAATGTTTAGCCAAAAACTCTAATGATTTAATTTCAACCTGTTGGTTCTGGGTGCCTTCCATTGAATCAGATGGTCCATCAAGGTCAGTATTGTCCACTCAGACCGGCGGCAGCTCTGCAGGCTGTCAGAGAGAGAAGCTTCCACATCACTCCCCTCGGATATTTTTAAACAGAGATAACTGGCATTGAACCTGGGACCTTCTCCATGCAAAGCAGAGGCTCTTCGCTGAGCCATGGCCCCTCAATCCTAGATTTGCCTCATTAGCTGCCTTTCTTACCCTTCTGACATCACTGGGCAAAGTTAAGGCTGCCGTTTTTTTAAACTTGAGCAGGGCCCAAGTCTTTGACGCTGCAAGCCACTGACCAGCTCGGGCTGCTATCGGAAGCAACTAAGGTGAAGCACACTTTGGTGACTTATTTTTCAGCAAAGGGCTGCTTCAAACGTCAAGGGTTCCCTCCATCAAAGAACAATGCCATGCAGTGAAAAGGTCTGCAAAGTGTGCAAGCAGGGTCGGGATGCTTTCTCATGTCGGTCGCAGGTGTGCGCGGGAAGTAGTAATTAACCGCGGCTTCGTAACCCGGCCAGGGTGTTTGCGCACTCCTGTAGGCGCGTTTGATCATCTTAGGCTGCTTTTCATGCCTCCAGTGCATTAGGCTTACAGAGACTCTCTGCTGATCTGCGTAAGGAATGTCTGGGTACCCTTAGAATCTAAGAAACTAAAATCTCCTCGAGACCTCATGTGCCCTGAGTTTGTTAGCCTAAATTCCGCTCCCAGTTATCTTCCCTGGTCGCAAACTGAACACAGGAGCAACCAAGAGTCGACCACAATCTCCTTTGTGGAGTTAAATTTGGGAAATTACTGCTTTTTATTAAATTAACCGGAGATCTCCCTATTTAAATTGTTTACTACTCCCAAGGGAGGGAGCGTATGAACTCAAGGGCTTCTTCCCAACGTCTTCTGTGGGGCCATTGTGAGGATGGGGGGGATTATGAGGACAGCAATTATTATAGGATAGCCTTGTTTCATCTTTTCATCCCTTGGTGTCCAGCCATGCTACCTGCTGCTGTTAAAGGAGAAGACTGCCAGCAGTAACAAGGTTTCCCCGTGGTGTAATCACTATGAGAACAGTTATAAGCCGATGTGACCAAATTTGTCGATTTGCTAGAGTGTCAGCCCATAGTTAAGCTGTTCCAACGTGCCACTTTTATGCGCTTTGTTAGAAATGTGACTCTCTGTACGTGGTGGGTGTTGCAGTGTTACGGTGTCAACGTTTTAGAAATGCAGAGGAGCAAACTAAATGGAGCTAAATGTCCGTGCCTGGATTCGGTGTTCAGGGTAGACAAAAGGCTTGTGCTGTCGGTTGGGTCGGCCATCTCGATTATAGCCGAAACAGCTCCTTGAATGTGGATCCCAAGAAAACACAGGAGAAGGGGGAAACGAACTCAACCCGAAATATACTGGAAATGCTACAAGGGTCAAGCTACAGCAGACAAAATATCAAAATAAATATTATATGGTGTATACAGTAGTAAATATCAGGCTGTGTTGAGTCAGGACAAGCTTTACATAACCTGTAATAATTTCCCAAAGTTGATGAATGTGTCAAATGAGCAACACAAAACCGTACGCGTTTCGGCCTCAAGGGCCTCCCTCAGTGGTCAAGAATGCATAGTTTTTAAAAAGACACATCCAGAAAATAATAATATCCATCAGTCTTGACCGGGTGTTGTTATCGGGAAATACAAAAGGAAATAGGGGGGGAAAGCCAAATTGTTATAACAGAAATAAGCATTATTAATGCTGTGTTGGAAATTTTTTTTGGAAAATGCTGCAGAAACCTGATATAAAGACTGGAGGACAGGCTGTGTTTGAATGTGCGTGGTTTCTGTGGTTCAGTGCCTGCTGCTCTCCGATGGGCAGTGGGAATCCTTTGGCATTCCCCCCCCGGTTTGGTGTAGTGGTTAAGAGCAGCAGACTCTAATCTGGAGAACCGGGTTTGATTCCCCACTCCTCCACATGCAGCTAGCTAGGCGCCCTCGGGTCGCTCACAAGTTCTCTCAGAGCAGTTCTCTCAAGGGCCATTCTCCAGAGAGCTCTCTCAGCCCCACCTACCCCACAGGGTGTCTGTTGTGGGGCGGAGAAGGGAAAGGAGATTGTAAACTGCTCCGAGACTCCGAAAGGCGGGGTGTCAATCCAGTCTCTCTCTTCTTCTTCCCTCTCCCCTTCCTCCCACCTCTCCTTCCTTGGGGAGCAGAATTACATACCACCCGGGAGAGATTGCATCAACCTTGCATTCCATCATATTGCTGACCTCGAGGACAAATGCGCCATTTGATTTCAATTGCTGGTCGATGACACACACATCCAGAAATACTGGAAACTATACCAGGTTTGTTTGCAGGTTAAACGTTCTCAGGCTTAAAACGTTCTTTTGCGTATTTATAAAACTTAGCTCATATATGATTTTTCACTGGATAGATTATAACAGCAATGACAGTTTATGTGACAGAGCAGTTACTGTGCTAAGGGGCCCATGGTCTGCTTTATAAGCCTTAGTTCTCTCAGAGCTGTTCTCTCACAGGAGGTGGTGGCAGCTACAAGCATGGAGAGTTTCAAGAGGGAATTAGATAAACATCTGGAGCAGAAGTCCATCAGTGGCTATTAGCCACAAGGTATAGACAGGAACTCTCAGTCTGGGGCAGGTGATGCACTCTGTTCTTGGTGCTGGGGGGGGCAGCAGTGGAAGGGCTTCTAGTGTCCTGGCCCCACCGCTGGACCTCCTGATGGCACCTGGTATTTTTGGCCACTGTGTGACAGAGTGTTGGACTAGATGGGCCATTGGCCTGATTCAACATTGGCTTCTCTTATGTTCTTATGTTCTCAAGAGCAGTTCTCGAAAGAGCTCTCTCAGCCCCACCTACCTCACAGGGTGTCTGTTGTGGGGAGGGGAAGGGAAAGGTGTTAAGCAGCTTTGAGACGCAGAGTGAACGGCGGGGGATAAATCCAATCTCCTCTCTCTCTTCTTACATAGTACCACCCAATATATGAGGTAGGATGGCTTTGTTTTTTTGCAGAATTTCCCAAAAAATTTTCAGTACAGCATCAATAAACCTTATTTCTATTATAACAATTTGGCTTCCCCCGGCCCCCTTTCTCTCTTCCCTTTTGTATTTCCAGACAACAACACCCGGTCAGGACTGATGTAGATTATTATTTTCCGGATGTGTTTTCTTAAAGTATGTATTACTGACCACTGAGGAAGGCCCTTGAGGCCGAAATGGTCTCGTGCTGGCCATTTGACGGGTTTGTCAACTTTTGTCTGGGAAATTATTACAGCTTACGCAAAGCTTGTTCTGACTCCCGACGCAGCCTCTGGTATTCAGGCCCCGTGTTTTTAATTTTACTATCTTGTACACCATAGAATATTTTAATTTTTTTTTGTATCTGCTGTAGCTTGATTTTTGTGGCTCTGAAAACCCAACATGGTGTAGTGGTCGAAGGGCGGTACTATGATCTGGGACACCCAGGCTTTGAATCCCCACCTGCCACAGGAGCTCACTGGGTGGCCTTGGGCTGTCACACCCTCTCCGCCTAGCCTACCTCGCAGGGTTGTTGTGAGGATGAAACGGAGGAGAGAGGAACAATGTAAGCCGTTCTGGGCCCCCATTGGGAGAAGGACGGGGTATATGAAGATTGGATTTATACCCCACCCTTCACTACCCAGAGGAGTCTCAGAGCGGTTTACAATCTCCTTTCCCTTCCCCTCCCCACAACAGACACCCTGCGAGGAAGGTGGGACTGAGAGAGCTCTCTCGAGAACAGTCCTTGAGAGAAGAACTCTGAGAGGACTTGTGACTGACCCAAGGCCACACCAGCTGCTGCATGTGGAGGAATGGGGAATAAAACCCAGTTCTCCCAGATTAGAGTCCGTGCTCTTAACCACTACACGAAACACCAAAATAATGCTTTGCCTCCTAAGTCAGTAGGGGTACTGGACCTCCCAATCAGCAGCTCTACTACCGAGCTCAGCGCTGTCTGCTGGAATGCAGCTGTCATGAGGTAACTGGGGCGGTCCATGTTTTGATGGTTCTGTGTAAAAATGCCCCCATTTAATACTCCCCCCCCAATTATCAGGGTAGTTTTCCTGTTGGCTAATAACTTCTCTGGGTAGCTTGGAAATGGGGTCTCTTGGACTACACATGTACCAAACTGGTTCTGTCTTAATACCACACAAGTTTGATCTGCTTTTTTTACATAATCCCAACAAGACTTAAACTTGTGTCAGCTTTTCTAATAACCAAAAAAAAAAAAAGGAACTGGTTGCCTACCCAGGTCTCTTTTGGGGTAAAGCTGGATTTCCTTGGATTATGTGACTAATTGGGACGGGAACTTGAAGTGGGAAAGGCCTCCTCATAGCAGGGCCAGCTCCCACCTTTTATTCCTGTGAATCTGTACACATGCCTAGGAAACTAGCAGACCTGTGCATGTGCAGCTGCCTTTATTTAGTCGCCCCCTTGGGTTTCACAAAGGGTGACCGAACTCGGTGCTTCATTTAGATGTCCAAGGCGAGCTTTTTAGCATAAAGCTTGATATTGTTTACTGTAGTTCCCCCACCTAACAGAAAGATTAATCTTGCTAAGTAAGCCGTTTCAATCCCACAAATCTGTGAGTCTCTCAAATAGGCTTCTAGCTCTCACGGCGGCAGGATAAATCATAAAAAGGTGATTACGCGGGCTCCATATTTTCTCCTGTGCCAACGTCCTATCCCCTTCCTGTGCCCGGTTCAGTACCTTATGACTAAGGGTTCCTGTTTGGCAGTGAGCCAATGACTGCGTTTTTCTACCATGAGTACATATGCTGGAGAACACTGGCCAATCACGTGTCCCTGACAGGACTATTATCCCTGTCCTACGGGGGAACTGAAGAGGTACGTGTCACAAAGATTATTTTTAGGTGTGCGCCTAAAAACCATCATGAAGTCCCAAGAAGTGTGTGGGTTGCAGAGGGGGGGCAATTACTGACAGGATGACAGACGGGGACCTAGGAGGAGGGGACCTAGGAGGGACGGGAACTCAAAAAGGAGTGGACGGTGGAACTGTGGTGGAACTGTGGTAGATGTGCCATTGGGGAAAAACCTCCGTGTAGGTGGGGTGGGTGTATGCCATATACTTACATAAGCACTGATTAAAACTTGCTTTGCAATTTTATCAGCTGCCCAGAAAACCACATCTTACAATTTAGACATGGGGCAGTCGGGCTACTAACCTGCTGACTTTACCTTTCCTGACAGCTACATGCTAACTTTATTGTAGCCAACACATTTACTTTGGAGCAACTGTTAGAATTTGGGCAACTGGCAACAATTCGGGCAAAATTAGAATTTGGGCAACTGGCAACAATTCAGGCAAAAGAACAGACCACCCCCAAAACTTCATGCCTGGGGGCTGCTAATAAAAAGGAGTAATTTCTCACACAAAGGGTTATGGCAACTGGACTTCCTACCATGTAGGGCCCCCCCCCCAGGTGGTCTGCCACAACTGGGAACATTTTTTCATACTGCCCTGGTAAAAAACTGGGACATCTGTTGTCCCCCTCGGTACACACAGACATAAAACTGCCAGGGCTTTCGAAGACCGAGTAGTAGATCCATTGTACCCCAGCCCCCAGGTCCAAACAGACTTGTGATTGACCATTCAGTCAGGGATTATATGTGTATACCTGTAAGTTTCCTCAGTGGGTTTCAGGGTCACAGAAGTAAGAATTTTCCCTAGATTATTTTATCTTTCCTTGCCGCTTGGAAACGAAAACAAGAAAACTGACATCACCAAAGAATTCATTTTTTAAAAAAAACTTTTTTAGACCTGCTCCCTGCCTGGGATTGCATTTTACTACAAACTTCTGCTTTTATCAGTGGCACAGAAGGGGCAGTTGTATCAAAGACTGTCCTGACAAGGGAAGAGAGGCAGCGTTTGTTAAATTCTCAGATACATCTCTCTCAAGATCAGGCATTACACTCGGGGAATAAGAATTTTCTGGTGGTCCCCAGCCTGAGAGAGATCCAATTGTCCTTGGCCCCGACACCTGCCTGGTAGAACCATCTGCCTGACAACATCCATGCCCTGCGGGATTTACTATCTTTCAGCAGGGTGTGCAAGGCAGAGATGTTCCGCCAGGCATTTGGGTGAGGATGACGGGACAGTATAAAACCTGGTACTCTCGCACACACACACACACCCCCTCTGCACACACACACCCCTCCCCCCAAGGTGTCTTGTGGAATTTAAAATCTCTTCCGCCATCTTGGGATGTGTATCGTTTTTATTCCCTGACATATGGGCGTTATAAAGTTGGTTTTAACCGTATTGTTTATTGTATCTGTTTTGGTTGTAAGCTGCCCTGAGCCCCTGCTTGGAGGGAAGGGCGGCCTGGCGAATCTAATTTAATAAATAAATAAACAACCCTATTCTGCTATTTAAAAAAAAAAAAAGAACCTGGGTTTTATTTCTCCACGACTAAGTGGAAATAATACCACCCATTAGCTCGGGAACCCAAGGCCCGGCAGAGTGTGGTTCGAGGGGAAAGACGTCAGTCGGCACGCCCAATGCTAGAAAAATGATTTTATAGCTCCACCGAGGCCAAGATAAAACTGGAGGAACTCCTTCACTGAATATAACCGAACTTTTTTTTATTTACAATAAATGTGCGGTCGAGACAGTACCAAACTTCACAGTCCATTCTACGGCACCCCAACCTGGCACAAAAGAAGGCAATGTCCCAAGAAATCCTCCATACGAGGCATGAAACGGGAGGCGGGAGGGGGCTTGGCCCCAACACAAACTGAACAGGTTCCATTTGGGCACCGTGCGATCGGTGCGCAAGTGCTGGGAGATTCAAGCCTGACCGATGCACGGAATGATGGAAACTGCACTCCGCTTCCTGCCGCCATGCATCGGGCCCTTGTGCAAGGAAGAGCTAAACGACGCTCGTCCCCTATACAAACGCGTTAACCTGGATGTTGCCTTCCAGCGTAGTCTCGTAAATCTCTATCGTCCCCCCCAAGGGGAGCGGCTCGGCACTCTCTAAGATCGCAATGGTCTCCCCAAATTCAGTGCACATGATCGCGTAGGTCGGCTGGGCGGTCGCCGCAAAGGACCCCGCGGACTGGAGCACACCCTGGTTGACCACCAGCTGCGTGTGGGTCTTGCGGTGGCTGCGCAGGTTGGACAGCGTCTTAAAGGTCTTGGGGCACACGGGGCAGGGGTGGGGGCGCTCGCCGGTGTGGATGCGCCGATGCTCGGCCAGGTGCATGGACTGCACGAAGGCCTTGCCGCAGTCCGGGCAGAGGTAGGGGCGCTCCCCCGTGTGCAGCCGCCGGTGCTCCTGCAGGTGGGTGGCCTGCCGGAAAGCCTTGCCGCAGTCCGGGCAAGGGAAGGGGCGCTCGCCCGTGTGGATGCGCTGGTGCAGCTGCAGCCCGGAGGCCGCGACGAAGCTCTTGGCGCAGACGGGGCACTTATGAGGCCGCAGGCCGGTGTGGCGCTGCTGGTGGCGGCTCAGCCCGCTGGCGGTAGTGAAGGCCTTCCCGCAGATCGGGCAGAGGTGAGGGCGCTGGCCCGAGTGGACCAACTGGTGCATGGCCAGCTTTGCCAGGGACCCCAAGTACTTGCCGCACGACAGGCAGGGGTACGACTGCGCCGTCGCGTGCTCTTGGCGCCGGCTGCAGCGGTGCTCCTGCAATTTGGAAGTCAGCACAAAGAGGACCCCACAGTCCGGGCAGCGCTGGGGCTCCTGCCCGGAATGGCTGAGCCGGTGCAGTTCCAGGAGGTGGCGGCGCGGGAAGCACTTGTCGCAGTCCGGACAGGAGAAGGCCAGGCACCCCGCGTGCGTAGTCCGGTGCAGGGCCGGCTGGGGCCCCTCCCCGTTGGCTGCGTGCAAGAGGCGGTGCTGGCGGAGGTTGGAGGACTGGGTGAAGCGCTTGTCGCAGACCTGGCACTGGTAGGGGCGCTCCCCGGTGTGCGTCACGTGGTGCCGGGCCAGGTTGGCCTGGGAGACGAAGGTCTTGCCGCACTCGGAGCACTGGAAAGGCCTCTCCCCGGTGTGCGTCCGCAGGTGGTTCCGCACGTGCACCAGCTTCTTGAACTTTTTGCCGCAGGTGGGGCACTTGTGCTTGCGCTCCAGGACGTGCACCACCCGCTTGTGCCGCACCATCCGGATGTGGGTGGAGAAGGCCTTTCCGCATTGAGGGCACAGGAAGCCAGTGCTCGGCGCCTCAGTGGCTGCCCCTGTGCTGGGAGGGGAGGAGGAGGAGGAGGAGGAGGAGGAGGGGGAAGAGCCATTCATGGCGGGCTTTCCGACGGTCGGAGCCTCGGGAGGCTGGCTGGGTACTTGCTCCCCGGCCCCGCGAGCAGGCGGGACCCCGCTCTTCCCGGCGTGGGTGCGGCGGTGGTAGAGAAACTTAGTCATGTTGCTGAAGGTTTTGCCGCAGTGGCAGCGGTGCAGGGGGTTGGCCGTGTGGCTCTTCCGGTGCACGATCAAGGTCATCTCGGTGGAGAAGCCGAGCCCGCAGTCCACGCAGAGGTAGAGCGCCTCCCCTTTGTGGACGCGCATGTGCTGCTCCAAGGACGCCGCCTTCTTGAAGATCTTGTTGCAGTTGGGGCATTCGTAGGTGCCGTCCACGTGCACCCGCTGGTGCGCCAACAGCCGCTTCGCCGTGGTGAAGCCGCGCTGGCACTCGCCGCACAGGAACTCCTCGCCACCGCTGAGGTGCTCCTGCTGGTGCCGCCGCAGCTCCTCCGCCGTAGTGAAGGCCCGCTGGCATTCGCCACAGCAGAAGGCCGGAGCGGGGGGAACGGCGGCTGGAGGCTCCTCGGGGCCTGGTGCCGGGGACGTGTGCGGACTGCCGGTCTCCTGGGCCGCGGCCTCGTGCGCCTCCCCGCTTTCTTTCTCGATCTCTGTGAAATGCTCACCTTGGTGCTCCAGCAGTTCCTCCGGTGTCAGGAAGAGGCGGGCGCACTCCGAGCACTCGTAGGGGTGAATGGGCGGAGCGGGTTGGGAGGGAGGTGGGGACTCCGGCTGGGGAGCTGGTAAGTGGGCCAGCGGGGAAGGAGCCGTCTGGGAGGAAGATGGAGTTGACAGCCGGGGCTCCCCCGTGGCCTCCTGCTTCTGGTGGGTTTGCTGGTGCACCAGCCACAGGCTCGTGGAGGGAAACAGTTTGTTACATTCGTTGCACTGGTAGCGGATCTGTCCCGCGGAAGCCGACGGGGGTGGAGGCTGGCTCGGCACCTCCCGGGGGTGGACTTCCTGGTGGGCCAGCAGTTCATCCGGTGAGAAGAGGACACACCCACACTCCAGGCACTGGTAACGGCTGCCCTGCTGGGACCCGGCATCCACCACAGTGGCGGTGGCCGGGGTCTCGTGGGGTTCCGTCAGGTGCCCCTCCTGGTGGATCAGCACCTCTTCCAAAGTGTTGTAGAGACACCCACACTCTGAGCACATATACTGTTGCTGGAAGAACAGAGAAGCCAGGTCTTCTTCCATCATGCCTGCAAACAGGGAAGAGAGAGAGACGTGAGCAAGACAGCTGAAAGGGAGCGTGGAAAGAATTTATTTCTTGTATCTAATTCATTTGTCCCCTGCCCTTCTCTCCAGTGGGGACCCAAAAGCGGCTTAACAGCATTCTCCTCTCCTCCATTTTATCCTCACAACAACCCTGCGAGGTAGCTTAGGCTAAGAGTGTACAACTGGCCCAAGGTCACCCAGTGAGCTTCCGTGGCATGTGAGGATTTGAATCTGGGTCTTCCAGATACTAGTCTGACACTTTTTTTGTTGTTGCTGAGTAGTGTGTGTGTGCAGCCTGAAAGTCATGGTCAACTTCTGGTGACCCCTAGTGCGGCTTGGATGTTTCAGAGGGGTGGCTTACAACTGCCTGCCTCTGCGTCCCGGCCCTGATTTTCCTTGGAGGTCTCCCAATCCAAGTACTTGCCAGGGTCGGCCCTGCTTAACTCTTGACCAGACACTTTTAACGCTGGCTCCGAACTGTACGCCAATAATGCTGAACTTCCTTAATGCCTCCTCTCTTGCACAAAAAAAATACAAGAGGGTAGGGAAACCTTAATTTTTCAAAGGTATGGCAAAGAGAAAACAATTGCAGTGTTCCCTCTAATTTCCCCCCCTACTGAGTGGAGCTGTCCACATCCCAAACAGAACAGAACTGCTGTAATCTTAAACCAGGCAAAGGGCAGTGCAAGACCCTGCACGACTCCAGAATACTGCCGAGCGGGGCTTCCTATGTTAATGAACGGCCACTCATGCACACAGCCTAGAGGGAACACTGCTGTCGGGTGTAGGACAAGAGCTCTCCCACTTTAAATAAATACAATTAGCATGTGAGAATAAGGCAGGAAGCATAAAACAGGAGTCCGATGGCACCTTAAAGACTAACAAACTTTATTCCAGCACTGGGTCGCTTTTGTTATTATTTCTGGCAGTCCCGTTTAACGTTAATAAAAAGCAAATTTGCATATCTCCCAGTAAAAACGTGCAATATTTGTTCACGTCTTGCGGCTTTCAAACATCTGATGTTTGTTCTATGTGGCACTTACGTTAAGCAAGTTCGGCCACCCCTAGTGTAGAAAGTCAGAGCTCACTTCTCTTCTTCAGAGATGGAAGTGCTTGTCCGGTAGATAGATGTATTCATATGCAGAGAAGGGATGTTAGGGCTGCGTAACACAATATCCATTCAAATTAGTAATCAATTCACAAAGAATGGATGATTACGCTGAATTGCTCACAGATAGATGAAGTAGGTTTAACAAAATAAAGGAGAAACAGATTCTGTTAAGAAGCTCACTGGTGTAAGATATTAGCACCTACAGTGAAGAAGATATATCAAATCTTTGTTTAGAGCTAATGGAAAACTAACAAAACCGCAGATGGAGAGGGATTTCCTATTACCAAAGAGTAGGATTTTCACTTTAGGAAAAAAAGATGGCAGGAGGCATGACAGGGGCTTATAAAACGATGGACAGGGTGGAGGGAGAGAGGTTTTTCTCCCCCTCTGCCAGATGATGAGCACTGGATTCAGGTGTTTGGATGGGAGACCGCCAAGGAAGTCCAGGGTCGCTCCGCAGAGGCAGGTAATGGCAGACCACCTCTGAACACCTCTTCCCCTGAAAACCCTACGGGGTCACCATCAGTTAGATGCGACCTGACAGGCCACTTCGCACACGATTCAGGGCAGCCCAAAGGAAGCACTTCTTCACTCGGAGAATAGTGGCATTCTCTGCTAGGGGTATGGGGCGTGGTGGGTAAGGTTGCCAGTCTCCAGGCAGGGCCTGTTTATCTTCTGCTTTTACAACTGCTCTCCAGACTACAGAGATTAGTTTCCCCTGGAGGAACTAGCTGCTTCGGAGGGTGGACTGGACTGGACAGCGCCTGTACCTTGCTCACAGGTCCCTCCCCTCCTCAAATCCAACCCTCCCCAGTCTCCACCCCCAAATCTTCTGAGCTGGCAACTCTAGTCGTGGGCCACCCAACCCAGTGATTTAGGCAGTCAGGGATTTAGGCAATGTTCCCTCTAAGCTGTGGAGTCTTGTGAGCAAAAATTCTGCTTTGTGAGCTAATGGCATTAAAGTTGTGAGCAAGTGATTTGGCCACTGCATAAATTAGTTTGTCCTGGAGTCATCCTTCCTGAGCTGAGACAAAAATCTGGGAGCCAGAGGCTAAAAAGCTGTGAGCTAGCTCACACTAACTCAGCTTAGAGGGAACACTGGACGAGAGACCCTTCAGCGACTAAAGGAAACTTCCACAGCCAGCAGCAGTCAACCTCAGAGTGACAAGGCGGGGGGCGGGGCGGGGAGCAGAGCCGCCAGCTCCCAGTGGGGAAATTCCTGGAGATTTGGGGAGTGGCGCCTGGGGAGGGACTTTAGCAAGGCCTAATGCCATAGAGACCAACTTCCAAGAAAGCCATTTTCTCCAGGGCTATTGATCTCTGCCGCCTGGAGATCAGCTGTAATTCCGGGAGGTCCCCAGGCCCCACCTGGAGGCTGGCAACCCTGCACGGGGAGGGCCTGGTCCGCTACGCGCTGTTTCCGACCAGCGTGTGAAAGCACGTGCTGGACTCGATGGGTCTGGTCCGGCAATATATAATAACCTCTGTTGAACGGAGGGGTCCCCCCACCCCAAACGGCTGTCCATTCTCCCCTTGGCTTTAAGGCGATTCCTCTGAAGGAGGCTTCGGGGGGGGCCCTCTTTGACCCTCCCCACCTGCCCAGGCCGCCGCTGGGTGGGGGACGAGGGGGGGCGACTCACCCGGCCCGCGGGCCCAGCCCCACCGCCGCCACCGCTCCCCGCTTTCGCCCCGGCGGTTGTCTTCCTCTCTCCCCCAGGCCCGGCTTGGCCTAGGCGGCACCGCGCCCGCTCAACGCCTCACGCCCCCCCCCCAACCCGAGGGGGAGCCAATCAGCGGCTTCGATACTAAGGGGGCGGTTCGGCTCGAGGGGCTTGGTGACGCAACGGCCGCCCGGACCGCAAACGGGAGGGGAGAGGAGGGAAGGCGGGGAACTCTCGGGACGCCTGTTGGGAAGGGGGCTTTTCTTTTTGGGGGGTGGGTGGGTGTTTGCTTAGACACGCCCAGTCACGAGGGGCGGAGAGCGGCGATTCCCCCCCCCCATCCTCGTACGCCGGTTACGTAACACCGAGCACTCCTGCGGACGTCCCCCTCCCCGCTTACGCAACGGGTGCCGTCGCCTTGACAGCGCGCGCGCCGTCTACGTAAACACCTCAGTGCTTTGCGTCGGGCGGGGTCGGGGCGTGCGTAAAGGGACGTCCACGTCGTATTCTATAACGTTAGTAACGCAGTTGGCCTCCATTGCCGCAAACGGGACGGCTCCTCCTTGGGCGCTCCCCATCAGAGCCTCATTGTTCCCTAAGTGAGGAGACCGGCGTCCCTCTCCCATCCCCACAAATCACGAGGCCGCGAGCCGGTTTTCCACCTGAGCGGGGGGAGGGGAGCGCCGCGAGTGCAACGCACGCGCAGTAGACGGTTATTTTCCCTCACAGCCCCCCCCTTCCCTCACAGCCGGCCGACGCCTGCGCGGTAGGTCTTCGAAGGAGGCGAGGCAAAGCAGGTAGGCTGGGAGGGGAAGAGAAGGGGGGAAAAAACACCCCGGCCTACACCCGTGGGCGCATGCGCAGTGAGGTAATCGAGGAGGAGTTAGTTCGACGCAGACGCATCGAAGCTACCAGAAAGACATAAACGACGGTGTCGACAGCTGTGGCGGTTGGAAGCCGCGGTGAGTGGAGGGGGACGGGGAAAGGAGGAAATGAGCGAATAATAATGAAATGGGATCGAGGAGACGGGTAAGGGAGAGCGAAGTGTATTTTATGCTGTTGCTGACGGGGGGGCGGGCGGGAAGGGGAGAGTCGAGGGGGAAATGGGGGAGGAAAGTAGCGCTGATGGGGGGAAGGGAGGAAAGGCCGAGGTGGGCGGGGGGGAACGCCTGTGAGGGGAGAGTGGAAAAATACTGGGGGGGGCGGGCTCTGGGCGCGTCAGCGTTAGAAGCTGTGAGGTAAAACTCGGATTGTGGGGCGGAAAAAAAACCAGGATGTGGGCGGGGCCAGGGAGGCGACGCGCGGACGGGGGGCGGGGCCTCGTACTGTGACGGCAGCAGGGGGAGGAGGGGAGAGGGAGGCGTGGCGGGCGCCGTGCGAGGACGGGGCCGGGCCTGTCCATACCTTGACCGAGCGGCGCATGCCCTTGAGTGAGGCTGCGGCGGCGGCTGCTGATGTCGTCTGGTCGGTCGGCGCTTTGTACGGCGCGCTGGAGTCCGCAGCTAGGCGGCGTTTCTCGGTCCAAGTAAGGAAGGAGGCGAATATGTGCTACATAATACGTATGATACGGGAGATCCGGTGCGGTGTTGGGTTTGAGAGAGTCAGGCAGTGATCTGGGAGCGGTCCACGTTAGAATCCCCCTTCGTGCCGTGGAAGCTGGCCGGTTGACCTTGGGCCAGTCACACGATCATAGGCTAACCCACCTCTCTGGATTGAAGAGATTGGATTCATACCTCGTCCTTCACTACTCGAAGGAGTCTCAGAGCCCCTTACAATCTCTTCCTATCCCCATAACAAACACCCTGTGAGGTAGGTGGGTGGGGCTGAGAGAGCTGTCTTGAGAACTGCCCTTGAAAGAACTAGTCACTGACCCAAGGTCACTCCAGCAGCTGCATGTGGAGGCGTGGGGAATTAAACCCGGTTCTCCCGGACTCTGGCGCTCCTAACCACTTCACCAAACTGGCTTTAAAAGGGAATTGGGCACATTTATAATTGGGTTGTAAGGATAAAACGGAGGAGAGAAGAGTGATGTAAGGTGCTTTGGTTCCCTACTGGGGAGAGAGAGGCAGGGTAGAAATGAATAAAAAATAATAATAAAATATGGATGTGTGTGTCACATATCCTTATTTTATTTTTGTTTTATTCATTTCTCCCCAGTAGGGAAGAAAACACCTTATGTCATTTTTCTCTCCTCCATTTTGGGTACATACATATATGTATATATTATAAAGCTATTTCCTAGGTTCATTTTTCAGCAGCTGAAATGTAGAGGGATTGAAGCAGCACTGGAGAGCAAAAGGGTCTTTAGTCTCTTTCATTCTTCTGCACAGATTAGTGAGGTTGTTGAACTGTTGCAGAGGACTCTCAAGTTGGGAGTGACTGGAACTCAGTTTAATAAGTTCCCCTTTCTGTTTTTGTAGGTGTATCATTGTGAAACCGAAAAGGATCCTTCCTCAAGGCCTTGAATCTGCTTTTCTTTAAAAAGGGCTCTAACGCATAAGGCAGTCTTTGAGACTTGCCTCTTCCTTCTCCCTCAGTGTTCAAAGCATTACACATCTATCCCTGTACTTCATAGCATTAGGTTCCCTTTAGGGTTAAGCATCTCCATATGGCTGAGATGAGGAGGTCACTCTTTAACCACATGTGGGAGGAGGAAGAATGCTTAGAATACTATGGGATGGTTTCGCTGCACCGCATGTTTGAGGTGATTGGTTCCCAGCTCACAGAGAACGATGTAGATGTGCTCTCATTCCTCTTGGACGAGACCCAGCCTTGGACCCACCCACTGGACCCTGCCCTTTGGGCTGTGGCAGCAGGGGAGGAAGGTGGTGCTGAAGTCACCTCACCTGTGCTAGAGAACTGGAAGAGGAGGAGTCAGTGTGGGTGTAAGTCAAGCAAGACGGATGGCAATCTAGAGATCGCTTTCAATAGACAACGGCCCAAGAATGGTGTTGAGCTACTCCTGGAGCTGGAAAGGAGGGGGAAATGTGACGAAACCAACTTCACACAGCTGCTGCAGCTCCTGAGGGTGCTAACAAGACATGATTTGCTGCCATATGTCACCATGAAAAGGCAGCGTACAGGTACTGGGCTCTTGGACCGTGTCGTAAGCACTCTTATGAATAAGGGAGAGGGGTTTTTTTTAGAATGACTGAATATAGAATTGGGGGGGGAGTACTTTGTTTTACTCTTGGCTTGCAGTCGAGCTGTTTTGCCAAGCACAGGTAGGGAAAGGGATTCTGGACCAGGATATGAGGGACGTCTGTCATTCCATATCTCAGAATAGTGGGTGAATAGATACTTCAGTCTTGGAGAGAATTTTTCCAATTTTTAAAAGCAGCTTACACATCTAAACTTACTCTGCTTGTTGGGGCTCCCCGTTGTTGGCCATCCAGAAGGAAATAGGCACAGGTTACACCCGTGCCTTCTTGCACCACTGGTGACTGAGAGCAGCAATAGCTTGAGATTGAATAAGGGATGTAGGTCAAAGGCAGGGACTGAAGGGTGAATGGGGAAGCTTCACTCTCTCTCCTCCCATGGCTGGGAGGAGAGGGGCTCAGAGTCTACCCTGTCATCAGCCTTCCAGCACACCTGCAGCTGTGACCCACTTTGGAATCGCAGCCCTCAGCCTGAGAACTAATGGTCATGGACCTGACAGACCCAGAGTCATATCCCCTGTTCTGCCATGGAATATGCCAGATTTTTTTTTTAAGAAGAAATGTTATTAAAGTTTTGTGTATCAGTTCTACAAATACCAGTAATCTTAGTTACTGAAACAATAAGATATCCAAACATTATATCTAGTACAACGCTTTAGTCAAAGTTACAAAATTTAAATTTTCCCAACATAGTACATAACTAAATGTTATCTATAAACCATTTTGAACTTTCCTTTATTTGATGACCTGTTTTATACTTTAGAATTATACTTACCTAGTACTAACGGCTTACTGTAAAATATTACCTTTTACATTACTTTAAGCAGTTGCCAATTCTAAGTGGCTAAACAAACTTTCATTATCCATATAACAAAATCTTGTAATGGAATGCCAGATGACCACGGGCCAGTCACCCTTATCACCCTGCGTCAGAGAGATGTACGATTAGAAAGAAGGTGGAGCCATTTATAACACCCTAAGTTCTTTGTAGGAAAGATGGAATAAAAATGAACTAGATTAAACAGCTGTTATCCAGCCTGGTTCAGTAGGTTGATATTATTTTTCTTTGCCCAGCTATAGTTGTTAATTGCAGTAGCTGCTGCTTTGTTTGACTTTCATATTTTGTTTTAGTTTCTCCTGAGAGATATACCTATGGACCCTCTGTCATGTCATCAGACCAACAGGTGGACAACTGTCTCAACACAGCCTCTGCAGACGCTCAGCATGATCAGTGGGAGACAGGTGTGTAAACTGTGTAACTTGAAGTGATGCATTTTCATCCCGTTCTAATTTTAAGCCACTTCCTGTCATTAGGAGTACTGTGTTATGTTGATTCATCCTCTCCAGCCATTTGCGTACCTCTCTAGTTTCTGTCAGGACTGCATTGCAGTAGCCTTAACAGATTTTTACTGGATTTTTACAATCCTCTTCCAGATTCCAGTGGCAGGAATTGTAAAAGGTTCACGTTATATCTGCATTTGAGGAATTTGGGGTTAGGCAGTGGGCAGCAGTGTGGGAATTTTGATTGTCAGGTTTGATAATTTGAACAGGTTTGATCATTTCTGGTGACCTCTTTCTCTTTAGGCTCCAACTCTAGCAAAAGGAAGCGAGTAAGCAGAGGCCGGGCAAAGGCTGCTCCTCCCCGTAGGCGGCGGGGAGCCAAAGCAGCTTCTGCTCCAAAGCAGGAAGTTCAAACGCCCACCAAAGTGACCTGCGGTAGGTATCTGCCTAATGTGTGTTGTTTTCTTGGGGTTCCCTCCATTCAGTTGGACTAAGTCTTTTTTACGAAGCCCATTTGAAACCACACTCTAAAATGCAACTTGGTTTCTGTTAAGGATCTAAACCATCTTTTATTCTCTCTCTGGTTGGAGCCAGAGCGGAATAGAATTGGGGGGAGACAAAAAAATATTTCTGTCGTGCAGGCCATCCCGTTCTCTGGTGAGTGACCCTTAGGTCTTGGCTTGCTGTTCGCTTCTAAGGACACAGCTCTGCCCCAGCACAGTGGGGAGTGAGAGCTTTGGCCCCCTCTCTGGGGGTGAGGGTGGGAAGGCGCCAGCCCGCTTCTCTGAATTGTTGCCGTCAATTCCCAGTGTGATCTTCTCTGTTAATCCTCTAGATGTGAATGAGGATGAATATGCCTAAAGATTGGTAGCCCTTTTGACGCCCAGTTGCTGGGTGGGGTGTGAAAACTGCTAATGGACTGCACCCTTGTGCTAGATATGCTGGTCTTGGAGAGAGCCTTGAAACTTAGCTCCTGTCCTGAGTTGGGGAAGGTCAGTTGGTTAAAGGGGAAGCACAGATAACCTAGCAAAAGAAGGGGCACATACACTTCTATTCCACTTGAGTGCAGTGGAATCTATGCTCACAACAAAAGAGCTTTTCGGGAAGGCAAGCACCTGATGTAGTTAAGAACATAGGAGAAGCCAGTGTTGGATCAGGCCAGTGGCCCATTCAGTCCAGCACTCTGTCACACAGTGGCCAAAAATACCAGGTGCCCTCAGGAGGTCCAGCAAGTGGGGCCAGGACACTAGGAGCCCTCCCACTTGCCCCAGACCGAGAGTTCCTGTCTATACCTTGTGGCTAATAGCTATGGATGGACCTCTGCTCCATATGTGGAGCAATGAATGCCTCGTGTTGTAGAAATATTACTTGGAGCAAGGCATTAAAAGTAGACTCAACATTGTTTTCAATTAAAACAGTTTTAGGAAAAGCTTCTAGATCCAGAATGACCAGGCCTGGAGGCTTTTGGTAACATAAAATAAAGGTTATTATATGACATAGTAAAACTGATTTTTTAAAGAAAAATCAGGCTTGTTGTGAAGCTAGTTCTTTCCTACCAAAATAACAATAAAAATGCTTCCAGTGAGATGCATGGAATTCCTTCCAGAAACCTGGTTCTTGTATGCCATATGATAGCATTAAGTAGCAGCGGTCCCCACTCTTAGGTCATGGCCAGAATTAGCAGATAAAGCTGTGGCTGTAGAACCCTCTGGAACCTTTTGTGTAGCCTTCAATTCCTGGTTGTGTCTTTGACCATCTAGAGGGTCACATTATGCTGACTTGCCTGGTAAGACTGTGCATTAAACAGGATTCGGCTTATATTGTTGGGGGTTGCGGGGGCAGGACCTTGAATTAGACTTTACTGTGACTTGGATTCGGGTCCCAGAATTAGGTCGATACTAAGTATCTGTCTCCAAGACACGCATACAGCATCCCCTTCCTGTGTCTCAGGGCTACTTCAGATATCATGGGCTTTATCTGTGGAGCACAGTTCAGTTGTGTACAGAAAACCATGAAACCTTTAAGTAGACTGTCCCACGTGACAACCTACACAGTTCTCGTACTTCCTTTGTTGGAAGGTCCTTCTCATGTTGCACATCCATAATATTTGAAGGGGCCCTTCCTCAGCAGGCGGGTGCCAAGGGCTTGGGTTAGCTCCGTGTGCTGTTGTCTTTGTGTCAGTGCAATGCAAATGAAACAAAAAAAGCGAATGCACAAACCGCTCTCTTACCATCTGACCGATTTACAGGCAATTGGTTCTAACGAAGAAGGTTCAAAAATAATACAATCAGTGTCAAAACTGCAACTCCATGGTGCAGCTAAGGCTCCTGCCGGGTAGGTGCAAGGACCGAACTGTAAGCTCCATTCAACACTAGATTGTTGCCTGTATGTTTTGTAATATTGCCTTGCTTGACGAGGGCAGAGCTGACTTGCTGATTCAGATAGCCGCTTCTGAGACAGGCGCTGCATTTTGTAAAACCTCTCGAGGTGCACACCTAAACTTTGGAGTCTGATACCCATCTCCAGATTGCAACCTCCTGGGCTGTGTCGGCCTGCCAGAACTAGACCTTAGATGCCGAAACCCCCAAAACGAACTCCCAAATGGTCTCTCTTTTTTTTGTTGCTGCTGCTGCTTGATCTCTGCCAATTCTCTCTCAATCCACCATTTAAATTCCAGGTTGCTAAGCAAAAGTTGATGATAAAGAGACTCTGTCTCTCTTGTGTGCTCTCCTCTCACAGAATGGTCTCGCAAAGGTAAATGAATCCATGCACCCAAGTTTCCACCAGTTCTTTGTGAAAGCAAATCTGTGTCTAAATGTGTGCTGAGTTATCTTAATGCTAGGGGAACCACGGGCTGCCCCCGCCTTGCATGCCAGCCTCTCGAACAGCCAGTTCACAAAGGCACGTTTGGCTGAGGTGACGCTCAGTGGGGGCGAGGCTGGGTCGGCAGCCTCTGGGTTTGTGACCGGGGGTGGAGCCACTCCAGACTGGCACCGCAGGGGGCTTGTGCCGCAAGCCTCCAGCAGGGTCTGATGGAAACAGGCTGGGGTGCCACAGCAGCGAGGGATGCGCCCCTTGTGGGGCTGTCATTGGTTGATGTCTCAAGCACTGATCCCATGAAGGCTTTGCTCAGCGACAGATCAGTAGGGATCCAATAGGCAACCTGTTAAGAGATTTCTGTACTTAAGTCTATTTCTACTGCTGCAGATATCGGGCCACCATAAACTGTTATGGGTTCCGTTTCTTCGGTTCCATTTAAACCCTTTTCTGCTTGGGGCGGAATGGCTCCCTTAAGACGATGCTTACCAGCCCTTCAGCTGCTTCCACCAGTTTTCCTGAGCAGTTTTTGCTCTGGCTTGTCAGCTTTTGCCCTTGATGGATGAACTGCTGACAATTAATAGGCCTGAGATGATTCACTGCGTTTATCTTGAAATCCGTTTGTTATTGTTTCACTAGTGTCCCGTCCCCGTTAATCTGACATTAGGATGAGCTTGACCCTTCACTGATCTTTAAGCTGCTTGGTCCTCCTTTACAGTAAGGCACTGAAATTATGTGTCCTTGCAATGAGAGGTTCCTTGTCCTGTCTGGTATCTGCAGCAGTCCGCAACTAAACTAGAAGCTGGCTGAGCTCTTTTCACACCGTTTTGTGTTCTTTCTTTCTTTCTTTTTTGCCATATTGAATCTCGGAATGATTTCTTGCTGTTACCATGTGCTAAAAGTCTTGAACCATGTTTTTCTCGGTCCACAGTTGAAATTCATCCCTGGAAAAGCATAAGTATTGGCCCAGGCAAGCGGGCCAAGTGCCAGACACTGGTAAAAAAAAAAAAAAGCAAATAAAAAAGCAAACTAAAAAGCAAAAACTTAATGACTATTCCAGCTGCATCTTCACCGCTTCTCCTATATTAGAAGCGCCCCTGCATCTGGATCCTGTAGTGCTCTTGTTAAACAAGCTGTGAGGGACACGGCCATGGACTCTGGGACTGGTTGCTTCCCACTCAGTGGAGGAATTTTGTGTGGTTAAATTGTCTGAAATGGAGTTTTGCTGAGGTGTAACTCTCAACTCATGTGCCTCCAGTGGGGAAATGGTAGTTTGTGGAATGGGACCGAGTTGGTATTATAGGCAGGTTCCATTTCTCTTTTGGGAAACTGGTACCTTAAACTCTCAACCTCTTTGTTGGGTCCTCTGATCTCGGCTTGTAAAACTGCATCACCTACTTGATATATGCTGAAGGGTTTGCCTAGGCAATGAGGTGACAGGCCTCGTTCTCTGAAACCATCCTACTTTGGTAACAAATTGCTGCTGTGACTCAGAACTTGGGGGAAGACATAACCAGAAGCTTCCCCGGTACGGGGCTCAGTGATAACATTTCCAGGCTGTCTCTCCTGAACAATAACCACAGTGGGATTATTTCACCGGGACTGGGGCCTGAATTTCTAGCTGGTTCTGTCCACGCTAAAAAAAAAAAAAAAGAGTGGAGGGTTTGGGTGGGTGCACTAGTGTTTGTGCTGCCTCCGCTGTAGTGGTTGCCCATGTAGGTCAAAGTGTCTAATCTGATGCTGCAGCTGCTCAGGGCTTGCATTAGTCCTGGCTGGGCAAGGCCACCAATTCCTACCTCTTCCGAACTAATTGCACACAAACTATTCTCCTGGAGCCATGCAGTTGACACACGTCCTGCCTATTTTGAGTTAAAGGCTGGGTTCGTTCTCCAGAGTCTGTATTTTGAGGCTCTGGCCCTTCCCTGGGGGGCAGCCAAGAGGCCCCAGTCCTTTAAGTGGGGCTTGTGACACCAGGGATGCCAGCGTGTTTAACGCCAACTCTGACAGCTGCTGCTGTTCTGTACTCCAGAGTACTGTTGCTATTGGAAAGTGGGCGGGCTTGGACTGTTTTTGATGACATCTGAATGTGCCAAATGGTGGATGCAAAGATTGTGTATCTAAGCTCTGTACAGTGCTAATAAAACAAGATCTCTCAGCTGCTTTGCTTGTAGCCAGCATATTGAGTGGGAGGCTTTAGTTTGGGATATGAGAACAGTTTCCAGTGGGCCCAACAGCTGAGCTCCCTTAATTTGCTCTCCCTATCACGACAAGCAGGTGCCAGTATACTGAATAATGATAATAATTTCTGCTTCAGATCCAAAACACCTAATATACCAGGCTTTAATCATGTGTATGGGGCTGGAGCTGTTTGTAGTATAAACCCCTGACTGTTGTGCACAGATCTAAAAGGTGCCATTTACTGGCTGATCTGCTGCAGAGTAAAATAACGCCATCTGTCAAACACAGTTTGCGGCATCGCTCTGCTGTTGTCCTTCTGGAACAAAGGGGTGTGTTCTGGCAGTCGGCTAGCAAAACCTGCCTCGTAGCGAGCTAGCACGGGTGGGTGTGGGCTCCAGGCCGTACAAAGTTGCTGGTTAAGGGCTGTGACTGCACTCTCGAGTTAATGCTTCTACAGGTGATGACCACAAGACACAGAGAAATTAAAGCTGACGGCCTTGTTGAGCGTATGTAATACACCACCTGCCTCATTTTTTTAAACGTATCCTACTTTGTATTTGTTCCATTTTCCCTCCGTTTTGAACCTTTCAAATTTCAGCTGAAATGCTGATGAGATTTTGGGCAACAAAACAAAACAAACCTCCAGTGTCCATGGTTACAACTGGACTTCACTAATTTCTGCGATATCTGCTGCATGGTAGTGTACTAAGCTTGCGCCTAGTTGGTGTTGCGTAGGCAGAAGGTAATTGGGAACTCAGAGTTCAGCTGTAGAAGCAGGTCTTCGTAGTTAAGATTCCATTCAAAATGTCTCAGCTCTTTCCCTTTGTCCAAATCACAGGGGTTCTTGCCCCTTCATAAAGCAGTCTCAGATGCTTCCATTGGTGTTAGTATACAACAGTAACAATCCCAGTAGTTTGATGTAGAGAGTAAAATCAAGGTTTCCGGTGCAAAATGGTTGGAAGTTTTCCATTGGAGATGTATTTTGAATAAATGCCTCTTTGGTGTCACCTACTAATAACTGGTGGAAGGTGGCCAAAACGAGTGGTGAAAGTAGGGAAGCTATGAGACTAGCAGGCTTGATCTAAAGAGGTGGGAATTCAAACACAATGTACCTCTTGATCTAATTCAACTTATCACTCAGCAGCATACAGGTTTACTCAGAAGTATGCCCCCCCCCCCCCCACTGTATTCAGTAGTGCTTGCTGCTGGGTACGTGCAGCTATGGATTGGGTATATTATCTGGTTCAATTGCCTTGGAGTGTGGATCCTGTTGGATGGGCATTAGTGAAGTTCAGTTGTAACTCTGTGTCAAGGGACTTTTCAAAGACAAGTGTGAACACCCCTTGCTGGGACTGACCATCTCAAGGAGCCTGAATCTTTCGGGAGTCCTAAGTGGCCTGAACCTTCCGCATGGTGGGCCTTTGTGTCCGACACCTCTTAGGGCTATTAGCCCAGTTCTGGAATACCGCTGCATGACCGCGTGTTTGTCTGCATGCTCCGTTCATGACCCGCAGCTCTGATGCGCCTGTCTCTCTCTCTCTCTCTCTCCCTTCCCTCCCCTCTCTCCTTGTTCTGTCTGTCCTGCTCAGACATCAGACTCCGTGTTCGTGCAGAGTATTGTGAGCACGAGCCCATCCTGCGTCAGAACGTGATGTCAAACAAGCAGAACCGGCTAGAGCGTCAGTTTGATGTCTTTGGACAGTCCAACACCATCCTCAAATCTCGTGACCTGGGCTCAATCATCTGCGACATCAAATTCTCGGAGTTGTCCTACCTGGATGCCTTCTGGAGTGATTATATGAATGGCTCGCTGCTGGAGGCGCTGAAGGGGGTCTTCATCACAGACTCGCTCAAAGAAGCCGTGGGCCAGGAGGCTATCCGGCTGCTGGTGAACGTGGACGAGGACGATTATGAGGAAGGACGCCGTCTCTTGCTGGAAAGCGTGGCTCCCCAGGCCTGGTGATCTGGCCTCCTCCAGGAAACAGAAGTATGTTTTCCCCTCCAGGCTGGCTGGTGGCGCTGTGTGCGCTCATGAGAACATAAGAAGAGATCAGACCAGGGGTTCATCTAGTCCAGCATCCTGTCTCACACAGTGGCCAGCCAGTTCCTCTGGAGGGCCAACAACAGGGCATAGAGGCCAAGGCCTTCCCCTGGTGTTGCCTCCTGGCTCTGGCAGTCAGAGGATTAGTGCCTCTGAATGTGGAGGTTCCCCTCAATCACCATGGCTAGTAGCTAACGATAGGCCTATCCTCCATAAATCTATCTGGTCCCCCTTTAAAGCGGTTTATTCCTGTGGCCATTGCTACATCCTCTAGCAGTGAATTCCACATTCTAATCACTCTCTGTGTAAAATAGTATTTCCTTTTGTCCATCCTGGACCAAGTGCCCATCCGCTTCATTGAGTTCTAGTCCTTTGGGAGAGGGAGAGAAATTTCCCCTTGTCAATTTTCTCCGCCCCGTGCATCATTTTATGAACCTCTATCATGTTCTCCCTTACTTAGTCTTCGGCCTTTCCTCATAGGGAAGGTGCTTCAACCCCCTAATCATCTTGGTCGCCCTCCTCTCTGTACTTTTTCCAGCTCTGCAGTGTCCGTTCTGAGACACAGTGACCAGAACTGTGCACAGTATTCCAAATGAGGCTTCACCATAGATCTATACAGGGGCATTACAGTATTGGCTGTTTTGTTCTCAATCCCTTTCCTAATAATCCCTAACATAGTTTGCCTTTTGCGCTGCTGCAGCGCACTGGGTTGTCACTTTCATTGAGCTACCCAGTACGACCCCAAGATCTTTTCCCTCTCACCCGCCACAAGTTCAGATCCCATTAGCCTGTACTTGAAGTTAGGGGTTTTTTGTCCCAGTGTGCATCACCTCGTAACTGTTCAGACTGTTTCGAGTGTATTTCTGTAAGGGACAGTGAGCGTTTAACTTCCGTTTAAGCACATCTGTCTCTCTGTGTGCCGGCTAGTTTTAGATGTCCGCTCAGTCTCCCCGCCCCACAAATTCTGTTTTGGAAAATCAAGGCATTTGGCAGAAGAGGAAAATGTTAGCTTCATAAGAGGCACGAAGGAGATTGTTGGAGCCTTCCTCTTGTAGACTGTAGCAAGCTTATGGCTTTGCTCCCTTATGACAGCCTAGTTCAAACTCGGCTGAAGAAACTAGAATAATGATAAGGGAAACTAACTCTTTGCTCTGTTGTTCATCCTAGTTTTTGAGGTCTATCCTGTTTCCTAGGAAGCCTCCTGCCCAGCAGCTTGGCATTGATCATCATGTCATGAATTAAGCCTCTTTTCTAGTGAGATGGTCCCTCAAGAGATTTGGAGCCAGCGTTTCAGTTTAACATCCTTCCCTTCCTTTCTCACAGGACATGCCATTGATCCGATCTGCAGACTTGAGAAGACAGGACTTTAGAAAAGGAACCTTCATCCCGTCGTGGGGCAAGGCTGGATCTTGGCAGCGACGGGGCCCTGAGGAGTCACCCAGCGTGCCACAGCCGGTCATGTTGTGGTTGAAGCGCTGAATGGACAGCAGGCAGTGATGTTAATGGACATTCAGATGTAGCAGGGCGTGGGCGGAGGCCACCCGCTCCGTGGGTTCCTCTCCCTCTGAACCAAACAGGACACCCCGGGCAGAGGTACATGTCCAGGGGACTGTGAAAAGGGCACAAATCGGAGTGTATATCATGCTCACTACCAGTGTTTGATTTACCCCCCCACACCCCACCCCCATGGTGGAGAGCAACCTCATCTTGTGGAGGCGCAAACATACTTCTGTGAAGGATGGCAGTGACGCATGCCATTTCTAGCTGCTGTGTAGGAAGAGAAGTCAACTTCTCCAAGTCTGCTGTTGAGGGGGGTGGGATATTCCCCTCCTCCCTAAGTTACATATACAGCCACAGGGCTGATGGTTGTAAACAGAGGAAGCTCTGAGTTACTTTCCAGAGGGATACTTTTCAACTGTCTGCGGCTATTTGTACATAGTATAAATAATTTTTTTTTTTTAAAAAAAGGCAAGCAGTTCACACGGCATCTCTCATAGAGGGGTCTGTTTCACAGCACTGGGGCGGGCAGGGGACACACAGAAAACCCGTAATTTAATTTTTTTTTTTACAGAACAAAAAGAATTTTTGATGTTCTTGTATTGTCTTTGCAAATGACAAACATTAATAAAGAGAGTTTGCAATCACCCGGCTTTGTCTAGTGAGAACAAACCCTCCGTCACAGAAACAGTCTTGCCTCTCCAGTCCCCCGTTGAAATCTTTCAATCCTGCTTCTTGCCCCGTGAGGAACGGCAGAGGAAGGAGTGGGTTGACTCTTCCGTGGCTGCAGGTAGGTCCAACGATCTGCTGCTGGCAAGTGAGTGACGGCATCTGTTCCAGCTTTCAGTCGAAACCACTCCAGAGGTCTTAAGCTCATATGAGCCCAGGTCCCCCCTCAAGTGCTTACCTGTTGTTGTTACAGGGAACGGAACAGAACGCGACAGGCATTGGCAGCAGGTCTTCTAGCTGCAGTAGTTCAGTGCGCACACATTGCCTTGACATCAGCAGAGCATCTGGCTTTGAAAGGGCCTTGTTGAAATGGGAGGCCATGTATCTTCCCAGTCGGTCGGGGAGTATTCAGCCACTGGAGTCTTCTGCTGCTGCTTCCAGTGCTGCTGCTGCGTCCTCATAGGCTTGCAGCTTACAGATACACGCCTGAGCAGCACACTCAAGATTGCAACAGCACAGACATTTTGGTGCAATAATTCAGAGCAAGAGGGGTCAGTTATCAGACACCGTTAAATAAAATATTGCAAGAGTGCTGATGTTTTAAGCATGATTTTAAGTAAAAAACAAAACCTTTGGGTTTGTGTCCTTTGTAAAGTTTATATCTCCGCTACCTGGCATTACATCTTATGGCACACGTGGCCCGGCCCAAGAAGGTCTCGTTTGTCAGATCTGGCCCGCATAACAAATGAGCTTGACACCCCTGTGTTAGGCCTAGAAATGTGCAGCCAGTCCTCTGGCAATCTGTCACAAATGTGATGTTGAGTTATTAGTCATTTTTGCTGAGATAGTTTGTCCAGTCAAAATGTCAGTGGGGAGAGGCTTGTGCCAGCTTCGATGGATGTTGCCCAGGGAAGGTAAGCAGTTGGGTTGGAAGGGATCGCCCTGTACTGGAACAATCACTCCTGCAAGCAGTTTAATTGGGCATGGCTTCTTCGGAGTCCGTGGGCGATGCAGTCTAACCAAGCCTGAGTCATTCAGAGTGCCGCAGTGGGACTTGTGCCAGAGACTGGTAGAGGCAGACGCAAGCATCCTAGGGCAGGCCGTGCAAGGGAGCTCGAAGAAGCACACGTTCTACTTCCCTCAGCCACAAATGGAAGGTTGTGTGATACAGCAGGGTCTTTGGGCTAATTCAGGGGTATCCCAAAGTGAAGGGGCAGGGAACCAATGCTCCCTCTTAAGCTGTGGAGTCTTGCGAGCAAAAATTCTACTTTGTAAGGTGCTGTCATTAAAGTTGTGAGCACGCAATTTGGCTGCTGCATAAATTAATTTGCTCTGGAGCCATCCTTCCTGAGCTAAGACAACTGTGAGCTGGAGGCTAAAAAACTGAGCAAGCTCAGAGGGAACACTGCAGGGGACAGATCCCACCTCTGGCACCTTGAAGAGCCAGGCCAGCATCCCTAGTGGGTCTGCTTTCTTTTTTTGATAGAATTTTTTATTTTATAGGAACAAACATAACATAAATGTACATAATGGGGTAACTTACATATTTTATCTATTTAAGTACCTCATACATAGCTAGTTATCCTATTTTAACCTTCAAACAAGCTATACTCTTTGCATATCTGTGAGTATACAATTCATAATGTCAAGTACTTTAACTTATCTGAACTTCTTATAATCTTCAATCTAAAATATTTAAATGTTTTGAGTATATCATTCATAATTTCTTCTGATTTAAGCTATTTTATCTCAACAATACAAAGATTCTACTCAATTACACAGACTCAAGGTTTTTTTTAACAATTGTAATCAATTGGACAATCCGGGTTTCCCTAACCAATATCATTTATAAAATTTCATCCTCTTCTATTTTTTTCTCTTCAGTAAAGACTTAGTTCTATGTCTTTTCCCCTTGTATGTAGAAAAGCTTTCTTTTGAAGCCTTTCTGTGTTCCATACTTGAAGTAGTTGAAGATTCCATGAACTCTTTTGTTTCTTCCCTCTGAGATGTCGCATCTTTTACAGCTTTCACAATATTGGAGATTTCATCATTTTATCGTTTTGGTACTTCTCATATGTTCTTTTATGGGTACTTTATACCTCTTTTTAGGTGCAAAATCCATTCTGTGGGTCAAGTCAGTTTGGGTGTGATCTTGCGCCATATCTTCAATTTGCTTTTGAATTTCCTTAATCTTGATTGTAGTTTCTAATGGCAATAGCTCACTTTTATTTTGCATTGGATCTACAGTTTCTTTATCAGTTTAACAGTGGAAGTAATTGTATTAAAAATTGCAAGTTTCAGATCCTGCCAAGTAAACTGTGTCACAGTAATGTCTGCTGACCCCTCCATGGCTGAAAATGCAGCTCCTGGCACCTTTACAACTCTATCTGTGCCAGCCAACAGTATCTCAAAACAGAGAATCACCCAAATTGTTTTTTCCAAGACCTGAAAAACAGACCTCTAAAATTTACAAAACAATAGCTGTTGTAGTCATATTAAAAGGAAACCAAGAAGTTTACAACAGTAAGTCATGGATCTTATCAATTGTTTACCTTACAGTACAGTGCAGTGCAGTACAGAACAAAGAAAGTCTGAACACAGTGTACTTTATAGTTTCAACAAATAAAGCAAAATATGTTGTAAGAAAGTGGAAGGAGGAAAGCAAGTTCAAAAATAAAGTCCAATTTTTTCTTTCTTTTAAAAGGGAAACAATTTATGACCCTTTTAATGAGATGTAGTGGTCTTTTAAAGAGTCTTTGTATAATTCCAGATAATTTGGTTATCGCCCCCAAAATACAAATGTATTCCTGCTTTGATGCTGCTTAAAAATCAAACAAATAGATTTCCTTCAAAGTTTATATTCCAGAAAGTAACTCAGACAACAGCTTTTCTTCTTTGCCCTGGGGAGCATTTAAAGATGGTTTTTCACTAAGCTCTTTTCCTAGCCAGCTAAGCTCTTTTCCTAGCCAGCTAAAGGGGGAAGGGGGGAAGGAATTTTCCACCCCTCCCTCCCTTGTCCTTTTAAAGGGGTTTGCTAGAAAAATCAGAGTCCTTAATATTGTTGCTTGGCTGTACTCACGGTGATGTTCATCATCAGTATTAGGATGAGGTTCTTTCTTCTTTCCCTCCATCTGGGGGTTCACAGCTTTGCTCTCATGGCTGCCAAGAGTGCGCTCGCTCGAGTCTTGCTTTCTAGGGTGATCCTGGACCCTTTCCCACTTGCTGCCACAAGTGGAGGGCCCAGATCAAGCCCCCTGCTTAGGCTTCCCTTCAAGGAGACCCAATGGAGCTTGGGATTTGCCGGGACCCCGCTATAGACCCGGTGATACGGCCACTCAGTGGGAGTTCGTCCCCCTAGTGGGTCTTGCTTTCAAATCTCCAAGGAACTATGAGAAAGTTCAAATGCTCCGGAACTTCAGCTATAAGAAAATGCAATCCAGGAACATTTTTGAATCAACCTCTAGGGGGCTTCGTCTGGAAAGCCAAGAGCTTAATTACTTGCTTTCTTTAGCTTCTTCTCATGAAGTACAGATGTAATGCTGTCTGATGGGCTTCTGACACAATCTACCATTTCCACTGGGAAGGGTGCCCAGGAATTAAGCTGCAGTGTAGCATCTTTGAGTCCTGTAGGGCAAGTTATCCTCCACCCTGTACCCCACTGCCTCCTGTACAATATGTTCCCACCCCCTGAAACTTGGAGCTAGCTTTGGCTTTCAAACAAAATATCGTGCACCACTGACCAATCAGGAGTTGTCAAAAGTTCAGGAGTCTCAAAGGACCCTGGGCTTTGTAGTTCTGTGAACGGAAGAAGGAAAGAGCTGGCAAAGCATTCTTTGGTATAAAAGGGTCAGAGCCTGGAGTCCCTTGGGGCAAGCTAGACCTGATACGTATTTGAAACAGGCTGTAACTGCACTGTACAGAACTACCTTACAAGCTTGTTGGTTCCCTGCTCTCTTTCCTTGGAAACAGCAGCAATGACCATGTTCAGAAGAGCTGGATGGGATGCCAACGTCGGAACGTTCTAAAGAGGTCAGTGTGTAGACTGTTTCCTGGTCAGGAATTTTACTCCAAAATTGTAGGCGGAGCTGAAACGCAGGTTTTGAGATTTACTTAAACGCTTAATTTTTGAGCAAAAGTGACAATTTGAAATCTAGAACTCTGCATTTTGGTCTTTTCTCTCCCTCGGTTGGGCCTAGAACGGCTGCTCTTAGACCGGCTTAACAGGCCAGCCAGTTGGAATGGAGGCAGAACTCCCATCTTTAATCTGTAGGTCGCCAGCCCCTTGCTCATACCGCTTCCTATTTAGCAGTGTTCCTTTGGCCCACTTGCCTTCAGGGCTACCTGTCCTTTAGCTTCCCTTTATCCTAAGACTGCCCTTCCTGTCCTATGATCTTTTTAACCCAGCCAAGTTGATGATGTTCCCTTCCCACACAGGAGGTGGATTGCAAACCATTTGCCCCCCCACCCCTGAGCAGCTGAACACTCTGGGCCAGGTTTACTGACTCGCCTTATCAGGATCAGAGGTTTTTGCTGCCACAAGCCAGCGATGGGTGATATAAAATAAAGAATCACAAGTTGTGATTCTGATGGGGTTTTAGACACACGATCCCTGAATGTTCATGGCCATAAGCAGACCATCTGAACTGGTACCCGTGAAAAGACTGTAGGAAACTGCCCGGTACGGCATCAGACTAAATGGTCCATCTGACCCAGTACGGTCTGCCCCAGCTGGTAAAAGACCTTTCCCAGCATCTGCTACTGGAGATCCTTTGGACTGGAGGTTTAACTTCTGTGCGCCTGATCCCTGTGCTATATACCATCCCCTAAAGTAGCAGTTTCCCACCTTTTTGGTATGGTGGACCCCACAAATCCAAATTTACTTGGTATGGTGACCCCAGCCAGGAATGGCCCAAGGTTGGTTTTCTTTATTTCTCTCTCTCTCCCCTCTCCTCTCTCCCCCTCTCCCCTCTCCCCCTCTCCTTCTTTCTTTCTTTCTTTCTTTCTTTCTTTCTTTCTTTCTTTCTTTCTTTCTTTCTTTCTTTCTTTCTTTCTTTCTTTCTTTCTTTCTTTCTTTCTTTCTTTCTTCCTTCCTTCCTTCCTTCCTTCCTTCCTTCCTTCCTTCCTTCCTTCCTTCCTTCCTTCCTTCCTTCCCTGGGCCAAACAATGGCCTTTCTTTCTTTCTTTCTTTCTTTCTTTCTTTCTTTCTTTCTTTCTTTCTTTCTTTCTTTCTTCCTTTCTGCCTTCCTTTCTGCCTTCCTTTCTGCCTTCCTTTCTGCCTTCCTTTCTTTCTTTCTTTCTGCCTTCCTTCCTTTCTTTCTTTCTTTCTTTCTTTCTTTCTTTCTTTCTTTCTTTCTTTCTTTCTTTCTTTCTTTCGTGCTCTCTCTCTCTCTCTCTCTCTCTCTCTCTCTCTCTCTCTCTCTCTCTCTCTCTCCCTCCCTCCCTCCCTCCCTCCCTCCCTCCCCCTGGGCCAAACAATGGCCTTCGCCCCCATCTAGTTCAGCATTCCATTTCCTACAGTGGCCAATCAGATGTTTTTGAGAAACCAACAAAGGGCACAGCTGCCCCCCATTATGAACCCCCAAGCAGGTGGCATGCCGACATACACAGCCTTTGCCCGGTGCAGCTAGATCCCAGCCCTTTGATCACCCTCTCTACCCCACCTAAGATTCTAAGAAACTCACCCTAGCAACCATCAGGATACGTTTCACTTGATCAGTGCGTAGATGCGGTGAAGAAAGAAAATATCAACTGATCTATGACATGGAAGATTATTATTGTCATTTATTATTATTATAATTATTTCTATTTAGATTTATTAACCTATCCCAGCTGACGCCAGGCTCTGGGCAATGTACAAGACATAATGTCATAAAAAGTACAAAACAATAAAATTCAAACTTTTTTTTTAGTGCTTCAAACAACATTTTACTTATACAGTACAGTAATTTATTACAGCAGAAGCCAGTAGAATAATACGACACGACTCTGATATAAAAGAGATTAAAATAATAATGACATAGTAATGATATCAAAACATTGGCAAGAAAGAATGAATAAAACTGGTGAAATAACAGGAGAGATTTTAAAAGATCATAGCTTTTCCAGCTAAAATAAGTTTATGTTTCCTAATAGCTAAGAAACAAAATTTTGCCACCGCATAAGACACTGAACTCTGAGTATCTTCCAGGGCTATGGGCAGGAAGGCACAGGAACAGAGTTCCGGCTGGCTCCTGAGCTGGCCATGCCCAACAGGAACTCATTAGCATAATAGGCCACACCCAGTAGCAGAAACTCATTAGGATTGGCTACATTAGGGGGGGTGTGGCCTAACATGCAAAGGATTTCCTGCTCCAAAAAAAGCCCTGGGTATTGACAACAAACAAGGTAAACAGAGTAAGAAGCAAAAGGTGGGTGTGGCTGGATGGCCACACTTCTGGCAACATGGGGGTGTGGCCTAATAGGCTAATGAGCTGTGCTGTCAGAGGTGGGGCCTGATATGCTAATTAGTTTCTGCTGATGGGTGTGGCTTATTATGCTAATGAGTTCCTGCTGGGCTTTTTCTACAAAAAAAGCCCTGGCCAGAAGTACGTCCTTGCTGTCTGCAGTATTGGAAGGGAAGTTTAAAGGCACCACTTGCTCACTGAGGTTCTGCTCCTGCCCCCTCCATGAAATAGACTCTCTGGACCATGTATTCTTTAACGGCGCATACCATAGGGCAGGGGTAGCCAAACTTGCTCAGCGTAAGAGCCACACAGAGTAAATGTCAGATGTCTGAGAGCCGCAAAATCATGAACAAATATTATACACCCATTTTTATTTAAAGATATGCAAATTTGCTTTTTCATTAACGTTAAACGAGACTGCCAAAAATAAAAACAAAAGGGGCAGAAACAGATATTGATAAGGATACTTATTTGTGTGCTAATGATATTTATTTGTTTAAGAGAGAGAAAGAGAGGTGGAAAGAAAGAGTGAAAGAGGTGGAAAGAGAAAGAAAGCAAACAGGAGGGAGGGAAGAAAAGTATGCCTGCCTCCCCTTTGCCTCCCCAGCCGCCCTGCTGGGAACCACACAATATGGGTGAAAGGGCCACACGTGGCTCCCGAGATGGAGTTTGGCCACCCCGGCCACAGGGCGATCCGCATGGAGACTATTAGTCCGTCATTAGAAAGGTTTCCGGGCAGATCAAATAAAATTAAACTCGTGCGCATGCACACGAAAGCTCACACCTTGAATAAACCTTTGTTGGTCTTAAAGGTGCCCCACTGGACTCTGAATTTGTTCCGCTGCTTCAGACCGACACGGCCAACCGCCTGGATCTACCTCCTGTCTGACAGGAACCATAAGACAACAAGACAGGTGGCTAGATTTTGTGCCCAGGTTTGCAAAGGGCGTAAAATGCGTGGCAATTCGATTGAGTTCTACTCTCTTATCTAAATTATACATGAGTTCCACGGCTGTTTTCTTCTATTTCTATGCCATAGTCGCAGATTTTTACATTTAAGAACGCCACTGTTGGCTTTATCCCATATTTCTTATTTGAATGTTTTTTATGTTAAATGATTGAGTGTGCTGGTCGTTGACTGTAGCAATCAATTCGATCGGGTGATTGATTGATTGATTGACCCCTCCCATCATAATCTGCCGCCCTTCCCCTCCCTATCCAATCCTAACCCTCCGCTCCCTTTCACTCCCCCCCCCCGGAAAGAAGCAAGTTTACCAGCCCTTGCTCTTTGCCAATGTGGCCACCAGGGGGCTCCCCTAATCCAAATCCATCCCGCTTCCTTTCTAGGACCCCCTAAATAAATGTCATTTCTGCAACTGTAAATCAATAACGTGTCACTGATGAACAATAATAATACAAATCTCCTGAGCATTCCCCTGGATCGAAGGCGGGGAAAAATTCTATGCGTGCCTCATCCTGTTGCGTTCCAACGGCTCTCGCCACTTCTGAAACCGATAAGGATGCAAATTAATCCGATCTGATTTTGAAGCTCAGGAGGGTTTAATTTGGCAGATTTCCTGCACAGCCTGAAAGGGAATGGCGAAGAGCAGAGAAGGGAAACAGGGTGCGCAACTCAAAAGCACACCGAGAAACTCTTATGTACAGAGACGGGCTCAAGAGAGCCATGCTGCTATGTTAACTGTCAGAAAGTGACATTTTAATTGGTTTTAATCCATTCTCTGTTAATCCCCTTTCCCTCTGCTGGGCTAGCATGCGCTCCTCAACTTCCTCACCCTGTCCCCATCAAACGCTGGAACTCATATCTCTCTTGTCTCCACTTTTTAATGTCCCCGTTCACACATCTCTCGGCTTTCCCCCTTTGGCACCCCATGGCACTTTCTCTACAACATCACATCTCTCTCCAAAGTCTTCCCGCAGTTTCCCTTGGTTTTCCCGCAGTCCAGAGGGTTCGCTGCACCCCAAGCCAACCCTATTTTCTCTTTACTGCTGTGGTGGTGGTGGGTGGAGCTGTCAAGCCGCAGTGAGTTAAGGTGACTCATAGAATCATAGAGTTGGAAGGGACCTCCAGGGTCATCTAGTCCAACCCCCTGCACAATGCAGGAAATTCACAAATACCTCCCCACCCACACCCCCAGCGACCACTGCTCCATGCCCAGAAGATGACAAAAAAAAAAAACCCAAACCCGCTCCAGGATCTCTAGCCAAACCGGCCTGGAGAAAAATTGCTTCCTGACCCCAAAGAGGTGATCCCTGGATGTGTAAGAAAGTGCCACAAGAACTACGCAGTGATGCAACCCTTCCAGCCCTCCCTCTCATGATTCACAGAAGCAGCACAGCTGTCAGATGGCCGTCTAGCCTCTGTTTGAAAACCTCCAAAGGAGGAGAGCCCACCACCTCCCGAGGAAGCCTGTTCCACCGAGGAACCACACTAAAGGTCAGGAAGTTCTTCCCAATGTTTAGCCAAAAGCTCTTCTAATTCAATTTCAACCCGTTGGTTCTGGTCTGACCTTCTGGGGCAGCAGAAAACAACTCTGTACCATCCTGTCTATGACAGCCCTTCAACTACTTGGAGATGGTGATCATCTCACCTCTCAGTCATCTCCTCTCCAGGCTAAATATACTCAGTTCCTTCAGCCATTCCTCATAGGACTTGGTCTCCAGACCCCTCACCAACTTCGTTGCCCTCCTCTGGACACGTTCCAACTTGACGATATCCTTCTTAAATTGTGGTGCCCAAAACTGAACACTCTAGGTGAGGTCTAACCAGAGCAGAGTAAAGCGATACCATCATTTTGCATGATCTGGACACTGTACTTCTGTTGATACAGCCCAAAGTCGCATTTGTCTTTTTAGCTACTGCAGCTCACTGCTGACGCATCTTCAGTGTATGGTCTACTAAGACCCCTACATCCTTTCCGCACATACTACTGTCAAGACAAATCTCCCCCATCCTATAGTCATGCATTTGATTTTTCCAACCTAAATGCAGAACTTCACATTTATCCCCCCTGAAATTCATTTTAGGTATTTTAGCCCAGTTTTCCAGCCTGTCGAGATCATCCTGTATCCTGACTCTGTCTTCTACTGTATTTGCTACCCCTCCCAATTTAGTATCATCTGCAGATTTAATAAGTATTCCCTCTATTCCTTCATCCAAATCATTTACAAAGATGTTGAACAAAACAGGTCCCAGAACAGATCATTGAGGCAATCCACTTTTCATACACACACGTAGGCTTTTCAAGGCAAGAGACGTTCAGAGGTTGTTTGTCATCACTGCATAGCAACTCCGGACTTTTTTGGTGGTCTCCCATCCAAATTCTAACCAGGGCTGACCCTGCTTAGCTTCTGAGATCTGAAACAATCTGGCTGGATTTGTCTTAATCCTCGTCTCTTAGCTGTCCATCCCACAGATTTCTCAGCACTACTCATCTCTCAAGTTCTATGTGTTGTCTTCCTCTTTTCCCAATTTTTGGCTTTGCGTCTGTTCCCTTTCCCCCTTTCTTCGCTGAGCTGGGGGCCACAGAACACAAGGGTTTTGCTCTGCCAGCAATTCACACCCGGGAAGGACTCTGAGCAAGCTAGTAGGCTGTGTGTCATGGCCAGGTTGCCATGAGAAATCTGGTGCCTGTTTCATTGTAAGAAGAAGAGGAAGAGGAAGAGGAGGAGGAGGAGATTGGATTTATATCCCGCCTTTCACTCAAGAGCCTTAGAGCAGCTTACAATCTCCTTTCCCTTCCCCTCCCCACAACAGATACCCTGTGAGGGAGATGGGGCTGAGAGAGCTCTTCCGAGGACTGCTCTTGAGAGAACAGCTCTGAGAGAACTTGTGACTGACCCAAGGTCACACCATCGGCTGCATGTGGAGGCATGGGGAATCAAATCCAGTTCTCCCAGATTAGAGTCTGTGCTCTTAACCCCTACACCAAACTGGCTCTCATCTCACAATGCATCTCGCAATGCGTCTTACAATGCAGATGCAGAGAGATGGGCATTCACCCCTTTCCTCACTCCCACCTTTGATGGGTTTGGGAGGGCCTTAGATCAGGGTTCCCCAACGCAGTGCCCGTGGTGCCCACTGACACTTTTCCTGGTGCCCACCGAGTGTTCTTAGAAAGTGGGTGGGGCGGGGGGGGCACTTGCCCAGCCGCTCTTCTGATTGGCCGCTAGAGATGTGATTAGCTGGCCACATCAAAATGACGCTGTTTCAGTGGCAGCTACCATGACAATGCTGGTTTGATTCCCTCACTCCTTTTCCCCCGGCATATTTTCTGCGGCAGCAGTTTTGTGGATGGCGTCACCTCCTACTGCAACCATGATAGCTGTGCCCACCGCCCTGTGCCAGAATTCCAAAGGTTCTCATAGGCTCAAAAAGGTTGGGGACCCCCACCTTAGATGACCCCATGAAGACGTGGCAAAGGGCCTCAAAATGGGGTTCTGAAATTCAAAGAGATAGGGAGGGGGTGCCGTCAACCTACCAGCATACGGGTCTGTGCTACAATGCCTCAAGGAATGCCCAAATCGATCTGTCTGTCTATCTATCTGTCTGTCTGTCATCTCCCTCCCTCCCTAGCTTCTTTCTTTCTTTCTTTCTTTCTTTCTTTCTTTCTTTCTTTCTTTCTTTCTTTCTTTCTTTCTTTCTTTCTTTCTTTCTTTCTTTCTTTCTTTCTTTCTTTCTTTCTTTCTTTCTTTCTTTCTTTCTTTCTTTCTTTCTTTCTTTCTTTCTTTCTTTCTTTCTTTCTTTCTCTCTCTCTCTCTTCTCTCTCTCTCTCTCTCTCTCTCTCTCTCTCTCCCTCTCCCTTCCCTTCCCTTCCCTTCCCTTCCCTTCCCTTCCCTTCCCTTCCCTTCCCTTCCCTCCAACTCTATGTCATGAACGATGCTCCATCTAAGCTGTGGAGTCTTGTGAGCAAAAATTCTACTTTGTGAGCTACTGGCATTCAAGTTGTGAGTGAGCAATTTGGCTGCTGGATAAATTACTTTGCTCTACTGGATAAACTACTTTGCTCTACTGGATAAATTACTGGATAAATTAGTTTGCTCTGGAGCCCTCCTTCCTGAGCTAAGGCAAAAATGTGTGAGCCAGAGGCTGAAAACCTGTGAGCTAGCTCACACTAACTCAGAGGGAACACCAGTCACGGACCCTCTGTGTGGGGGACTGCCTTTTTTTGGCATTCTGCACAGGGGATGGGAGCTCAACGGAGCCGGCAATACTCCCATTCTGCAGTCGCTCCACTGGTTGCCCATCAGTTACCAGGCTCAATTTCAAGTATTGGCTATCACATACAAAGCCCTGCACAGCCTGGTCTCTCATACCTGTGAGACGGTCTCTCCTTAGGCATGCCAGCCTCCAGGTGATACCTGGGGATCCCCTGGTATTACAGCTCGGAGGAGCAAAGCCATTTCCTTGTATATTGAAAGCCCCGTCCTGTTGATTGTATTGAGTCACTCCGTGTAGTCCTCCTGGAGTCCCAGTGAGAAAGACCACAAATAACGCAAGTCAATAAATAAATGTTCAGAGCAACAGAGTTCCAAGGTACATTAACTTGTGGGATCCGCTGCTGTAGGACTTCGTGATGGCCCCTAATTTAAGAAGAAGAAGAGGGAAAAGAGGAGATTGGATTTATACTCCACCCTTCACTACCCAAGGGAGTCTCAGAGTGGCTTACAATCTCCATTCCCTTCCCCTCCCCACAACAGACACCCAGGTGGGGCTGAGAGAGCTCTCTCGAGAACTGCCCTCGAGAGAACAGCTCTGAAAGAACTTATGACTGACCCGAGGTCGCATCAGCAGCTGCATGTGGAGGAGCGGGGAATCAAACCCAGTTCTCCCAGATTAGACTCCGCGCTCCTATCCACTACACCAAGCTGGGTCTCAGCTATCGAGCCAATCGGCAAGCAAATTACAAAGTATGATTAAAAAAAACCCCTTTGAATTTAACAGCAAAAATTATTGCTAAAAGTGGGAAATCGGAAAGCTGGAAAGGACTTTGGTTTAGTGTGATGCATCCTGTAGTATAGATCAACCCAAAGGCAAGTAAGGAAGTATTCTTGGTAACCTCCCCCCCTGCCAAAGAATTCAGCATTTGTGATTCCATGGGAAGACGGATGGTGGATAGGCTTTATCGGCACACCAAAGAATCACATTCTTTTACTGAAATTATCTTAGAATATGATCATGGTGTCCTGACCTGGATGGCCCAGACTAGCGTGATCTCATCGGTTCTCGGAAGCTAAGCAGGGTTGGCCCTGGTTAGTATTTGGATGGGAGACCACTGAGGAAATCATCCAGGGTCTCTCCGCAGAGGGAGGCAATGGCTGACCACCTCAGAACGTCTCTTACCTTGAAAACCCTACAGGGTGGCCATGAGTTGGCTGCAACTTGACGGCACTTTCCACCACCACATTCCTTGCTTTGCACAAAGCCCTCTGTTAAGATTTGGATCATCTGCTTCTTGAGCTATCGGCATTGCTTTGAACCCAGCCGCTATGATTTGCTCCTTTCCTCCCCACCTACTTCCTGCACTTCCTGGTTCCTATGTTCTTCCCCTTTCCTAATAACAGACTTTTGTGCATCAGAGAATCTCCAGGCACAGCTTCCAGACTCCATTCTTTGCTCCGGCGCTACCTTTTCTTCCCACTGTGTCTCCTTGGCTCTCCATGAGACTTCCTGGTTCTTTGAGCTGGTCTTCTGCCCCGCTACCTCTCCGTCTCTGTCTTCCAGAGCTGGTTCCCTAGGTGCAAACCGAGTCAGAGTCCAAAGTCAGAGTCACGATTCAGTCCAGAAGGTCAGCCCCCAGAGAACAGAGTCCAGTTCAGAGCGTGGTCCAGAAAGCAGGGTCTAGCAGCCCAAGGTCATATACAGGAACAAGCAGGTCCAATATCCAAGTCCAAAGCCACTTTGAAGGTGAGTGGCACAGACTCCACCAGGTGATGACTTGTCACCTACACCGAGCGGTCTCCCTTGGCTGGCTTTTATAGGCATCTGTTGCAGGGTCTTACTTGCAGCCGACTGTTTGGGAGTAACCCTGCAGGTATTCATCATCAGCAAGCAGCTGGCGTTGGGCCGGGAGGTGTGCTTTGTCTTCCCTCCTGGAGCTACATTCTAAGCCTTCATCTCCGGTGCTCAAAGGGTGTGGGTGAAACTGGAGGGCTGGTAACAACTCCCTGGGTTTTATCTGTTCGAATGGGGTTGGCTCAGCATCAACTGTCAGCTGTGAACTCTGACAAGCCTGCAGTTCATGTTCTTGCTTGCCAGCTTCTTCTGCTTCAGAGCTAGTTACACAGGACTCCTCCTGAGGAGTCCTTCTCTCCTCACTGACCCATGCCATTCCCTAACCAATCCATTCAACAAACTGCTTGGGGTGGCACAGCAAGGAAGTGGCTGATGCACTACAGTGCCTTGGATCAATCCTGGCCACCGGGGCAGCTGCTAGGGCCCAGGACTTCTGGTGGGGCCCACTGCCACTGACCCATGCACTTCCGCTGCCACCTGTCTATACCCTTGCTCCCAGTTCTCCAGAGTCATTGAGGAAGGGCACAGTGGTGGCATTCCTGGTGGTGATGCCAGCAGCCCTCCCTGCTGCATACACTGATCAGTGTGGTTGGGGAAGGGGTGTGCCAGTGGTGCAAGCCCCGAGTGTGAATGGTGGGAGGGCTTGCAAGAGGGAGAAGGATATCAGAGCAGGTGGTGAGCATGCAGGTATGGGTGTGGAATGAAGGGCATGAGGGGGACCCCAAGGCTGGGCAGATAGGGGGCTTCAGGTGTTGTCTGCCCTGGGCCCCAAAAAGCCCAGAAACCGGCCCTGCCCTACCTCCTGGCCCCATACTGATGGTGGTCCAGTCCAAGTTCAGCATCTGCAGTGGTGCTGCAGAAACTTGGCTTCGATGTGACCATCAGCGGTGTCAGCCCAGCAGATGATGTGACGTACCTAACTTGGGGTGACAAAATACCTTGCGCCAGCCGTTGCTTTCTGATGCTCTCCAGCATTCCATACGAAAAAACAGGAAAAGGCGTATGACACCCCTGTTCTTGAACGGAGGATTACTGCCTGATCCCTGCTGCTTACACATTGCTGAAAGCTCTGTTCTGTGTGCCTGTTCTCAGCGGTAGCCTATATCAGTGGTTGCCAACCTTTTAGGAATGGTGATGGCCCACTAGTCCAAATTTACTTCGTATGGTGTGCCATCTAAGGTGGGCCCAAGTGTTTTTTTTTTTTTTGTGGCCCTATACAAACTATGACCTTGGCACCCATTCCATTTTCTAGAGTGGCTAACCTGATGTTTCTGAGAAACCAACAAACATTGCACAAAGGGCCCAGCTTCTCCCAGTATGCATCCCAAGCAAGGGCATTCTGATGTTCACAGCCTCTGCTTATGGAGGTGACGTTCCAGCCGTTGACCACCCTCTCCTTCCACCACTCCCTCTAGTCCCCACTAGGATTCTAAGGAACTCACTCTAGCAACCACCAGGACACGTTTTACTTGGTCAGTGTTTTTGGCTAAACATTACTTTATTGATTTATTAGGAAGAACTTCCTGACAGAGTGGTTCCACAGTGGAACAGGCTTCCTCTGGAGGTGGTAGGCTCTCCTTCTTTGGCGGTTTTCAAACAGAGGCTAGATGTCTATCTGTCAGCAATGCTGATTCTGTGAACTTAGGCAGATCATGAAAGGGAGGGCAGGAAGGGTTGTATCAGTGCTTAGTTCTCACGGCCCTTTCTTATACGCCCAGGGAAATGCTGATCTGCCACTTTGGGGTCAGGAAGCAATTTTTCTCCAGGCCAGTTTGGCCAGGGATCCTGGAGGTTTTTTGTCATCTTCCAGGCATGGAACGGGGGTCACTGGGGGACTGGGGGGGAGGTATTTGTGAATTTCCGGCATTGTGCAGGGGGTTGGACTAGATGACCCTGGAGATCCCTTCCAGCCCAATGATTCTATGATTCTAATGTGTACACGCAGTGAAGAAAAATTCTCAACTAATGTATGACATGGAAGATACTGTTGCCAGAGTCAGATCTTGGTTTCCAAAATGCAAAAGAGGGCAGTGGAAAGGGCAGAAGCAACCGTTAGGGAGGGCTGGTCCATGACCCACTTTCAGAGGCTTTGAGGCCCACTTTTGAGTCCCAACCCACAGGTTGGGGAACACCTAGAAGAAGAAGAAGGAGAAGAGGTTGGATTTATACCCCACCCTTCCAGTGTTCCCTCTAAGCTGAGTTAGTGTGAGCTAGCTCACCATTTTTTAGCCTCCGGCTCACACATTTTTGTCTTTGCTCAGGAAGGATGGCTCCAGAGCAAACTAATATATGCAGGAGCCAAAGCACTCACAAGTTTAATGCCTGTAGCTCACAAAGTAGAATTTTTGCTCACATGACTCCACAGCTTAGAGGGAGCACTGCTTCACTCAGAGTCTCAGAGCGGCTTACAAACTCCTTTCCTTTCTCCTCTCCACAACAGACACCCTGTGAGGTAGGTGGGGGTGAGAGAACTCTTTCGAGGACTGTCCTTGAGAGAACAGCTCTGACAGAACTATAGCTTACCCAAGGTCATCCAGCAGCTGCAAGTGGAGGAGTGAGGACTCAAACCCAGCTCTCCCAGATTAGAGTCCACACACTTAACCACTACACCAAACTGGCTCTCACCACACTGTTTAAAAACGTTTTGTTCTTGAGATTAATGATTCTCTCGGAAACCATATTGTCCCACGATCGGTTTTTGATGCTTCAGAATGGGCTTTGAGTGAAATGTATCTTAAAGTCCATGTGGGTGTCAGGACAGAAATCAAAACATCTGAGGTCCCGGGGGAAGGTATTAAACTCTAAAGAGTGGCCATCTCTGGTGGATAACATTCTAAAAAGAGGCTCATCCCCAAAGAGGGACAATACTAGGTGCCAGAAAATAAGGGTTAGCTAGATTCGAGTCCACTAGCATCGTCGATATCGAGATTTTCAGGGGTATCAGCTTTCGTCAGGGAGCGTTGACTCTCGAAAGTTCATACCCCGAAAATCTTTTTCGTCCCGAAGGTGCTACTGGAATCCAGCTTTTCTATTGCAGACTGACACGGCTACTTTCCGGAACGAGAAAATAAGGACTGCCCCTGGTAAATAGGGACAGTTGGAGTGCACACCTTCTGGGAACTGACCCTTGACCTGCCTTTTTAACCATTCTGTCTTGCCTTTCAGTGGCACGCCTCAGCCTTACCCTGCGGGCAGGACCGAGAGTGTATGAAAATGGACATGTGTTCTAACAATGTTCGCATCTCTCTCTTGGGCTGGAGGGAAGTTATTTTGAAGCCAACGTTCCCCAGTCCTTCAGTAGGGGGCGCCACTACACTTTAGTGAAGAAGCTGGCTCGTTTCCTGTTCGTAAGCCCACCTTGAGGTAAAAAAAACAAGTATACTCGTTTTCCTGTGTGAAATGGTGGCGGTGGAGAAGATATACTCAGAGCTCAGCAACTGGTGGCTGTCGGACGGTGCATGGCTCCCTTTTGGCCCTCTGGCTTAGGAACCCGGAGGCAAAACAGGAGTGCAGCCCAAACTATGGGGCTTGCTGGGAGGCTGTTTTGAGGCTTATCCTTCTGCCTACACTTGACTCAAAATGGCCCTCCAGCAAAACCAGTTGTTGACCGGGGAACAACGGTGTGTTTGAGGTGGAAGGCACTGGGGTTTCTGCCTTCTGCTTATTTCTGGGGAACGAGAGGGAAGTGAGGTTTTGTGGCTCATCACGGTTTCCTGAGTAATATTCCTTCAGCTGTATGCGGCAGTCGCTTCACCAGACATGGGCAAAGCCAAATTCCGTAACAAATAATTTATTTTGGGTATGAACGTCGTTTTAACGTGCACCATGTCCTTCGCCCTTCGCGTCTGAAACGTCCCTCATGGCCCTCTGAGGTTCCTCCAGTGTTACCTGCCAGAAATTCCTGACGATCAGTTTTCCTGAGGCTTTTCGGCCTGGACCTCCAGCATTCTCACGACCCGGTCTCTGTGGCTACTGACTCAAGACACAGCATTGAGTTCAAGGAAAGCTTGGATTTAATGTTTTGTTTATTTAGTCAAAGCATTTTAATGCTGCCTTTCCTCCCAAATAGGGTCCCCGAGGTGGCAAACATGAAAACAGTTGGACGCTGACATAGCATTTAACATATAAACAAAACCGCCTCTGTTTTTGTTTACTAGGAGTCTTTGAGACCAATCCCACACCAATCTTTTTTTCAACTAAATTCTTTTTTTCTAAGGGACTTCGGTCGGTTTCCCATTAGGATGGCTTTCCCCCCTTCGTGTTTCCTGTGTCTGATTCCCTGGAAAAGCATCTCTTTCTGTTCTTTCCCCACCCCCCAATCCCTCAGCATTTGTTCATGAGATACATGTGCCTATCAGGGTTACGTTAGAAAAGATGTAATCCAACACACTAACAAACAGACTTCCGTCAAAATATTTGGTTTTTCCAAAAAAAGATGTTTCCCTTAGCTTTCCCTACAGCTGTCCGAAACCTCTTCATATTTTTGGGCAGGCCTTCATTGCTTTCAATTTACAAATTATGCCATTTAAGCAATTATCCTTCCATTCTTGCATCTAAATGGTTCTTGATAGGATTCCTGGTAACTCAAGAGCAAAGGGGCAGGGAAATGGGAAGTGCGGTGTTGGTGTCAAATTAATTGGAAATGGCATTAATGTAGATGTTAATGTAGATTACATTGTTGTAGATGCGTCAACCAAAGGCATGCAAAATGACATCTGGACCTAGGTATCTCTGGACACAACCCAGCTTTTTTTTTTTTTTTAATTTTTGCAAGCATGGACTAAACCTTTATGGTCAGACGCATGTCTGCAAAAACATGCAAAGGGTCAGGCATAAGGGTTGTGGGTTGAGAGCCCCAGCCGATCTAGGAAAAGTGAGGTTGAATTGACAGCTATGTATATAGAGGAGCTCTGTACCTATAGAATAATTCACTACACATATGTAAGGGGCTATTGAGCATGTGACCTCCAGTTAATTGTGGACCTGGTCTTGTTAATCAATTAAATGGTGGGGGGAGATGATTTACTTGTTTTTTTTGGGGGGTGTGTGTCTATTTTCTAGTAAAATTTGGTGCATCTCTCTTGATAATGCTTCCAGACTGTAATCTTGAGCTGTGGCACACGACAGGTTCCCCCCCACCTCCTTGGGAACTAATAGAATCAGTATTTTTCCACCGAACGAAAATTCCGCGCCTTGTCCTTCGCTTGCTGGTGTTCCATGTAACACTAAAATAAAACCCACTGGGTATGGTGTCTAGAATCCTCAATATGTGCCGCTCAGGGAGCTGTTTTTAATTGCCACGTATGGCAACCTGTAGGATCGGAAGAAAAATAATTCTTTGGAGACCTAAGGAAATAATTACCTATTCTAGACACCTATGCACTTAACGCAATAGTTCTTTCTTTCTTTCTTTTTTGCTGTTCTGTTTCTAAAATGTTTAGCTGAAACACCTTCATCCTCTAATGATATTTCCGTTTGTGATTTCTCTTTATTTTCACAAGGAATTTCAGGTAGTTTTTATTGTATAAGGCATGCCCAATTTTCCATTTTGCACAGAATATTGAATTGGTGTTGTATGTAAATAAGGATCACATGCAATAAACAATTTTCAAGCTTCAATGTGGAAAAATGGTTTTATCTGTAAGGAGAAAAGCTGTCTTAAAAATACCTTAAATGATGTTATTACAAATAGGTTCTGCATTTTCTAGATATGTTTTCTAGCCAACCTACATTGTGTTAATTTTGGATTGCCTTGTGAGCATTTCATGACGATAGCAGGATGGCTTTAGCAATTTGTGTAGGCAACAATGCATTGTGTCAAAAGCTTAAATGCAAACTATTCAATGCATACAGAATTTTGAATCCATGATGAATGCTGCAGAAATTCCTATCTACTTTAAATATTTGTCTAATGAGAATTAATTCCTAGTACCCAAGACCATTTTAAAGGAAATTAACATTGCAATGTTTGCAGTATAACTCCAGATATAAAAAGCTTGAGAAATTCGGCTCTTGGACAAACAAAATATCGCAATCCAGCCCCATGCCTAAAGTGCGATTGGTTTAATTCTCTGTATATTTTTAACCAAAACAATTCTGGGTATTCTTATGCATTACAAAGAAAACACACACACACACACACAAACATTTCTAAGCAAACCACAGACATTTTTATTTTAAAAAAATATTATTTAACATGGTTGAATATATACTTAATGTATTTTATGTAAGACAGAGTTTCAGCATACAGTATACTTCCATGCAAAGTTAATTTTATGTTAGTTGCTTTACATACTATTTCAAGGATTTAACATTGGCAGGTTGCAATGTATTTGGAAGCTAAATGTTTAGTCAGTTTTGCATAATCTGGTCTTTCTCTATACTGATAGTTCTTTTTAGATTGAAGATTATTCTTATTTGTTGTACAGAATACTCTGCATTATTGAACATAATGGTCATGTTGATTCAGCACTGGTAATCCATCTCTCTACAACTGAAAATTAACTGAATGACACCGAATGCTGAGAATCATACTTTGCATATAATCATATTAATTCTTTCTATGCTTATTGCATACCAAAAAAAACCCCCTAATAATTTCCAGTAGGCATTTTAAAATGGTCTGGTCTGTATCCCGGGGTTCTTAATTCTTTTGCATGTAAGATGCTGACTGAGAACTAATCAGACAACTTTAAATATGACATGCAAAGTTCTCAGTTTTAAACCAACAGGATGTACGAAGCATGTTCTTAAATTACCCATTATCCACAACAATTTCTACTTTTCAGCAGCACCATTTGGTTATTAGTTTTTTTGTATTCATCATATGCAAAATCTCCCGTTGTTTTTACATATGATTTTAATATTTGGAGAGGAATATCACATATATTCCACTGACACTTGATGCAAATTCTCAAGTGTCTTATAGCATTCAGTCCTTTTGCATATGATGCTTATTTTTAATAGGTTTTACATAATTTTTTTGCATATTAAACAGAAAATCCTTTCTTCCCACACCATTTCCCCTACTGAGCGGTCTTTTTACTGATTACTTTACTTCTAAATATTTCTTGTACACTATAATTTTATTTTTCTGTGTTGATAATACATACTTGACATTTACAGTTTGTAATATCTGATATTGCTGTTGTTGCAACTGGAACGACTAAACCTTTTGTTACAGATACATATTTTATACAATACTCAGAATGCTCCAACTATTCACATGAATGGCACATGGCTATTTTCCATATAATAATTCTAACTGGAATGCAGAAGCTTATAATTTAAGTGCGTTTCATATCAAGTGCGATTAACTTATTGCATAAAACACTTGATATCAGCAGCACAGAGTTCTAGCTTTTCGCAAGTAATACAATTAATTGTGCAAATTTATTTTATATAATTCACTGTTTTGCATATTTTAATTAAATATTCTTTCATGGCTATGACTGTATTGCTTCTTACAAGAGTTCATGAACAGAAAACTTTCTGATTTTTATAAACTGTAGCGCCATTAGGTGAGAATAGATACTGCATGGAATCCTCTTAATTGTTTTAGATCATAAGACTCTACAAAAAAGTCCACTAATGCAGTAATACCAAATTATAGATTTTTTGTGGCTTGTATTTAGCATATCTACTATACCAGATATTGTTCAATAAAATGCTCTTAGATTTAAGCAGCCAGTTGATACAATGATTTGCAGTTATTTTGCATTTAATCCTTAATGGCTGCTCCATATATTGTGTTTTATCTGCCTTACTTTGCAATAATTTTTTACTGTAATTTTGCATATAATAGATCAGATACAAACATGCTAATTCTTGGTGTAAAACATTTTTTCCTATGAAATCTGCCTTTGAAATGTCTCAAAATATTAAATATATCACATCTCTAATGTATAATGTACATCGTATATGTCCCCTATCATGGCATATTTTTTTCCAGTATTTGGATTAACTTCTTTCCATCACTTGAGACTGTTCTGTTTTTGACTGCCCCTTTGTGAAAGACAACCAAGAATATTTTGTGTTTCCAGAAGACAGGTCTAAATAGATGGAAGCCATGCATGCAGAAAGTTTTCCAGAGTTTCCCAGGGCATGAACACTTCCAAATTTTGCAAATAATCAGGGTATGTACAAAGCTGGAAACTGGGAGAGGGCTGCTTTGACATGCAAGAAAGGTGTGTCTATACCCACCCACACCCATATACCCCTTTTACCATTCACACATTCATTTTGCCCACTTGGGGTTCCAAAGCCTTCACAAGTGCAGTTTCTACTGATGCCTGTCCCTCTCCTTTCCCACTTCCTTTTCCTCTCCTTTAAAACCCTAGGACAACCCCTGCTCAGCTCCAGATTCACAGATCTTCCTCCCATCCAACCCCTAAGGGGTCTTCATTGTCCCCCCACCAAGCCCTAAATCCTGGGACACACCCTCACCTTCCCTACCCCTCTTCTCATGCCCTAAACCTTAACAACTTCCCTTTCCTACCACTCAGTCCCCTCCAGACCGTTCTCACCCGCCCTTTCTGCATTGCCCCTTCCCCCATACCCCCTGTGCCCCATCTAAAAACTCTCCCACTGTTTCCTCCAAAACCCCCTTCCAAGAGTCCTCTCTCTCCTCTTCCTACTTTGTTAATATTGGAGGACCCCCTCATTCCCCCCCTTCTGAAATCCCGAGGCTCCCCCTTTATTTCTTCCCTCCTATCTACTCTTTCTCCCCCCCCCACTTCCAGTCAGGGCTCCCCTTCCCGCGCGCCCCAGCTCCATCCTCAATCTGCTGTTGCTGCCCTGAGCATCTTTCATCCCTGGTGCTGATGCTGCTGCATCTTTCCCGTTGCCCGGGCAACGGGAGCCGGGGACTGGGGAAGGGAGGGGGAAGAGCGCGAGCGGGCGAAAATGATGGAGAGAATCCGGCGCGCGCCCCGGCTCGCGCTCTGACTGCTGCTGCTGCTGCTGCTGCTGCTGCTGCGGCCGCCGCTCCAGCTATTGCTCCCGCTTCCCCCTCAGCTCCTGTGTATCTGGGCTGCACCCATGCGCGCATGGAGGAGTCAGCTTGCGCCCACCGATGGAAGCAGAGGTAGGTGCAGTCTCTATGCAAGCTCTCTCCCCCCCCCACCCCGCCTCCTCCTCCCCGTCTCCTTCCCTCGCTCTCTCTCCCATTTAAAAATCTTTAAAACTTTGCATATTAATATCTGCGCTTTGCATAAATCTCACCCGCTCTTTATTGATTGCAAAATGCTTAATGCAGCAGCTGCTCTCTGCTGCACACACACAGACACACATACCGGCGGGTCTATTCCTTTCTCTCTCTCTCTTTCAACGCGGCAGCCGCAATTGTTCCAAGACCCTTTTTCTTTTTTTCCCCCTCCCTCCCTCTCTCTCTCTGGCATTTTGTTTTTTCGGTGGTGTCGGTGGCTCAGCCTGGAAGGAAAAAGGGGGCGAGGGAAGAAAAATGGGAAAGGGGGCAAAATAACGGAGAGCTGTCATAGATATTTTTTTTTTTAAAAAAAGGATTTGATTTTTTTTTAATGCAAAGAAAATAAAATGCCCCAAATGATACGGAGGTGCTTTTCAATTGCCTCTTCTTTAAAAATAAAAATAAATACGCGTTGCAGAGGGAAGGTGTTTTTGCAATGGCCAAAAAAAGAAAAAGAAAAGGGGTATTTGGTGGCTGTAATTTTTTTGCAAGATTTTTTTTTGAGCAAGGAGCGAAGGCTTTTTTAATATATATATATATTAAATTGTGTTGCATGGATCAAAACATAATATCGGAAGACCGAGGAAAAGCTGTAGAGGATTTTATTTCTTCTTTTGCTGCTGCCTATGTCGCTTGGCTCTCGGTGCCGGGGGCTCGGGTTTTGATGCTCCGCCGATGGAAGAAAGAAGGGAGGGGAAAAAAACGGGAGGAATAGAATGAAGGAACCGGAGGAGCGGGAGGGGGGGAGAGACTGTGGTTACCGGCGTTTTTGCAGAGAGGGCATTTATGGTTTGCAAGACTAGGACATCCCCCGCCCCCCCCACAAGACTCTGTGCAATGTTGGGAGGTTGCATATATGTACTTGGGGGGGGGGTTTGCTTCTATGGGGGGGGGGATGTGCATATGGAATTTTTCTCCCTAGTAAATTGCAAGTTGCATAACGAAGGGGTGGTGGAAGGAAGCCGGAACGGGGTTTGGATTGTCCGGAGAGCTGATGGGGAGGTGGGGGGGAGATGTTGTGGGGGGGGGAGAAGGTGTAATGGCCGGAGCCAGGCGGGGAGGCAGAGACAGACAGCGAGAACTGGACGCTTCTTTTGTCCGCGGAGCGCGGGGGGGGGGTAGTGGTGGTGGTGGTGGAGAGAAGAGGCAGGAAAAGGGAAGGATGTTATTAATAATTATTTGCAGCCCAGGGCGGCTATTGTGTGGAAGGGGCGATATTAGCGGGGGGGGGGTGGATAAATGGGGTAGTGGTGGATGGGTGAAGAGGTCAGATTGTGACTGGGATAGGCGGGGGGGAGGAGGTGGGGACCCAAGTGAGGGTGCAGGATAAGGGAGCCAGATGAGAAAGAGAAAGGGGGGAGCATTGGATCTGATGGGGCAGGTAAATCTAAGGCAAGTGAGCAGGGAGAGAAAATCCGGGGGGGGGGGATGTCTGTATGGGGCAGAGGGGAAGAGTAGGGAACACTTTGGTTAGGGCAGGAGGGAGGGGATTGTGGGGGGGATCTTGGGGTGTGGCTGAATGTCCGGCTTTCCTGAACCCCAAATCCAGAGTTAACACCCCCCCCACGAACCCCAGTTCATGCTGCATATGACACTCCTCCCTCAATGCCAAGCTTTTCATTCTCTTTCCGGGATCCTTCCCATTTTTGCAATCCTGGAGTGGCTTTTATTTCTCTGCACATGGCACTACAGAGTTTGAGGGGGGAAATGCCCGGGGAAGGAGGTCTCCTTCCCAACTTAGCTTTGTGTTTCTCCTTTCGGCCGCCGGTGCCTTGCCTAAGTTTCTCGGAGTTCGGGGGGGGGTAATCGAAATTTCTCTCCGGGTCTGGCAATGGAAGGAGGTGCTTATGGGGAGGGGGTATCATGGGTTGGGCACTTGCAGGACGTTGCCATGGGGAAGGTGATACCACCGTGGGCAACCGTGGGGAGGCTTGGTAATATCTTGCGGAAGAAAGGCTGGCGGAGAGGGTCTCGCTCCCTGGGTGTTGGGTTGATTTCAGACGCTCTGTATTTACCTTAGGGTTGCTGAACCACACAGATTTCAGCTGCCATTGTCTCTGGATAGTTATAAGCATTAGCTGTAGATAATTCAGACAGAAAATCAGGTGGTTGCTGGGCGGGGGGGCGCTTCCCTGACATGGGGATGGGGCGATTACTCGGGAGTAAATTTGACACAGTGCAGAAGCCTCAAAGAGTTTTGCAATGACAATCCTTTCTGCCCAGGGATGATGTGACAGCGCCTTGTTAATATCTGGGCCTTTGTATAATTTGAGGTATTTTGTGTGTATATGTGTGTGCGTGTACGTCCCTACAGATATATATATTGCCCCCATGAGGGTGTGTGTGAATCCATCCAACCCATATGTACACTTTTCTGTACATATTGTGTCCCTTTTTGTTCACTTGTGTGCACTGGTGTCTGACACACACACACACACACACACACACCCAAATTATCCAGGCAAATTTCCTGATTTTCCTCCCGATTGAAAACATCTATTCCTCTGTTTCTCACAAAACCCCAGACTGGAATTGCCACTTTGAAGAGAAAGATTAGCCGAAACTCCAGGGCGAACCCTATCACTTTCACTTTCCTAATGTTACATATACATGATCAACCTCCCCCTGCCCCATATTAGTTAATCTGAAAGGGCTAAACCCTTGGTCTGCTAATGTGGATTAGAATCCCCACCTCATCCGTAAACATGGGTTGAAAGGCTGCGTGTGGGGGAAATCCAGCCCTTTATCACCCTGTTTGTGAGTACCACAGAGTGATTAAAAGGCAATAAGGGGCAATTAATCTGCATTAAGTGATCTCGGATATGTGCCCTGGGCGTGTACGAAAGAGCAAGTAAAGAACGTCTGGGGGTAAAGGCAATGCATTTTTCTGCCTCCTCGCTACAAGCAGCCTGGTGTGGGTCAGGTGATAAATCTCCTCACGAGGCCCCATCGCTGCTAACCACACCTAGAAACTCCCTACTTTCTCTTCAGGACTCTTGCCTAAATTGGTCTCTGGATTCTAGGAATGGATCTGGCCTTCTGTGGGGCATGCGTTCCGAGAAACTGCCCTTTTTGTCAGTTCGCCTAGGGCCAAGACCCACAGTGAATTTTGGACCCTGACAAACCCCCGTTTTCTAGGCCTCACTGTGACTCTGGATCGAGTGTTGTGGAACAGGTGCAACTCTGTGGAGACAATAAATCTCTTGACCTGAGTTTGGGAAAGGAGGTGGGGGCCAGAATAGACCCTCTTCTGTCAGGAGAATGGGATCTATAGTAGCTTAGGGGGTTTCTGTCTTTGTGAGAACATAAAGAACGAAATCCGGTGGTTAGGACAGAAAGAGTTGTGTACCTGTGTATGATTTGGGGGGCTATTCTGACACCAGTGCACGCTAGTGACTCTCCTTTAGTTAGTAACTATTACTCCCAGGTTCTAACCATCACAAACATGGATTAAAGTCCCTACTGTACCCTTGAAAGGAGTTGAGGAGGGATCTAAGCCATCCTGAATAGGACAGGATGGGACGAAAGGCATTAATGGATAATGACCTTGTTCTTCATTAAGTGAACTTGAACAGTGCTGTGGAATTAAGCAAGTGGAGTATTTTGTGTGTGGCGGGCACATCGGCTGAGTTTCTTGCACGTCTGCGTTGTGTGATTTTTTTTGCGGTACCTTTTTGCATTGCGCGCGCTGCACTGCGTGCCTGTGCTTTATTTATTTATTTGTTGTTAAAGGTGGCGGTTCCGTAAATGTGGGCTCCGGGTAGAGTCGGAGATGTCCCGCTCTGGAAGCATTGTGCCTCTCGGTGCGTTGTGTGGGTGGGTGTGATTGCTTGTGTGTGTGTGTCGCTCTCTCTCTCTCTTTCTGTTGGGTGTGCATCTGCTGTTGTCAAGCGAGACCTCATTTCTCTGCAGTGACCTTTTTTATTGCTGTCTGGTGTGTGTGCGTGTGTGCGTTTGTATGTGTGTGTCCTGGTAACCCTTTCGGTACTGCTGGGACTCTCCCCCCCTCGCTTCCTCTGCCATTCCCCCTGCAGGTTAGGCCCAGGGTCTGAAGTCCTTCTAGGGCCCGGCCTATGGCTTCCCCCAAGCAACCTGCTCCAAGGCCTTACTAGTAGTCTCCCGGCTACAGAGAATCCCTCGCTGCCCCCCTTTCCGTCCATGACTCCACAGTCTAATTTTTCTCTTTGAGCCTCTAATTCCTTGCTCTGTCCACCCATCTGTCTGCGGACATGTGTTAGATGTGTGATTTTTGGCCTCCATCAATCCACTTCCTCTCCTGGTCAGCACGAGGCCTCCTTTATTTATATATGCAGATAAGTTGCGCTCTGCATCCATGTGTGTGTCCATCTCTGTGTGCTGTCACGGAGCACCACAGTTTTTTTTCTCTTTCATGTGCCTCTCTTGAAGCTTTTTAAAAAAGCTGTTCTACTTCTCCATTCACCGGTTTCCCTTTTCATTTCGCTTTCTGCTTCCCCCCACCCCCCTTTAGGACTTGTTTCTTCCTTACACCCCCATTTAACTAGCCTCTTCTTCCTATCCGCTTCAATAAAAACCTTCCCACATCTCATCCCACTAAGTCCCCCTTGGCCACATGATCTTTCACCCTATCCTCCCCACCCTGGGAAAAGTCATGGCTGTGTTGGAAAAGGGAAGGTACCCCCCACACACACACCTTCCGCTTCTCTTCCCTGAAATCCAGAATAGGGGAATAGAATGGTATATTGCTCCCCTTTCCTTTTTTAAAAAAAAACCCACTGCTTTCACTGAGATCAGAAAACTGGTGAGTCTATAATTTGGTTGGCTAGGGTGCTGTGCTCCCCACATTCAGCCATAAGGGACGGCGCATTAATGGTGAATTCTGATCCACAGGCTCTCCAGTGCTATGTGAGAGCAGCCATTTCCTGGTCAAGAAACTGACCGCCAGCTCCATCTCACCCGACAAAGAGTCCAGGTCATTTATTCTATGAATGTCACCTGGGGGGGGGGAAGGGAGAGAGAAGGAGAGAGAGAGCAGTCATACCCTTCAGCCATCAAACACTGTATTCCCCCTTTTGCCCCATTTTGGTGTCCATTACAGTGGGAACTAGATGCTCCCCCCCTGAAACACACCTTTACCATATTTTCCTCTGGGGGAGGGTGGTCAGAAGGCCAGTGAACGTGGCTGGTGCAGAGAGTGTCTGTAGAGGATGCAGAGAGGGAAACATATCTGAGATCAGGGATCTGTTTGCTTTATTCCCCGCAAAACAGCCCCACAATCTAGCCCAAGAAGAATAGAAGGACCCCGGCAAAGAAGGAATCGGAGAAAGAAGGGAATTAAAGAAAAGGAATTTGTTTCTTCATTCACCTTGGGTTCCCAGAACAGCTGGAATTTTTTTTTTAAAAAAAAGAGCCAAAATTACAGAATATCCATGGACAGAAAAAGAGAGGGGGAGAGAGATACAAAGGAAGTCACTCACCTACGTTAAAGCAAAGAGCAGGCCTTAGTAGCAATTAGTAGGAATCTACTATGGATTAGTGTTTTCCTATTGCTCAACCTGGGTCTTTGTTGTGGCAAATGGATCCATTTACAAATCAATGCATGTTAAGTGGGGAGTCGTAGATTTGATTATCAGCTGTTTTGAAATCTGATCTTTCCATTTAAAGGCTTATTTCCAAAATCTGTTAAATCGCTAACCACCGTCTGTGTGTGAGGATCGTCTTTGCAAATGTGTCAAGGTAGCTGAAAATTACCCTGTGAGAAAGTTTGTGAAATAAGAGTTGGAGAAAGATGGATTTGCTTGTAAATACATAGATATAGCTCAATCCATAAACAGCAGATCAGCTTGTAGCTAGAATGATCACGATATATACAACCGATGTGTTGTACAATTTTTAAGCAGAGTCTCTCGAATCTTTGTAATCACCCTGTCGTTATTCCTTCCTTCTGGATTCTACAGCTGATTTTATATTAAAACTCTTTCAGTTTTTCCTTTCAGTATCAACATTGGGGTATATGCAGACAGGCACACCTGCCTTTAAAAAAAAACAGGTGCATTGGCTCAGATCAATGCATTGATGAGAAGATCGCTACATCGATAATAGAAAAATAATCAGCCGGTTCCACAATGTAATTCCCCATTTGAAAGTCTCTTTTGTTTTCGGTGTCTCTGAATGGATCTATCAATAACACGGTTGAGCCAGTAAATACATTCATCTGTATCAATAATATCTGGTATCTATCTCCAGAATACAGTTCAATAAATATAAAGGGGGGTCGATTTACAAACCTATAAATAATATACATCACTACAATTGTGTCCTTCATTTTCCATTACACCAAGAGCTCTTCAAAGCACTTATGCAGTGTAAAAAGACCATTGTGAGCAGCCGATCGGGCCCACAGCCTGCAGTTTTTAAAAGAAGCCCTAACGGGATTGGGGTACTAATCCATAAATAATAACTTAGTTTCTAAATATGTTTGCATAGATTTGCATAGATGTTTTCAGATTCAAACAAATGATATAATTAAGACGGTCTTGTCGTTTCTTGCCAGATTGTGGGGAGAAAATGGAAAATTTTCACTTGCCTTTCATCTTATTTTTTGTGTGTGTGCGATCTCTCTATCACATCGCTGCCAAATTAAATACAGTTTACAAGTTATCTCGGTTTGAAATGATTCTTCCAGGCATGATAGACGCAGAATGGAGAAAAGAAATGATCTCTCATATTGGATCAGCTAAATTGACCTTTATTAAAATAACAATAACAGATGCTTGAAAATGTGGCAGATCAGTTTGTAAAATAAGTGTAAATATATAGAAAAGCCATATGCCACTCAGTTGTAAAGAGAACTCTTTAGATGCCAGAAAGTATGGATACCCTGACATTCTGTGAAATACCTTGAAATTCTATGAAATACCCTGAAATCAAAGACTTTTATATATGACATTATTTTCTGTCTCCCTATTGGCATGATTCTGGAAGTATAGATTTATTTGGGCATCTGATTAATTCAAGAGACATAAGAGTTTCTGTAAACCTCTCGAAACTAGTAGCCCTTAAACAGAATCCCGCAATTAAAAATTGTTTACACTTACTAAATTATCTCCACTTCAGCATCGTCGTGATCGTAGCCTCTGAGCCTCCAAAACTAGAAATACCTATCTTTTGTGTCAGTGAGATTAATACAATAATCCGTTCCCCAGATATAAACTAGAGTTGCAATTGTTTTGGAAGGAGATCTAATGGTTTTGGGACACAGCTGGGTGTGAGGGGGGGAATCAGAGAGCATGGAGAGGGGTGGAGGGGATTGGGTTCACAAGTGAAATGCGGCATTTTGGAGTACTGGAAGAATGGCTGACTTGAAATTTAGATGCGGGAGAGTCTCCTTACACCTGTTTACGTGGTTTTGGGTTGATTCAAGAGACTCGTGGATTTTCCTCTGCCTCGGAGTATGCAAAGGAAGATACCAGCCTTCCGTCTTCCTAAGTCCACTGTCCATATCTCGGTTTTCGACTCTGCCGAGAGAACATTTCTTCGGCTCCTTGCACTGGGCAGGCAACCGGTTTGTTAAATCCCACCTCAGTTGAGAAAATAGCTTGCTGCTACCTTGTCACGCAGGAAGGGAATGGTCTCCAGGTTCTGAACAATGCCGAACAGTAATGGAACCCAGTGTTGAAAGTGGGATTTGACATACTTTGCACAGAGAAAAATCAGGTGTACTAGATCCAGTGGGGTTTGGTTGACATGGGGCCTACCGACTTGTGATTGTGGTTGATTTGAGCCTGCAAAACAGTTTCACCTTTTTAATAAAAGGATGGGTTTGATCGTAGGACCTTCGAGCCAGAAGCTATGCTGTTTCTATGGTCATGAGGCTATACATCCCTGTGGCTGACGTCTTAGGGGCAAGAAGGGCCAATTTCCTTTCCCCCTATAGTTTGCTCATGGGAAACAGAACTGTCCGAGGGCTTACTTGATCACAGCTGGATCCACAATTGTACAACACATTTTTGGGGAAAGTTGGGTAGTCTAATAGCTCCTCAGTCCCGGCTGGACAAAAATGGCGGGTCACATACTCATTGGTCTCCCAATGTGTTTTGGTGACTTGGCCCCTGTCACGTTGGCCTTGTTGATGCGTTGGCATAAAAGTCCATTGCATCTAAGATCCATTTTAAACTTAAAACTTTTGAGCAAATAGGCTGGTCAGGTGCTTGGGTCTCTGCCAATCAAGTCACGTTGTAGTTAATAGGGCCAGCTCAGCTTAAATCCAAATACTTCGGTTTAATTGAGTTTTGAGGAAGAGTTGAGAAGGAATCTATTTTCTGTCATTCACACAACAGTGAGTGGCCTTTGGGGTATATCTACCTAAATCAGCAATCTTTGTGCAGAGTTAGGATTTAATATTTTCATACGGATGAGATTGGTCGGATCGTTTGAGTTAGCGTGAAAGAAATCCCAGTGCAAAGGCAAACTTCTCTGCATTTTTCACCACTCCCTTAAAAAAAACCCTGGTATAAAGGCCCTTAATCCAGATTGGGTAGATTACACCTGTGAGATTTTGGAAGCAGAGGAAAACTTTCTTTTTGCCTCCAAAATAATTAGTAGGGTCAAGGTATATGTATTTTATTATACACACACACACACAAAAGACCGGCCAGGCTAAAATGCCTAGTGCTCCAGTTTCAGGTATTTGCAACATTTTGATTTGAAATTAAATCAACTCCCTTTTATGAAGCTTGTTGAATTTTGCCTCCTGCAGAATAACTTTCCTTGAAAAACAATTGTGTGCGGTGCACTATTATTAGTAAAAAAATATTCCGCCACATGTTTCTTTTTTATTTTCCCAAAACAATTCCATGTCTTAAATGTTAAAAAGTGTTGTTTTTTAAAACAACAACAACAACAACAACGAAGCAAAGACTATTTTGGTTTATTTTATTTTATTGCCCAACAGATTCTCTTTTCTAAATTTCTTCCTTATTATTCGGGGGGGGGAAGAGGAGGTCAGTTGAAATGGACCAGATGGGCGGGGGGGGGAGTTATTTTGTTTTCTTTTTGAAGGAAGGAAACTAATAAGAAACTAGGACACAATGGCATTTTTACAGTTAAACATTTAAAGACTAATATAGGGAGAACAATTTCTTTTTGTGCTTGTGCACTAAAGATTATTCCTGTCAACCTAGCAGTTCGAAAGCAAGAAATTGCAAGTAGATAAATAGGTACCACTTTGGTGGAAAGGTAACAGCGTTCCGTGCGCCTTGGTGTTTAGTCACGCCGGCCACATGACCACGGAAGCGTCTTCGGACAGCGCTGGCTCTTCGGCTTTGAAACGGAGATGAGCACCGCAACCCTAGAGTCGGATTCGACTGGCTTTCGAGCAAGGGAGACCTTTACCTTTACCTTACTAAAGATTATATGGCAAATAGGCTGTGACAGGGAATTCGTTTTTTTGAATTGGACCTGATTCTTTTAGGATGTGTTTAGCTGAAACAGTGGAAAGGGGCAAGCCCTATCCAGCTGTTGTACCCCGGTTCTACCCCTTGTACTGTGTGTCGAACAATCCCGACTAATTAAATCCCTTCCCTCCCTCATTTGCTATCGCTGTAATGGCTTAGATCTCCCCTTTGCCCATAAAGATGCATTGAAAGGATACAAAAATACCCATTTTTGCTCGCCTTAACCACCATGATTGCGAATGAGTGCTTGAAGTGTTGTTGCATTTTTACGCTAACTAATGGATGTTAAGTGGCTTTGAGAAAGTGCCCCAAAGCAGAGGTCTTCCCAGTTAAAGTTCATAATCATAATGTGTTGAGTATATACTTCCCTGTCTGCTTTATTTGAGCAATTTCTATCCTGCGCTGTCTACCAAAGGCACTCAAGGTGGCTTACAGACAATTAAAATATATACACATGGAATGATAAGATGCTAATATCACATTTTCTTAAAAAAAACCCAACAGAAATCCTGGGTAAACAAGGATGCTTTAGCTGGCGCCAGAAACTTAGCAACCTGAGTCCCAATTGAATAGCTGTGGGGTAGAGTGCTTTTCTCCGCTGGGCGAGAGAACATCTGTGATTTGTTTTCTTCTCGGGATTCGGGGAGAAAATATAAAGGTGTCTTCAAGGTAATTTAAGAGAGGTAGATCATCCATTGGCAATTTTAAATCCCATTTTGTACTCAAATTCAAGGTACCAAAGCATACACAAGGTGAATTCCCCCAAATCTTTCCAGGGCGTGCTTAGGAATAGATTGGGAGTTCTTATTGGTGTTGGGGTTAATGAGCCCCAAACGGAGGGTGGTAGTTTATTTATTTATGAAATATATATCCCACCTTTCTGCCCTTACAAGTTGTCCAGATTTGTTAATTTGCAACAGAAGTGTGATCTTGTAGATTCTTAGCAGGGCCAGCACAATGGGAAGGGCACTGTTTACATTTTAAAAAAAATGCCGTTTTGTTCTAGAACATTGCAGCATGTAATGGGTTCTCCTTATTTCCAAACACTGCCGCTCTGAAGAACAACTGCAGAGCAGAGGAGCTGAGGCACAAAAGGGAGAAAGGCAAAGGGACAATAATGATGATGACTGGCGAATAATACTTAGGATTTTTGTACAGTGCTTTCAGAGTCCCAAGTGTTTCATGTGCATCCTCTCAACAGCCTGACAAAGTAGGCTGATTGTACTTCCATAATGCAAATTGAGGGTGTGAGAGAGGGACTTACCTGGCAGAGAAGTGGACTCCTGGACCGCAGCTCGTTCTCTTAGCCACCACGTCCCGCCAATTTATCATCCTTCAAGACTGACAGGTCAAGACCTGTCAATTAGACTTGGACTGGGTGAAATGAGTTATGAGGCAAAGAAATATCTGAAGCGGTCTTGAGACGAGCAAGAGAGAGAAGCGGTTGTGGAGGCAACCGGGTGCTCATATTAATTTTATGTATTTCCTTATTTGCTTAATTTATACCCCATCTCTCTCCCCAGAGTGGCTTATGTTGCTCTCCTGTTCTTCATTTTATCCTCACAACAAGCCTCTGAGGTAGGTCAGACTGAGAGTGTATGACTGGTCCAAGGTCATCCAGCAAGCTTCCATGGCAGAGTGGGGATTCGAACCTGGAGTCTCCCAGACCTTGATCCACTGGATCTCAAAATAAGCCACCTCCCTTCAGATAATTAAAGTGGATTGTAACCCTAAAAACACCTTCCTGAGAGCTAAGATTAAGATGTGTGGGGCATATATATGGCAGAATAACCATAAAGGTGAGGTATACTACAGTCAGGAGCTGGAGTCCAACTGAGTCTTTTGTTTGTGGTTTCTGCCATCTTTTTTTCCTGGGAGAAGCATTGGGCTGGTTTGGGTGCAAGAAAAAGGAGAGAACCCCCTTTTGACTCCCCAAAGGCTATGCTGGTTAGAGTTGCCTTCACTGCCCTAGTAAATGCTGAGCGGTTTTGAGGGTGATGCCTGGGGAGGGTGAAGTTTGGGGTGGATGTGATGCCGCTTTTAGGTGACATTTTAGGATTTCCCCTAATCTCTATGGTAAAGACCATAGAGACATGAGGAAATTCCTAGAGAGTCATGATGGAACCCATTTTCCTGCTTTCCTCCTCTTCCCACTCCTCAGTTTCTTGAGGGTGGGGGCTTACACACAGCAAGCAGGCAAATGGCATGCCTACTGAGGGAACATGAGGCCTACCTAGAGGGGAAAAACATGCTGGACGGTGGCCGTGGTGGGGACGGACAGGGCGGATGCCCACAGAAAAGCTGGTAAAATCCAATGTCTGGAAGACAGTCCGAAATCCAAATTCAGCAAAAGAATTCCTTCCCTTCATGACTGTTTTTTTTAAAAACACCACCAAAACCATACCTCTCAAATTTATATCTGTTATGCTTCTGTGAGAGAAAAAAGGGGATCATATTTCTAGTTGTGAGACCATTGAAAATATTAGCATCTCGCATAGAGTGAGATGGCGGGGATGACAGGATAGGGATGCCAGCTCCAGGCTGGGAAACTCCTGGAGATTTGGGGATGGAGCCTCGGGAGGACAGGGACCTCAGTGGGGCACAATGCCACAGAGTCCACCCTCCAAAGCATCCATTATTCTCCAGGGGAACTGATCTCTGTTGTCCGGAGATGAGCAGGAATTCCGGGGGATCCCCAGGTCCCACCTGGAGGCTGGCATCCCTAAGTGAGAAACAGAAAGGCTGTGCATATTATATCATGAGGTGGAATTCATTGCGCCCAGGGCTTGGGGTCTTCTTAACAGTAAACCCCCCCCATACCTGTGTGTCTGCAGACACAGAAATCCATGTGGCAACACTGTCTGAAAAGGTGGGTGTGTCAAGGTTTGTAGAGGGAGGGAGGTAGAGGAGGAAGAAATGGGCCTTCTGTTGTCTCTCTGGAGGGTTCAGGCCTGTCAGGTTTTGTTCATTTAAGAATTCTTTGGTGCTTGTAAAATCCTTTCTGTTCTCACTGAGGCCTGGCCTCTTACAGCGGCTGCTGCTTGTACATTTATTCTGGTGCCTACGCTCGCTTTCCAGCATTTCGCAACTGAAAACACGGACCTTTTTGTGTACTTGGCAACATTCTCGTTCTCATGTCAGGGACTGCCCTCCTGAGTATACTCAGGGCCGGATTAAGAGACGCTGAGGCCTTAAACTGTGTCAACTTTAAGAAGCCCCAAAGCATTATTTTTTTTTTTAAAAAAAAATGTTAATTGAGTCGTGTTTAGTGATCTTTATAATATTTAGAGACCCCTCATGATCTGAGGTCCCTCCGCTGTAACTTATTTAGCTTGTGCATAAAATCACTTCTGAGTGTATTCCCTCCCGCCCCGAAGGCTCTTAGCGTTGCCGGCTCCCAGGTGGGCCTGGAGAGATCCAGGAATTATAACAGACAACAGAGAGAAAATGGCTGCTTTGGACCCCACTCTCTCCAAGTTCCACTCCCAAATCCCCAGGAATTTCCCAACCCGGAGCGGACAAACCTATCCTCTCTATCTGTAGCAGGCTGTATTAGTATATTCTGCAATAGCTTGCCCTTTTAGTGACGTGACCGTAACAATCTCCTTTTTCTTTATAAAACTGAAGAAATGTGCGATATGAGGTGCGATCTGGAAATGGAACTGGTCGTGCTTATTATCCCAATACCCTTGACTTGTCAGCATTTCGTGTTTTGATGGGGGGGGCGGCATGTTTGTGCACTAATAAGATTTGTTTAACCCTTCCCCAAAGGCAAAATAGGGAAAGTGGTCTCCCAGGGACAGGAACCGGAACATAAAGACGTTCCCTGTCGAAGAAGGGTAATTGGAACATTTGAACATGTGGGAAGTTGGTCTGTGTAGTATCTCCGCTGGTCCCTTCCTTATGGGTTTTTCTAGACTGAATCAATGACTTTGAATTGGACCAAACCAGTGATGCTGTGTGCTGTTATCAAATTTGAGCTTGTTTTGGACAGTTTTCTGTCACTTCGACGTTAACTTTGACTCGGATCCTGTGCGTGGCTTCCACATGCACTGTTTTCCCTCCTTTGCAGGGGCTGTTGCTGTCTGCGGAGCATGTCCCTCTGGCGCGAGGCACTTTCCGGCTCAGTGACAGACCCCAGTCTTATGTGAACTGCTTGGAAGGCTTTTGGTAGGAAAGGTGGCTGGGAAATATTCTACAGAGATACATGTGTAATCACGGAACAAGGATTTTGACACGCTCCCAATGGTCTTTGCTTGTAGCTGGTTATTCGATGTGTGCTTGGATGCCATGAAATACTGACCTACTTGGTGGAGGAGTGAATCGGGGGTGGTGGTGGTTGTGGTCAGCTTTCCCCCCCTGTTCTGTTTTCCATTTTCTCCAGGGGAACTGATCTTTATAGTCTGGGGATCAGTTGCAGTACTGGGAGATCTCCAGGCCCTGCCTGGAGTTTGGCAACCCTGCCTGCATTAAGTCCTGATGAGGGGAGAGACCCATATTGTGCTTGTCTCTTTTGGAGCCAGTTTGGTGTAGTGGTTTAAGTGCACGGACTCTAATCTGGGAGAACCGGGTTTGATTCCCCACTCCTCCACTCGCAGCTGCTGGATGACCTTGGGCAAGCCATAGTTCTGTCAGAGCTGTTTTTGAAAAAGAGCAGTTTCTGTCAGAGCTCTCTCAGCCCCACCTCCCTCACAGGGTGTCTGTTGTGGGGAGGGGAAGGGAAAGGAGTTTGTAAGCTGCTCTGAGACTCTGAGTGAAGGGCAGGGTATAAATCCAATCTCCTCCTCCTCCTCCTCCTCCTCTCTCCTCCTCCTCCTCCTCCTCCTCCTCCTCCTCCTTCTTCTTCTTCTTCTTCTTCTTCTTCTTCTTCTTCTTCTTCTTCTTCTTCTTCTTCTTCTTCCAACTAAGACTTAAAGCTGTTGGGGGAGAGGCCTTTTCAGTCAGGAAAATGGTACAATGGAGAAGGGTTCCTTCAGCTCTGTGGCCCCAATCCCTATTGGGGCCCTGTGAAGCTATTCAGTAGGCCGAAATCTGGATGTCAGTCACAGAAATCTATCATTGAATGTAGTTGGGCCTGAGAGAAGTCTGGGCATATCTACAGCACAATAACCGTGGTTTCATTGCCCCGTAACTGTCACAAAGAATCCTGGGAATTGTAGTTTGGTGAGGTTGCTGGGGAGTTGGACATCCCGAGCCCCCTCATAGAATTACATTTTTAGGGTTCCCTGAGGCAGAGAAGATCAGCCAGTTGAAGTCCATCTCGGGGACACTTCCTTTTTTTAATGTAAACATGCGTACTCCTAATTTCAAACTTTTTGTTGAGGCAAATGTTGTTGTTCCTGCTTCCAGGGATGCCAGCCTCCCGGCGGGACCTGGGGATCTCCTGGAATTAGAACTCATCTCCAGACTACAGAGATCAGTTCCCCTGGAGAAAATGTATGTTTTGGAGGGTAGCATTGTACCACCCTGAGATCCTTTCGTCCCTCAGCCCCCCAAATCTCCAGGAGTTTCCTAACCTGGATCTGGCAACCCTACCTCCCCACCCCCCCTCTGGTGGTTAAGGGGGACCTGGCAACGCTATCTGCTTCTGATATGGAGATGTCTGTGTCTGGCCTTGAAATTAGGGTTGGCGTCCTCCAGGTGGGGCCTGGAGATCTTCTAGAATTACAACGGATCTCCAGACTGTAGAGATCAGTTCCCCTGGAACAAAATGGCTGCTTTGGACTATGGCATTATACCGTGCTAAGGTTGCTCGAGAGTTGGCAGGCCGGAGATGGCTGTGTGTGTGTGTGTGGATACTTACTGCGGGGGGCAACAGTCTTTGTTGCCATGTGTTTTCCAGAGAGTTTCTGGGTAGGTATTGCTCCGGTGTCATGCCAAAGCTTCCAAGTCTCACTGGCAAAGACGACGTCACATTTTGTCGGCCTGTTTCCACCCTCCAAGGAGCTGCAGTGGCTCAAGTGGTTAAGATGCTGAACTGCAGGCTGTGGAAGGTCAGTAGTTCAGCAGTTCGAGACCCGGGTGCCGCATGACGGAGTGAGCTCCCGTCTCTAGTTCCAGCTCCTGCCAACCTAGTAGTTCAAAAGCAAGAAATTGCAAGTAGATAAATAGGTACCACTTCGGTGGGAAGGTAACAGCGTTCCGTGCGCCTTGGTGTTTAGTCATGCCGGCCACATGACCACGGACAGCGCTGGCTCTTCGGCTTTGAAACGGAGATGAGCACCGCAACCCTAGAGTCGGATTCGACTGGCTTTCGAGCAAGGGAACCTTTACCTTTCCACCCTCCGACCCAATGAGCGGTGGTGGGCATTGGAAAGAATGACCAGTAGTTTGTCCACCATTGGCGGACATCTGGTAATCTTAGTAGTCGCTCTCCAAACCCCACCCTCCCCAGGCTCCTCCCACAACCCCCCAGGAATTTCTCAAGCCGGTCTTGGGAAACCTGCCCTGAATAGACATTTGCCACCATGAGACTATCTAGGAAGGTAAAGGTAAAGGTTCCCTTGCTCGAAAGCCAGTCGAATCCGACTCTAGGGTTGCGGTGCTCATCTCCGTTTCAAAGCCGAAGAGCCAGCGCTGTCCGAAGACGTTTCCGTGGTCATGTGGCCGGCATGACTAAACACCAAGGCGCACGGAACGCTATCTAGGAAAGGCTGTGGTTAAAAGTTAGGCGTGTTTTGAAACTTGCAAGCCGATTGTTGAGAGCTGCCCTTTGTGAGGGGCTGGTTAAAGGAAGCATAGACTTAAACATGGTCATCCGGCTGCCTGAACAGATTGGTGAATACGTGTAACTAACACTTCTCTCCTAGCACGTTCATTAATTTACTGCGTTGATGCATTCCGAGGGACTTGCAGAAGGTCACGTGAGAAGCCTGTAGCAAAAAGAAAGGGAGATAACCTTAACATTTCTCTCAGACCAGGGTCTCTTGTGTCCGTATTTTCTGTATTTGACGGTAGAGCCTTGATTAAAACAAAATGGAGCCCAAGACTCGATCCAGCTAGTGTTTCAGGTGCATTTGTTACTTGGTACTAAGGAATACAAAAGGAGATTTGAGATGGCACATTATAAGGTGGTCAAATGGAATGTAATCTTATGATTCTGAAGCCATTTTCAGATCTTCAGGGCACCCTTTCCACATGTGCTCGTCTGCAGAAGGATCTGCACACATGTGCTGTGGAACACCATTGTGTTGCAGAGGATTCTGGGACATATACCGTGGACCACATTCACACCAGATACCAGCCTGCCCTGTAGGACCTCACCCCTGCTTCACAGACATTGAAACCATGATCTCCAAGAACACACCCAACACTCTTCTTGAGGGGCGAGATCAGTCATGGCTCACAAGGTGCCTGTCTGGGAAGCCTGCCCGCCATTTCTGATTTTTCTTCTCATGGAGGAGCTGCTGAGAACCTTCTGGAGAATCCCAGCTGTCTTTGGAGCACAGATGAGAAGCCGTTGATCGAGGAAGCAGCTAAGACAGTGTTAAGTATCCAGGGGTGTGTTCACACCTACCTTTTCAAACACCAGTCGCTCACATTAACTTCAGCAGCGGGGTCTCGATTGGCCGCACGGCCATTTCAGCGAGGATTAAACTACCGCCGTTTCTCTTCATTTTGCCGTCATACTGAGTGGGAAAGCAGTGGCTGTCCCTTAGCACCAAGTCAGAGAGTTTCTGACTCTGTACCTAGCTATGTCTGTGTAGGACAGCAGAAGTTGTTGTGTTCCACTCTGGAAGGGGCTGTACAGTCCCTTCCTCGTGATCCAGGACTACCTGACTGGATTTCGTAGCAGTCATTTAACACCAAAACTACCCCATGTCAAATTACCCCTCTATTTTCGGTGGCAGCCCCACAATTACGGAACCACCTTCCCAGGGGCGTGCGTGTGGCCCCCTCACTGTCGCTCTTCAGGAGGCAATTGAAGCCAGTTTTATTTAGGACTGTTTCTGACTGATTTGGTTTTGATTTATTGGCTGTCCTAATTGGAGGTTTTAAATTGTGACCTTTTATGTGTTTTTATCACAGCTGTTTTATATATAGATTCAGGTAGGGGTAGCCGTGTTGGTCTGAAGGAACAGAACAAAGTTTGAGTCCAGTGGGGCACCTTTAAGACCAGCCAAGTTTGATTCTGCACATAAGCTTTTGTGCGTATGCACGCTTCTTCAGATACAATATATTTTTATTGTGTTTTTTTCAATATTTATTTATTTATTTATTATTAGATTTATACCCCGCCCTTCCACAAGGGCTCAGGGCGGTGAACAAGAGGCAACAAGCCATACATTGCGGACAACACATAGGGCAATGACATATAAAATACATAAAAACACTAAAATAAACAACAATAAAACCATTAGAACAGCGGCAAACAGAACAAGTAAACTCAATTAAAACCAGTCAACTCAACACTCTGGCGGCATGTTACCCCTGCCCCCCAAAAGTCCCACCAAGTTAGAATCTCATCCCAGGGCCAGGATGCCTCGTGGTATCCCACGGTGATGGTCCAATCGTGGTGGCAGCCCCTACTCAAAAGCCTGGCGGAAGAGCTCCATCTTGCAGGCCCTGCGGAACTGCACAAGGTCCCGCAGGGCCCTGATCTCCTCTGGGAGCTCATTCCACCAGGTAGGGGCCACCACCGAGAAAGCCCTGGCCCTGGTAACAGCATATTTGACCGTCTTGGGGACTGGAATAACCAGCAGGTGTTGTCCCCCGGACCGTAGCGCTCTTGGGGGAACATATGGGGAAAGGCGGTCCCTCAGGTAAGCCGGACCCTGGCCATAATTCATTTTGTTTATATTGCAAGCCACCTTGAGTTCCTCAAGGGAGAAAGGTGGCTGATAAATCTTTTAAATAAATAAATAAATTTATTTAGTAGAGGTAGTAAATCCGTGGCAAACTGGTACTGTGAATGCCTCCAGTTGCTTGACGTAGTATGTTTCTCATTCAAGTGCCTTGAACGTTGATTATGATAATGCAGCTGCTCAGGGCTTTTTTGGTAGAAAAAGCCCAGCAGGAACTCATTAGCATAATAGGCCACACCCACCAGCAGAAATTCATTAGCATATTAGGCTACACCCCTGACAGCACAGCTCATTAGCATATTAGGCCACACACCCCATGCTGCCAGAAGTGTGGTCATCCAGCCACACCCACGTTTTGCTTCTTATTCTGTTTACCTTGTTTGTTATCAAAACCCGGGGCTTTTGTTGGTAGCAGAAACTCCTTCGCATGTGAGGCCACACACCCCTAATGTAGCCAATCCTTATGAGTTTCTGCTGTTGGGTGTGGCCTGTTATGCTAATGAGTTCCTGCTGGGTGTGGCCAACTCAGGAGCCAGCCGGAACTCCGTTCCTGTGCGTTCCTGCCCTAAAATAGCCCTGCGAGCTGCTACTAATAACACTAGGCATAATATCCTCTCAAAAGGTATTGGGCCATTAAAACAGCCCAGGAGGAAGCCAAACGGGATTGTTTCTCTTACACCCAGCTAGCGGTGATGATTGTGAGTGTTAAAAGTGGATCTTTCTCCACACTGTTTCAGTACATGCTGGTTGGATCTGAACTAATTGGTCTCGGTGGAGCTCACGGCAGGGGCCGCTTGGCTTGGAACAGGATGGCGGTGCACGAGAGGAGACAATAAAACGACACCTGTCGTCATCACCGGCCTGGTCTGAGCCAAAAAGTGTTGCCCGCACTAGTGGGGCTCATCTTGGCTCCCTCCTGACTGCCTCCTTGGTGGTGGCCCACCAGGACCTTTCCCGGTATATTAAAGAGCCAGTCCACCCCCGAAAGATACCCTCATCGGCTGAGTCACTCGATCATCCCAAACCATCCCTGAGCTTGCTCTCGCCTGGGAGGGGGAGAAGCAGGGCCGGCCCCAGCTTATTTTGCACCCTAGGCAAGGATCCCTTCTGGTGCCCCCCTATGCACTGCCCCTCCCCCTGTGCACTGCCCCCCCGTATGCCGCCCCTCTCCCCTCAATGCCAGTAGCTCAGAAAGTAGTATTTTTGCTCACAGGACTCCACAGCTTGGAGGGAACATTGCACAGGTGTGTAACCATTTATCCAGGCAAGTTTGTTAAAAGCATTTTGTGCAGCACAGGTGAGATCAGCGGTTCCCCGTCACACACTCTCTAGCAAGACGACTCCCAGCCTGCGCACACACTTTCGCGAGCACACCTGAAATCCCCCTTCCCCTGCCACGTGTCATACCTTTGGATGGATGCTTCGGTGCCCCCCCTGGAGCCTGGCATTGCGAGGGGAGATTTTGCGGCGGGAGGAGGTTGAAGGAGGGACACTCTCCGAAGTGTTGCTGCCCACTTGCACCGGGCAAAGAAGGGCCTCTCCGGCTTCCTGGGACCTGGAAGCCCCAGACGGTCCAGCCAGGCCAGGCCCACAGGAAACGCCGGGCCCATCTTTTCCCAGCCCCGCAGCCAGCTCTGTCTGGGTGGGGAGCACTTCCTGAGGGGGACATCTTGGCGGGGCACTGAACTTCCCTGGAGATGGCTGGCAGGTGCCTTTGCGGAAGGGGAAACCCACGCTGGAAGGTGAAAGCCTCAAATTGCAAACAGCTTGTTCGGCCAGGGTTTCATTTGCCACTCCCCCCCCAGGCCTCTTTCATGTCCGCGGGCCCACTCCCCTGCCCCTCCTGTTCAAGGAGGCCCTTCTCATGGGGGGCGCCATTCCAGATCTCAGGGAGAGGAGAAATGGGGTGGGGGGGTTGGCACAGAGGACGCTGTGCTCGCAGTCAGTGCTTCTGGGTGCACTTGCTGGACTCAGGGAGAAAGAGACGGTGATGGCGGTCACCCCATCAGGGCTTTTGGTGGGGAGGCTGGATGCAGTTTGGTGCCCTAAGAGCCTGCCCGCCCTAGGCAAATGCCTAGTTCACCTAATGAGTGAGCCGGCCCTGGGGGAAGTCAACATGGATTAGATACACCTTAATGTACTTTTGCCCTGACCTGGATAGCCCAGGCCAGCCTGGTCTTGTCAGATCTCGGAAGCTAAGCAGGGCTGGCCCTGGTCAGTATTTGAATGGGAGACCAGCAAGGAAGCCCGAGGTCTCTACACAGAAGCTGGCAATGGCAGACCACCTCTGAATATCTCTTGCCTTGGAAACCCCACAGGGTCTCCATAAGTCAATCGTGACAGCAAAGAAACAAAACAAAGCCACGAAACAAACAGACAAAAAACCCAAACCAAAACCTTTCGCTATGCTTACCTTCACATGGTCAGGGTTGTTTAAAAGCAGAGAATCCTCTTTCCTTGCAAGCTTACGCACCAAGTGAAAATTCTAAACCTGAGCTCGCGGCTGTGAGTATAGAGTCAGTGGAGTATTTTGGGGTATTGTTCAGAATTCAAGAGTGCCTGGAGTAGTACAGTCCATTGTACGCTGGAAGGGAATTCAGAAATGATAAATAGTAACATTGAACTTGTGCGTACTCTACACCCTGGGATAGGTTTAGCAAGTCTTCAGTACTTAAAAATGCAGGACCTCTGTCTCTATGTAGATCATAAACCTATTGCACTCTCTGTGCGGAGAGGGGTGATAGTAACGTTGCTCAGAGCATGTGATTCTGGCTACCAAGCAGGACAGAGTGGCAAGTCATAGCCTGCCACGCTGTCTAGCCCTGCCAGGAAATTGCTCTTGATCAGTGATTCTTCTTTCAGGGATTCTCATCTGCACCGGCATCTGTGGAGGAACCCCTGAATACCTGCCACAGAACATTGGCTTGATTCTGGGTAGGTTTGCCAGGTCTGGGTTGGGAAATACCTGGAGATTTGGCGGTGGAGCCTGGGAAGGGTGGGGATTTTGGGGAGCAGAGGGGCCTCGGCAGGGCATGATGCCATAGAGCGCACCCTCCAGAGCAGTCGTTTTCTCCAGATCTGTTGTCTGCAGACCAGTTGTAATTCCAGGATGTCTTCAACCACCACCTGGAAGATGACAACCCTAATTCTAGGTATATTCGAGGCTTGCATTTGCCCCCACATCGACTGAAGGTGCACCCCAGAACACATCCAGCACCTTCTCTGGAATTCTAGATTGCTGGGGAAGATAAGGAAAAGCAGACAAGATGGTTTCGGGGAATTAATTCAGACCTTCTCTGGAAAGGTTCCGAGGAATGCCAGGATCCGTAATGTATTGCTTTGGAACCATGGGCATCCAGTGCAGGTCAGCAAAAAAAGTTTGTTGGAGGGCCACTTTGAGGAGGGAGAGGGGATGGATAGCTGAGGCCCATACCCTATCCTATAACTGAGGGGACAAGCAGTGCCCCTACCCTGTAATTTATGGGGTATTGTCTGATGCCAGCTTGAGCCAGGAACTGCCAAGGTCTGTTTCGGCAAGCGCAGAAGGGAAAGAGAACAGAAGTATGGAACTGGGAAAGGACTTGCTGGTCAGAGTGAGTCCGTTCCTTAAATCTGTCACGAGAAATTTCGTTTCATTGGGGCGAAAACACATCGTCACACATTATTGGCTTGCTCCATGCCCAGTACAGTTGGGATGTAGGCCTTTCGTAACTTGGGCGTGGCCTGCTGTCTCTTGAATGAGCTTCTTTTCCATGCAAAGCCTAATTGGGGTGAGTTTCCCCATCGCTCTTTGCCTTTGAGTGTGTTTCCTGTTACGGGAACCGCTGCCTGGTGGGAATGGGCAGTAGAGTTGACCAATTAAGGCAGAACTACATGTAGGCTTTGGTGTGCAGACCTCCATCGGGGTGTTCGCAGCACGTGATTTCTAAAAGACCACATCCCAGACATTTTCAAAGGGCAACCATGCTGGGTCTACAGCAGACCCGCTAGATTTGAATCCAGGACCTCCTTAGAGACCAACAGGATTTTCGGGGTATGAGTTTCCGAGACTCAAAGTGGCTCTGACTCTTGAAATCTCGTTCCCCGAAAATTCGTTGACCTCTAAGGTGCTACTGGATTTGAACGTAGACGCTTCCGACAGGTCAAGTTGTCCACTTTTGAAGACTGACCTGGCTCCTGTGTAGGGTTGTCACCTTCTAGATGGCACCTGGAGCTCTCCCACTATTACAGTTGATCTCCAGACAATCAAGATCGTAGAATCATAGAGCTGGAAGGGACCTCCAGGGTCATCTAGTCCAACCCCCTGCACAATGCAGGAAATTCACAAATACCCCCCACACACCTCCCAGTGACCCTGTTCCACGCCCAGAAGATGACAAAAAAAGAGAAAAAAACAAACCTGCAGGATCCCTGGCTGAACTGACCTGGAGGAAAATTGCTTCCTGACCCCAAAGTGGCGATCGGCATTTCCCTGGACCTGTAAGAAAGGGCCACGAGAACTAAGCACTGACGCAACCCTTCCTGTCCTCCCTTCTCACGATCTGCCTAAATTCACAGAATCAGCATTGCTGTCAGATGGCCCTCTAGCCTCTGTCTGAAAACCTCCAAAGAAGGAGATCGATTCTTCTGGGGAAAATAGCTGTGTTGGAGGGTGCACTCTATGGCATTATACCCTGCTGCAGTTCCCCCCCTCCACAAGCTCCACCCAGGGCGGGCCCCCGGTGTTTTTGTGCATTAGGCGAGGACACCTTCTGGTGCCCCCCCTCCGTGCTCTTTCCTTGGCAAGCCAAGGAAGGGAAGGCGGTTTAAACCCCCATCCCTTCCATCTGAGCGCTGGCTTGCTGGCGTGCCCCGCAGCTGCGGGGCATGCGGGCAAGCCATGGAAGGGAAGGGCTGCCTGCTGGCCTCTGCTGCCCCCCTTCCTGGCGCCCCTCCCATGCCATCCTCTTGTCAGCCCTCCATCTCCGTGGGGGAGGCTCGGGGCTTCTTGGGGGAGAGCAGGGAAAGGGAAGGCCACGGGGAGGTCAGGGGAGCATTGCCAGCGCGCGGCACAAGCTTTTGGCGGGGGTGGGGGGCTTTTGGTGAGGAGGGGCAGATGTAGTTTGGTGCCCCTAAGGGCCGGCGCGCTCTAGGCTAACACCTAGTTTGCCTAGTGAGCGAGCCGGCCCTGGCTCCACCCCCGTATCTCCAGGTGCTTCCCAACCCAGAGCTGGCAACCCCACTCCTGGGCCTCTAACAGGAGCACGAAATGCAGAAATTAAGCAGGTGAAACTTTTGTGGCACGAAGAACCAGTGCAGTGAAGAAAGTTTCGCCTGCTTCCCAATACTGGAGCTGCCCTTCCGGACCAGACCATTGATCCACTGTGTCCATCTATCCTTTCATAGAACAGGGGCAGGAGTTTCATCTTCTCCCCCATTTGTTGCCCGCATTTCATTTTCAGAGGTACGCTGCCTCCGAGCACAGAGGTTGCCTTTAACTATCATGGCTAATAGCCATTAATAGGCTGCAGAATTTGTCTCGTCTCTTTTAGAAACCACTTAAGTGAGCCGCCGTCCTGACATCTTTGCAGTAGTGAATCCCATAAGTTAATTACCCGCAAAGGATCTTTTGTCTCTCCCGAATCTGTGTCTCTTAATATCCGTGCGCCTGGCTACTGTTGAAGAAACAGGAGAGATCCCAATTAAAAACAATAAGAACATTGGCAATTTAACGGATGCATTACGTTTGAGATCTGGAGGGGGAGGCAAACAGATATCTCGGATTTTTCCTGGCTGTTCGGCTCGAGATGCTTTGAGACTTCAGTACGGGATGCTGGGAAATTCTGGCTGCCGCTGCGTGGTTGTGTACCCAAAACTGCCTACATGAAATGGACATGTTCGCACATTTCTGTGTGTACTGCAGCAAAGCTCAGTTTTAGCCTTGAATTTCCCCCACCCTCTGGAATATCATGATGTTGAGTGATTTCGGTCAGGTGGTGTCTGCAATAAAGGCCCCTGCTTAGCTCTACGGGAAGAGATCTGTTATGCTGTAGGGGACGGCGAGGCTCTAGAAGAGGCCTTATGACAAGAGTGGGCAGAACTGATGGACTACTGACTGTTTTCCAATGGACTGCCTCGTGCTTAACGGGTTTCGGGACTCTCGCAAAGGAGACTGGAGTGCATGGATTTTGGTCGGCTCTGGCACGAATTGAAAGTGCATACGCGAGACTGGGTAACACAGAGCAGTGATGCTTCCACAGTTCAGGGATCCTGAGTAAGCACTCTTCCTTCGTACATTTAAAATGCACCGGAGGAGTCTAATTAAAGGAAGAAAGAAAAAAACAGAGGTTTGAGCAAAACAATAAATAGACCGTGACTCAGTGGAACAGCCTCTACTTGGCATGCAAAAGGTCCCAGGTTCAGTCCCTGGCATCTCAAGTTGAAAGGACCAGGCAGTAGGTGATGTGAAAGACCTCCTCCCGAGTCCCTGGAGAGCCATGAAGTGGGGCTGTGGCTCAGTGGCAGAGCCTCTGCTTGGCATGCAGAAGGTCCCAGGTTCGATCCCCGGCATCTCCAGTTAAAAGGACCAGGCAGGAGGTGATATGAAAGACCTCCTCCAGAGAGCCATGAAGTGGGGCTGTAGCTCAGTGGCAGAGCCTTTGCTTGGCATGCAGAAGGTCCCAGGTTCGATCCCCGGCATCTCCAGTTAAAAGGACCAGGCAGGAGGTGATGTGAAAGACCTCCACCTGAGGCCCTGGAGAGCCATGAAGTGGGGCTGTAGCTCAGTGGCAGAGCCTCTGCTTGGCATGCAGAAGGTCCCAGGTTCGATCCCCGGCATCTCCAGTTAAAAGGACCAGGCAGGAGGTGATGTGAAAGACCTCCACCTGAGGCCCCGGAGAGCCATGAAGTGGGGCTGTAGCTCAGTGGCAGAGCCTCTGCTTGGCATGCAGAAGGTCCCAGGTTCGATCCCCGGCATCTCCAGTTAAAAGGATCAGTCAGGAGGTGATATGAAAGACCTCCTCCCGAGACCCTGGAGAGCCATGAAGTGGGGCTGTAGTTCAGTGGCACAGCCTCTGCTTGGCATGCAGAAGGTCCCAGGTTCGATCCTCTGCATCTCCAGTTAAAAGGACCAGGCAGGAAGTGATGTGAAAGACCTCCTCCCGAGACCCTGGAGAGCCATGAAGTGGGGCTGTGGCTCAGTGGTAGAGCCTCTGCTTGGCATGCAGAAGGTCCCAGGTTCGATCCCCGGCATCTCCAGTTAAAAAGACCAGGAAGGAGGTGATGTGAAAGACCTCCACCTGAGGCCCTGGAGAGCCATGAAGTGGGGCTGTGGCTCAGTGGTAGAGCCTCTGCTTGGCATGCAGAAGGTCCCAGGTTCGATCCCCGGCATCTCCAGTTAAAAAGACCAGGAAGGAGGTGATGTGAAAGACCTCCACCTGAGGCCCTGGAGAGCCACTTCTAGTCAGAGTAGAGAAGACTGACTCTAATGGACCAAGAGTCTGTTTCAGTATAAGGCAGCGTCATGTGTATTAGTAAGTCAGACTGGCATCACCGATCGGCAGCATGGTTTTCAGGCATGGCACAAGATTTGTGAGAGCAGCAGGGTCTATGGGACCAGCGGTGATACAGTCAGTCAGTCCTACACCAGTCCCTGAATTTTGTATATTCTTTGACGCTGGGAGCATCCCAAAGACCGGAAACATCGGAGTGGCAGTCCTCTCCCAGCATGTGACGTGAGCTCTCCCCAAGCTTGGGAAGGGTAGCATATAAATGTTTAAAACGGATCAATAACATAATCACTTAAAAAAAGAAAGAAAATGACATATGGGTGGAGCTTCGTACGATAATCAACCTTGAACCTTGTCGGTTGGGGATAGAGCTCAGGAGCTTAGACCCTGAGCTTTTAGATCAGAAGAGAATCGGATTTGTGATTTCACACACACCCCGTTACCCCCAAAATGGAGAAATAGTGAGGGGAAATAAAGGCTCGTAAGAAAGGGTCCTCATCTGCAGTGGCGATTCTGAGGCTAGGTAGGAGCTTGGGCTATCTGGGCGACAATAACCGTCCGGCCTGATCAATAATACATAATGAACACCGCATCATTAAATAATTCATCGGCAGCAAATAATTTCTGTGCCCCGAGGAGGGGAAGAAAAGCCATCTCTTTAGTGCCCCGGTGGGCCAGCCTTGTGGTTTGCAGTGATTAATTAGTTTTATTTCCTAATTAGCCCCCTATCCTGCTGCCCCTCGATAGAAGATTCCCATGCAGAAAAACTAGCTTTGAAACCTTCGGGGATTTAGCAAGAAAGAAAAGACGACAATAGTTATAACTCTGTGGCTAGTATGAACATAATTTCTCTCTCTCTCTCTCTCTCTCTCTCTCTCTCTCTCTCTCTCTCTCTCTCTCTCTCTCTCTTTCCGATGTTCTCGTCTTTCATTACAACTCCTTTTCTTCCTCTTTGGATCCCTTTTGTTTGTATGTCTTCTTCATTTATTTGCTTTTTAGCTTGTTTTCTAATTCCCCCCATCTTTTTCGTGATTTAGAAAAAAAAATTCTCAGGGCCAGTCAGACCTTATTTATTGATCTAAACCCTTTTCATGCCACATTTCTGCCCAATCAAGGTCCATCAGTTGGTGATTTCATTAAAAATAAACTGATGAAAGCCACCAACCCTCTCCGCCGCCCCAACCCTCTATGCAACCCTCTCTTTCCTCCAAATCCCCAGCTTTGGAGCTCTTCAAAAAAGTCAGCACTTTAGTGTTTCGATTCCTAATTTCCAGGAGTGCTGATCGTGCGGGGAGTGTTTGGAAAGGGAGAGAACATTCCCCTAAGAATTTCCCAAAATATAACAAATCAATAGCCGAGTGGGGCCGTATCTCCTCCGGTACATTCTGCTGTTTCTTTCCTCGGAGTGGATCCTGCATTGCCAAGCCCTCTACCAGAAAGGACCCGACAATTTGAAAAGCCAGAGTTTAGACTGTGTGTGTCTCTAACCTCGGTTTTGTGTCTCTTCAGTCACTTTAATGGATCGATCTGAATAGTAGCAAAAAATATCTTCTAGAATGGATTGTATCCTAAGAACGCCAAGAGTTGGTACGAAAGGGTAAACACACAGGTTTGGGAATCTATGTGGAGTGCCACCACCTCATGGCCAACTTATGGCAACTGCGTAGAGGGTTTTCAATGCAAGAAACGTTCAGAGGTGGTTTGCCGTTGCCTGCCTCTTAGTAGAGACCCTGGTATTCTTTGGTGGTCTCCCATCTAAGTACAAACCAGGGCCGACCCTGCTTAGCTTCCGAGATCTGAAAACACACCTTTTGATCTGACAGGCACTCAGGAAAGAGAACCTAGAAAGTCCTGACCTGCATAAACTAGGGTCGGCAACCTCCAGGCGGGAACTAGAGATTTCCCGGAATTATAACCAGCCTCCGCACTACAGAAATCAGTTCCCCTGGAGAAAATGGCCATTTGAAGGGTGGATTCTGTGGCTTTATATCCTGCTGAGACCCTCCCCAAACCTACCATTCCCAGACTCTACCCCCCCACCCCAAACATCCAGGAATTTCTCAGTCCAAAGTTGGCAACCCTACTTATTCCCTGCTTTAAGAGCTATGGACCCCATTTGTTCCCAGGGCTCAGAACTTTCCTCCGGTTTTTGTCCCCTCTCTCTCCCACCCTCTACCCGAGCCTTCTACTCTCTTGATGCAGTTGGCTGTAACTGGATTCCGCTAACCGGATTTTTGAAGCAGATTTTCACAGGTTCAGCAATTCCCGACTGGGGGCGGGTGGGGGGTGGGCTGTGTGAGTTCCCCCATCCCCATTTATTCAGGCCCAGCTAAATGGCAGCAGGGAAATGTGTATCTGGTGGTGGGGTAGGAAGGGCGCTACTGATTCTTCTTCCAGCCGTTAATGTTACCTGGGGATGGGGAGTCTAAAGATGGGGCAGTTTCCCCCTTCTCTGGTGCCTTTTGTCTTTTCCCAGTGGCTTTTGTTTGAGCCAGGTTCTTTTGGCTGCTTCGGGAAGAAAGAAAAGAGACAAACAGAGTCCTTCAAGAGAATATGATGCATATGCCCCATAGAGGGGGACCTGCAGCTATGCAGACAATATTACTAGACAGGTACATTTCAGGTATGCTGGAAGCTAGTCACTAAACGAATGCAGGCAAAACGGTTCGCGGGACTCAGTCATGTTTCTCCGCTGCTCCATGTCTCTGTAAGAATGTGTGGATCAGACTGGGGGTCCGACTGATGAACCAGGTGTCTCTGGGAAATCTCTAAAAGAGATCGCAACACCGTCGTTCCCGCTTCATCTCTGTCCGCAGCCTCTGCTGAAGACGGAATGCCAAACTAGGTAGACCTCGAACTCTTCTAACTCTTCTAACAAAGCAGTCCTTACATCCTGATGCGGTCATTCTAGTCTGGGTTGCAAGTGAACTCAAAAGTCGGTGTGATTCAGCCATCTGACTGTATTGTAGGGTTGCCAAGTCCCCCTGGTCACCGGGAGGGAATGGGGGCGGTAGGGTTGCCAGACACAGGTTAGGGAACTCCTAGAGGTTTGGGGATGGAGCCTGGGGAGGACAGGGACCTCAGTGGGGTTCAGTGCCAGGGAGTCCACCCTCCAAAGCATCCATTTTCTCCAGAGGAACTGATTCCTGTAATCCGGAGATGAGCTGTAATTCCAGGGGATCCCCAGATTCCACCTGGAGGCTGGCATCCCTAGTGTATCAGGACCCTTGTTCGGTTTACTAAAAGTGGAAATGATTAATATATATATATATATTTGCAGAGAGGGAGGTGCTTGGAAAGAGGGATTTTGACTTGTGGTATATATTTAGCCTCTGGCTAAATAGTTTTGCCAGGTTTTGGTTTTGGTTTTTGCATTGTCTCAAAACCCTGCAAAGTCTGTTTGGCCTCGGGTTGCCCAGTCCAGTTTGGGAAATGCCTGGCCATTTGCGGGCAGAGCTTAGGAAGGGCAGAGTTTGGGAGCAGGGAGGAAATCCCACAGGGGTGTGATGCCGTCGAGTCTGTCCTCCAAAGCTGCCATTTTCTCCAGGGGAACCGATCTCTGTCGCCCGGAGCTCAATTGTAATTCCAGAAGAACTCCACCTGGAGTTTGGCAATCCTCCGGGCAACAGCAAAGGACACCCTGGGGAGGGACGCCCTTCTTCAACCCCTTTCACTTCCCTTTTCACAGTACCGTTGTCTGTCTCCAGCTTATGAAAAATTCAGAAACCGAGCGGCAAAACCTCTCGTTTCTGCTCAGAAGTCATCGAGGATGTAGGTAGTAACCCTCGCTTGCCCTTCCTAGCCAGGAAGTTTACTCTTTCCCGTGTACGTAGGGTGCATTTCCCGTGTTGTGTTGCATTTTGGCATTGGTGCCGGCCCGTCTGCCTTTTCTTAGGAGACTGCACGCCTTTTCGGCTTGTCGGCTGGGACGCTCTGTCTGCCTGGGTATCCCTCGTCTCATCGGCCGCTGCTCAGTTTCCCGTTTCCCCCTCTCTCTGTGTCCGTAGACCCCTGGCTCGTTTTGCTGTCTGCCGGTAGAAGAACCGGAGCCCTATCACCAATCATGTCATTATTCTGTCTCTGACCTCATGACCTTTGTCAGGATGGTTTCGAATCCATATTTATGGGTTCACAAGGTGGGGGGCGGGGGAGGAGGGACATGCAGGGCAACACAATGGGACGGAGGGCAAACACGACCCCCAGAATACCCTATGCGTTGCGAACCATATGGACACTCAAACTAGTGCGCGCAGTGTACCTCACCAAGCGGAACGTGTGCTCCTCTAGCACATTTCAATGGTATATGCTTTTTGTTTTGTCATTTTTTAAATTATGTTTTTGGGTGTGTGCATGTCTGTGTTTAATTCCAGACCTGGATTTTGCTCGTCTTTTGTGACAAATAACCTTCATGTTGAGCATGGTGAATGAATGAATGTACCAGTGTGGGGAGTGGTCAGAATGCTGGACTGGGCTCTGGGAATCCCAGGTTTGAATCCCCACTTCTGCCGTGGAAGCTTGCTGGGTGTCCTCGGGCCAGTCACGCGCTCTCAGCCTAATCTAACCTCACAGGCTTGTTGTGAGGATGAAATGGAGGAAAGGAGAGTGGTGTAAGCTGTTTTGAGTCTCCACTGGGGGGGAAAGCAAGGTATAGTGGTTAGGACTCTAATCTGGTAGAACCGGGTTTGATTCCCCACGCCTCCGCGTGCAGCTGCTGGTGTGACCTTGGGTCAGTCACAAGTCCTCTTGGAGCTGTTCTCTCAGGAGCAGTTCTCGAGAGAGCTCTCTCAGCCCCACCTCCCCCACAGCATGTCTGTCATGGGGGAGGGGAAGGGAAAAGAGATTGTAAACTGCTCTGAGACTCCTTTGGTAGTGAAGGGCGGAGTATAAATCTAATCTCTGCTTCTTCTCTTCTTCTAAATGAAGTAAAAAATAACAATAAATTGCTGGTAATGGCCCTGAATTTGCTGCTCTCTTTACCACAAGTCATTCTGTTTGAAAAGAGCTGGCGTGGCCTAATGGCTGTGACCTGAAAGGTCACCAGTTCAAATCTTACACCTGCCACAGATTCTTCCGGAGAGTATCTGTGGCTCAGACCAGCATTTGCGAAATGAAGCCAATCCTGAGTACGTTTTATCCTGTCCTTTCTCTAAGGAGCTCCTGGCAGCGTACGTGGTACCCCTTCCCCGTTCTATCCAGTTTGGTGTAGTGGTTAAGTGTGTTGACTCTAATCTGGGAGAACCGGGCTTGATTCCCCACTCCTCCACTTGCAGCTGCTGGATGACCTTGGGCAAGCCATAGTTCTGTCGGAGCTGTTCTCTCAAGGACAGTTCTGGAGAGAGCTCTCTCAGCCCCACCTACCTCACAGGGTGTCTGTTGTGGGGAGGAGAAGGGAAAGGAGACTGTATGACACTCTGAGCGAAGGGCGGGGTATAAATCCAATCTCTTCTTCTTCTCTTCCTTAAGAGCATCCCTTACAGGTAGGTTAAGCCGAGAAAGAGTGATTGGCCCAAGGGCACCCCACAAACTTTGTGGCAAAGTGGGGACTTGAACCTGGGTCTCCATTCTGACACTCTAGCCGCTTCATCCCCCCCCCCCCCCGGCTGTCATCTTACAGGCTTACAACAAGACGATGCACTTGGAGCTCCAAAAGCACGATACAGATTTATTTACTTCATTTGTACCCAACCTTTCTCAGCAATGGGGGCACAAAGCAGCTTACACCGTTCTCCTCCATTTTATCCTCATTTTATCCCTGTGAGGTAAGTCAGGCTGGTAGAGCGTGACTGGCCCAAGGTCACCCGGCGAGCTTCCGTGGCACAAGCGGGGATTCGAACCCAGATGTCCCGGATACTTAGTCCAACACTCTTCACCACTACACCCCACTGGCTGCCATGTTCTCTTAATATTGCCGTTAAAAAAAACAACCACACAGCAGTGTTCCCTCTAAGCTGAGTTAGTGTGAGCTAGCTCGTAGTTTTTTAGCCTCCAGCGCACACATTTTTGTCTTTGCTCAGGAAGGATGGGCTCCAGAGCAAACTAACTGATGTAGCAGCCAAATTGCTCACTCACAACTTTAGTGCTAGTAGCTCACAAAGTAGAATGTTTGCTCACAAGACTGCACAGCTTAGAGGGAGCGTTACCACACAGTATAGACATTTGTTTTGCATCACAGACTCTTAGCACGCTCTAAAGAGGCAACTCCAGCAGTTCTTAACTGAGGGGCTTTTGACGATTTGAATAAATCTGTAGTTGGGACTTTGAGTGATAGCTGATCTTGTGTTGTGGTGCATTGGAATTCAGGTGTATCCAGGGCTCTTTTTATAGCAGGAACTCCTTTGCATATTAGGCGACACCCCCCCTAATGTAGCCAATCCTCCAAGAGCTTACAGTAGCCCCTGTAAGAAGAGCTCTCTCTGTAAGCTCTTGGAGGATTGGCTATATTAGGGGTGTGTCGCTTAATACGCAAAGGAGTTCCTGCTACAAAAAGAGCCCCGGACCGTGTATCTAAAAGTGTGATTAGGATATTCTCGTTCTGATATCACAGAGGTGGACTCAGGGTGAAGCTACCAACCAGCCGTAATCTTTTGCAACCTGGACGGGGTTTTGTGCCAGTCGCTAAACCTCTCGTTGGGTGAAAGCCAAGAATGTAACGAAAGAGTTGTTTTCCTGCCCTGACTGATGTGCGTGTCTGCTGTTACACTGCCCACATACAACAAAGATGCTTTCATGTGCCAGAGTCCCTGTTCCGTGGTTATCGTGCATGTATGTGCAGAAAGACACCCACCCAACCCGTGCGCATTAAGGCAGCCAGCATCTGAGTTTCGCAGTATGTAATCCAGGGCTCAGCACTGTGGATGGGAGTGTGAAATCTCAGTTGAAGCGCATCTTCTAAGGCAGGGCCCCCTAAACTTTCTGAGCCTGTGAGCACCTCTGGAATTTTGACACGGAGCGGTGGGTGCAGCCACAAAAGGGCTGCTTCAGGAGGTGGAGATAGCCACAGAAAGGGCTGCCACAATTTCCATGCAGTCACAAGGTGAGGTCCCTTGTGCCGTGGTGGCAGCTGCCACCAAAGCAGCATCTTCAAAAGTCTGCACTGCACAGCCAATCAAATCTCCAGCGGCCAATCAGAAACCTTGCCGAGCCAAAGCCCTACCTGGCCCTGCCCACTTTCTGAACACCTTTGGTGGGCACCAGGATAAGTGTCAGTGGGCACCCTGGTGCCTACGGGCACCACGTTGGGGAACTCTGTTCTGATGGTGTTCCACAGGTGGCATTTGGATTGTCTAACAGTAACGTTCTGCTGCCTGTCAGAATGGCATAGGGCAGGCTTTCGAGGAAGCAGTCACACGATTACTTCTGGCGAGTAAATACTGCTTGCAGGCGACCAGGCGGTCAAGTTTTTATAAGTTTTTATAAATTGGAAGAGTCTGATTTTTTTTACACTGTTAATGTGCTACAAATAACATTACACAGATATGTAAACGAAGGTGGGGTAGTAGCTGCTTTCGTGACCCGTTGCGGACTTCTTTGCAAATATGTTCAAAGAGCAGGATTTGCATATCTGTGCTAGAATCCAGGGGAGTCAAGGCGTGTTGGAGTACAGTTTTGTGTTGTGAAGTATGTATGTGGCCGTCCCGGGTGGCCTCGATGTTCCCTCTAAGCTGAGCAAAAATTCTACTTTGTGAGCGACTGGCATTATAAAGTTGTGAGCGAGCGATTTGGCTCCTGCATAACCTAGTTTGCCCTGGAGCCGTCCTTCCTGAGTGAAGACAAAAATGAGTGAGCTGGAGGCTAAAAAACTGTGAGCCAGCTCACACACTAACTCAGCTTAGAGGAAACACTGGTTGCCAGCCTCCCGGAATTATAACCGGTCTCCAGGCTACAGAGATCAATTCTCTTGAAGAAAATGGCTGCTTTGAAGGGCGGATTCTATAGCATTCTATCCTGCCGAGGTCTCTCTGTTCCCTAAACCCCTCCCTTCCCAGGCTAAATGGCCCCCCCCCCCCCCAGTCTCCAGCAATTTTCCAATCTGGAGTTGGTACCTGTAGCTGTAACCCGTATACACCTGAGGCTAGGTATGCAGTCGAGGGCAGGCCTTAGATTAATGTCAGGTCACGAATTCACCTGAAGCCTCCATCTGTCTCAGTTCTGTCTTTCTGACCCTCAAGCAAGGCTGGGGAGTCTTCATTATAGGTAGGCCTTCTAGCCCGTGTGGGTGATTTGGGATTGGCCACAAGCTAGGTACATCCCCTCAGAGATGGTCGTGTACAACATAGGTGCCCTTTCAAATCCTCAGAATCCTGAGTTTCATGTTTTTAAATCCAATTTCTAGGCTAGGTCTGTCAGCTCTGGCTTGCGAAACTCCTGGAGGTTTGGAGGTGGTACCTGGGGAGGGACTTCTGTTTCTCCTAGACTCTATGGTATACCATAGAGTCTGCCCTTAAAAGCTGCCATTTTCTCCAGGGGAACTGACCTCTGTAGTTCGGAGATCGGTTGTTAACTCCGGGTCCTGTTTGGAGATCGGTAACCCTGTTTCCAGGCCTCATGCTCATAGTATAAGGTAGGACAGAGAGAATTACCAGAGAATTGGAAATAAGGTTGCAAGAGAGCCCCTGAATATGTATTCCTTGTGTTATCTCTGTCTGTAAAGCTAAATCTCTCCAGAGTTGACTCAAGTTTTAGCCGTAACAAGTTTCTGAAGAGGTACGTTACGTGCCCTGATGGAATGTGCTATGAGAGCAGAGCCGTAGAAGATTTGTTCATTTAATGATATGCAGTTAAAACAAGCCCGGGACTTTGATTGCTCAGTGCCTTTGGCATTGAACTAGTGTACATCAACGTGGGGTGTATGTGTGTGTGTCTCTCTCTTTTCCCCATATTATTTCCCCCCCTTTTCCTCTGCTGGGGTCTTTTCCTATACCTTCTACCCCCCTAGTCCATGTATTTCCCCTTGCCCCGTTCCTGTCGATAGGTTAATTGCCCGGGGTCAGGGTTATTGACAGCCTGATTAGTGCCCCTGTCAGCTCTATACCAGGATAATCTAGGCGGCCACAGCCCGGAAACACCAGCGCATTGATTTTTTGGGGGATTCCCAGCGACCCCCGCGCTGACACATTGATCCGGCTCCCGGGAGCGAACTCTCTGTCAGCGCCTCGCTGCAGGCCTCCCTTCCTGTCCCAGCCGCGTTTACTCCGTACCGCACTTCAGGAGAACTAAGAGGAGGCATCGGGCCCTGTTGCTTCTACTATTCGAGGTGATAAGAACAGCAAATTTGCAGGCTGTGGGCTCTAACCACTAGGTAATCCCGTAAATGGCAGGAGAAAGTGGGAGTCCTGGCTTCACAAGCACTGTTGGAGGCCCTTGAGGCAAAGCGTTGATACTCCCGGCCCGCCTCAGCATTGGGTATCCGGAGCCCTCGGCCTAACAGCCCGGAGCCTCCTCCATTCCTGCCCTCAGGAGAAGGCTCTAGATGTTCTGCTGCCTGAGGCCTGAAATCTAGATGGCGTCCCCCATGGGGTTAAAAATATAATAGAAACCTAAATAACTGGCAATTTGCTGCCCTGTAATGACACCCCCCCAAATCTGCCATCTGAGGTGGGCCGCTTCACCGGGCCTTGGCATGCCAATCATTCTTCGCAGGAAACTCTGCTTTCTCCATCTGGCTGCCTGGCCGGTATCTGCTCATCCACTTAAGCCTCGTGCCCAGCTTATTACGGACCTCTGGGAGGCCTCATCCATCCCTTTCCAGAGTGACTGAGAATTCCGTTGCCTCGCGCTTGGCTTATCTTTGCCTTCCTCCTTCCTCCAAGCTCCGCTTTTCCCCTGAGCCTGTGAACCAAGATGGTAAGAGGAAAGGAGAGTACCTTTGCAGCGCCGTGGGACAGCCCCCCGCACCAACGTCGACATACCCCGAGGGGGGCAGTTGCCAGGGACCAGGGTTTCTTGCAGGGACCATGGCCTCGGAGCCCTCCCCCAACCACGTGCTGCCAAGGAAGGAATCGTGACAGTCCTGGGGGGCACAGTGATGACATTCCTGTCTGAACACACGACCCAGCACCATCGGGGAAAAGAGCGTTTGGTCAGCAGGAAGGCTCACAAACGGGCAAGGGTAGGAAGGAAACGGCAGGTTGGGGGTCCAGGTGGTGGTCAGAGGAAGAGACGGGCCCCGGAGTGTTCTGTGCCTGGGTCCTCCTCCCGAAACCTGGAACCAGCCCTGACTGCCCCCCTGTGATGAAGTTGTGCTAGATAACCTCCTTGGGTCGCCAAGTGGCAAGGCCAGCTTCTTCTCCCCTGTCTCGCTGCCCAGCCTGCCCCGCTTCCTGCAGAGCTAAGGTTGCCAGGCAGCAAGCAGGAGATGGGGGAGGTGGGTGCCAGTCTTCACCGCCACACAATGATGTCACTTCTGGCATGACCCAGAAGCACTGGCAACACACCGAGGTGATGCTGTAGCACTTGTTCCAAAACTCTATGGTGCTTCTGGGCAAGTGCTAGAGTGCTGCCCCGGTGCATTGCCAGCAATTCTGGGTCATGCCAGAAATGATGTCATAACACGGTAAGACATCCCCCCCCCATTTTTCTGGCCTGTTTCCACCCATCTACTAGAGGAGCATCAGCGGGCATCGGCAATAATTGCCAGGAGTTTGCCTGTCATTCACGGGCACTTATAAGCCTAAGCAAAGCGCGAGGACAGGTTCAACGAGAGTCACATTTCTAGGCACAAATACTAGGGTGCCACTTTTCTCTTGGAGAGAGAAATCGAACTCGGAACCATAGTTCTCCATATCCCCGGAAAGGTGTTACGGGGAAGCTCAGGAAACATGAGGAAAGCAGCCAGTGTAGCCTCTTCCCAAAGGGAAACGGCGCGCAGAAGATGCTGTGATCCCCCCGTTCATGCTCGCTTCCTCTAGCTCTCAAGTGCTTTAGTGCCAGACTGGGGATCCCCCCTCGCTTCCCCCCCGACAGCCCCCTGCCATCACTTACACAAATATTGACGCTAATGGCGTGTAGCGGGATGTAGAACATCCCAGCCTTCTAATTGTTGTGACTGGGGATCGGCAGGCCGATTAAACGCCATCGATTTTCTCATACTAACCGCATTGATTTTTAAATTTCCTATTGATTCCTGCCCTAAATCTCTTTAAGCAAAGACTTCACTCCGCAGATGACATCGGCTGATTAGCAGGAACAACTGTGGGTACACTCCATAGCCTGGGGTGGGGGGAGATGAGGGAGGGGGGAGTCGTGTCAATCCTGGAGGGGCTGAAAACCAGAACACCTGGATTCTGTTTCTGGCATTGCGAGGGGAGTGAGCTTCGGTAGGTTATATCAGGCGGGGGCTGTGAGTTAGAACTTTGGTGTGCCGGGAGGGACATGCGGCCCGATACGAGGGTGACCGTGGTCCGGGTGGAGCCATTTTAACTGACCTGTGGGGTTTGGTGCATGGACTGGAGAATCCTCTTGCCGTTTTGTGGTGAGACGTAGGGCCCCTTTTGACATAACGTTCCTTCCTCTACGGGAGTGCTTTTGAGACAGTTCCCATAAAAAGAAATATACGCCTAGAAACATGTTTCATACGAATTGGCCATCCATGTGTATTTTGCAGGCAAGTTCCATAGTGCGGGCTGTCCGCTTGTTCTTCTCGAACATCAATCCTGAAAAATCCGCATGGATTTTCGATTCCTGTACGAGTCGTGCGAATTTCTTCACTGGGAAAATGAGCACAACTTTAGCATAGAGCCCGGTGCAGATTGCCGGAGTTCGGTCTACTGGTAAGAGAATTTCATTACAATTCGGTGTATTTCTGTGCAATTCAGAAGTTCTTTCTGGTGCGTGCATGCAAAACTTAGGAGCCAGTGTAGTTTTCTAGGCGCCAAAGAGGTTGAGATGCCCGCCTCCTGATTTTGGCAGGAACCCCAGGGCCAGGTCTAATTTTACAGGCATCATTGGCTTCCAGGAGATCTGGATTTTTGAACCTCACTGCCTATATTGAATCAATCAGTCATATAGTTTGGCATAGCTGGTGGGTGGTTAACAAGTGGTATGTGTGCCACAGGTTCGTGGCATTCGTAGATAGAAGTAGGATGGCCGATGTGTCTTGTTGTGGCATAGAATGAGATCTGAGCTCTGACACCCCTCTTGGTTGCTGGACTACCCTCTTCTCCCCAGCTGGCTAGGCTAGAAGCCAAGGGTGGTCTTAATGACTCTGGGGCTCCGAGGAAAAGCCCAGGACGCAGGGGGTCCCAGAACCACTGCCACCACTACCTCTTGCCAGTGCCACTCCCTGCTGGGCCAAGCAGAGAGTGGCCTTCACCCTACGCGAGGTGGCAGGGGGAGAAGAAGGAGAAGGGATTGGAGTTATACCCCGCCATTAACTCGGAGTCTCAGAGCAGTTTACAATCTCTTCCTTCCCTTCCCCTCCGCACAACAGACACCCTGTGAGGCAGGTGGGGCTGAGAAAGCTCTCTCTTGAACTGCTCTTGATAGAACAGCTCTGAGAGAACTTGTGACTTACCCAAGGTCACCCAGCTGGCTGCATGTGGAGGAGTGGGGAATCAGACTTGGTTCTCCAGATTAGTGCTCTTAACCACTACACCAAAGGAGCCACTTCTGCATCCGGAAGCCAGCTCCCCGAGCCCTAGATGGGCCAGCAGTGGCAGGAACCTGCTCTTCTTCTGTTCCTCCCTCTTTTTTGGGGGGCGGGGTTATGGGCAGTCGGGGTCCCCCAAAGTATCGGGCCCAAGGCAGCTGCCCCTGTTGTCCATTCGCTAGAAGCAAAAGCCTTCCAAAATCCAAGGGGCGGCCGTCATGTAGTGTCCAGTGTGCCCCAGACTGGTGCTGGGTTGACTGAGCAGTGCATTTGCCAGTGGCGTCACTGAGATGGACATACAGAGTCAACTTTCCTTTTGCTGGGCTCTGATACTAGGTTGCCAGCTCAGGTTTGGGAAATACCTGGAGTTCTGAGGTGTGGAGCCTGGGCAGGGCACAGTTCGGGTAGGGGCCACCTCAGCAGGGTATAACTCCATAGAGCCCACCCTCCAAAGCAGCCGTTTTCTCCAAGGGAACTGATCTTGGTTGTCTGGAGATGAACTGTAACAGTGGGAGAACTCCAGGTGCCACCTGGAGGTTGGCAACCCTGCAGATGGAATGCTAGCTGGAGAAAATGGCCTGTTCAGAGAGGTTTGGCAGAGGTAAACATTAGGCAAAAGAACCAGCTTTTCTCCCCATTTTTCTCAAGCGTGGGGTTGCCAGGTCTGGGTTGGGAAATACCTGGAGACTTTGGGGGTGGAGCCAGGAGAGGGCGGGGGTTTGGGAAGGGGAGGGGCCTCAGCATGGTACAATGCCACAGAGTCCACCCTTCAAGGGAGCCATTTTCTCCAAGGGAGCTGATCTCTGTCAGAGCAGTTGTAAAAGCAGGAGATCCCCAGGCCCCACCTGGAGGCTGGCAACCCTACTCAGGTGCCTCCCCTGTACCTATGACCGGGGCAGACCCAGGTTTAAAATGAGCAAGTTTGTGGCCATCGCGTGACAAAGCGGCCCAGGATCCAGCCACAGATCCACAGCGTGGTAGTCCAGGAAAGAGGCCACGCCGCTTGAAAAAAAGGAAACTTCTTCAGGGCAGTGGGAAGGAAGCGTCATCTTACCTAAATAATGGTGCTTTCCCCCAGAAAGCTGAAGCTGGCAGGATTAAAACCTTTGTTTTTGTTTTGTTTTCTTGGTGGGGGTCAAGGGGTGCACTGTATTCATTTCCCACCCCTCTCGTGTCCACGTGGTCCTCTGTGGTCAGACAAGCTCTGCAGGTTGGATGCAGTGCTTCAAAAGCCTACGCCACCTGTTTACCCAAAGAGAGTGGGAGGGTTGACTCAGTGAAAGGGTATCCCGTGGAATAAGGACACCTTTCCATGGTATAGATTCGGGTAGGGTAGCCATGTTGGTCTGAAGCAGCAGAACAAAGTCTGAGTGGGGCACCTTTGAGATCAACAAGGTTTTATTCAAGGTGTAAGCTTTTGTGTGCAAAGCACACTTCTTCAAGAAGAGAAGAAGAAGAAAAGAGACTGGATTTCTACCCTGCCCTTCACTACCCGAAGGAGTCTCAGAGTGGCTTACAATCCCTTTCCCTTCCCCTCCCCACAACAGACACCCTGTGAGGCAGGCGGGGCCGAGAGAGCTCTCTCGAGGACTGCCCTTGAGAGAACAGCTCCGAGAGAACTTGGGACTGACCCAAGGTCGCACCAGCAGCTGCACATGGAGGAGTGGGGAATCAAACCCGGTTCTCCCAGATTAGAGTCTGCGCTCTTAAGCATGGCACCGAACTGGCTGGTTCAGAACGTCTTTTCCATGGTATACCCATTCGTTAGTTTAGCCCTGCCACTGTCATAGGCTTTTGAAGCGCCACATCCAACTTACGGAGCTTGTTTGAACACAGAGAACAGTGTGGACAGGATGGGGGGAAAACAATAACTTTGACCTGACCTGGATGGCCCAGACTAGCCCGATCTCAGAAGCTAAGCAGGGTCGGCCCTGGTCTGTATTTGGATGGGAGACCAGTGAGGAGGGTCACTGTGCAGAGCCAGGCAATGGCAAACCTCCTCTGCCTTGCAAAACCCTGTGTGGTCACCATAAGTCGGCTACGACCGAACAGCACTTTCTGCCATCTTTTTGTAGCAGGAGCTCCTTTGCATATTAGGCGACACGCCCCTAATAGAGCCAATCCTTCAAGAGCTTACAGAGCTCTTCTTACAGGGGCGACTGTAAGCTCTTGGAGGATTGGCTACATTAGTGGGGGGTGTCACCTAATATGCAAAGCAGTTCCTGCTACAAAAGAGCCCTGACTTTACTGTACCACACCGTACTCTCAAAACCTGTGGTCTGTCTCCCACTCTAGGCTGTATTAAACCATCAGCTCGGTGAATTAAGCACCCAAACCCCCAGTTTTTGATGCGTACAATCTCTTAGTTGTGTCCCAGTTACACAACAGGTGGAAATGAGCTTCCTGGAGTTGTCCATAGGCTTTGTCTGCCTGGTTCTGGTTTCTGACCTTCTCTCGCTCTCTCCTCAGGTTCTGGACTGGACTGGAGTGAATGTATTATAGCTGCCACTTCTGCCTGAAAGGTGAGTGGTTTTGAAAAGCAATTTCTTTTTTTTTGTCTCGGGTGGGTGACACAGAGATCTCCCCGTTGGCTCCCAGGAAGAGAACAGGAAAGGGAGACAAAGACCATCTCCCCGTGACGAGATTTGGGACTCCCTTCTTGGAATGTGCCGCAGGCAGTGTTCCCTCTAAGCTGAGCTAGTGTGAGCTAGCTCACAGTTTTTTAGCCTCCGGCTCACACATTTTTGTCTTAGCTCAGGAAGAATGGCTTCAGAGCAAACTAATTTATGCAGTAGTCAAATTTCTTGCTCACAACCTTAATGCCAGTAGCTCACAAAGTAGAATTTTTGCTCACAAGACTCCACAGCTTAGAGGGAACATTGGCCGCAGGCACCTGAGGGCAGAATTATATGTTGCACAGGTATGAATGTAACAAAAGTCTATCCGCTGCTTTCCCTGGGGACTTTGATTAACCCTTTTCCTGCCCATGTCTTCTCCCGTGCAGACAGTTTCTCTTGTCTCCCCCCATTCCGGATTTTCAAACGCATGTTTGTGTGGATAAACGTGTACTTGAGAAGTTCTCCGGGAAGGAGGGGGTGATTTGGAACAGATCACTAGTAGGCAGGGAAAGAGTTAAGCATCTGGGTGCTGTTTCTTGGTTCAGAATTTCCTTCCCGGGTGCCACGTTCCCCTAGAAGAAGGGCACATCAGACTTACGACACTCCTATGTGTGTTTCATGTAGTTCTACTGTAAAAGTTATCAATGTGTCGTAGAAAAAAAACACACAAAGCCAATATAGATTATATATAATTGCAGACCAATTTAAGGACAAAGGTCTACACTACAAACTGGAACTGGTTCCACAGTCCTTCCCTGGCAACCGCAGTTCCGAGAAGGTGCGTTGGGGCATCTTTGATGGAATTCCCAACCCTCTCTCCAAGATTATTTCACAGAAATCATAAACCATTTTTTAAAAAAGCAGATGTCCCTGAATTCTCACCTGTGGAAATGTCCAAGGAGTTTGAATGAGGAAGAAACGAGGCCCGTCCAAGTGAAATACACACAAAGCAGGGTTGCCAACCTCCAGGTGGACCCTAGAGAGAGCTCCTAGAATTACAGCTGTTCTCCAGACAAAAGAGATTCCCTGGAGAAAACGGCTGCTTTGCAGGGTGGACTGTATGGCAATATACCCTGGTAAGGTCCCTCCCAAACCCTCCCCTCCCCAACTCCCATCCCGAAATCTCCAGGAATTTTCCAACACAGAGTTGGCAACTCTTAACACAAAGAGATCTTGTAGGGTGTCTATTCCATCATCCCTCCACATGAAAACATCTGAGCCTTTAACGCTTACGGGGAGTTTGGGTTGTTCTTGGGAGAGAGAAGGCCCTGCTGAATCAGCTGGGCCTACAATAATGCTCTCCTGCCAACCTAGCAGTTCGAAAGCAAGAAATTGCAAGTAGATAAATAGGTACCACTTCAGTGGGAAGGTAACAGCGTTCCGTGCACCTTGGTGTTCAGTCATGCCGGCCACATGACCACGGAAATGTCTTCGGACAGCGCCGGCTCTTCGGCTTTGAAACGGAGATGAGCACCGCAACCCTAGAGTCAGATTTGACTGGCTTTCGAGCAAGGGAACCTTTACCTTTACCTTACAATAATGCTACACTAAAAAGTCGTAAGGACAGAAATAGGTGTGTCGGTTTGGAGACAGGGATAGCTTCAGCATCAGGTCTGCGGAAATCTTGTGGGGTGGGAGAGGAGTGCTTAGATACCACAGGCCGGAGAGCTGAAAACCAATTTGGGGAGGCGAGTTCACGCTTTGACGCCATGTCTTGCGGAGAGGCGGGAACCGGACTCCTCTCGCCTGTTTGACTCTGAAACCGGAGTCCCACTGTTTCTTCTTTGGTGCCGTCTTACCATCTGCGCAAGTTGACGAGCGCCGATGATTCATGGCCGTTGCCTGGTCTGAACGCAGCCGAAGCCAGAGTTGACGATGTTTGATAATTGCGACTGTGTAACCCCCGAAGGACCATTCCCTGCGACCTGTGTTAGCAGCAGGGTATGGGTAGCCAGTGAGATCACAAGGAATTTTGGGCACGCACAATTCAGGGCGGGGATTGCCTTGGATCTCCCACGACCCTGGCTTCTAAAGTAACGACGCCCATGCCGCTTTCTAGACTCGGAGAATTTACTGTGCCTCATTCTTAGTCACGCATCTGCAGGGCGGGAATTATAATACTCAGCTTCCCAGAATCTCTGACTTGCAAAGAACTAAAGACCGGGACCTAAAAATGCACACGAGGAGAAGTTCACCCCCATCTGAATTTGGGGAGTGGCTTGTGGGTTTTGGTGGCAACTGTTCCCGTTGCTAAAGAGACAAGCCTCTTTGGGAACTGAGTGGCGGCTTGACGCGTCAGCACTGGAAACCACTGCAAGGAAAACAGGAAGCGAGACGAGCGTCCCCCCCTCCCAGCACTCTTCTCTGCAGAGTGGCCAGAGATTGTAAAGCATGTACACTTGATCCCATGCCTTGCGTATCACTTACATGTTTTCACTCTCTCATGCTGTCGTCAGGATAAATAAAAGAACGGGGACCAAGAACCGATCTTAGTATGAGGTGGGCCGACTATATATACAGAGTTTCTACAGAGTGGCGGGGGAAATAGGTTTGGTCTCTGAGATCCTCTTTCTCTCGAGCCGGGAAGAATAGGTGCAACACATCTGTGTATCCGACTCTCTCGTGTGCTCTTTGTTTCCCGTAACGGAGCCCATTGATTTTGCGATACGTTGAAATAAGTGACAGACTCCCGTTACTTGGTGGTTTTTTTGGTCAAAATGGCCTTTATTGTTCTGTTGAACATTTTGTGCGCGTGAAGCAACAAACCATACCAGTTTCATTGCCGAAGACGCAGAACGGCCGTGGCAAAGTCTCCCGGCCCTCCAACACTCCATCCAGCTGTCTGCCCCCAAGAGAAAAGTGGGGGGGGGATTCAGGATGATTCCCCCCCCCCAAAAAAAGGAAGGATCGTTCACCAAAGGCAGCTGAGCCTGCTGCCCATGGGTGCGACGGAACACATCAAGACTATGCCATCCGTTCCCCTTATGGGTGAAGATTTACCCCACATGTTTGCCATTCCTTCCACAGGAAAAACCCCGAGTCCATTGCTGCAGCTCTTCCACTGCAATGATCTTTTTTGCAAAAATCTCCACTTCCTACCTTCCTTTCTGCTAGAGAGAAGGGGATTGAGGGTGAAAAAAAAATAGCTTTGTAGGTATCCGTCCCCTACCCCATAAAAGAAGATAAAGGGGGAAAAAGGGAAAAATAGCCCAAAGCCCCCACCCCCTTCTACATTCACTGAAGACACCCCAGTGAGTGTTCAGTAGCAACAAAGGAATCCCATCTCACATTCTTCTTTTCCTTGTTGCTTTGATTTCTTCTTTTAATTTGATTTTACTTTTCTGGAAGAGAAGGGCCATCTTTGATTAAATTTCCCTCTCTCTCTCTCTTCTTTTTTTTTAAGGGCCGCCCCCCTCCAAAACCTCTTCCCAGATTTCCCCCGCTCTGGTTTCCAAATCAGTAAATAATGTTTTTTAAAAAGAGAGAGAGAAGAATCAATTGAGATTGTAATAAGCTTTGGAATGCACAATTTGAATAGGAATATTAATTGCAGGTTTCTTAATATAGGTCGTCAACTGCCCTGTTACCTCACTTTCTGATTCTTTCCCCCCCTTTCAGATCCTAATTTCTGTTATACAAAGATCAACATTGGTCCCCTAGACCTTTGTAGTTTGTCCCCTAAACCCCTAAACCTTTGTAGATTTTCTTTTTTTTAAGCGCAGGCCCAGGTTGTAATGTGGATGCCAAGCTGAGCCAGACTAACGCTACTTATTCTTTAATACTTAAAAGCAAATGTGGGAATGGCGACAGGATATGTTATGTACCCCCCCCCCGGTTTTAAATTCTGAAAGGAAAAAAAGGAAGTATCGTAGCATGTGCCAAAGACCTATCAGCTACGTTTGTGTATGTGTGTATATGAACTTAGTAGCGATTCTTGTCCCCCGTACTTATCAGGAATACAGAACACCAGGGTTCTATCGGATCTGGATTAATTTAGAATTTACAATGTGCCACTACTTAAGAGAGCTATGAAGCAGTGGCAAGCTTTCCCATGTGCAATCTCTTGTTTGGATCAGGATTCATTGGATCAGTGGCCGCATGTCTACACACAACACATTCGTTTGGGTGTCCATTCGGCACACAAGATCCGCTTGCGTACAACACCGGGGTATGGATAAAGTTGTGCCTTCCCATCCATCTTGTGTGACGTGTGTGGCAGTGCGCGCAATGCCCTTCCGTTAATCCGGGGCCTCCCGGCCTGTGGTTATTCCTCACTGCTAATTGTGTATGACGCCTCCTTGACTGGTTATCTCTCGGAATCATTGCTTTTGCATGATCTACCCGTGGGGGAAATGAGGGGTGGGATGGAAATAAACTCGTTGGACTTACCCAAGGATAGAGCCTGAAAAACTGGTTTCAAATAGCAGCCATTTTTAAGACCGAGTTTAAAAAGCAGCTTGCGATATAAGGGAAAGGGTCTGCTGCTCCGATTTCTTAAAAAGTCGAAGTGGGCACTCGCGAACCTTCGGCCTTGTCTAATGGAGTTTGTTTCATCTTGGCCTATAAGGATAACACTTATATCTATTTACCCCTGTATTCAGTAGTCGTTTTTTCACCTCGCTGTCTGCCTACCCTTTACCCCCTCCTTTTGGCAGCCACGAACCTGGAGATTATTTACGATGATTGATTTAATTTCTTTCTCACTCAGTTCTCAAGGATTTGGGGACAAGCAACGGTATAAAAAGAAATTTCATTGAAAATCCCATCGGAAATATTTTTTTTCCTCCTTCCCGGATAGGTGGGTGCAAAAGGGTATTGAACCGGAAAAGGTATACCGGGGCTGCCTCCTTTTAAAAAGCAGTGTGGTTCTTGTTTTGGGGCTGGGATGGAGAAGGAAAGAGGGCCCTCGGGCCCACGCACCGAAGGTCATGTGCCACTACAATCACCCTCTGCAAAGCATCACGTCTGAATGTGGTTAAGGCAGGAGACAAAGTGGAGCTGAGTCATTCTCAAAAAAACTCAAGAGGAGGGGAAATGCAACAGTTGGGTCACGCTTCCTCTGTGGGAAGGGCCCGAATCCTCTTCTTGGATGCTTGTTGTCTGATGGGCAGACTCACAGTGGCTTCGGCTTCTCTTTCCAGCGTTGGTTGATCATTAGCAAGGGGCGACCTTCCTTCCTTCTTTTTTTTTACCCACCGTTGAAAACGCAGTCCACACCTACTTCACTCCCCCCCCTTCGGCAGCCGTACTCCAGAAAAGAGGATTTCTTGGGCGAGATCAAAGACTCGCTTTAAACTAGTCGTCACTTCCCCAGGTTGGCTTTTGTTAGCATCTCGAGGAAAAGATCGACCGGGACGGACTTGATGGTCGGTGCGCCCATACGGTGGTTATGTTTGCCACATGTTTTGTCTCGTGGTGACCTAGAGACAGGGAAAGACGGGGAGAGAGAGAGAGAGAGAGAGAGAGAGAGAGGAGAGAGAGAGAGAGAGAGAGAGAGAGAGAGAGAGAGAGAGAGAGAGATTAACGCCCCCACTTGAACGCTAGCAGCGGTTAATTCCTGGCCTCCACACCTTGGTCTACAGAATCAAATAATTCCACTCTTTCTATTCCCATCAACCCCGGGTTCCCCCCCCACACACACCTTCATTTTCTTTCTTCCTCTGCCCCATACATATTCATCCGGCTGCCCCTCCATCAATCTGATATCTATCTGTATTGCACCATATAGATCTCACTCTCCTCCTGCCTCTCGCCAATACATTTCCATCCCATTCTCTTGTCCGTCTACGGCCTCTTTTGTCCCTTTCCCCATATTGTCTATCTCTCTTCCACTCACGTTATTCTTCCCCCCCTAACAGTTCCGTCTCTGCCCTCTATCTGTCCCCCCCCGCCGCTTTCCCTGATTCCAGGGCTGTTGAAAAAGGGGGCGGGGGGGGGACATACACAGATAATGGCATCCGCCATTGATCTCCATTTGGCCCACTTGTTTGCGGTGCTGTTGAAAGGGACTAGCAAGATCATAATAGAGAGCGCGAGAGAATCGGACGTATCTAGGGAGTAAGGGTGGCGGTGGGGGGGGTACGGGCAGACATATCTGGCCGTATTTGGGTGTGGGGGGGATAGGCTGTGGACTGGATTCAAGGCCCTGGCCGTTCCTGTTACGTGATTCACTTGGGGCTTGTCCCGAAGGTGGTTTCTCCCAGGCTGATTTTGCAGTCCGAATGTAACAGAAGTGTTTGTTTGTGGCAACGGGGAACGGTTTCCCCGAGAAAGGGAGGCCAAGCGCTGTGTGACTCCCAGAGCCTGCGGGCGGCTGGTTTGTTTGTCCTTTCTCAGAACCGGAAGCAGAACCGAAGCCACTTCCTAGCAGGCCACATTGGCCTCAGTTTCCCTTCTGGTAAACCAGTTTAGCAGGCTCAGAGTCTTTTCCAGAATCTTGCCAGATCTGTTTTTTTCCCTAAAAAATGTGCCATTGGCCAAAGAAATCCCTGTGCCCGCGAAGGGAAGCAAAGCCTCTTGGGAAATCCCTTTCAACAAATCCCGTGTGTCTCTGTTGAAGCCTTGTGCCAACCAGGCCGCTCCCGGGTTCAGAATCAGCCCTAGTGGGTCTAGTCCCTTTTTATACAGCTTGACACGAAAGCAGGGAGAAGGAGGAAGAGACGAGGGGGGCCACACGGATAAATAAGCTAACCCCCCCCCACTGTATACCCTCCCATCCCTCTGAAAGCCCATCTGAATCCCTCTGCATTTTTTAAAAAGGTGAACAAGTCGATCATTGGCCCAGGAAGGAGGCCTGGGCGGGGAGAGAGACAGAGACAGACAGAGACAGACAGACAGGACGTGATCTTGAAGCGAGATCTTTAGATTACGGAGTTTTCAAGATCACTTTGTTTGGGGATCACTTTCTCTCCTGTTTCTCCACACACACACAGACACACCCCTTTACACAAGTCAAATTCCCTCTGGAAAGAGAGGAACAGCCAGGAGCCCTGAGCCACCCCCCCCCCCCGGAAAAAGCAAAGTCCGAGCAAGCCAAAGGGGAGAAAAGAAACCTTACAAGAAGGTCACTGAGTTATTGCACAAATGTGCCGAACCCTAATTACGCATCCCGCAGGCTGCTTGTGGGGTGGGGGTGGGCAAGGTCACCCCGTTATTATAACGGCGGCCCGCGCGGTAATTGTGGGAGTAAATCTCTCGGCTTCTAATAAGAAAGAGGGACCATGATCACTGAAAGGTGTTTTGTTTTTAGGAAGGGGGGGACGCACCCCGCTCTTCTTTGCCCTGTGGGGAGGAAAAGGCTGATCAGAGGCACTTGGTGGGGGGCAGTTATTTTTAATCTGGGGAGGGGATAGAAAGTGTCAAGAGTGGGGGCAGCGGGTTCATGGTTTTCAGTGAATGGGCCGGCCAGGAAATATTATCTACTTTTGGACCGGGGATGGGGGGGGAGGTATCAATAATTAATCCATCCCCCCTTTCTCCCCCCCTTCCAACACTCCCACTAAGGCTCCTACCTAAGGAATAATTGCTTTTGTCTGGGTGGACGGTACTTGGGCAAAGAGTGAAGGGGGGGCAAAGAAAAGGGGGGGAGAGATGTTGGAAGCGGAGGGGCCCCCACCCGGCGGGGGGATTGCGAGGGACGGCAGGTCGCTCGCACGGATGTCATCTGTCAAAGCCCAGGGTGGTTGGAAGGAAGAGAGGGCGGTGGGAAGGGGAAACCGGGGCGGGGGCGGCGGGGGGGGATGGATGAAGAGAGAAAGAGATAACGGAGAAGACAATAAAGTGGGAAATCGGCGGCAGGGCGTCGATGCGTGTGTGTGCGGGGAGGGGAGCGGGAGAAGGGGGGAGGAGGAGGAAGAAGAAATTCGGACGGAGCGAAAGGGGGGGGCGCCGCGGATCTAGCGAAGGGGGCGACACAGAGGGAGAGAGACGGACAGGGGGTGGCTAGGCCGGTGTGTCGCACACTCACACACACACACATACACACACGCACACAAACAAGCGCCCGCACATTTTTTGCAAAAGGGGGGGGGGGAAAGAGGGAAGCCCATAAAAACATGCACTCTGTCCGGCCCCGGTGAGCAAGCCCCAGCAGTCGCCCTTGTGCAACGCGCGGGACAACAACACGCGCTCGCCCCTGGCCCCGCACGCACGTGTGGAAGGGCACCGGCCGGAGGTGCACGCTTCGTCTCTGCGTGTGTCTGTGTTTGCAGCGGGGGTTGGGGGTGGGGGGTTGTCGGAGACAGAGAAGCCAGCCATCCGGTTCCCCGCTCCTCCACCCCCCCCCCTTCGCCTGGACTGTCATCTTCGTCGCCTGCCCGGCGTGGGTTCCTCCCCCCCTCCACCAGCCCCAGCCCCGCTCCCTCCCCCCCCCACACCCACCCACCCACCCTAGGATTATTATTATCATTTTTTTCCCCTCCGTGGGGTTATGCGGAGTGTCACTCACAAGTCCCCGACATGTTCATCCCGCTGCCGGTCCCCTTGGTCTTCCAAAGATCCGCCGGCCCGGAGAACGGATGGCGTCTCAAGGCGCCCCTCGCCCTGCGCTCTGCAAACGGTAAGGGGTGGGGGGGTGCGTGCATGCACCGGAGGGGGGGGCTGGATGGCTTGGGGGGGGGGGGCGAGGAGCCAGAAAGAGGCCGGTGGGGGGGGGGGGAGAGAGAGCGAGAGAGAGCGAGAGAGAGAGCCGAGCCGGCGCTTGCGAGAGCGGAGTCCGGCGCGCGGAGAAGCGGGGGAAAGGCAGCCGAACGGGGGGAAAAGCAGGCAGCGAGGAAAAGAAGGGAGATGGGCGAGCGGGGTTTTTATTCATGCGGTATTGATCCGGAGTGTCACTGCTCCGTATCGAACCTCCGGCGCCGGCATCCTGCGGTCGATAGACGGAGGGGGTGGGGGGCGGTGTGCGGTGGGGTTGGGGGGGGGGCGCGCGGCGGTGGGAAGCTGGGGGGAAAGGGAGAGCCGCCGAGGCGCGCAGAGACGCCGGGAGGAGAGGGGAAAGGAAGAGGAGAGGAGAGAAAGAAGGGAAGGAGGAAGAGAGAGAGCTTTCCCAGGCCCCCTCCCCATGCACTTTTTCTTTTTGGGGTGTGTGTGTGTGTGGGGGGGGGGATTATCCGTGTCTCCCTCCACCAAACCCCCCGCCTTTTCACAGACTCATTTTTAGTGCTTGGGCACGGTGGAATTGCTGTGTGCCTCCCCACCACCTTTTAAGTTTCAGGGTGTCTTGCAAAGGAGCACTGAGGTTTAGGGTTAGGTGGGTGATGGGAAGGAAGGGGGAGGCTTGGCTGGCCCAGGAGGAACTGGGGACGGGGGAAGGCGGGGGAGAAGTCACCTGTGGGATTTTAGGACTCTCTGTCCCCCCTTCCAGTCTTGCCCAGTTCCACCCATTATGTCTTAAATCATTAGCAGCCTCTCTCTCTCTCTCTCTCTCTCTCTCTCTCTCTCTCTCTCTTTCTCTCTCTCTCTCTCTCTCTCTCTCTCTCTCTGGACTCAATCTCATGCCCCCCTCCCCCAGCAATGTCGTGTTTTAGTTTCAGGCGGAACCCCCCCACACACACACACACACCCGCGGGTAATCTCTGTTCAAATTTCAGATGGCATCACAGAAATCTCCCCCCACCCCCACCATCGCCTACCCAAATTTCCCCAACAATAATCTCCCGGTTTGAGTTTGAACAAATCCTTCTCCCTGTCTGTCCGTCCTAGAGCTCTTCCCCCCTCCCTGCACCCCCCCCCCAAATAACATCTACATAAAATTCTGGCCCTGGGAATTCTCTTCCCCCCCTTCCCCCTGCTTGGAATGGGAAGGGGATTCCGGGAAAGGGAATGAAAGAGTTGTGCAGATACGTCTTTAGGAGAAAGGTATTCCACTACCACCCTTCCCTTTGGGGGTCTGTTTTGTGGCTCCTTGCTTCCCCCCCCCAGTTAAGCATTTCCTCCCCCATCTAGGTGTTCACTTCAAGAAATATTAAGCCCCCCTGCCTCTTTACAGGTTATTTCATTCTGCCCCCCCATTTGTTTGGTTTCCCTTCCTCCCCTGTTATCTTTGCCTGTGTCCTAAAAATCCAGGATTACACCTGTCGGCAGCTGAGTCTTGGACGTGGAGGTCAAAGGATGTGGGGATGGATTCCGATGAACTGGGAACTGTGTCTGCAGAATGGAGGGGATGGGGGTCTAGTGGTTAGAGCCAGAGAGAGGGGGTTTGTGTGTCTGCAAGCAGAGTTTTCTGAGGTCTGTGCGAAGCTCTTCTAGGTGACCTTGGGGGAAATTCCTCTTCTTTCCTCCCCCGCTAGAACTAGGATAGGAACCCAGGTGTCCGGGCACCCCCTTCTTTTACTCTTAACCCCACCAGACTCTGTGAGCAGTGTCTTTCCTCCCCCTGCTGGGGTTGGCAACAGGGATTTAGGAGTCACAGGTCCGGAGGAGATGAAGGCTGCTAAGAGGATGTGGGAACCAGGGAGGCAGGGAGAAGCGGGGAGAAATTGCAAGGGCGAGAGAACTGCTCCAAGGAGAAACCAGGCTGGCGACTTTCGAATCTGCCCCTGATATGTTCTGGGGCTGGGCTGGGGGTGTGCAGAGAAGGGGCGTTGCAGAGCTGGCCCTCTGCGCGCACACCCCCTCCCAGGTCCGCTGCTGCAGCCAGCGCGGTGTGGAAATTGTATTGGTGTCAAGCCCAGTCCGTGCTAATGAACCCGGAGATCTGGGAAGCGAAGCTTGTTCAGAGGCAGAAATCGATTTTCCAGCCTGTAGTAACTGCCCCCACCTCCACCCCCGCATGCTCTTTCTCTCTTCCTCTCTCTGGCCAGAGGAGTGAGTGTGTCAATGTGTGTATGGGGGGGGGGAGTATCTGTGTCCTTGGCACCTTCGCATCCAGGGCTCGAAACGGGGTGTCACGGGCCGGTATGTGCCTTTGCACCAATGTCATCCTGGTGTGCGCACAACCTGTATTGCTGTTGCGCAAATGTGGAGGGTGTCGACACGTGTCACGGTTGTGTCTTGGTGCGTCGCTTTTGCACAGAACACAATATTGTAAGCTGGAACAAATAGTGAAATATTTCCAGTCCAGAGGGGCACCGTCAGGGTTCTAGTTGCCAGTATGATTGGGTCCCCCGGTATTTCCCTGGCCTTGATCCTATGTCATTAGGAGATTCTGTATCCACCAGAGGCCCAGATGGTTGGTGAGGTGCCACATGCCAGAAGGGCTTGGATACATCATGCGCTCCTGCACCATAATGTTTGAATGCAATTTCACGTGCGCTCTTGGTAATACGTATCTCTGTACAAAGTCGCAAGTTTCCTCATGTGCCTTGAGGCCTGTTCCCAAGGATATGCGCTCCAGATTTTAGGCTGTGTTCACTTGTGATTCTCAGATATTTCCCCCCCCCCTTGTGTTCTTGCATTCCTTATAACTGTAACTCAAATGAGCAGTATGTACATTTGATATTTTAAAAGTCTTTCTACGCCAATAAAAGACATTATACAATTTCTAAGTAAAAAAGGCCGCTTGAGAAGTCTCCAGCTGCTACATTTTACACTTTGTTTGGAAACATTAAGAATCAACAGCGGTTCAGATGATGCTTTTATTAGACCAGCTTTGACGATGGCGTAAAGTAGTGTGCTTTTGAGTGAAGCGGACTTGTCCTTCAAGAAGGAGGAATCAAGCTTTTAAATTCAAAATTTTAGATGGCTAGGAAGAAGAGAGGAAATTGAGGAAGGTTGAAGGTTGCTGCATTTCCAAATAAAAACAAATCCTTGCACATAAAGCCGGATGACAAACATTTGGAAAGATTCTGTAGCTCTATAGATTCCCCCCAGAGCTGACGCCGTCTCTCCACTGTGCATTTCAAGTTCACATTTTCAGAGCTCTGCATCCATCCCCGCTGATGCTTGCCGAGATTTGAATTCAAACCCATGGAGAATGTCAGCTCCGAATCTTTCATTTGGCTAAACTTTGATTTGGATTACATCGCTGTCAGTAGCTAGGGGGTTTCGTTTAGTTTGCTTTGAGGGCTGATTAAAACCAAAGCAGGCACCTGTCAAAAAAATCGGACCAGAAATTATGTCCTGACTTCCCGAATACCCAGTTGACGCTGGCAAGTTATACATTTGCTAAAAGCAAACCAAGGTCTCCGTGCGTGTGAAACTTTTGTGGATTTCGAGGATGAAGTTTCCGAAACTAAGAAGAGTTCTATGGATGTGCTGTGTGTTGGTTTGGACAAAAAAATATTATTTTGTAACGTTGCACCTAATTTGCAAACTGTTTTACAATCTCTACCTGTGGCTCCAGATAAGAAATTGCAACTATTTTTGTATCTGGCACATAGAATCTGCATGTGGAGGCAGAGGGTGAATGGCTTTCTTAAGGACATGCAGAAGTGGTTGTTTCAATCAACTATTTTGACATGGTTGGCATGTGATGAAGTTATCAAACTTGAGTCCTTCCAACCTGGTGAACCTCCTTGTGAATGCTCGGTTGCATATTGAGTCAAATCAGGTATGGCCTGAGCCAAGAGCAGGTGTGCCATTGGGTCCGCCACAAACTGGTCAACCATGATGTCATCATCTGATGGACCATTCACATGACTGGGAACATGTGACATCTTTCTCGTTTTATCATGGCGCTGTGAAGTCGACAGTGGACATGGGCTTGGCACTAGATTTCACACGTCTACTGCCCGTGGGTCCTTGGGTATATTTTAGGTATGTGAACATGCGTTTCATGCATTATCCGCATGCCGCTGTTGGTGTTAACTCATAGCAAGTGTCTTTATGGTAGGATGTGTCTGTGAAACAACTGTTGATCACAGGATGTCAAGATGAGTGGAAATAGCGGACGCATGCTAGGAGGAGATGTGTCACCATGTTTAGGAGGTGCTGCCATGGTGTGGCTCTCAATCTGTGGCTACGGGAAGCTTGGGGGTGAGGGACTGAGGCTGCACCATTTCCTAGAGGTTCTGCCGCTATGCTCTGAAGCACAGCAAGGCATTTCCAGTTGGGGATGGGATGTTTCTCAAGATGGAACACTGCCCCTAAATGGAGTGTTGGTGAATATTCCGTGTGACTGTTTAGCACCAAGGCAGATGTCCTAGAAAATTGGCTTTGAGCGCCAGTTCCTTGTGCTAGGCTCTTCGGGAACATGGTTGGCCTGGGATACTCCTGAAGGTTTAAAGGTGGGTGGAATTTGCCTAGAATCTGTGGTATACCATAGAGTTTGACCTGCAAAGCTGCCATTCCCTCTGGGATCTCTGTTGTCTGGAGATCAGGTGGAATGCTGGGAGAAGAAGAAGAGATTGGATTTATAGCCCACCCTTCATTACCCGAAGGAGTCTCAGAGCAGCATACAATCTCCTTTCCCTTCCCCTCCCCACAACAGACACCCTGTGAGGTAGGTGGGGCTGAGACAGCTTGTTTCGAGGTCTGCTCCTGAGAGAACTTGTGACTGACCCAAGGTCACACCAGCAGCTGCATGTGGAGGAGTGGGGAATCAAACCCAGGTTCTCCTAACCACTATACCAAACTGGATCTCCAGGCCCCACCTGGAGAATGGCAACACTATATTTAGGACAGAACTTGGGTTGTTTCACCACCCGTTTCCACATCTGTCCCTAGTAGGTGCTCAGACTTGGCCCCGTACAGTGCTGGCAGACTCGTATGTGGCCCTGTTGGGTTGTGTCTTGGGCGGTGGGCGGGCCCCGGGGAGGACAGGAAGCTCAGTGGGACACAATGCCACGGGCTCCACCCTCCAAAGCATCCATTTTCTCCAGGGGAACTGATCTCTGTAATCTGGAGATGAGCTGTAATTCCAGGGGACCCCCCCAGGTCCCACCTGGAGGCCGGCATCCCTGCTTGGGGGCAGTGTTCCCTCTAAGCTGAGTTTTTTAGCCTCCGGCTCACACATTTTTGCCTCGGCTCGGGAAGGGATGGCTCCAGAGCAAACTAATGTATGCAGCAGCCAAATCAGTTGCTCACAACTTTAATGCCAGCAGCTCGCAAAGTAGAATTTTTTGCTCACAAGTCTCCACAGCTTAGAGGGAGCATTGCTCTGGGGGAGGGGGGTGGAGGACTGCACTGCCTGGAAGAAACCAGGGCCAGGTGTTTCGCCCGTGTGGGGACATTCCCCTCCAGCGGCTGCAGGAGGAAGCCTGGTCTACTCTTTGCAAAGCTCCATTTCTCCCTCCCTCTCTCTCTCTCTCTCGTCCCCCCCTCCTCTGCCGCTCCCTCCCCTCCCCTCGTCTCTGCTTTTTTCTCCTTAAATAATAATCATAAAAAGGTCAGTGGCAGGAAAGCTGCAGAACCCTGATTGGCCGATCTCCGGGCCCTTTGTTCCAGCTGAGCCTCTGGGCATAGCCACGCGCCAGGGTCAGCAGGATTGGGGGGGGGAGAGGAGGAGGAGGGCCAGCCTCCCAAGGGACTGGCCATTGCCAAGGGGGGGGTGTCCGTGCTGAGGCTCCTATGTGTACATGTGTGTGCAGGAAGGAGGGGGGTTGCGAGGGCAGGGTGTAAAACCTCGCGCCGAGACAGCTTTTCCACTCTGCCGACCCCTAGCCCGAGCCTCCTGCTTCCCTGGCCTTGACTGTCCCTGTCTGTCCACTTCCCCTCCCGCCATCTCTCTCTTTTCGTCTCTTTCTGTCTTCCGCGGGAAGGAGAGTCCCTGCCAGAAGCGGATGCCCCTTGCAGTCCCTCTCTCCCTCTCTCTCTCTTTCTGGATCGAAGGGGGTCAGAAACGAAATTGTGTTGGCCGCAAGTCAGGGCCTGATGTCGGAGAGGGGGCACCTGTCTGCACCCCCCCACACACACACACCCGGCCACCTCCTCCACCGTAAAGTTGTTTTTGTAACGTCGGACCTCCTCGACTGTGTTGCTGCCTCGTCACCTTCTAGCATCCTTTTGACCTTTGTAGGAAGGGGTCGGGAAGATTCCTGGAGATTTGGGGGTTGGAGGAGAGCGAGGGGAGGCACCTCAGTCGGGTATAATGCCAAAGAGCCCGCCCTCTAAGGCGGCCATTTTCTGCGGGGGACCGATTTCTGTGGTTTGGAGGTCAGGTGCAATTCTGGGACTTCTCCAGGCCCCACCTGGAGGTTGGAAACTCTACATTGCAATGGAATGGGACCAACCCCACCCTTCCCATGAGACTCCTTCACTTGCGCTTTTCTGGGATCCCTCGTTTCCACCGCGTGCAAAATCCTGTGGTCTGTTGTGCCACTTTCTCCTCCATCGGACACCCGCCCTCCCCCCCTCCTTTAATGCTCCTGTCCCTATGGATCCTCCATCTCTTTCCCCTCTCCCCAGCGGTGTTAGTAATAAAGATTGCTACACGGGCTTCGTTTGAAGAGGTTCCCCCCCATTTCAACACATCTGGTGCTGCAGAACAGATCCACGCTAACCTGAGAACACACTGCATGGGTTAAAATTTTATACCGGGGACCCCGAATTGATTTGAGAAGTGGCGATTGTGACCAAGGGACTACTTGTGTGTAAGCCGGGCCGGGGTTTACCCAGGAATTGCTGTTCTGCCCGAACTCGCAGCTTCCTCTGCTTGGAATCTCCCACCCCCATCTACTGACCACATCCTACTTCCCATGCAGGGAACCTTTTTCCAAATCTCTGCTGTTTTCCCTTTTCTAACTAACCCCCTCAATTTTCCTGCTTTCTTGCTTCTATTCTGATCGGTGTTCCCCCTTCACCGCGTCTCCCCAAAGGGTTCCCGGTATCTCTTTCCCCTCCCCGCAACTTGCTCGCTC